>CM046878.1:440982706-441597421 GCA_025667525.1 Glebionis coronaria | reverse complement strand
AGTTCATTCACTTCATTCTGATGTTGTTTCAAGATATCATAAAGTTTATGGTAAGATATAGTCTTGATATCCTCCCTTTGTTTGACCAAAGTCACAAACCTTTGCCATTTCGGTTTGAGTTGAAGTAGAAACTGAACATTGGCATGATGATTGGAGATGGTGCACTGATTTCTTACAAGCTCATTCATCATTTTGTAGAATCTCGAGTAATATGAGTCAATGGATTCACCATCTTCAGATGTGAATTTTCCAAACTCCCAAAGTAGATTAGTCTCGAGATCTTGAACATTGATTGACTCACCTTGCTTCAATCGATGAATTGCATTCCACATTTCCATAGCATTAGGACATGCATCAACTGTGGAATAGATATCGTTATCAATTCCAGTGAGTATGAAATTTACAGCATCAGCTTCAGCTTGGAGGAGTTTCTTTTTCTCAGCAGAACATGTGTCAAAATCCTCCATAGCTCGTATAGTTGATGAAGTACCATCCTCTGCCTGTGTTGTAATTGGTTTGAATTCAAAAACTGGAGGTGGGTTCTCAAGGCAGTGACGAAGAGCAGTTCGGTTTTCTTTTCCATCGAGAAATCTGAGAAAACGAGATCTCCATTGAACGTAGCAACCGGCAGTGAGCACAGGTGGGTTACCGTTGCCACCTTGTTCCAAACGAATTTGATTAGCAGTTGCAATGTTGATGTTGTTGTTAGACATGGTGAATACTTGTGGATGAATTGCAGATGTTAGTGGATTTGTTGTGATGATGTGTGGTTAAAATTGAAATTCCGAAAATTCAAAATTTTTTCTCAGTCCGACAATAAATTCCTCAGTCTGACAAAACGGTAAGTCGAAAAATTTTGTATCGCCAAATTTTGAATTTGAGTTAGAAATAGCCAAAAACTAGTAGGGAAAAAATTTGATTTTACCTGACCTAAAAATTTTAACTCTTTTTTTTTTTTTTTTTTTTTTTTTTTTTTTTTTTAATCTTCGTGTAAACTACGTTCCGAAACTAGTCTAGATAGTGGCTAAGTCTAAAAATTACTCAAACAAAATATCCATCGAAATGTCCATCGGAATGTTCAGAGCGGAATGTTCTATCGCAATGTTCAGATCGGAATGTTCTATCACAATGCACTGTCGCAATGTTCAGATCGGAATGTTCAGATCGCAAAGCCTGTCGGAATACTCAGATCGCAAAGTCTATCGGAATACTCAGATCGCAATGCTCAGATCGCAAAGTAGCTGACAAAATTCAAGCAGAGTAACGACTTAAAATACTTCCTTATACCCGTCGGAATCCAGATCGCAAAGTACGATCGGAATGTCCAGATCGGAATAAGTAATAAAACCCACGTATCGCAATGTAGAACCAAAACCCTTTCCGATGGTGATGGTTATTGCGATGGAAGCCCACGTTTCACTTGTACTTTCCGATGGAGATTCTGCTTAAATTTCGGAATGAAGAACAAGAAGAAATTTCGCAACTTTTGATCCAAAAGATTTGTGTTTTAGCCAAAACCAAGATACCCAAATCACTAATACTAGTATGTAGATGATTTGTATCAAGAAAAGACCATAAAAAACACAAAAAAAAAGTTTTGGACGTGAGATGTAGATCAAAAAGGCCACGAAAAATCAAGAACACCACACACGAATCTTCAATCACCTATCCACTATAGGCTCTTGATACCAAATGTTATTCCTATTCAATCCATAACACAAGATTTAGAAGAGATATTTAGAGAGAGAAATAGTAGAAAGTAGAGAGAGAAACAAGAGAGAATTTGGAAGGTTAAACACTTTTAGAGAGAGAAACAAAATGGTAACCAACACCCTCTTCCACACATGGAAGAGGGTTTATATACCCTTGGCCTTTTGGGCCGTGGGCTTTGTTTCCTTGGGCCGGGCTTGGCTTTGCTTTGGGCTTACGCCCCTAACTTATACAATATTAGCTTAAAGTACAAGCCCGGTTTTCCCGACTAGCCTATTACAATACATGACCAATAACGACTAAGATGACCTATTACATTCTTGTTCGACTATATAAAATATAAGGCTAACAATTTGCAAAACCTATATACTTGCTCAACCGTTGTGTTGATGATTTTACGCATGTATTTCAGGTAATCAAGATGGATGGCAGCGGAGCATGCGAGGAGGGAGTTGGTGCTCACTTGTCTAAATCTTTGTTTACTTTTCCATCCTTTGAAATGAATAAACTGCTTTTAAGCATTTAATGTATTGTGATTGGTAACGGTTTTTGGGACCAACGCTACTCTTATTTTATATATATATTGGGATGAGAAACTTTTTAGACAAGATTGTATATTATTTTAACGTCTCTTTTGAGGTCGTTGTCTATGATTGTGTGCGGTGTGCTATGAGTAGCGCCCCAAAGTGGTATTCCGCTGCGTGGTAATTTGGGGGTGTTACAGAATGGTAATCAGAGCCACAAGTTATAGAGAACTAGGTCGATTTTGAAAAACCTAAACTATAACTTTGGTGTGTTCTAAAAAGTTTTAAGCACGCAACTACTCCGCATGGCTCCGGTAAGGCTATTCTTGTATTACTTTATGTTTGACTGTGATTATGTGAACCTATGTGTATGTAGGAATGGTAGTATGTATATGTATGATCATAGTGTGGTATTTAAAGGCATTGCGCGTGAAGCAATGGTCCTTGAATGATTGTCGTATATTTTATAATACGGTTTTGTATAAGATTTGGCCTCACTGCCAATCACCGATCTTGATAATTATGTATTATATGAATACGAGTGTGAAACTCGTTTGATACTTTGAGTATGTATATATGGTTTCGTAACCTATCGCATATCGACTTGTTTAAGTTCGATTGTTATCATCGTATCGTGATGTGCCATTCTAGGACATCTTCTTTCGAAACGTAATTGATAAATGCGATGTTCGTGTTTTCGTTACTACTTATGATTTTGAAGAATCATTTATCCGAGTCGACATCTTCTATGTAATGCGACGTGTGATTTGATTTTATATGACCACGTTTTATTGGCGAAAAGGAGGATGCCAATGTTGGACTTAAGATATATATATCCTAATCAAATATATATAGTTTGGGTACAACAATGATATGCTCGTAGTAGTCATACGGTTGAGTGACTTAATACTGTGTATCTAAATGGAATGGGACATTTAGATATATAGATTTTAACTCGCCCAACTATGAGTCGTTTAAGGTTGTCTTATTTAAATGGATTGGGACATTTGAATAAGAATGCTTTAAACACTGGACCTTAGGTTGTCGTGTTTTCCTTATTCAAATGGAATGGGACGTTTGAATACGGAAATCATGATATAAGTTTATTGACACCTTGTATTTACTATGGTATTTTGATATGATATCGTGTTGAGAGATAGTAATACTTGAGTAGGATGACTTATAATCGTTTTGTTGAAATGGATTGGGACGCTGATAGGTGTGTAAACACCCATCTTTTCTACCACTTAATTACAATAATAACCGGACCAAAACGTGTATTTTATGTCTTTTATGTCGGAATTATGCGTGGTTTGTGTTTTTGTTGTGATTTAGGACGAAAAGGTGAAAAGTGGAGAAAACACGGGAATTCACGGCCATTTACGGACTTTTATTGAAGAAAAAGATGAAAGACGAAGTCAAGAAGTCAAGAGTGCAAAAAGAACGGAAGTCCAAGACCAATTCTGAAGATTTATCGAAGAAAAAGTCAAAAGACGGAAGTTTATCAAAAGCCGAAGAATTCAAGTCTATTTTATTGAAGAATTTAAAGACGAGTTCAAAGAAATCCCGAAGCCAAAAGTCCTTTAAGTCCAAGTTTAAAGAAGATTAGAAGAAAAGGACTAAGCATGCAATTAATGAAGATTAAAAGAAGGAGGGACTTAATCTCGCAATTAGGAAGAAATGAAGGAGGGGAGGAAGCTTCCTTAATCCTCCCCTATAAATAGTCATTAGTTGTTAATCATTTTCTTTGTTGGCTAAGTGTGACAATTAGTCTTCCACTTTTAATTACCTTGTCATTTAAATACTGTCAATTTAATTACCTTGTCTTGCACCTTAAATTCATTTAATTTCAAGTAAGTTTCCATTTAATTCTTGTCAATTTTTACTTTATCTTGTTAATCTCTCATCTACCTTTCTAAATCTTTGATTTTTATGTTTATGTTTGTGTTCATGTTCATGACTTTATTTTGATCAAGTGGGTTTTTGATTATTGTGGTTAAATTTGTTTGTTTGTTGATTTAAATTGTTAGTTTATGATTATTGATGTTTCGTTATTGGTTTGATTAAATCGTTTGTGTTGATTTTGGTTAAATCTGTGATATATCTCTTGTTTCTGTGATTCCCTTGTTCTTCGAGGTGTTTGTTTGTGTTTCTGTATTCCCAGGAAAAGTTCCGAGCCAAGACAAGAGAGGAGTGTTCATTCGGAAGTCTGAAGTTCCGAACCAAGGGGTTTCATCCGGAACATTCAAAGTTCCGGATCAAGAGTGTTCATTCGGAACTCCAAAAGTTCCGAGTCAATACTTCCGAACGAAAGTTCCGACTCAAGCATTTGTTCATTCAGAACTTAAAAGTTCCGGATCAATATACTTCATTCGAAACTCAAAAAGTTCCGGATCAAGAAGATTCATTCGGAACTCCAAAGTTCCGAACCAAGGGGCTTCATCTGGAACATTAAAAGTTCCGGATCAACACTTCAGAACCAAAGTTTCGGATCAGCAAGGGCTTCATTCGGAACTTCTCAAAAGTTCCGAATCAAGGGCTAAGTTCCGGATCAAGCTAGTTCATTCGGAAGTTTTGAACTTCTGAATCAAGGTTTCTTCCAGTTTTATTTTAGTATCTGTTTTTAAATTTCTCTCTTTTATTTTAAAGCTTTATTTTTCCCGCCTTTTTATTTAATTGCACTTTAAGATTATTTGTCTTAGCCTTATTTTAGCCTTGCCTTAGTTTAAGTTTTAGTTGCGTTTTAAGATTGCCTTGGTTAGATTTAAGTTTGCATCGTTTACTTTTAGTGCCTTTTTAGTTTCTCGTCACGTTTTAAATATTTGCACCTTTATTTTAATTAGACTTAGATTTACTTTAATTGCACTTTTACTAAATTGTTCTGCACCTTTTATTTTAAACACTACAACGACTCATTTTTGTTTCCACCAAAATAAAACTGAGTCGCACATTAAACACAAGTTTTTCAATTCGAAGAGACACACGACAAAGAACTTTAATTTTTATACGGGCAAAAGCCTTGTATCAAATGGCGCCGCTGCCGGCTCTTTTCGTAAAGATTAACGGTTTTCTGTGAGAGACGCGTTGCTTTTTGGGATCCGTTCACTTGTGAGCGTTATTTTTCTTGCCTAAAAAATTCAAAAAAACCATAAAAATTACAAATTGCTAAAAATCCATAAAAATTAAAAATTTCAAAAATCCAAAAAGATTTTATCTTTATTGTGTATATATATTGTCTTTGTGTTTGGTTTTGTTTTCTTTTGCATTTTCAGGTGTATGCGTACTAGATCTTCTAATTATCAAGAGCCCGAGCCTCAAGAAGATTTAGCTATGTCAAGTGTCAACAACAACATTCCATCGCACCTCAATAATAATAATAATAACAACAATGTTCTTCCACAGCCCGATCTTCGGACCATGGAGGAGCTTTGTCAACCAACTATGTTTGGACGAGGAGGACCAATTGCGCCGATGCAAATCAACGCTCCTGAGTTCTCGTTGAAGCACCACATGATTCAGCAAGTACAAACAAACCCATTCCGTGGATTTCCTGATGATGATGCCAACAAACACCTCGACAAGTTCATTACAATCACCCAAAGCATGAAGTTGGCTGGTGCCACAATGGATGAACTTCGCCTACAACTCTTTCCACACACTTTATTACATCATGCCGAGAAATGGTTTGATCGTCTCCCGAAGAATTCTATTCACACTTGGGATGACATGACTCAACGCTTTTTGTCGCGCTACTTTCCACCATCCATGGTCACGAGCCTTCGCAATCAAATCAGCGGTTTCATGCAAGACCCTGATGAATCTCTTTTTGATGCTTGGGAGAGATATAATGTCTTGATCGATAGATGTCCAAACCACAACATGCTCCCTGTGACCTTAATCGATAATTTCTACAACGGTTTGACTTTTTGAGATCGTGATACGATAAATGCAGCCGCCGGTGGCACATTCATGAAAAGGAGACCCGAGGAGTGTAGAGAGCTAATTGAGAACATGACTACTCACCACAAAAACTGGGATTCCTCTGCTTCTTCAAGGAATAACCCGAGAGTCAATGTTTCTTCCACCTTAGCAAACCCTGAGATGACCGAACTCACCCGCATGATGACTGAAATGAGCAAAAGTATTACGCTTCTCGCTTCAAACCAACAACAACAACAAGTTAAAGGGTTGCTAATCCTTGTGAAACATGCGGCGGTCCTCACTTATACACCGATTGTCCTTCGACATAAGGAAATCCGGAAAATGTGTATGCTGCTTACGGTAATTATTCACCGGAAAATTACCAAGCTAGACAACAAGGGGATAGAAATCTGCTGAGCTACCGTTCCAACAATTACCTTTCACCCGGTTTTTCTTCTCAAAACCAAAACCCCGCCAACAACTACAATAGAAGCAACCAAATCCCACCAAGAGCTTCTAATCCTTATCACCCACCCGCTCAACAAACCCCACCCATTAATCCCGATGTTGAAGCCACAATGAGAACCCAAGGTGAGAAAATCAAGAATCTGTAAAGCCAAATTATCAATCTTAGAGTAGATATCACGAAGCAAGGAAATGAGATTAGAACCGAGGTTCGCGATAATATTCAATCCTCCTTCAGCACTCAAACGAATGAATTAAAGAATCTATTGGCTAGTTTCTTGCCCGCAGCTCAACCTTCTTCTTCAAGTTCTCTACCTTCAAACACCGTCACAAATCCGCGAGAAAATGTGAGTGCTATTACTACCCGTAGTGGAGTCACCATCGTAGGACCACCAATCCCACCCCCATCATCTACACCTCCTCCACCACCATGTATCCCTACTCCTCCTACACCTAGTATTAGTGCACCATTACCGTCTCCGCCTCGTCATGACGATGTATCTCGGAAGGACCCTTCAACATCTCAACCTTTACCAACTACACCTTCACCTTCCACCTATAAACCCAAAATCCCATACCCTTCTCGCATAGGCAAGACCAACGATCTAACAAAGGAGGACTCTCAAGTGACAAAATATATCAATATGATTTCTCAAATGGGCTTCAGCATTAGTTTTCTTGAAGCACTTGTCCTCATGCCCAAATTTGTTAAAACATTTAAGGAATTGCTTAACAAGAAGGAGAAGCTGACTGAACTCGCCAACACACGCTTAAATGAAAACTGCTCTGCAGTTCTTCTTAGAGAACTTCCGGAAAAGCTTGGAGATCCCGGTCGTTTTGTGTTGCCTTGCGTGTTCAACAAAACGGAAGAATTTACTGCCCTTTTCTGATCTCGAGGCCAGTATTAATTTGATGCCACTGAGTGTTTGGAAAACACTATCATTACCCGACCTCACTCCAACAAAGATGACTCTTGAACTTGCAAACCGCACTCTCGCTTACCCCGTTGGTATTGCCGAAGACGTGTTCATCAAAGTTGGCACATTTACTTTCCCGGTCGACTTTGTCGTTGTTGATTATGAAATGGACCCTCGTATTAATACTTGGTCGGCCATTCTTGAGAACCGGACGAGCTCTAGTGGATGTGGCCGAAGGTGAGTTAATCTTAAGAGTCGGGGATGATGCACAAGTTTTCAAAATGGGGAAGCTTACAAGTACAAACTTTGCAGGCCGCGAATCAGTGAATATGATTAATGTGCTCGATGACTTTACCGTCTACGACAATCCACTTTTTCAAGATGATGAGGATGATTTTCTCCCTACTTTGGCAGCTTCTCCCATTTATGATTCTCCACCGGTCTTTGATGCTTATGATGATGATTCTAGCTCAGACTAGGATGATTATGATGACCTTACTTCTGAGTATCCCGATCTGCCCGCGTATGATGATTTCGATGAGGCTGATACTCTTTTGAGCGATTCTTCACGTGATGAAGATCCTCCGCCATCACTCGATCCTACTTTGGACGATTACTCATTTGAGGAAGACTTCTCTACGTTTCTTAACACTTACTTCCCTCATGAGAGTGATGCACCTCCTTTTGACTTTGAAGATTATCGTCTTGATCCTACTTTAGATTTGAAGCACATTCTTTCTAAGGAGAAGAAACCGGTCGACACCAATATCTACAGCACGTATGAGTTAACACCTCTTTGTCCCACTTTTGAGGACGAGGTTGTGCTTCTTCGCGGATCTTCTTCACACTCTGCTGAGCCTGAATGCTATTTTCCCTTAAAGGAAAAGGTGTTCGACCCTGGTATTGACATTCTGCAGCCATCTCAATATCCACCTGATGAAATAAAAGGAATTATCTTTGGAAATTTTGAAGACATGCTTGCACCACTTCACCCTTGCTTCCACCGTGCTCCATCTTTGCTTAAGGGAACCTTGCCTACTCTTCTTTGGCTTGCCTTGTTCGCCTTAAGCTTGTGCTTTTTGATGGACGAAAACTATGTCTTTGATCCTGGTGGATATGTTTCATGCTTCTTCCTATGATGATCAAGGTCGAGTCAGGCTCACGACTCGGTTAACAAAAATCAAGCGCTTCTTGGGAGGCAACCCATGCATCTATCTTTTCGCTTTCTTTATCATAAGTGTAGGGGGAGACCCTTTGGTTTGCTATTTCCTCTCCTCACTTCTTAATCAGGGATTCGAGCTTCAATGATCCACTCTTGATGATTCTTGACGACCCGTGATTCCGTGTTCCATTATCCCGGTTCTATCCTAAACTCTTTTCGATTCACTATTTTATATTTTCTCAATATTAAAATAGGAATCTCTTTAGTTGTCTTTTCCTTAGCGAGATTTAAACAAAGTGCACAATGTCCTAAGTGTAGGGGAGTTTACTCCCACATGCTTAAACATTGAGGACAATGTTTATCTTAAGTGTAGGGGGGACTTCTATCGAAGTTAAGTGGTCTTTTCCTTGTATTTGTCCTCATTTTAACCGGAAAATCAATTTTTCGACATTTTTCAAAATTTTTGATCTATTTTGGCCCATTAGTTTTTATCTTTGTATAGTTATTTTCTTTCTTTGCTAGAATAAATGTTTAAAAGTGGTTTTAATTTTCAAACGTTATGAATCTTTTGACTCAACCCGAGTTTACTTGTCTAAGTTACTCTAGCTAGTATCCTTAACGTGTTTAAGTCAAGTTTTGCTAGGCTTTTATATAGGGAGCTATAAAACGCGAAATCTTAACTCTCACGGGTTAAGAACAAGAACTTTTCGCAAGTTCCTATAATTGATCCTAGAGAGTCGTTTATCAAGGAAACTTTAAAACGCGATTTCTAAACTTGAAAAAGTCTAAGAATTTGCAAGATCCTATAGGCGACTCGAAAACCCAAAACTTTGACTTAATAGGCTAAGTATCCACGAGTCTCATTACTTGAGATTTTAAACTGTGGAGAACGAGAGATGATAGAGCCAATTATAAGTTCGGTATTCTTTCGTGAATTTATGTGAGTTAATTATAAGCCTATTCTCCCATCGCTTGCTAATAATTTATCTGCTAATAAATAAGGTTGTACGATTTGAAAAGTTACTTAGCTTCTAGCCCAAGATCGTTTAAAAGTTGCTCGGTATGGATTAGAGTTCATAGCCAAGGCATAACTTATTGAAGCGGGATGCGAAGATTGGCGAGTCCGAAAAGGCCCTAACAAGGCATGAGGGCTATATTTTGTTGCTAAAGATCCAAAGTGATGTGAAGAATCATTTATCGAAAATCAATATGAAGGATCGAGACACGCGACGAAAAGCAAAAACTCGCCAAAATTCATGGAGAAGTGTATCCGAAAAGACCCTAACAAGGTATGAGGATAAATAGATCCAAGTCATAAAAGGAGGCGGATAGTTGTATATCAAAGTCCAAAATAAAGATTGGAGAAAAATGAAGAAGTCGTGGTCCAAGTATGAATCTCTCAAAACTTCAAGTGAAGAAATTCCATTATGAAGAGAAGACCATAATTTCATGAACGTCTCTCAAGGTTTGAAGTATGAAGTCGCTGCCAAATATCGGTCCGAGAAAGGTCTCAAATCGCGAAGCGAGTTATGCCAAGATATGAACTTTATGAGGTCCCGAGAAGCAGTTTTAAAAGATTTTGACCTTTAGCTAACTATTGATTAAATCGTGCACTTTATTTTCGGCCTAATAAACTATCGAAATAAGTCAAACAATGCATCCTCGTGATCATTCAAGACAACAATAAAATATAAGAGATACACCTAGGAATAAGGGAGTCTAAGTGAATAATTGGCCCACATGAGTTCGTGATAGTTTGCTAACTTATAATAACAATGATCTCGTTTTTAAGCTTGGTTTAGAGAAAGTGAAAACTTGAGGATGATGATTATTCATGACATTTCCAAAACCCAAGGTATGCTTTTGATTTCTTTATTTTGTATGTTTTTAATTTTCTATCTCTTTAATAAAGGCCAACGTGGATTAATTATGATGAAAAGTGTAATCTTGCTTTGTAACTAATGCATTGCATGAGGACATTGCAATGGTCAAGTGTAGGGGATTTGATAGGTGTGTAAACACCCATCTTTTCTACCACTTAATTACAATAATAACCGGACCAAAACGTGTATTTTATGTCTTTTATGTCGGAATTATGCGTGGTTTGTGTTTTTGTTGTGATTTAGGACGAAAAGGTGAAAAGTGGAGAAAACACGGGAATTCACGGGCATTTACGGACTTTTATTGAAGAAAAAGATGAAAGACGAAGTCAAGAAGTCAAGAGTGCAAAAAGAACGGAAGTCCAAGACCAATTCTGAAGATTTATCGAAGAAAAAGTCAAAAGACGGAAGTTTATCATAAGCCGAAGAATTCAAGTCTATTTTATTGAAGAATTTAAAGACGAGTTCAAAGAAATCCCGAAGCTAAAAGTCCTTTAAGTCCAAGTTTAAAGAAGATTAGAAGAAAAGGACTAAGCATGCAATTAATGAAGATTAAAAGAAGGAGGGACTTAATCTCGCAATTAAGAAGAAATGAAGGAGGGGAGGAAGCTTCCTTAATCCTCCCCTATAAATAGTCATTAGTTGTTAATCATTTTCTTTGTTGGCTAAGTGTGACAATTAGTCTTCCACTTTTAATTACCTTGTCATTTAAATACTGTCAATTTAATTACCTTGTCTTGCACCTTAAATTCATTTAATTTCAAGTAAGTTTCCATTTAATTCTTGTCAATCTTTACTTTATCTTGTTAATCTCTCATCTACCTTTCTAAATCTTTGATTTTTATGTTTATGTTTGTGTTCATGTTCATGACTTTATTTTGATCAAGTGGGTTTTTGATTATTGTGGTTAAATTTGTTTGTTTGTTGATTTAAATTGTTAGTTTATGATTATTGATGTTTCGTTATTGGTTTGATTAAATCGTTTGTGTTGATTTTGGTTAAATCTGTGATATATCTCTTGTTTCTATGATTCCCTTGTTCTTCGGGGTGTTTGTTTGTGTTTCTGTATTCCCAGGAAAAGTTCCGAGCCAAGGCATGAGAGGAGTGTTCATTCGGAAGTCTGAAGTTCCAAACCAAGGGGTTTCATCCGGAACATTCAAAGTTCCGGATCAAGAGTGTTCATTCGGAACTCTAAAAGTTCCGAGTCAATACTTCCGAACGAAAGTTCCGACTCAAGCATTTGTTCATTCGGAACTTAAAAGTTCCGGATCAATATACTTCATTCGGAACTCAAAAAGTTCCGGATCAAGAAGATTCATTCGGAACTCCTAAGTTCCGAACCAAGGGGCTTCATCCGGAACATTAAAAGTTCCGGATCAACACTTCAGAACCAAATTTCCGGATCAGCAAGGGCTTCATTCGGAACTTCTCAAAAGTTCCGAATCAAGGGCTAAGTTCCGGATCAAGCTAGTTCATTCGGAAGTTTTGAACTTCCGAATCAAGGTTTCTTCCAGTTTTATTTTAGTATTTGTTTTTAAATTTCTCTGTTTTATTTTAAAGCTTTATTTTTCCCTCCTTTTTATTTAATTGCACTTTAAGATTATTTGTCTTAGCCTTATTTTAGCCTTGCCTTAGTTTAATTTTTAGTTGCGTTTTAAGATTGCCTTGGTTAGATTTAAGTTTGCATCATTTACTTTTAGTGCCTTTTTAGTTTCTCGTCACGTTTTAAATATTTGCACCTTTATTTTAATTAGACTTAGATTTACTTTAATGCGCTTTTACTAAATTGTTCTGCACCTTTTATTTTAAACACTACAACGACACATTTTTGTTTCCACCAAAATAAAACTGAGTCACACATTAAACACAAGTTTTTCAATTCGAAGAGACACACGACAAAGAACTTTAATTTTTATACGGGCAAAAGCCTTGTATCAGACGCCTTTTCATTTGAACAAGAAAGTTATAAGTTCTCGAACCGTAAATTTATAAACGCTTGTATACATGAAAGGGGACGCCTTTTGATGTAGACAAGGAGTTATAAATGAGTGGGCCCAAGTATGTCTGGCTCGATTTGTGGATGTTTGGTGTGCGTACGTCTTCCTTCGAATCGTGTTTCGTTGATATGAATCGTTCAGTGTCGTCGTCATTATGGTGATCGTTGATTATCATTTATGTACGAGTAACTCGTTAGACTTCTCTCGAGTGATGATTTGTTTTAATGGACCATTTCTAAGGTGTCTCGATGATCGCGAGCTTTATAGGCAGATTGTTAAGAACCGATAACCATTCCAGAATAGGCGACTTGTTTAAGCGTCACCAGGATTTATGTGTGTATTTGTGGATTGATTGAGGATCAAGTTATCAACGGCAACTCATCATGGATGTGAAGATCTTGTAATTTTACTTACTTTTATCGAAAGGTTACCGAAGACTTTTCTTGATGACGAAACTCTTGGGGGCTAGTATAATGAACTAAACGAGGAATATGATGCATCACCTTGAGCACTGAGTTAGAAACTATTAGGACACCTCTGTATGATGAATGATGAAGTAGAAGGATGCCTTTGTATCATGAACACTGAAGCAGAAGTTAGTGGGACGCTTTTGTATATTGAACATTGGAGCAGGAGTTAATGGTACGCCGATATGTTGTGAATCTTCGCCAATGGACCGAATTTCTTAATGATTGGAATTAATAAATTCGTTATCACTCGAGGAGTATGATGTAGCCGACACCGCAAGTAGAAAGACTCTGGAAACCAAGTTCTATTATCAAGGGTTCGTTCAAGGTTTTCTCGATGATCAACGGTGGAGATCTATAATTGATGTTTATGTTCGACCTTTTCTTTTTATGTAATTATATGGTGTGTGATCTACTCTAATGATCATAAGTTGTGAGAACTTGAGACGGCATTGTCCAAGGACGTCCGATCATGGAGAACACGTACCATGTAATATCTTTTTGACTTTCAACGACGATGTTTATTGAGATTTTAATGCGCGTGGGCGGAAGTGAGATGGTGTCTTCGTATTATCTTTTGAGTAAGGATCCGCGTGTGAGCACCCCCCGATGACGAAAATAATTTCTTGTTATTTCTTTTTGATGTGCGTCTATGGATATCCGGCCAGTGGCTATTCCTTAACTTGCAATCATTCTATTAACGGGACTTAACCGAAAATCCTGTCATCTATTCTTGTCGTCGAATGAGCTTCGTGTAATTCATAAATTTTCGTGTGTCGAGCTTGAAGGAGTGTTTGGTGGATAAAGATTTATTCATCCCTTTAGGTGTGATACAGCTTGACGACAAGTTACGTTTGTAGAAGAACCAGTGGAGATCTTCGATCGAGAGGTTAAGCGTTTGAAGTTGAGTTAGATTCCCATTACGATAGTTCGATGTAATCCGAGATGTGGATCAAGATTCACACGGGACCGTGAGGAATTCTTTAGGAAGAAGTGCCCTCGTCTTTCCTAGTGGTACGCACTATGAGTATGAGACGAGGTGAGCGCCGGGACGTCGCTCCTTTAAGGATGTGGTAATGTAATAACCCGAACTTAACGTCATTATTTTACCCTAATTATGTAACGGAATTTTAATTTCTAAGTATGATGAGTATTATTGTATTTGACGGTTTTAGTTGAAACCGATAACGTGTGACTATATTTAATTGTTGTGACGATTGAAGAGTACTAATAGTAATCGCGATGCCAATGGATGCCCAAATATTATATTTTAGTATCAATTATTTCGATATTTGAGATTTTTGAAATTTTTACTTCATTACGTATTAAGTCGAGTCGAACTTTATTATTTCGTTTAGTGTGCGTTTAATTATTACAAGGATCGATTTAACAAACGAGATTTATATTTTTATGAACCCAGGACGAAACCCGACTCTCGTAAATATTTTTAAATTTGACTGGAAGTCATTTCCCGCTTTTTAACTAATATTTACAATTTGGTTCACAAGAATGCACAAATTGCAAAACAAACCCTCACCCACCATATAAAAGGAATTTTTTTCTCATTCCACTCATAAAAACACACACACAAATTCAAAACTCTCTCTCTCTTTCTTTCTTGGTCTAGCTGTGACCCCCATCACCACAAAACACCCTCAAATTTTGATTTTGAGCTTGAATCTAAACAATTCAAGGTTAGACCCATCCTTATAATCATCTTGTGATCATTTTGATATAAAAATTTCACACATGCAAGTACTTTTATTTTTCAAAGATTTTTATTGAAGAACAATGGTGTTTGATCCATTGTTGTGTTGTATAAAGGTGTTATTATTATTATATTTGATTTTAAAAGTATTGCATGTATGATTTTTGATGTGGGTTTTGAAAGTATGAATCATGCAAGTGATTTAGAGATGTTAGTAGACGTTAGGGATGATGGGTATAGCATATTTTAGGTGTAGATGATGTTTAAAATGGGTCAAATGGGTTGTTGGTATGATTTTTAAAAAGGTGATTTACATCAGTGGGTTTAAGGCCGATTTTTGTACAGTAGATGTTGGATAAGTGTTGGTATTATAGGATATCATTGTATTAGTCGTCGAGACGCTCGTTTTGATATAAGATAGAGCTTTTAACTCCAAACTAGTCAAAAGTTACGATAATTTGGATATTCGTGTACCGGGAGATGCGTATCGACACAATACGAAATTGTTGTCGATATTGGGTCAAATCTCGGGGACTATAAGTTGAGATTTAAAAATGATTAGAGGCTGTTCTCAGGCCCTAAACTTAGAATTTTGAATCTATTTTCAAAGTCAAGTTTCGTTTTTGTAAATGGTTTTGGTTAAGGAAGTTAAAATGGTTTTACAAGTCGAGTGTGCAAAACTGTCCGGTTTTTAAAGTCTAAAGATGTGTCGAGCAGGTGGGTCTAAAATGTGAATCATTGAATGAAATTTAAATTGAGTCTTATACAGATTATAAGTGAGGTTGTCACCAAGTTTCGTCGAAAACGGAGTTGTTTAGGTAGGGGAAAACAGCGTGTACTTTTGGTAAGTACCGGCTGAGTACTATTTGGGAGGTACTTAATCTCGCGTCATAGTTTGAGGCGAGAGGCTAAACTATTAGCTTCTAAAAGTTCTAAAAGGATATAAGTCTATTGTGTTAGTGTATATTCTGATATTGAAGACCCATTTAGGGTAATTGAACCGTGTTGATTTGGCATCTTGAGATGGATCAATATCGAAGGTGCTAGCCTTGGAAAGCTAGTACATGTTGTGGGGTTTATAAGGAATCACTTGCATTGATTGGTCATGTCTATGTACATACTATTTTTAGTCATTGATTTTATTATATTAAGTATGTTTTGAAATACTTAAGTATGTTGCTAAATGCGCACCTTATTTGTTAGGTGGCGGCTTTTGATGTGTATATATTTGGGAGGCATCTTCACTTCGGCGATCACTACTACTAATAGCTTCGCGTATTATCTAAGGTGAGTCTATATCCTCGCTTTTTATACTTGTTATAAATGATTTTTAACCCGCGAGGGGGAATACATGCTGTTTTAAAGTGAACACAAGTTGTTTTTGGTATGCTGAACCCTAATATGATGATAAATGCCTAAGTACCATTGTCTTATGAAGTCCCTGAAATTCATGAACTGTTAATTACCTTGCGAGACAAATGCTCATACATATGATAGATCTATTTGGTTTGACAAACCTTATCCTAGGGTATGTATCCTCTGTGATCACCTGAAAGGGATATTATGTATAAGAGGTCGTTGGTATATGATAATATTACCTGTTGTAGGGGCGCCGTAAGTGATTCGGTTGACGTATTGGTTAACGTTCAGTTGCATGAGCTTAAGGCATTTATCGATATAAATGTGACTTGTCTGTGTGACAAGCTTGAGATGATTAAAATTCTTGTGTTCAAATGATGATTTGCAAAACCTATAGACTTGCTCAACCGTTGTGTTGATGATTTTACGCATGTATTTCAGTTAATCAAGATGGATGGCAGTGGAGCATGCGAGGAGGGAGTTGGTGCTTACTTGTCTAAATCTTTGTTTACTTTTCCATCTTTTGAAATGAATAAACTGTTTTTAAGCATTTAATGTATTGTGATTGGTAACGGTTTTTGGGACCAACGCTACTCTGATTATATATATATATATATATATATATATATATATATATATATATATATGTATATATATATATATATATATATATATATATATATATATATATATATATATATATATATATATATATATATATATATATATATATATATATATATATATATATATATATATATATATATATATATATATATATATATATATATATATATATATATATATATATATATATATATATATATATATATATATATATATATATATATATATATATATATATATATATATATATATATATATATATATATATATATATATATATATATTGGGATGGGAAACTTTTTAGACAAGATTGTATATTATTTTAACGTCTCTTTTGAGGTCGTTGTCTATGATTGTGTGCGATGTGCTATGAGTAATGCCCCAAAGTGGTATTCCGCTGTGTGGTAATTTGGGGGTGTTACAAATCGTTTTTCATCAAACATTGTATCTCGCGACTCTATAACCGAGTTAACTGATATATATTCATTAGGTTCTATCACATAGAATCTATATGCCTTGGAATGCTCAACATATCCAATAAGATGCAATCAATACCTTTTTCACCCAAAATTTTCCTCAGGGGTTCCGGGAGTCTCACAACATCCCTACAACCCTAAACTCGTAAATATGACAAGTTAGGTCATTTTTGTACCAAAGTTCATATGGGGTAACCTTGTTCCTTTTATTAGTAACTCTATTTAGTAAATAGCAAGCCGTCAACATGGCTTCTCCCCAAAATCCTTCACTCAAACCCGAGTAGGATAACATGGAATTAACCATTTGTTTAAGAGCCCTGTTTTTCCTTTCGGACACACTATTTTGTTGTAGTGTATAAGGAGCCGTAGTCTCATGTATGATGCCTACAGATTGGAAATAACTAGGATCATAATATACACCACCTCTATCTGTGCGTAAAGTTTTAATTAAAACATTTCGTTGTAACTCAACCTCAGTTTTATAGATTTTAAATTTATCTAAGGCTTCATTTTTAGCATGACATAGATAAATATAACAAAATCTAGATGCATCATCTATAAAGGTGACTGCATACTCTTTATTCCCTAAGGAAGGAGTTTCATGAAAATCACATACATCACTATGTATCAATTCTAAAGCATTAGAATCCTTGTCTAGCGATTTTGGTTAACATGCAAGTGTTACATTTTTCTAAGGTACTATCAAATTTTGGAATTAGATTATCCTTAGACTAGCAACCATACGATTATAATGAACATGTCCTAATCGTGCATGCCACATAGCGATATCAACATCTTTAGAACTAATCATGCAAACACTACTAAAAGTATTAGGAACTTTATTGAGATTTAACATAAACATGCCATTATTATAATAATTGAAACCAACAAATACACCATGTCTTGATAAGATATACTTATCAGATTCATACACTTGCTTATAGCCATATTCATTTAACACAGGGCCGGACATAAGTTTCTTCCTAAGCCCCAGTACATACACAACATTAACTAAAGTAATAGTTTTTCCAGAACTGAATCCTAAAACAACATTTCCACGTCCAAGTATTGGTTTGGTTGACTCGTTGCCCATATGAAGAAACGGATCCATCTTGTACTAGATGAAAAGTTTAAAACCAGCAACGATCCTTACATGCATGACATATTGCACCCAAGTCAATCCACCAAGCAATGCATCATCCTGCACATAACATATTTCAGAAATACGCGACACATAATGATTAAAAGGAATTAAATCAAAGTTAAAATTCAGACCTAGTGATGCATTAGAATCTTTAGATCCTTGTCCCATACCAGAAGTGTTTCCACCATTGTTTAACTTAGAACGACAATCCCTTTTAAAGTGACCAGATTTTCCACACTTCCAACAAGGCCCTTTAGACTTTTTGTCGGATCTGTCGTTGTTACCATCATACTTCCTTTATGTCCCTTGGAATTATTTTTGTTGTTTTTGTTCTTACCATCTTCTATCATGTTAATAGAAGAAGAACCATCAGTTTCTTTTCTTTTACCGTTGCCACTGTCTTCCGCCTTTAGAGATTCCGTTATGCGAAAGTGACTACCAAGTTGTACAAGAGACAACTCTTCCTTGTGTTTCAAACTGTGTTTGAAATCCTTCAATGATGGTGGAAGTTTGTCTATGATACTAAACACGGAAAGGATTCATCCATTTTCAAACTGTGTTGTGTAAATTGTCCCAAAATTCGAAGGAGTTCGTGATATTGTTCCATCACATACCTTGAATCAACCATCTTGTAATTATTAAAATTACTAACAAGAAACTTCTTACTAGAAGCATCTTCTGCCATGTATTTTGATTCAAGTTGGTTCCATAACTCCTTTGCTGAATACACGTTTTGGTATATATCAAATAAGGCATCAGACATACCGTTCAAGATGTGTCCACGACAGATGTAGTCGTCATTCTCCCACTTGCGTCGTTTCCTTGTCTGTTCCAGCGTCTCGTTCTCCATAAACTCAGGCACCAGGGTACTTAACACGTACACAACCTTCAACGTGGTGAGAAGAAAGTGCATCTTCTTTTGCCAGCGCCTAAAATCATTACCCTCAAACTTATCCAACTTCCCAAACTTTGCAGTCAGCTCCTTAATAGTGTCTCCCATGATTAAAACCAGAAAAATACTTTGATCTTTGTAAGAAAACTATGTGTGAATTACTGTAATCTGGATATCAATCTGAATCGTGTGATCACTTTCGATCAAAGTATTTCGACCCTATATGCCTCGGGTTCACGAAATCTTTAATCAGATAAGACATATTGCAATTGAGATCTAAGGCACGAGAAATCAACCAGGAAACCTTAGAATGTTTATAAATGTTCTGTTTTATGGAAGAGACCAAACTGGTTGAAATAACTAGATATAGTAACTGTTTTACAGTTAAGGGTCAACCGTCCTATTCGTTGAAAACAAATGCGTCTATTGGGTTTTACTGGTAGGAACGTTCATACCGTTTAGTAAAAATCGTTTAGGTTTTGGAGGGGCTCTGCCCCTTGACCCCGCAAGGGGGTGCGATCCCCTTGAGCCCCGCATCCTGGTCGTGGCGATATCACGCTAACTTTGACGAGTGTGCACTCCGCACCTTCTAACCCGTGTTTAGCTAAACTTGTCTAAGGTCATTGGTCTATAAGTAAAACACAATTACATAAAATACATGTGATAACACTAAAATTACCAACAATTTTGATTTTTTTCTACCAATTACATCATTCGATTTTGCTTATGTGTAAAAATCAAGTCATTTGATCGATTTAATTGGTTTTTCTACAATCTCAAGTTTTTACTTTAATTCTTAAAAAATGTAATTCTTTTATTATATAAAAAAGACTAATGTTTAGAAAAAATTAGTTTGAACTTGGCAAAATAATATAGAATCATTTAAGTTAACAAAATAAATTGGGATATGGCACTTGGTTGTTGGAGTAAAATAGAACCATCAACCGAGTTAATGATTTTATTTCTCGTCTGGTTGGTTTGGAAAATTATAAAGAAGATAATATACGAGAAAGTCATCAAATATTAAGTTTTTAACATATACGTCGTCGGTATATTGAAATTATGTTTTTATAGATTAAAACTTAATATTTTTAATAATATGAGATGAGTACAGGTGCGAAAAAAGTAAATTTTATCATATAAGATAACTACCGATGCAAAAAACAAAATTTAATAAAAATAATTCGTTTATTCAGCAATCCTGCTCGATTGACCGTATGATTGAAATGGAAAGTACTAAACCATTTTCATAAGTATTACGGAGCAAGTTTTTTTAACATTTCTTTATTTAAAAGGTAAAAACAAATATAAAATAGCCACATATTTTTAGTTTTATACTGACTTAACAAACGAACAATTTTATGCAATAAATTTAAAAATAAAGTTGATTGTTATGTGCTAACGTTACCAATTAACTTGTTATATTCTTGAAAATTTTAGAATTTTTTAGGTTTAATAAAAGAGTTTTGCTACAAATATTCATGGGGTGTTTTTTAATCCTTCATAATTACAAATATTTCTAAATTTGAACTAATTATTACTATATACTGTTTAGCGAAGTGGTGTGGAATATTTTAATCACAATAATAGTTTTTGGCGGGAAATCTACCTGCCTTGATAGTCTAACACGTAACATGATACGTGTTCTCACTACCTCCCACTACGTCCCACACTTATTTTTGGGATAAATCGTTCTAGAGAGAGAGACAAAAGTATCCATTCTTTATGTATCATCTTTCGTATCGCCCGCTTCGTTCTCTCTAGAATGATTACCGTTCATTCAATCTCTAACATGTCGAGTTACTGGGTTATGTTTAACACCGATGTTACTATTCATGGTACTATTCATGGCGTTGGTTTTGATGATTTAGATCTCGAATTCTCCTCGTATTGGGTATCCTGCATGCATGTTGACTTTGGTGCGTTTGCGAGATGTGCTTCATCAGCCGCAGGTATATTTTTTTCCCTTTTTTCCTTATTCTCAGATTCTAGGTGAGATTTGGTTTACATTTAGGGTTTGATTCAGTAATTGATTGATCCGTTTTGGTTCCTTTGAATTAGCTACGCTTTAGTGGGATTTTTGCTGCTTAGTTTTACCCAGTTGCACCATACTTGCAGTTGAGGAAATAAAAATGCTTTTGAATGGCCATCCTGATACTATTTGAGCTTAATTACCTAAAGGGTACTTGATTAGAATTCAGATCGTATGCCCCCTAGCGGGGCAAGCTTGCCAAGTTAGAAGCCATGGTGGCCATGTCCCCGTATCTGATATGTATGGTTGAGGGTTTCATAGACTTCCATCTTATGCACATTCGATGTCGTGTATACTGTCGTTGCCGCTTCTGATCGCGGGCGACGATTGTAATGGGCATTCAATACTTTCGTTGCCATTTTTGATTGCGGGCGACGATTGTAACGGGCATTCAATCTACGACATGGTTTCAGCAATAGTGAGTGCAGTTTCGGACTGCTTCTGACTACATTGTGTTACCGGTTCCTTTGAATTGGATACTTTGTAGTGGGATTTAGTGTGATTTGTTTTACACAGCTACATATACTAGCAGTTGACGAAATTATAATGAATTTCAACGGCCATGATGATACTATTTGAGCGTCCCTAAGGGGTTTGATTAGAATTCGTATCGTGTGTCGCCTGGCGGGGCAAGCTTGCCAAGTTTGCAGCCACGGCGGCCATGTCCCCATATCCGGTTGCTCATGTATCTGAGCCTAAAAATTACAAAGGCGTTACTTTTTCACCGTCTTTGAAACTTGAATATACGATTGTGGATGTGCTGAACTCACTCTGACCGTATTCATTGTTTGTGGCTGTGATGAATTCTAAATCTGGCATGTAAACCCGAGAAACTCCCTACTTAGGCCCGGCTGCTCTGTTAATGCAACTTATATGAGGTAATTGCGTATAACTGAAACAGTTTCTTATTAAAGTAGTTCTGAAGTTTTACCGATACATTTTGGATCATTTTCTGTAGTTTTATGCAGACTGCAACAACATGAATATATAATGTTACTTGAAACAAGTAAGTCTTTATGCTGTCTCTCACAGTCGCATTAATGCATTCCTTCCATATACTTTTAGATATATCTCTCACTTATTATCCTGTAAATTTTGTGTATCTATTTGGATCTATGATGGTAACAAAGACATTGGCAGATAAACTTCAGGTATTTTTCAAATAATTATAACACGTGTACTATTATCCCACTTGAAATAGGTTTAGGTCTGATGGAACCCTGAGTATATGGTTAATGGGTCACTTATATATTAAGGTTTCTTTCAAATACATTGATTCCATCCATTCTTGAAGTCTTTGGCTTTATCTATTAGCAAAATCTGTAGTTATATCGAATAGGTTTAATGATTTTAGGTTTCTAACTTCTCATTAATATTTGACGATAGAAAATAGTGATTATGTTTATTTATCGCTTACAACACTTCTGTACGTAAACAAAGATAAAAACATGTGCTGAATTTAACCATAGATATGGAAGCTTGGGATAATTCGGCGAAGGAGTATTAGGTCAAGAGCAAAAGGTATGTAACTAGACAAGAAATTATAGAGATTGAATTCTGATGGATCAAAGTTAACCATTTGAGCAATAAAATCGTATATTTTTTTTAAATACAGTAGGCGGTTTAACTACAAGAGAAATACCTTATATTGGTTTAATAAGTTTTTTTGAACTGAAAAATACAAAATCATGACATGTAACTGATATAAGAAATTGATCTAAGAGGATATACTAGCCATACAAGGGTAACGAAGTGTATTACAATCCCATTTCAATGCACTCGGCAACATCACAGACCTAATATTGGACGAGGTAAAAACCAATGTCGTAATGTATCGACTGGTAAACGTAAAGCAATAAATAGCATGATTGAGGTTGTTTGGGATGTGCGTATCTAGAAAGTTCTGGGTATTTCAGAAGCTCATAAGCAAATCCAAACATAAGCTGATTTTGTGATTTAAACGTAATCGATACGAGTTTTTGACCATTGAAATTTGTGGGTGCAGGATCAGCAGGTTCGGTATGATGGAGAGGGATAACGAATACGAGCATTTCAAACGAACATCGGTGTATACAGGAGCACATGAATATTGGTATCAATTACGTTTTCGTTTGTTTAATAATACCATCATTGGGCTAATGAGTTTGTATCAAGCATCAAATATTACGTACCTAAGCAAATCTGCTTACACAGATCAAATTTAAGAACATATGAAAAAAAGATAATCATGACATTGTAGTTTTGAAAAAGCAAAGTAACTTCTATTTGAAAACATATAATTTATTTACAAATGCCAATTCTGAATATCACATGAGTGTATGAATAGGGATATATAGCCTACGATTATTAGTTAGCTCGGCTTATTTTATTAAGCTGTTTGGGACCGGATAACCTGAAATAGCTTCAGCTAATAAGTCGCTTTAAACACCATCTCATGAATTATGTTTTAACATCCAATAATCAAACAAACTATTCTTTTGTAACTTATATGACTAAGCGTTATTTTAGCTTCCCCAAACTCCCCGTAACATCAGATATCAGCAGGTTATCCAAACTGTTTACATAATGGTCACACCTAAAAGATGGATAAAATGATTTTTATCGTTCTTAATACCATTTTTTATTTTTACCACAAATGACATATCAACAGAAAACAATGAAACTCATGGAAGATTACTTAAATATGATGTTAACATATTACTAACTATTTATCAAATCACAAGTTCACAATTATATATAATTATCAGATTCACCATTAGAGTTCTTATATGGCCAGAAAGCTCTTAATGAAAAATATAAAATTATGTTATATTTAGTCTTTATGTTTGTCTAAGTCGTGTCTAGGGATTAAGAGTCGAGTAGCCTAATAACTATGAATAAAGGTCGGTTGGCAATGTCTAAGCCCAACCCGACCCGTAGGACTTGCTATAGTCGGTTCCCCCTCATCTCTATAAAAGGAGGTGAGGGGGAACGAACCAAAAACGTCATTCTTTCAATACTAATCAAAGTAACGATTAAGGTTTACCTTGTGGGCGTCGTTTTTCTGTCGATTCTGCTGTGTGTTCTTCGGGATCGATATTCCGCATCTAGTTAACCAGGATTGTAGGGATTAAACCCTATAAGTGGTATCAGAGCTTGGGTCTTCGAGTCGCTGGTTGCTAGGATCGATCGAAAAGAGTTCTTGGTGTTGAGGGTAATCGACATCAAGTTTTAGCAGTGGGTTTCGACTAAAAAAAAAAGGTTGTTGATCGATTTGATTAACAAGGATCTGCCATTGTTGTTTTTTGCGTCGAAGGATAAGACAGAAGGAAGAAGAAAGCTAGTTGGTTTTTTTCCATAAAAGTCAACTGTGAAAAAAAATACTACGAAGGGTTAATACAAAAGGTTTATTTTTTTGGGCTTCTTGGGCTAGTTTTGGGCCAAGAATAATATTGGGCCTAGTTTAGTTAAGATTGTTTTTTGTTTTTTTAGAACAAAAGGGTAGTATTATTACTTCGAGTATTTTAACACAAGGGGACTTCGTAATTCGTGATTGTGAGGTTTAACGTATCACGAGGTTTAGCGAATTACCGAAGGGACTTTGTTGATTTGTGATTGTGAGGATTTTCACAAGGTTTAGCAAATTAACAAAGGGATAAAGAATGACGAGAGCCAAGTTTGACATCAAGAAATTCGATGGAACTGGCGATTTCGGGTTATGGAGAATCAAGATGCGTGCTTTATTAATCCAGAACGGATGTGAAGCAGCTCTGGAGGTTTTACCCGCGAATATGGAAGCTGAAGAGAAATCTAAGCTTGACAAAAATGCTCACAGTGCCATGATTTTGTGTTTAGGTAACAAGGTCCTAAGAGAGGTTACCGGGGAGACGACTGTAACGGGGGTTTTTTCAAAGCTCGAGTCTTTGTACATGACAAAGTCATTGGCCAACAAGTTGTACCTGAAGAAGAAGTTGTATACATTCTACATGCCGATTGGACGGAAGATTTCCGAGCATATAGATGAGTTCAACAAAATCGTTCTTGATTTAGCAAATATTGAGGTAAAATTCGAAGATGAAGATCTTGCTTTATTGTTACTCACTTCTTTACTAGCATCATACGAACACTTTATGGATACCTTGCTTTATGGACGAGAAGATTTGACTTTGGAGGACGTGATGGCCACACTAAATTCAAAGGAAATCAAAGAAAGGTTCAAGACGAAGGGGGATGATGGTGAAGGGTTATATGTGAGGGGAAGAACTGATCGCAGGAATTCACATCAGTCAAAGGGGAATTCACATCAGTCAAAGGGAAAGTCAAGATCGAAGTCTCGAGGTGGAAGACTCAAATGCTTTATTTGCCAATCTGAGGGGCACTTGAGAAGAGACTGTCCGAAGAATAATCGCAAGAAGTCAAAAGGTTACGTCAAGAAAGATGATCAACCAAGCTCCAGTGGTTCGATTTACGATGATTCTGAGGTGATGATGGTGATGAGTGTAGAAAGACTGCAAGATTGGATCATGGATTCAGGAGGTTCATATCACATGTCACCCAGGTTAGATGTATTTTTTTGATTTTCTAGAATGCGATGGGGGCAGCGTACTATTGGGCGACAACAGGGAGTGCAAGATCAGGGGTTTTGGCAAGGTAAAGGTACAAATGAAATATGGGTCAAGTTTTGTGTTACACAATGTCAGGTACATTCCTGAATTGAAAAGAAACTTGATATCGCTGGGAACTCTTGAAAAAGAGGGATATACCGTAAAATTGCAGTCGAGCAAAATCAAGGTGATTAATGGTTCTAGGGTTATTATATCTGGAACCAGAAGGGAGAACTGTGTGTACTCTTTGGATGGCCATGCATTGGCCGGTGAGCTTAATGCTAGTGTTGAAGAGAAAGACAGTCTTGTGCAGGTTTGGCATAAAAGACTAGGACATATCAGTGAGGCGGGACTACACGTGCTGGAAAAGCAGGGTTTGTTTGGCAAGAAGAGTCTAGGTAAGCTCGATTTTTGTGAGAATTGTGTTCTGGGAAAGTCACATCGAGTCTGTTTCGGTGTAGGAAGGCACACTACTCAGGGAGTGATAGACTATGTTCATTCAGACTTATGGGGTCCGTCTCAGGTGGAATCATTAGGAGGTAAGAGGTATTTCTTATCTATAGTTGATGATTATTCCAGGAGGGTATGGGTTTATGTTCGCAGGTTCAAACACGAAGCATTTGGTAAGTTCAAAGAGTGGAAGCAGTTAGTAGAAAATCAAACTGGGAGGACGGTTAAGAAGCTTAGTACGGATAATGGTCTTGAGTTCTGTAATCGGGAGTTTAATCAGCAGTGCACTAAGAGTGGGATTGCTAGACATTTGACGGTTGTCGGGACGCCGCAGCAGAATGGGTTAGCAGAACGGATGAATAGAACTCTCATGGACAAGGTACGTTGTTTATTAATACAGTATGGATTGCCCAAGACCTTCTGGGCGGAAGCGACATGTACGACCGCATATCTTATAAATAGGTCACCATCGACAGCGATTGAGAAGAAGACACCTATGGAGATGTGGTCGGGACATCCTAGTGATTATGGGATGTTGAGAGTTTTCGGCTGTGTCGCGTATTCACACGTTAAACAAGGTAAGCTCGAGCCGAGAGCTGTAAAATGCGTTCTTTTGGGGTATCTTGAAGGTGTGAAGGGGTACAGACTATATAGGCTTGATAAAGAATCGCCTAAAATAGTCACAAGCAGGAACGTAGTCTTCAATGAAAGTGTCATGTACAAAGACACGTTGAAGGATACTGGTGCAGGTAAAGATAAGTCTGTTGAGGAATTACAGGTTTGAGGTGGAACTGCAGAGGTTAAATAATCATACGCCTGAGGAAGACCAGACAGGTCAAGAAGATCAAACAAGTCAGGAAGATCCGTCAGATCAGGAAGACCAGACAGATCAGGAAGATGGCTATGATGAAGATGTAGGGGTTCAAGAAATTGATCAACCACCGGATCTCACAGATTATCAATTGGTTCGGGATAGAGAGCCAAGGACAAGAATGAAACCGGCGAGGTTTCGGGATGAGAGTAATATGGTTGCTTACGCGTTTGCTACAGCAGAGGAAGAAGATACTCATGAACCATTGACATACCAGGAAGCAGTTGCTTGTGAAGACAGTTCTAAGTGGAAAGCTGCTATGAAAGAAGAGATGGATTCTCTGGAGAAGAACAAGACCTGGGTGTTAGTAGATCATCCAGTTGAGCAAAAGTTGGTGAGCTGCAAATGGCTGTACAAAATAAAGGAAGGGATTGAAGGTGTTCAAAAGCCTAGGTACAAGGCAAGGTTGGTGGCTCGTGGATTCACACAAAGAGCAGGTATTGATTACAATGAAGTATTTTCGCCGGTAGTTCGACACACATCTATTCGGGTTATACTTGCATTGACTGCGTGTAAAGATTATGAGCTGGAGCAGCTTGATGTAAAGACGGCGTTTTTACATGGAAACCTTGAAGAAGTGATCTACATGAAGCAACCACTTGGATTTGAACAAGGTAACAAGGTATGTTTTTTAAAGAAATCTCTTTATGGTTTGAAGCAGTCTCCTAGGCAATGGTACAAGAGGTTCGATGAGTATATGTTGAGCAACGGGTTTAAGCGTAGCAGTTACGACAACTGCGTATATTACAAGAGCTATGCACCAGGGGAGTATATCTATCTATTGTTATATGTAGACGATATGTTGATTGCTTGTAAAAGCAAGGTTGAGATCGCGGCTACCAAGTCTTTGCTTAAAAGGGAGTTCGACATGAAAGAGCTCGGGGAAGCAAAGAAGATTCTTGGTATGGAGATCGTCAGGGATCGGAGTCACAAGATTCTGAGGGTGTCACAATCCGGGTATGTTTCTAAAGTTTTAAAAAGGTTTAGAATGGACAATGGGAAGTCGGTTCAGACACCATTGGGTGGGCACTTCAAGCTATCGTTGAAGGATTGCCCGGTTAGGGATTGTGATGTTGAAAGAATGAGTAGGGTGCCGTATGCAAATGCGGTTGGGAGCTTAATGTACTTGATGGTGTGCACGAGGCCAGACATAGCGTATGCAGTAAGTGTAGTTAGCAGATATTTGGCAAATCCGGGTAAACTCCATTGGAAAGCAGTGAAGTGGATTATGAAATATTTGCAGGACACTATAAACGTGGGTTTGGTGTACGGGATAAATCGTGGCAACCATGTGGACGTAACAGGTGTTGTTGATTCAGACTACGCTAAGGATCCGGATAAGGGTAGGTCTCTCACTGGTTACGCATTTTTAGTACAGGGATGTGTTGTAAGCTGGAAAGAAACGCTACAACACGTGGTGGCTCTTTCAACTACAGAGGCAGAGTATATGGCCCTTACGGAGGCTGTGAAGGAAGCTATTTGGCTAAGGTGACTCTTGGAAGAGTTGGGCGTGAAGCTCAACACTGTTGCAGTTAATTGTGATAATCAGGGCGCGATTCACTTATCGCGGAATCATGTTTTTCATGAACGGACAAAGCACATCAATGTGCGTTATGACTTTATCAGAGAAGTCTTGGAAGCAAAGACGGTTGAAGTTCTGAAGGTGGGTATTGAACACAATGTCGCGGATGCCTTGACGAAGGTGGTACTTGGACGCAAGTTACAACACTGCTTGAAGTTGCTGAGTGTTGGGATAGGCTAATATAAAGTGTTGGAAACTCACTTTATGTGACGACATTTAAGAATTCCCATTAGTTATCATAGTCACGCACATTTAGACTAGACTAGGTTCATTGTATAGTTTAGGTTGTGTGTGTGGCTATATATACCCCTCCTTAGCTTCCAAGGAGGGGTGTTGCTTGTCATTTGATTATTTTCAATACATTTTCTCTTTACATTCAACCTCTCTTCTCTCTCTCTAAACCAACAATGGCTACCACCACCTTCTTCCACCATGTTAGACCACCGGATCCAATTTAGAATTTCTACATTTGGCATCAGAGCCTCGGTTCCATCCTTGGATCGTGTTCGTATATTCGATTTGGTGGTCTAGTTCTTTCTTTGTGTCTCGTTATATTATTTTCTGTCCATTTTGTCACAAACTTTTTGTCACGTCTTATTTTTTTGTCCATTCTGTCCAAACTGTCACATGTTTTGGGGTCTCAATTTCATCATATCATGGTCTAAGTATATAAATCTGGTCACTATTTCTGGGTTTCTATTTTTTCTTGTTTATGCAAATAGATAAGGAAAAAGTGTTCAGATCCACCATTTTCGGTCCTTCAAAACCCTTTTCAGATTGGGTTTCCGACAGCCTTTCCGATTGGATATTCAGATTGAACATTCAGATTGAACATTCAGATTGGTTATTCCGATGGGGGTGTATGTTTGATTCCGATGAGACCATATTCACAAAAACATTCCGATAACACCATATTCTTAATCATTCCGATGAGACCAAATTAAAAGACATTCCGATGGAAGCTTAAACATTCCGATTGGATTGTTTTTTTGACATTCCGATGGACTCTGTTTTTTTTTAAAAATAAAATCTTGTGAACCAAAAATGTAACCAAAAATCCATCACAACCGAGTCAACTCGGTAATTACCGAGTTGACTCAGTTAACTCACTGAGTTTTGCAACTCAAAATCATTCCATCCTTATACCTCCACAACACCACAATCTATCCTAATCCCTTCGTCTCCTATCCCATCTAATTAATCACACCATAACAGAAAACTTATAAATCAAAACAATCTCAGATCCATTTCGTGTTATTCATGCATGTTGAGATCATTAAAAGATCTTTAACTACGAAATCGATATCATCACAGATCTGTGGAGGGTTCAACCCTTTTGTTAATATTCGAAAGTAAAGAAAGAACAATAAAAAATATGTTATTTTCTATCTTTGATTCGAGTGAAAAACATCACATCAATCACATGCAATCACGAATTAAACCTACCTTAGACCAAATTAATGATCTCGAAGACATTTCTTGATTAATACGGGGCTTTAGGCTCGAATTTAAAGTTTAGGTGGTTGTAATTTGTGTGAATTAACTGATATAAGTGAGATTGATTGATGAACTCATTTTGTTTGAGACTTGTGATAAAGAGATTGATTATCTGTTTGATTGGCAAAGGTGTTTGATTGGCAAAGGTGTTTTAAAAATGGAGTTGGTGGCTGATTTAATAGATAAGAAAGGGACGGAGTTTTGATGGAGAGAAGTAGCAATAACGGCAGATGAGTTATGTGTTTAGGGTTAGATGGGGCAGATTGTTTGAGGTGATGTTGTGAGGGACGGAGTTTACAAGAAAAGGAGGCGGATTTATCTAGGTGAAGGGTTAAGTAATCTGTGAATGAGATAAGGGTGGAGTGAATTTGTTAAACTATGTGAGATATTTTTGGATTTGGAGTGGTTATAACTCCAAATGATGGATCGGGTTTCAACAATTGGGCCTCATTTTGTTTTGTTATTATCTCACATTGGGCCAACGTGTGAAAATTGGAATGTGGGGCCGCATGTTTTTTAAACACACAATATAAACTAATTTTTATTTCAAAATTAATTATTTTGAATAAAAATTTTGTGAATATTGTCGGGATTTAATTGTGGCATCGTGTCGTGACAAAATTACGTGACAAATGTGACGAGAATTTATTTGAGACGAGACCAAGAAAAAATGGGCGATTTTTTAGTGGCTACAGATTTTGTTTGATCGGGTATTAATTACGTGACGTTGAAGACGGATTTTTTCGAAGTCGTGTATTTATTTTATCTTTTAATAGATAACTTGCTCGTGCTTAATCCTAGAATGAAGACTTGGTTATCTGGTTTCCGGGTTCGGGGTGGATGGTTGATGACTCGGATAACTATCACTTAAAGGGGTTACATTGTTGTACTCAGTGTCACGCGCTTAGTCGACGTGGATAATTTCAAGAGGTGTTGTGCTTATAGACTTCTTCAGTGATGCATTGAGTACTTATAGATTTCTCCACCGTTCTTCATTCAACAATAGTGCAAGCTTAAGTCACAAGATCGAAGGATTCTTATTCAGTTTCATGTTTGATGTATCCGGTTCATTCTTTCAGTGGTCACTTCAAATTGCTTTCACGTGGGATGGTAAAGGTGGCCATGGAGAGTTTATGAGAAGAGATTTTCGATCAACAGCTGATTCTCACAAAATATATAATTCAGCTTATTTATTATTCTCACGAGATTTCAGGTTCATGTGCGTACAATTTATTGATGGTTCCGAGTTTCGAAACCATCAAGGGGGAAGAAGAAGACACATTGAACGCACAACGAGTACACGTGATGAACTTCATACCTTCTTTTGATTTGAAGATATTCCGGGATGACATTAGTCATAGCCGTAGAGAAAATCAGTGTTTTAACTCGTGGTGTTATCAATCTCCAAACGGTACACTACTGATTCGAGGTTTAATTGTTTGATTGTTGCAATTAAACGTCATCATTATCGTATATGCATTCCCGGGACTTAATTGACTCTGGTGCATCTCCGGAAGAAGACATGTGCATTTCCGGGACTTAATTGACTCTGGTGTTACGATGTCAACTTCATGAATGGGATAAAGTGTCCACTTCAGTATTTGAGCTTCATAATTGGGATTGATTTACTTTCTTCAACTATGTGGGGGAAGAAATGTCTTGATTCTTTCTGGTATGCATAACTTGAACTCTCAAGGGGAAGAAAAATTCAGAAGCATTATTCAAGCGTGAGAAGAGAAGTTGTTGATCTACTTGGTGTACCCCTAACTTTCAATCCCTTTTAGCAACATTATCATGTTATATGATGGGATTTGCTAGTTAGATTCCGTTGTGCGCTTAATCATTCTAAGCTTTATTGAAAGCTTTGAAGTTGCTTACGAGGATTGTTGGTTTAGGGGGAAGCTATTTAAAAGCTTCTACATCAAGTTTATGTGGCATGAATTAGGGGGAAGCTAATTCAGAAGCTTCTCCTTAACCAGAAGTGTATGGGTTACTTAGCTCGTGCCGTTACAGTATTTCTTCTACAAGTTACTTTAAAGATGAGTCGTTTTGAAGACGAAGGCCTCAGAAGACTTCATCAGCATTGGATGCTTCATGAAAGCTCTTGCTTAATCATTTTATACTTGTTAGGAAGAATATTGTAAGGAATTCTACACGTCGTCCCATGGGGGAAGATTGTTGGAAACTCACTTTATGTGACGACATTTAAGAATTCCCATTAGTTATCATAGTCACACACATTTAGACTAGACTAGGTTCATTGTATAGTTTAGGTTGTGTGTGTGGCTATATATACCCCTCCTTAGCTTCCAAGGAGGGGTGTTGCTTGTCGTTTGATTATTTTCAATACATTTTCTCTTTACATTCAACCTCTCTTCTCTCTCTCTAAACCAACAATGGCTACCACCACCTTCTTCCACCATGTTAGACCACCGGATCCGATTTAGCATTTCTACATTTAGCATCAGAGCCTCGGTTCCATCCTTGGATCGTGTTCGTATATTCGATTTGGTGGTCTAGTTCTTTCTTTGTGTCTCGTTATATTATTTTCTGTCCATTTTGTCACAAACTTTTTGTCACGTCTTATTTTTTTTGTCCATTCTGTCCAAACTGTCACATGTTTTGGGGTCTCAATTTCATCATATCATGGTCTAAGTATACAAATCTGGTCACTATTTATGGGTATCTATTTTTTCTTGTTTATGCAAATAGATAAGGAAAAAGTGTTCAGATCCACCATTTTCGGTCCTTCAAAACCCTTTTCAGATTGGGTTTCCGACAGCCTTTCCGATTGGATATTCATATTGAACATTCAGATTGAACATTCAGATTGGTTATTCCGATGGGGGTGTATGTTTGATTCCGATGAGACCATATTCACAAAAACATTCCGATAACACCATATTATTAATCATTCCGATGAGACCAAATTAAAAGACATTCCGATGGAAGCTTAAACATTCCGATTGGATTGTTTTTTAGACATTCCGATGGACTCTGTTTTTTTTAAAAATAAAATCTTGTGATCCAAAAATGTAACCAAAAATCCATCACAACCGAGTCAACTCGGTAATTACCGAGTTGACTCAGTTAACTCACTGAGTTTTGCAACTCAAAATCATTCCATCCTTATACCTCCACAACACCACAATCTATCCTAATCCCTTCGTCTCCTATTCCATCTAATTAATCACGCCATAACAGAAAACTTATAAATCAAAACAATCTCAGATCCATTTCGTGTTATTCATGCATGTTGAGATCATTAAAAGATCTTTAACTACAAAATCGATATCATCACAGATCTGTGGAGGGTTCAACCCTTTTGTTAATATTCGAAAGTAAAGAAAGAACAATAACAAATATGTTATTTTCTATCTTTGATTCGAGTGAAAAACATCACATCAATCACATGCAATCACAAATTAAACCTACCTTAGACCAAATTAATGATCTCGAAGACATTTCTTGATTAATACGGGGCTTTAGGCTCGAATTTAAAGTTTAGGTGGTTGTAATTTGTGTGAATTAACTGATATAAGTGAGATTGATTGATGAACTCATTTTGTTTGAGACTTGTGATAAAGAGATTGATTATCTGTTTGATTGGCAAAGGTGTTTGATTGGCAAAGGTGTTTTAAAAATGGAGTTGGTGGCTGATTTAATAGATAAGAAAGGGACAGACTTTTGATGGAGAGAAGTAGCAATAACGGCAGATGATTATGTGTTTAGGGTTAGATGGGGCAGATTGTTTGAGGTGATGTTGTGAGGGACGGAGTTTACAAGAAAAGGAGGCGGATTTATCTAGGTGAAGGGTTAAGTAATCTGTGAATGAGATAAGGGTGGAGTGAATTTGTTAAACTATGTGAGATATTTTTGGATTGGGAGTGGTTATAACTCCAAATGATGGACCGGGTTTCAACAATTGGGCCTCATTTTGTTTTGTTATTATCTCACATTGGGCCAACGTGTGAAAATTGGAATGTTGGGCCGCATGTTTTTTAAACACACAATATAAACTAATTTTTATTTCAAAATTAATTATTTTGAATAAAAATTTTGTGAATATTGTCGGGATTTAATTGTGACATCGTGTCGTGACAAAATGACGTGACAAATGTGACGAGAATTTATTTGAGACGAGACCAAGAAAAAATGGGCGATTTTTTAGTGGCTACAGATTTTGTTTGATCGGGTATTAATTACGTGACGTTGAAGAGGATTTTTTCGAAGGCAAGATGATTGTGAAAACAGTGTTGAGACGAGTGACAAGATGATTGCAATAGTTAAGGCATTAGAGGAAGAGATTATGAGATTAAAGAGAGATGTGTCATCAAATGAAACACTAAAATTGGAACTAGAGGCTGCAGAGTCTAAAAACCAAGACTTAGAAATTAGACTTTCGTCTATTCTAGGGGAGATGGATCGTGCAAGACAGGGAATGTCCAAACTTTATGGTTCACTAGAAGAACGCTTCGCTTTTAATGCGGCACAACAACAATCTTATGTTGAACAATTGAACCAAAATGTGAGGAAATCTCTGACTTAAATATCCAGCTCATTGACAAAAACATGGTTTTGGCCGAGTTAAAGGAGACACTTCTTCTCACCCGACAAGAAGCTGTTAATAACTTAGCTACCAACTCTGCACCGTCCTCTAGTGCTCCAACAACCAAGTCAGTAGTGCTTTATAAGAACCCGCTCCATAAGAGAAACCCGGTTACCTACGATGATTATATGAGGAATGCAATTAAGCATGTAGATCTTGTTAGGGATATTTTAGATGATTTATATGCGGTAGATCCCTCAAGTAGTTACTTTTATTCAGCTCATGAATATATTAAGCGAGTTCAATATTGCTTAGCATATTTGCAATACATAGGTAAACCAGGTTCTGCACTACTCACTAATCGACTCATTGCTGTAACTCCATTCAATAAGACCCCAGGAGCAAAACCGTCATTGGCACCATCAAGTAAGGCACCTTTAAAATCTGTTGCTAATGTTCCCACTTTGCCTTCTACAGGAGTAAAAGAGTCTACTAAGGCTAAAGGATCGCCACTCAAGAAAGATAAGATCAAGCCCTCCACTAGTAGTACCAACAAGAAGAAAGTAGAAGCTCACCATAGGAATGTTATGTCAGATTTAAATAAAAAGAATCATGTTGCTAAGACTAAAAGCTCTGCGCCTGTGCAGAAGCCTAAACCATTTGTGAATTCTAATTTGAATTGTTGGAATTGTAATGAGTGCATGTTTTCCCAACGTCATGATTTGTGTCTTATTGATCATGTGAATCAAATGAATGCCATTAGGAATAATCTTGAATGGAAGCCAACTGGGCGAACTCGTACCCAAGTTGGATGGCAATGGCGTCCCACTGGTAGGACCTTTACATTAGATGGAAAAATGTGCCCTTTAACTAGGAATGCATCCATTGAGGTTAGGTCTCAGAGTCCTTTAGTTAGGAACACTAGCACTACAGTATGGAAACCGCGCCATTTAATTAGGTCAGCCCCCACTATAGTGCCTATCAGTGAAGAAATACCTCAGGATTTAAGCCAACTAGAATCTACACCACCAACTAGGAAGAAGGCTAGGAAATCTAAGAAACCTAAAGTTAGCAAATCTAAGATTATTAAATCTGTACCTTCTAATAACAAGGAACATTCAGATTCCGAAACCTATACATTGTCCTCGTCTGGTGATATTTTCAGGTGGTCCAAATCATCCTCTGGTATTTGGACTCCGGTTGTTCAAAGCATATGACCGGAGATCGCTCGATGCTCCGAAATTTTGTCAGCAAGTTTCTTGGAACGGTTAAATTCGGTAATGATCATATTGAAAAGATAATGGGGTATGGTGAATATCAGATTGGAAAGGTTACGATTTCAAGGGTATACTATGTAGAAGGTCTTGGTCATAATTTATTTTCAGTAGGACAGTTTTGTGATTCCAACCTAGAGGTTGCTTTTCGACAACACACTTGTTTCATCCGCAACTTGGAAGGAAAATATTTGTTGAAGGGGTCTCGTGGTGCAAATCTTTATACTTTGTCCTTACAAGACATGATGGCCGCCTCTCCAGTATGTCTTCTCTCTAAAGCATCTAAGACCAAGTCATGGTTATGGCATCGCAGATTATCTCATCTCAACTTTGATGCTATTAATCATCTGGCTAAAAACGAATTAGTTCGTGGTCTTCCAAAGCTCAAATTTCACAAGGACCATTTATGTTCCGCGTGTTCAAGGGGGAAAAGTACCAAGAAATCATACAAGCCCAAAGCTGAAGACACCAATCAAGAAAAACTTCATCTTTTGCATATGGATCTTTGTGGTCCAATGAGAACTGAAAGTGTGAGCGGTAAGAAATTCATTCTTGTAATTGTGGATGATTTCTCCAGGTTTACATGGGTAAGATTTTTACGTACAAAGGATGAAGCACCGAAGGCTATCATCACTTTTCTGAAATTCATTCAGGTACGTTTAAATACTACTGTCCGCCGTATTCGTACAGATAATGGAACAGAGTTCGTCAACCAGACTCTTCGTGCTTACTATGAAGAAGTTGGTATCTCACATGAAACATCCGCTGCACGTACTCCACAACAAAACGGTTTCGTTGAAAGACGGAATCGTACGCTTATGGAAGCTGCTAGGACTATGCTGATTTATGCGAACGCTCCATTGTTCTTATGGGCAGAATCTGTATCTACTGCATGTTTCACCCAAAACCGTTCTATCATTCGGAAACGCCATGGAAAAACACCTTACGAGCTTCTACATGATCGTAAACCCGATGTTTCATTTTTTCATGTGTTTGGTGCTCTTTGTTATCCAAACATTAATAGTGAGAACTTGGGCAAACTTCAACCGAAAGCCGATATAGGTATTTTCATTGGTTACTCACCCTCCAAGAAAGCATACCGAATTTACAACCGTCGTCTTGGTAAGATAGTAGAAACTATGGACGCAAATTTCGATGAGCTGACAGCGATGGCTTCTGAGCAACACAGCTCTGAACCTGCGCTTCATGAGATGGGAACCAGTGCTATTAGTTCTGGATTTGTTCCCAATAATCCTACTTCTACATCATTTTTACCACCTACAAGGCCCGACTGGGATAAACTGTTTCAACCGTTGTTTGATGAATTCTTTGATCCCCCATATGATGAAGTTCCAGCACCTGTAGTGATAGCTCCAATTCCTGAAGTTGTTGCTCAAGCAAATGAAGCTTTATCTAATGCATCTTCAATTAACATTGAACCGGATGCACCTTTACCAAGTGATTCTCAAACTACACCGGAATCGTCACCCTTACTTGTGCCTAATGATGTTGAAGAGGATTCTATTGATCACGATTTGGAATATGCTCACCTACAAGAGCTTCCTTTCTTTGGTGTACCGATACCTGAAAACCCTTCAGCCGCGTCTACCTCAGAAGAAGCTCCTTCAATTGTTCATTCCAGACCACCTCGGATTGAAAAACATAGCACCAAATGGACAAAAGATCATCCAATTAGGAATGTCATTGGAAGTCTCGATCGACCAGTCTCTACACGCCATCAATTACAAGAGAATGCACTCTATTGCTATTTTGATGCATTTCTCTCCGAAGTTGAATCTAAAAATTGGCAACAGGCTATGACTCAATCATCTTGGATTGAAGCCATGCAGGAGGAACTAAATGAATTCCAAAGACTTGAAGTATGGGAATTAGTTCCTCTCCCTGACAAGGTTAACATCCTTACTTTTTTGTGGGTTTATAAGGTTAAACTCGATGAGATGGGTGCAGTCTTGAAGAATAAGGCTAGATTGGTTGCTAGAGGATACAAACAAGCCTTGGGTATCGACTTTGAAGAATCTTTTGCTCCTGTTGCAAGATTGGAGGCTATTAGACTATTCCTTGCGTATGCTGCTCATATGAACATGATCGTCTATCAAATGGATGTGAAGACGGCATTTTTGAATGGTGAACTAAGGGAAGAAGTCTATGTTAGTCAGCCGGATGGGTTCGTTAGCACGGAGTTTCCTAATCATGTGTACAAGCTTAAGAAGGCTCTCTATGGGTTGAAACAAGCTCCACGCGCGTGGTATGATCTCCTTTCAACATATCTCATCTCGGAAGGCTTCTCCAAAGGCAAGGTGGACCCCACTCTATTCACTCTCAAGGAGGACAACGACATGATACTGGTACAAATTTATGTTGATGATATAATATTTGCTGCCTCTAACATAGAATTGTCAAAACGCTTTGAGAAGATAATGTCCACACGCTTTCAGATGTCAATGATGGGAAAAATTTCATTTTTCTTAGGATTACAAATTTCTCAGAATCCCAGAGGCATATTTATTAATCAATCCAAATATGCTCTAGAATCTTTAAAGAAATATAACTTTGAAAATTGTGACCCCGTGGACACTCCAATGGTGGAGAAATCCAAGTTAGATGAAGATAGGAATAGGATTATTGTCGATCCAAAACTTTACCGTGGGATGATCGACACCCTTCTCTATCTGACTGCTAGCATGCCTGATTTGCAATTTGTCGTATGCATGTGTGCCCGGTATCAGGCTCGGCCTACCGAAAAGCACCTACATGTTGTTAAAAGGATCTTTCGGTATCTCAAAGGAACACTTCATCGTGGTCTATGGTACCCGAAAGATTCCTCCATTGCTTTAATATCATACGCAGATGCCGATCATGCTGGGTGTCAAGACACGAGGCGTAGCACTTCTGGGTCTGTGCAACTCCTTGGAGACAGATTGATTAGTTGGTCTTCAAAAAGGCAGAAAAGCGCTGCAATTTCTAGCACGGAGGCTGAATACATCGCCATGTCCGGTTGTTGTGCTCAAGTCCTTTGGATGAGATCACAACTAACTGACTACGGTTTGGGATTCAACAAAATCCCGATGTATTGTGACAACAAGAGCGCCATTGCCCTTTGCTGCAACTACGTCAACACTCCCGTGCCAAGAACATAGACATTCGCTACCATTTCATTAAAGAGCAGGTGGAGAACGGAGTGATCGAGCTGTACTTTGTCACCACTGAGTATCAGCTGGCAGATATGTTCACCAAAGCCTTAGATCGAGGATGAATCGAGTTTTTGATCGACAAGCTTGGCATGAAATCATTCACTCCAGCGACTCTCAAAGAATTGGCAAAAGAATCAGCTGAATAGTGGTGGTAAACTATTTAGGCGTATCCTTTGTTCGTGATCATGTATATTATCGTATATATATAAACCACAAAAAGAAAAATACAAAAATATAAAACCAAGAAAAACCATAAAAAATATAAAACCGAGAAAAACCATAAAAAATATAAAACCTAGAAAAACCATAAAAATTATAAAATCAAGAAAATCCAAAAATATTTTTTCGTTTTTTAAATCGGACATGTCTTTTAGTACGGTAATATTTACGGCTTTAGAAATGTCGATCAATATTGACACGGCGCCATAAATAGAGTCCGTATAAAAGTTGTACATTTTTTAAAACATGCCCATTATGGCTTGTAGTTATTTCAGACTGCAACCCGGTTTTCGCATTAAAGTCACGTATTTCCTTGGAAAACGTTGGCTCACAACGGGAATTAATTTTCTCGGGCATGATTTACAAGCCAAATCATGCAAAGGGATCAAGTTTACTTTACAACTTGGTCTAACACGAGTTAGTGTACGTCTCAGTGCATTAATTTGTCAAAATAAGAGAAATCTTATTGCCACCACGAATCAATCTTTTCAAGACATTAATTGGAAATGTTTTCATCAATATTTGACTCTTTAAACAATGACTACAACTCTTTAAATAGAAAACGGGTCATCGTTTAAGGGGGAAAAATATTAAATCATCTTCGTCATCAAAACTATTTTCAAAAGTGTTTGAGGAAAATTAATTGGCTAAATGGTTAATGAGTGGTCTTGCTTTAGAATAGGACTTGCTTTAGATCTCGGAGATTTGCTGCGATACTTAAGTTGTGTGAGATTGTCGTGATTAGTTTAGCTAAGCAAGGTTAAGTTGGCTAAGTTTAATGATGGTTAAGGAGACGAGAAAAGAAAAATGAAAACATAAGGAATAAAAAGGGAAAAGGAAAGAAAAGTATAGGGTTAAATGTGACAAGGGGTGAATTTTTTGAAAAATTTGACTTAGTCAAATCCCCTCCCCCGTTTTTTCTTTTTCTAGTTTCTATCTTCTTTCTATTGCTGCCATTAACACACACAAAAACACACACACAAGCTTTCACAAACTCTCGATTCGATCACTCAATCCGTTTCATTCGATCTAAAAGGTACAAACATCGAATCTTTAATTTATAATTCGCCTAATTCATCATTTAATCAAGTTAATTGATTCGGGTAATCAAGATTATCACATTAGGGTTCGTTTGCCTAAATTCGAGATTAATTGATTAGGGTTTTAGGTGGGTTTTACTCGGAATATCCTTAGAAAGATGTTTTGTTGCCTTAGCATGCCTTAAAACACACAATCGCGCTTAGAATAATCATCAATAGGGTGCGTTTAGAACTTCCGGATGAATAAGGCTTTTGAACTTCTGAATGAAGAAGTTCCGAGTGAACTTCCGAATGAAGAAGTTCCGAATGAACTTCCGAATGAAGAAGTTCCGAATGAACTTCCGAATGAAGAAGTTCCGAGTGAACTTCCGAATGAAGAAGTTCCGAATGAAGAAGTTCCGAATGAACTTCCGAATGAAGAAGTTCCGGATGAACTTCCGAATGAAGAAGTTCCGAGTGAACTTCCGAATGAAGAAGTTCCGGATGAACTTCCGAATGAAGAAGTTCCGAGTGAACTTCCGAATGAAGAAGTTCCGAATGAACTTCCGAATGAAGAAGTTCCGAGTGAACTTCCGAATGAAGAAGTTCCGAATGAACTTCCGAATGAAGAAGTTCCGGATGAACTTCCGAATGAAGAAGTTCCGGATAAACTTCCGAATGAAGAAGTTCCGGATGAACTTCCGAATGAAGAAGTTCCGGATGAACTTCCGAATGAAGAAGTTCCGGATGAACTTCCGAATGAAGAAGTTCCGGATGAACTTCCGAATGAAGAAGTTCCGGATGAACTTCCGAATGAAGAGTTCCGAATGAACTTCTGAATGAAGAGTTCCGAATGAAGAGTTCCGAATGAAGAGTTGTTGGATTGATAGTTGTTTGCTTGTTATAATTACTTGTTGAAATGTGTTATGCTTAAAAGTCATAATGATATATATATATATATATATATATATATATATATATATATATATATATATATATATATATATATATATATATATATATATATATATATATATATATATATATATTTTGTGCATCAACCTTTTATGTCTTATCTTAAGCAGACACGATGACTAATCCAACAGTACAAGCACTCCAAGATGCTAGAGCAGCCGCAATTGCTGAAGCAAGAGCCCTCAAGTTCATACCAAACAATTACCGGCTGAAGCAAGTTTCAAAATCCACTCACCATGGATTTAAAGTCGCCATAGCAATCCTTGATCACTCTCACTTCAAGAATGCTTTAAGGAGTACTGCCTCGGTGCCATATGATTACATGTATGAGTTCTGGGCTACCAAGGAAAGTACTTCAAACAAGATCACCTTCACTCTCGACAACAAGCAACAGACACTCACAGTTTCAGACTTCCGCAAGATATTTGGAATACGGGATACACCCAAAGGTATGTCATTTTCGAGGGATCCTACCAAAGACGAACTCATGGAGATGTTCGATGCTCTTGGATGTCCTGACATACGAGTTGTGTCTGAGTTTACCACCGCTAAAGTGGGTCAACCTTGGAGAGCAATCTTGGGTATTCTCAGTAGATGTCTTACACCTAAGACAAGTGGGCATGATGCTTTGCGTGGTCCAATTATGAACATCTTCTATGGAATGTACAAAGGCTCAAATTCAGATTGCATTATTGATGTGGGAAGAATTTAACTTTCAAATCTTCCAAAACAAGAAGCTGAAGACTAATTTCTTTCCTTACCCTCGGTTTATCAAGCTTATAATTAATTATTTTATGAAGAATGATGTCTCTATTGATAAGCGTGCAGCAAGTCGTCATCACACTGAAGAGGCTGATCATATTGTGGATCTAAGGCATGAAGGGCCATCTGGTGCTGTTATTCCTGGTCCTATTCCCGATTATCTTCTGACGGATAAAATTAAAGCTTCTGCTGATTACAAACTACTGCTACTAGAAATCAAGAAGCTAAAAGCAAGCCGTCAGACAGGAGAAGACTCGTCTACTACGGTCAAGAGTAAAGGTAAACGCAAGCAACCAGCTGATTTATCTGAACCCGAAACCAAGAAGAAGAAGACTGAGGCTAAGAAGGGAAAGAGCACGGCTGATGAGTTCGTTCTTCACGACGAAGAAGATATTGATGATCCTACTCTTGACAAGGCTGAGAGAAAATTAATGAAGATAGCTATTGAAAAGAGTAGGAGAGACACGGGCGGTAGTGGTTCGGGTGCACAGATAAATATTAAAGAAGAGTACGAGGAGCCAGAGGATATTGATGAGTTTGGATCACCTGAAAGGTATTCTACTTCGAAGGAGACATCCATCCCTGTTTCAGCAAGTGTTGAAAAGGAGTCCGGTGCTCCTACAATCATGGTACCTACTCAACCTTTAGTAACTCAACCTCCACCAATCCAGCCCTTACCAACCCGACCGGTGCCAACACCATTCCTTCCACCTCCAATAACTTCCATCCTCAGTACTGTAGTCACAACCGAGCCTCTTCAACCAACCCAGAGTAGCTCTGCATCATCTTCAATGGCTGCATTTGTAATGGCAGAAATGTTGGATAAACATACGGACAGTCAAAGACAAGAGATGAATAAACTTTGAGAAGAACTACTTAGACGAGTTCAAAGTGAAGAGGCTTCCAAGAAAGCCCAAGAAGAGATGCTAGCTAAGTTCGCTGCAGAGATGGAGTTGACACGTAAAGCTCATGCAGAAGAACCAGCTCAGGTCAAACAGGCTGAAGCTGATAAGTATGAAGCACGAATCACGAGACTTCGAGCTATGAAGGATAAATACAAGGAGCAGAAACAAACACTTGAAGCTTCTATTGAAGAGAGAGTGAAAGAATCCGTTGAGTCCCTTATGCCAAAACTGCGTGATGAGTTGAAGACACTCGCGGCTGATAACTTGATGATTAAGTCATCCAATCCTTCTGAATCCGCCTACAAAATCGCCTATGATTTAACGGATTTTGAATTAAAGAAGATCCTCAAAGCTCGTATGAGGGAAGTTGGATCTTTTGATAAGTCCAAAGTTCAGCAGACACTCTACAAGTCACTAAATGATGTTATCATGGAGGATGATCGGTTATTTAAAATGTCTAGAAGTGTGGTACCTTACCACATTCTGCCTGAGGAGGAAAAGGATGATAGTGAACAAGAAGAGGGTGACGGTGAAGAAGAAGAAGAAGATGATGATGATGGTGACGATGATGGTGATGATGATGAGGATGATGATGATGATGATGGTAGTGATGGTGGTGATAGAAATGAGGAGAGTGCTAAGGGAAGCAACGAGGATGACGATGAGGATGATGATGGTAAACAGCCTGAAACGGGGGACAAGGTTGCCAGCACAAAGAAACCATCTAAGTCTGGTACCAAGTCACAGAAAGATGATGCGCAAAAGGAAAAATCCACTTCAACGGAATCAAGACGATCCAAGTGGCGCCATGATGTGAACGCTACTACGGCATCATCGATTCCCGGTACATCTATTGATGTGTCTATACCTGTTACCACTAACCCTGTTAGTTCTTTTGTTGCTCCTATGATTGCAGAATCAGTAACTGAACCTGAAGCTGCACAACACTCGCATGTTCATGACACTGCCGAGATGCCTGAATCAGAACCAGCAGATGTTCATGTTTCTACTCCTCTACAACAAGAACCACAATCTACTGTTCCCGAGTCAAGCACACGGGACTGGGCGGACACATTGGAGATTGATGAAACTGCACCGCCACAAGCTTGGATCACGGCAGCTGCTAAATATGATCCAATCACAGACGCTGACAAAGATGTTCTGTATCTCCGTATCCGTAGTCCGATTGACTTGTGTGCATTTCTGGCTCATGAGTATAAGTCTTCGGTCACTCCGTCTTTGGTGAAGAGAGCGCTAAAGGATAAGAGAATTTGCGCCAAAACCAGGTTAAGCCGCATGGAGTACGAGTATTATGCTGATGAGGTCCTGAAAGCTCTTAACACCGTTCAAAGGCCAGGCCTCCATGAATCAGAAAGAGCTCCACCTCCACTTGATCCTTCTCAAGATAATCAAATTGCTCTCGACTTCTTTGTCACCTATGATCTTGATTATCTCCTCAAAGGATCATCCACGTACGCAACCTCCCTGACCTTGCTGAAAACTGCCAACTGGGGGACAATACCCTGGATCGAGGAAAAGGTAAACCGACTCTGGGTCCCAAAGGTAAATCGTAATTATGATATGTATGCTGTTATAGGTGCATCTCATTGGGACGAACGAGTCCGAAGGACGTACAGAGGTTGCTGCTTAGCCAATTCAGGAAGTAACGTTAGATCCGATATTCGCATCTCCAGCATTTTGGGACTGAAAACTGAAGCCAAGAATGGCTATTATCATGTGACGGAGATTCGTCTAAAAAGGGAGGATGACAGAGAATACACAATCCAGCAAGGAGATTTTTCTATCATTCGCCTTGAGGATATCGAAGACATGTTGCTTATGATGACCCGGGATCAACTCACCCATATTGCTCGTGAAGACATCATTGCCATGAATACAGCACTTCGTATGTTCACACGAAGCGTTGTTATCAAGAAACGAGTTGAAGATCTTCAATTGGGAGTCGAAAGCTACCGAAGGAAGCTTACACTCACCCGTCCAATGAACCAAGTTCTACCTCAACATGTCACAAGATGTCCCTATACCGGCATTTCTGTTCCGAGTTACGGGATTTTCGACTTGAACAGTCGTGGGATAATGAAGTTTATGAGGGTAGGTGAGCTTTATAAGTACAGTGATGGGACTCTCATTTACGTCAGAGGAAAATTGGAGCATCTTAATTCTGGTGGGTCTTTACCAGAGATGACTGAGGACTGGCATCCGGGTTATCGACGAATGGCGAAGTATGTGATCAAGAAGATTGATCAAAAGCTCCGTGAATGTAGATTGATGAGGAGCTTAGAAAGATTCGTTGGTGGTAGACCATATGGAGTGCACCACAAGTTACTGCAATGATCCATCTAATGGATCGTACATCTCAGGTCTACTCTATATTGGTTTTTAATTGTGAATATGTAAATTTGTGAATATTGTGCTTTTACGGCTTGATGTATTGTTAAGGTATGATAATTTTTCAAGAATTTCTCACGAGATTCTAAATCTTTCAACATATATCATACTAAAGCACTACAACTATCCCTTATTAATTTAAGGGGGAGCATTAACATGTTCTATGGCCAAACATCGATTTCATTTTTACCCAAAGACCGGTTAATCCATTCAATATCCCAAATATTAATGGTTAACATTTTGGATAAGGGGAGAAAATGGGATTAAGGAGACTTAAATGATACTTGGCTAAAAGATGAAAAAGACTTTACGATAATCCAACTTAATATGTGTAAAGCACGTGTTAAGGGGGAGCGTTTTTAATGAACAAAACACCTAAGGTACAAAACTTTTGATTTCAATATCACAAGTACCTTAGGCGATTTTCAAGGATTTTTCATGGTGGCTATACTTTCCCAAAACACGCTTAATTCACGACGAATGTGGTGACAAAAGGGTGGTAGGAATAGGTTTAGTCCAATGATTCATCAGAGCCGATGGAATCTTCCCAAGGACAATTCCCTAGATAGAATTAGAAGTCCTAGGAAAGTTGGAGAAAGATTGTGAACGTAGCTGAATGCCGACCAAGTACTTAAGCTAGCACTGGAACAATCACAACAAGGTGCTAGTTATGACGTATTGGTAAGCATTCAAGGGGGAAGAAGAAGACACATTGAACGCAAAACGAGTACACGTGATGAACTTCATACCTTCTTTTGATTTGAAGATATTCCGGGATGACATTTGTCATAGCCACAGAGAAAATCAGTGTTTTAACTCGTGGCGTTATCAATCTCCAAACGGTACACTACTGATTCGAGGTTTAATTGTTTGATTGTTGCAATTAAACGTCATCATTATCCTATATGCATTCCCGGGACTTAATTGACTCTGGTGCATCTCCGGAAGAAGACATGTGCATTTCTGGGACTTAATTGACTCTGGTGTTAAAATGTCAACTTCATGAATGGGATAAAGTGTCCACTTCAGTATTTGAGCTTCATAATTGGGATTGATTTACTTTCTTCAACTATGTGGGGGAAGAAATGTCTTGACTCCATCTGGTATGCATAACTTGAACTCTCAGGGGGAAGAAAATTCAGAAGCATTATTCAAGCGTGAGAAGAGAAGTTGTTGATCTACTTGGTGTACCCCTAACTTTCAATCCCTCTTAGCAACATTATCATGTTATATGATGGGATTTGCTAGTTAGATTCCGCTGTGCGCTTAGTCATTCTAAGCTTTATTGAAAGCTTTGAAGTTGCTTACGAGTATTGTTGTTTTAGGGGGAAGCTATTTAAAAGCTTCTACATCAAGTTTATGTGGCATGAATTAGGGGGAAGCTAATTCAGAAGCTTCTCCTTAACCAGAAGTGTATGGGTTACTTAGCTCGTGCCGTTACAGTATTTCTTCTACAAGTTACTTTAAAGATGAGTCGTTTTGAAGACGAAGGCCTCAGAAGACTTCATCAGCATTAGATGCTTCATGAAAGCTCGTGTTCTTAATCATTTTATACTTGTTAGGAAGAATATTGTAAGGAATTCTACACGTCGTTCCATGGGGGAAGAATGTTGGAAACTCACTTTATGTGACGACATTTAAGAATTCCCATTAGTTATCATAGTCACACACATTTAGACTAGACTAGGTTCATTGTATAGTTTAGGTTGTGTGTGTGGCTATATATACCCCTCCTTAGCTTCCAAGGAGGGGTGTTGCTTGTCATTTGATTATTTTCAATACATTTTCTCTTTACATTCAACCTCTCTTCTCTCTCTCTAAACCAACAATGGCTACCACCACCATCTACCACCATGTTAGACCACCGGATCCGATTTAGCATTTCTACATAAAGTCTAAGGTGGAAATTGTTATATTTAGTCTTTATGTTTGCCTAAGTCGTGTCTAGGGATTAAGAGTCGAGTAGCCTAATAACTATGAATAAAGGTCGGTTGGCAATGTCTAAGCCCAACCCGACCCGTAGGACTTGCTATAGTCGGTTCCCCCTCATCTCTATAAAAGGAGGTGAGGGGGAACGAACCAAAAACGTCATTCTTTCAATACTAATCGAAGTAACGATTAGGGTTTACCTTGTGGGCGTCGTTTTTCTGTCGATTCTGCTGTGTGTTCTTCGGGATCGATATTCCGCATCTAGTTAACCAGGATTGTAGGGATTAAACCCTATAAATTATCTGAGCTGCATTACCTGAACCTATCAGATTGTAGTCGGATATATTCTGGAGTAACACACTTAGGCTGGTACCACTCAGGTATGTAGTCGGATGACATAAGACGTAGTTATTAAAGGCTACATGTTCACTATAATTTCCTTTTTCTCACCCACCCTAATTTAAAATCCTTTCACAAATCCACTCATACCACCATACAGAATATGCAAAAACCAAATCAGAATATAGTCGGTTTCGACAAAAAAGGAATACAATCAATTTCGACCGTCAATTCGTTTCACTACAGTCGATTTGAACCCGAGGTATGTTCTTTTGACAATTGTTTTAGAAAAAACTTCAAAAAAAAATTTAGATTTTGTGTTGATTTCTTCTAATGTTTTTACCCAAAATTGAGACACTTTTCTGTTGTTTTCTTAGGCTCGGGTCCTAGAAGGTGTTTCGGATGCTAGATTGCTCTTTATGGTGAATCGGGTGCTCTATGTGGTGAGCTCAATGTGTGCAACGCAGCGATACAAAAACATGCTTAAAAATATCAGCAGCCCAAGGTTAGTAGGCTAATTTTTTGGATGTGTCAGTTTAGGCTAGGTGTTGTCTGAACAACCTATAATAATTTCCACGTGCAAATATCATGTGAGATTTTTGACTTACGAGTGAATAAATCGCCGGTCTAAAAAATGACTAATAACCGTATCGATTATAGTTAAATACACTTCATATCAAATACCCATCCTTTTTTCGATAATTGGCATGCTTAATTGAACTAGATGGGTTTGGATTATAATGAATTAAAATAGTGTTAGTTTATTTGGTGAGATGTTCCATCTGAAATTTAATGTTGTTATACCTTAAACTATTTTGTTATCTTATAGAGGTTTTTCTATATATGATGTCAGTGTTGGTTGTGCATTTTGCAAATGATCAAATACCTAAACTACTTTTAGGCCTTTCTATATATTATGTGCTTATTGGCTTATCACAGTTTTAGAGAAGTTACCATTTTTAAAATGTTTGGTTTCCCATTTTCTTATCAATTTATTTGCGGGGAAAGCAGAAAGTAAGAAGTTTGCAACTTCAAAGCATCATATAACTTTGACATTCAAGTTTCATGGATTAGAGTTAAGCATGCATTAAGCATTAAGCACGATCAATATGTTTTCTACCAAATGAAAATAAACATATAAACTGTATCTATATGAGTAACATCAAGTTTTATTATAACCCATTATCATTATGATTTATTTTTTGTCACTGTAGCTTACACTCTTGCGTCAAAACTGCATTAAGGCTTGACATGGAAGCAATCCTCGAGATTAAACTAATCTTGCCCCAGCCAGTTTAGCAGGCACCCATTCATGAAACCCAAATCCCAAAAGTCGAGACCATGCCGGTAGACGAAACTCCATTCGACCATGTGGGTAGAAGAAAATCAGCGCCTCAATCCATATTATCGAATTTTATCGCATTAATTCTGTAACATTTGCTTTTGTAATGTTTGCACCGCATATAGCCTTACTCACTAGCCCTTCGTTCTAACATAATGAAATCAATTTCTACATTTTCTGTACAATTAATTACCAATATGCACCGCAACTACATCGAATCGACAAATAACACACGAAAGCAAAAACAGTAATATCTGTCTTTTTAGTTCGTTTTTCTCGACTCAATCCGAATTGATATAACGTTTTTAAGCTTGACTTGATTGTTTTTGGTTGTAAAACTTTGATTGGTATTTATGTCTAATTAGCACAAAGCAATTAAAAAGGTAAAAAAAAATACTCTATAATACCTACATATACGTACTACGCTAAAACACGTTGCAATTACACCATTTTAAATGAACGAAAAGTACAAAATACAAATTTACGAAATTAACAAAATCTAGAACAATTTTCATGAAAGTAATATCAAATTTAAAAAATCTAAATTTAATAACACTAAAAATTAAAATTTCATAAAAGCAATCTAACGAATCAATCTAGTAGCCCAAAACTAGATTCAAAAGGCCCAAAATAAAGCTAGACTAACAAACTACATTTGTGTTACATTATTTAGTCGTTTTCTAAGAACGTTACCAAAAGTTCAATTCAAGTAATAGCTTTAGGTTTCAAACAAATTGGACATGTGTAAAAAAAACGATTTAAAAAAAAAGAATTTCAAACTCAATATAGCTCAAGAATCAAAACTATCCCGATACAAAACCTATACAGCTTATTACACTGAAAAAGATTTTAAAAGAAATCAAATAAGGAGCTTTGACAAGAAATATGATATGTTCTAGTGGTAAGTCTACTCGTAACTGTCCCTCAGGTCACAAGTTCGAATCATGGCTGGTACGTTTTTTTATTTCCTATTTTATATGAACAGCTTTATTTAAACTCCTACCTATATCAGTAAAGATACAGACTATACATATGCTAACATAATCCACTATTCTGCAAGTCCAATTCCTAATTGAGATCTACTATTACCTTCAAAAATCTCAACTAAACTAACTGATATAACTACTCTTTACTCAAGAATTAGACTTGCCAAAACTAACTACTTACTTCTATATTACACAGTTCATTACGAACATCTAACACGTATCTTCTACGCTAATCAGTTAAGCTATTTTACCAAAAGAACTTAAGAAAAATTTCTGTAAACTACTCACAAATCTTACTCAACAACCTACTGTGCCAAACACTCTATTACAGATTATGCTAGAAAATCAGATATGCAATAGATCTAAATTTCTGAATCCGTAAACAAGTAACAGCAGAAACTAACATCAACAAAATATAACAAGCAAATCATATTGCAAGCAGGTAACTACTTAGTCTAAACTACCATTAAGCTATAAACAAAAGTATACTATAATACAGGAAATCAAGTGTAGTGCTTAACCTATTCATCCGTCGTCTAGTCCACTGATGTCGAAGCGGAGCGCTGAGCTCGCTCAGAAACTGATCTCTACAACGCCAAGCACACTCCTACTGATCTGCATCCGTATCAAACAGAACTCAACGAAACACCACTATTCTGCTAGCAACTAGTGAATCAATGACTCCAAGCAAAAACCTGCATATACAACATAAAAAAAACACAAACTACTGAACTAATCATTATGGACTTTGGCTGGCAATCTCACTAGTTCATAAGCTGTAAGCTTATGAACAAATCCATTCGAACGAGTGATGAACTGTAGATAAAGCTAAAAACTGAATTTTTATATCTAAACGAACTAGCTGAATGAAACTTTCAGTACTCTATGAAACTTGAAATCTAGTTAAGCTTCCAACAGTAATCTCTCATAAGCTAAACCAATGAATAAAACCGAATCACTAACTGATTACAGTAGATGCTGAGAAATCAATCTTTAATCATTTTTATTAATAGAAGAAAAGCTACAGTATGTTATAACTAAACTCAACTGAAAAGTATCCAAATTCAACTACTTTTTAAACAGATTAAACTAACAAGAACACTCAATAGTCACAAAGCTAATTTCATAGCAAAACTCATCAAAAGCTCATGGAAGAGTTAAACTCAGAAACAATAACAAGAAGAAAACAGTATTTATCAAGGTTGAAAGCAGAACAAAAATGAACAAAGAAATATAAAAGCTTGATAACGAAATTCATTAATGGCAGAAAAGGTATCGGTTACAACTACTTTAACTGAAAAGAAATAGATTTTGTTACAAGATTAACAAACTAATTATCTATCTAATTCTACACCTAATCAACTATGTGTAAATCTACACCTAGCTAACCATCTGAAAGTGATGGTCTTCGTCTCTATTTATAGCCGGCGAGAGATTGGGGAGGTGACGTGTTGCTTCCAATTAAATCGTGCCACGTGGAAAATACGATGATCTTGATTTATTCGTTATTCTTCAAATTGGGGTTTTCTTCGTCTTCGAGTCTTGATCAAATTAATTGATGTCTTCATGTAGAGGAGATCAAGAGGAGTAATTTTGCTGTTTGAAGCTTGGCCTGAAATTCCTTGAATCTCCCTAGAAATCGAATTGCAGGTTTGATGGTTGAAGGAAAGATGAAAGTGATGAGGCGTCTGTTTAATTTTTTCTCTCTCTTCGTTTGAGAAGAAGAGACGTTTTGTGTTTGTGTGTTTGTTTGACCGGATTGGTCAATTGTCCAAGTAAATAAACTTTCTTTCCTTATTTGCCTTTTAGTCCCTCACCTTTTCATTTCTCTTCAAGTTATATAAATGAGTTAATAACTTTGAAGTTAAACTCCTTTTTCATCCTTTGTGTTTTGTAAATGTACAACTTTAGCCCTCGATCTTTGAAAGTTTAGCAAATAAAGTCCTTGAAAGCTTCTTTCGTCATTTTCTTCGTCTTTTCATCAAATAAGTCCTTGAAAACGCGTCTTTGCTCAAAAATGTATCTTCTTACCTGAAAACACATGAAACGCAAATACACACGTAATTCTGATATTTTAAAGTTAAATATTATGTATTTGACAGTGTTTTGAGTGGTTTTTGGATCATTATTGATGAGTGTTTTCACACTTATCAACTCCCCTCCACTTGACCATTGCCATGACCTCATGCAATGCAGCATTTTAAAGCTCTAGAGTGCACTTTTCTCATAATTAACCAACCTTGGCCATTTTATGATTTAATAAACTAAACTATACTACATGATAAATGGTTTTGAATATTTACAATGCAATGCATAAGAAACAATTCTACTTATATCTTTTTGGATTCTTATTGAAATGCTTTTGATGGAAATAACTCATAAAGAAATCAATGACTTAAATTAGGGCTTTGGTACCATGGATATTTATCACCCTCAAGTTTCACTTTCCCCATACCAAGCTTAAAAATGGGATCATTGTATTCACAAGTAAAAAGTGCATCAACTTATTCATGATAATTAAATGTGGAACCGGTTATTATTTGAGCAAATTGCTTTTGGGCAAATTTGTCATTATTTAAAGCGTGAAGTATAAGAAATGCAAAATCCAAAAATAAGGAAGCACGGTTTTAATCCTAAGTAATCCTCTCATCCATTACTTGAAAAACCGCTCACAATTAACATAAGTCCGTTTCAAGAGTAATAAGTCATTCGCCTTATATGTAAAATCCTCATGTCATGCTTTCATAAGTAGCTACACACTCGCTATGGAAAGAAAAATAAAACTCACGCAATAATTTACATCCGCCATCTTTTTGAGACTTTGGATCTTCAACCCCGCAACCCGTCAAGGTAATAATGGATTGGAGCAATCTATTGAATCCCCGCAACCCGTCAAGGCAATATTGGAACTCAATAGTCACTATAATTAACACCACACTGCCCCTCTTGGGAGTCTTGTATATATTTTTTTTCTTTTCTTTTTCTTTTCTTTTTTTTTCTTTTTTTTTCTTTTTTTTTCTTTTTTTTTTAGCCACTCATTTTTTTTTCATAAGCCGGTCTTATTTTTCTTTATTCCTCACAAAGAAAGTTTAAAAGAATAAAAGGAAAAACACCCGCTAAGTATTGAGCATGACATAAGTCTTGTACACATAAAACGTTCTAACTTAGAATCTTAAGACGTACTTATATCAACCATGAATGATTAGACAAAAATGCATAAGAGATTACAAACCAATTAAAACCGTTCTTGATTATTTATTAACAATTATATACATGCGAAGAAAATAGAGGCAAAGAAGAGAAAGGTTTAGCCACAAGTAATTATCATGAAGTTTATCTAGCCCTTTTACACTTGCTTCAACTCTATCATTTCCCATTCTCCACAAATTTAAAATCTCAAATAATGAGATTGGTGGATGCTTAGCCTAATAGACCAATGAAAGACTACATGGTTAAGGATACTAGCTAGAGAATGCTAAAATAAGCAAACTCGGGTTGAGTCAAAATATCCATGGCGGGCCTAATATGTCAAAGAAGTCTAAATTTGTTAAACCATGTTTTTATTATATTTTTTTACTCTTTTAGATTTTTTATGAAAAGCAAAAGAAGAAATATATATACAATGCAAATGTGTTATGCAAATGAAAAATGATTAATGCAAAAATTATGAATGCATATTTTTTGTGGCCAAAGTAGATCAAAAATTTGGAAAATGTTTGAAAATTTAATTTTTCCAGTTATCATGAAGTTAAAGCAATGGTCTAGGTAAGGTCACTTCGATAGAAGTCTCCCCTACACTTAAGATAAACATTGTCCTCAATGTTTAAGAGTATTGGATTAAACTCCCCTACACTTATGACATTGCGTACTTTGCTTAACCCAAGTTAAGGAAGAGACAACTAAAGGGTATTCATTTTAAGCACAAGTGCTTTGAATATCACGATAGCAAAAACTAATCGAAGTGAATCAGATACACGGGCCTCCTCCTTAAGCTCCAAGCATGAAATGTGAGAGAGCAACCCTTGAAACAAACACGAAAAGACGAAGAAAGGCACCCCTCCACTTCAATTCTACTATAACATCCTTTTAATTAAACCTAACCTATTTAGATCTACTCTACGTTTTCTAACCTAGTTATACAATGCTTGAGTTATTTTAACCCTAAGTCGCTAGCTCGACTCGGCCCCGAATTAAGTTGTCCTTGGGGAAACCATCATGGAGAATAAATGATATCCACTTTGAAGCACATCTCACATGATACACTCAAACTTAGCACGTTGCCATTTACTATAAGATTTACAAAATCTGCCTCGATAAATGGAACGGTCCAACGTGTCTCAAGTTTGTCCAACATATGAAATCTCTCAAATAGAAAGTACCCCAGGATCAAATACATAGTTTCCATCTCGACATGTGAACAACTCCAAAGTAGGTAGCATCACCAAAGTAAGCTCATACAAGAATCTCATATCAATCGAAAGCACACTCTTAAGTGGAGTAGATGAAAACTAATATTTCCCAAATATACGGATCCTAGGATCAAAAACCTTTCCCTTCATGGGAAAATAAGAAGATGAACTCGTATCAACCATATAAGATTCCCCCTTAGTGATCAAATCATCATGAGACAATGAAGGTGTAGGTATCAAAACATTCATAACAATTATGTCCATGTTGGGCTCCTCATCATCATCAAAAAGTGGGTAATCTTCCATAGAAGGCATAGAAAAAGGAGGATCAAGATGAATAGTGTCTTGTGAAGGAGGTGTAGGCTCTATGGTCCCAAAAAGCATGTTCTCACTAAGACGAATCTCCTCTTCCCAACTAGAATCACTATCATCGACCTCAATATCAATATCGGCAAGATAAGCCTCTATGGTGGCATCAATATCCATATGAGAATCCATATAAAAGGTTTTTGGTCCTAAAGGTGCCATAGGTGAAAAAGGATCAATCTCTAAGAGTATAGGATCTTCATCAATAACCAACTTCAAGGGTGGAAGGGTGGGAATAGAAGGCTCAAAATATGGTGTATTAATGAGAGAATCACTCAAAGGGATGATATCATCATAAAAGTCAATAGGTGCAACCTCAAAAACCGGTGAAGAAATATCAATGAAAGGTTCTTCTTCTATGGACTCATCATTATGGCTTTCATTCAAAGCTTCAATCGAGGAGATAAGATGATAAACGTTTGATAAAACCTTACGAATATGAACATCTTCCACTTCTTCTATATGATCAACATCATCATCCAAATTAGAAATGTCATATTGACATGAAAAGTCCTCGGATAATATATCATAAGATGCCTCACTAGAATAACAATCATCATCCTCTATTTGTGGAAAATCTTGCATAAACTCTTCCTCAATCTCATTATCCCTTTCTTTGAACAATTCATCAAGATCAAAGTCACCAAAATCACTAGTAGTAGCATGAAGGTCAACATGTGATGAAATCTCAATGTGATCATGAGGAGAAGAGGTATCAATACAAAGCTCGTCACATGGTTCATTGGAAACACACTCAAGCTCTCTTTGGATTGGGATAAGGTTCTCAACACTAGAAGCGGTTAATTCATCCAAATCGGTGTTTGTATTAGTGCTAAGAGGCTCGTCCCCCATGGTTAAAGAGTCGGTGGGTTCCACGTGAGGTAAAGGTGATGAAGGTGTGTCATCATTAAATGTCATACAAATCGGAGGATCGTCATCATCGTCATATAAGCATTGTTTAAGCAAACGAGCACGATTAGCAATGTATTCTTCTTTTATGCCTTCATCTTCTACTTTTTCGTCTTTTGCTAAGAGCAAAGTACGTAACTCTTGCTTAAGTTGACGATATTTAATGTTTAACTCGTCACAAATGTCCGCTTTATTAGATAGTTTCATCTTCGCGTTATTAAAAAGAGATATCATCTTTTCATGTATCCGCACATTCTCCTCTTCTATTTCCTCAAAGCTCATGGTTTTTATGCGTTCACGTTCCTTTTTATCAATCTTAACGAGTAAATCATCTAAATCTTTCTTGAGGAACTGAGAGGATTTGTTCACGTTGTCACTATACATATTACCAATTTCCTTGTTATTAAACCGCTTGTTCCTTACATCATCCTCAAGAGACTTAATTTCCTCCCTTAACCACTGAGACTCTTCTCTCATTTCCTCGATGCTCATTTCTTTCTTATGAGTAAAAGCCCTCAAAAAATATGCATTGTCTCTTTCTATTTGCTCAAATATAAAAGAAATCTCATCATAAGAAGGCGGATCCCTTGGTCGACAATCATAACCATAATGGGGTTCTTTTCCACAAAACTCACATGAATAAGTCGAAGAATACGGTGGAGGTGGATTTCCATAATTAGGTGGATTATAGTCTTGAAAAGAGTCTTGATTATGAAAGTTCTCATGATTGTAACCTTGAAAATTTCCTTCATTTTGAAAACCCTCATAATGTGAAAATCCTTGATTTTGAAAAGTATCTTGATTATAGCATGGAAAATTTTCATCATTGTGAAAGCCTTCATTGTTTGAAAATCCTTGATTATGAAAGGTTTCTTGATCATAGCCTTGAAAATTATCATTATTTGGAAAACCCTTATAATTGGAAAATCCTTGGTTTTGGTATGGCTCATTAAAGGTTTGATCATGAAATAATGGTGGATTTTGTGATGAAAAACCGGAATATCCCATATAGTCATTACAAGTATAGTCCATTTGAGTGTTAGGTTGAAAATTAGGGTTCTCGGTTCCATTATGAGCATACCCCTCCCCATAATAGCCATTGTTTTGATCACATAAATAAGTATCGTGTGGACCTCCACAAGTCGAACAAGTCGGATAATTAGCGTTGGCGGATCGTTGTTGTAAAATCTCCAACATGGAACGAGTATCCATGTTTAACAAGGTGGCCGAATGTATATACAAGTAAAATGACGTTTAAAAGCTTCCTCGGGGAAGGAAGTAATACACCAAAGGTGGTATGTTTACACGTGTGCGAGTACACGTGTAAGTAAACACGAGGAATGAGGGAGTAGCCCTCGGTCGACTTTGAAGAGAAAAGGATTATCCTCTTCGAGTTTCGATATGAAATATCCACAAGAAAGTATAATATATATAATTACTACTTGAGTGCAAGACCCCCAATCAAGCCTTCCTTCTTAGAATACGCACTAGTGAACGGGGGGTTAGGTGGCGCGAAGCACTTAAGTACCTATTGACCCTTAGATGGCATTTTATAGCACATCGCCTTTCTATTCACTTTGTAGTTTGTATTCTTTGAATTATTGCCAATTGGAAGTATTTATCTATTCTTGCTTTATTTTGTTTGATCGATACGCGTGTCAAGGACCGGAACGCCCCTCAACACGGTGTATTGCCTCGGCAATACTTATGGAAGATATGTGTATTGGTTGTTCGTATATGTATACGTATTTACATATAATAATATATAGAAAATATTTTTGTATTTATTTGATTTTTTTTTAAGAAAAATACTATATGTACGTAAAAAACGATGAAAACCAATAATATATATTTTTGGGTGTAATCTTTTAGGAAAAAGATTACTTTTTGGATTTTTTTATTTTTTTTGGTTCAATTCTTTAGGAAAAGAATTGATTTTGTGATTTTTTATTTTTTTGTATTTTTATCTTTTTGATTTTTTTATGTTTTTGATTTATAATACGTAAAAATAACGTTCACAAAGTGAACGGATCCCAAAATCCAATCGTCTCACTCGAAACCGTTAATCTTCACGAAAAGAACTGGCAGCGGCGCCATTTAATATCTGTCTTTTTAGTTCGTTTTTCTCGACTCAATCCGAATTGATATAACGTTTTTAAGCTTGACTTGATTGTTTTTGGTTGTAAAACTTTGATTGGTATTTATGTCTAATTAGCACAAAGCAATTAAAAAGGTATAAAAAAATACTCTATAATACCTACATATATGTACTACGCTAAAACACGTTGCAATTACACCATTTTAAATGAACGAAAAGTACAAAATACAAATTTACGAAATTAACAAAATCTAGAACAATTTTCATGAAAGTAATATCAAATTTAAAAAATCTAAATTTAATAACACTAAAAATTAAAATTTCATAAAAGCAATCTAACGAATCAATCTAGCAGCCCAAAACTAGATTCAAAAGACCCAAAATAAAGCTAGACTAACAAACTACATTTGTGTTACATTATTTAGTCGTTTTCTAAGAACGTTACCAAAAGTTCAATTCAAGTAATAGCTTTAGGTTTCAAACAAATTGGACATGTGTAAAAAAACGATTTAAAACAAAAGAATTTCAAACTCAATATAGCTCAAGAATCAAAACTATCCCGATACAAAAACTATACAGCTTATTACACTAAAAAAGATTTTAAAAGAAATCAAATAAGGAGCTTTGACAAGAAATATGATATGTTCTAGTGGTAAGTCTACTCGTAACTGTCCCTCAGGTCACAAGTTCGAATCATGGCTGTTACGTTTTTTTATTTCCTATTTTATATGAATAGCTTTTTTTTGAACTCCTACCTGTATCAGTAAAGATACAGACTATACATATGCTAACATAATCCACTATTCTGCAAGTCCAATTCCTAATTGAGATCTACTATTACCTTCAAAAATCTCAACTAAACTAACTGATATAACTAATCTTTACTTAAGAATCAGACTTGCCAAAACTAACTACTTACTTCTATATTACACAGTTCATTACGAACATCTAACACGTATCTTCTACGCTAATCAGTTAAGCTATTTTACCAAAAGAACTTAAGAAAAATTTCTGTAAACTACTCACAAATCTTACTCAACAACCTACTGTGCCAAACACTCTATTACAGATTATGCTAGAAAATCAGATATGCAATAGATCTAAATTTCTGAATCCGTAAACAAGTAACAGCAGAAACTAACATCAACAAAATATAACAAGCAAATCATATTGCAAGCAGGTAACTACTTAGTCTAAACTACCATTAAGCTATAAACAAAAGTATACTATAATACAGGAAATCAAGTGTAGTGCTTAACCTATTCATCCGTCGTCTAGTCCACTGATGTCGAAGCGGAGCGCTGAGCTCGCTTAGAAACTGATCTCTACAACGCCAAACACACTCCTACTGATCTGCATCCGTATCAAACAGAACTCAACGAAACACCACTATTCTGCTAGCAACTAGTGAATCAACGACTCCAAGCAAAAACCTGCATATACAACATAAAAAAAACGCAAACTACTGAACTAATCATTATGGACTTTGGCTGGCAATCTCACAAGTTCATAAGCTGTAAGCTTATGAACAAATCCATTCGAACGAGTGATGAACTGTAGTTAAAGCTAAAAACTGAATTTTTATATCTAAACGAACTAGCTGAATGAAACTTTCAGTACTCTATGAAACTTGAAATCTAGTTAAGCTTCCAATAGTAATCTCTCATAAGCTAAACCAATGAATAAAACCGAATCACTAACTGATTACAGTAGATGCTGAGAAATCAATCTTTAATCATTTTTATTAATAGAAGAAAAGCTACAGTATGTTATAACTAAACTCAACTGAAAAGTATCCAAATTCAACTACTTTTTAAACAGATTAAACTAACAAGAACACTCAATAGTCACAAAGCTAATTTCATAGCAAAACTCATCAAAAGCTCATGGAAGAGTTAAACTCAGAAACAATAACAAGAAGAAAACAGTATTTATCAAGGTTGAAAGCAGAACAAAAATGAACAGAGAAATATAAAAGCTTGATAACGAAATTCATTAATGGCAGAAAAGGTATCGGTTACAACTACTTTAACTGAAAAGAAACAGATTTTGTTACAAGATTAACAAACTAATTATCTATCTAATCCTACACCTAATCAACTATGTGTAAATCTACACCTAGCTAACCATCTGAAAGTGAGGGTCTTCGTATCTATTTATAGCCGGCGAGAGATTGGGGAGGTGACGTGTTGCTTCCAATTAAATCGTGCCACGTGGAAAATACGATGATCTTGATTTATTCTTTATTCTTCAAATTGGGGTTTTCTTCGTCTTCGAGTCTTGATCAAATTAATTGATGTCTTCATGTAGAGGAGATCAAGAGGAGTAATTTTGCTGTTTGAAGCTTGGCCTGAAACTCCTTGAATCTCTCTAGAAATCGAATTGCAGGTTTGATTGTTGAAGGAAAGATGAAAGTGATGAGGCGTCTGTTTAATTTTTTCTCTCTCTTCGTTTGAGAAGAAGAGATGTTTTGTGTTTGTGTGTTTGTTTGACCGGATTGGTCAATTGTCCAAGTAAATAAACTTTCTTTCCTTATTTGCCTTTTAGTCCCTCACCTTTTCATTTCTCTTCAAGTTATACAAATGAGTTAATAACTTTGAAGTTAAACTCCGTTTTCATCCTTTGTGTTTTGTAAATGTACAACTTTAGCCCTCGATCTTTGAAAGTTTAGCAAATAAAGTCCTTGAAAGCTTCTTTCGTCATTTTCTTCGTCTTTTCATCAAATAAGTCCTTGAAAACGCGTCTTTGCTCAAAAATGTATCTTCTTACCTGAAAACACATGAAACGCAAATACACGCGTAATTCTGATATTTTAAAGTTAAATATTATGTATTTGACAGTGTTTTGAGTGGTTTTTGGATTATTATTGATGAGTGTTTTCACACTTATCAAACAGCCACGCGCAGCGAAGCGCGGGTCGACCCACCTTGTTATTACTATAAATGCATAATTATAACACATATAATTAAAGTAAGTAAGTTTTTATAGATATATATTAATTAGTAAGTATGTTAAACATGTTATATTTAAGATTTATAATTGTTAATTTTTTAATTATAAAATATATAAAAATACACCTTATGGGTGGTGGTTAGCAAAACCTTAATAAAAAAATAAAAAAATGTAGATTTTTCTTTCAAAAAATTAAATTTTTTTTCTTACATTTTAGATTTTGCTTCCTTAAATTAGATATTTTTTTTCTAAAATTTTAGAATTTTTTGAACTTTAAGATACTTTCCAATTTGGTAAATGTCCAAAGTTTTCGAAACTTATAAAAGTAATTAGAAATTCTCTCTGAACTTCGAATGGTCTTAACCTAAACATCGCGAATCAATTTCAAAGACTTTAGATATGTTTTCAAATTTTTGAAAACTTCCGTTTTTCACAAAATAAAAAAACATAAAATTTTTGAAACAAAATTCTAAAATTTCTCAAGAAAAATATATAATGTTTGAAATTTTTTAAAAGTATTGCAAATTTAAAAAGAAATATAAATGTTTTAAGTTTTTGAAATAAATCTAAAGTTTTGGAAAAAAATCTTAAAATTTATGAAGAAAATTCTAAAAAATTGAAAACAATTCCAAAAATTCTTGAAAAAAAATTCTATTATTTCGGAAAAAATCTTTAAATTATATTTTGAAATTATCCAAAAAATATCGCAAAATTTAGATATTTACTAACCATATAATACTTGGATGATAATGAATTCTTTGTATGAGTCGGTTTATTATACAAACTTGTATTTTCATAGAAACTAAGGGACTGATTCTGGCCATTGATTAAATGAGACCAGATCTTAGGATAAAAAAACATGGAAGGACTAAAACTGAAAACTAACAAAAAAACAGAGGGACGAAAAGTGAAAATATGTAAACACACCATCTTCTCTAATTTCCACCTAAAAAAACACACACACAGACATTACACACAATCTCTACCTCAAACCCTAACAAAAAAAATAAAAAATTTACTACAATTGATCACCAAAATCACCAACTAAACAAAAAAACTAGAATAATAAACTAGTCAATCTATCGATCCTGCAAAAAATGGTTCAAAACGAACCGATCTACGTACAAATCCATGGGTAAGTTTCTTTTTCTAATCCTAATTAGAGAAATTTAAGAGTTTTTTTTATTAATGGATGAAATGAGAAACGAAAAAGTAAATCGAGATGGGTTTTTGATGCATTGTATGAATATATATATGTAGATTTGTGTTTAATGGTGAATTTTTAAGATTAGTAAATATAGTCTAGAAATGATAAACATTGATTCATTGAATAAAATTTTTAAAGTTTGCATAGTGTTTTTCTATAATTGTTAGCCAAAAATGCCTTCGTATCTTTTTTAAACTTCTGGATGTCAACCAAATATTGTAGTATACTACATGTAGTTCTTGGTATTTTCCATGTGCATATATCCAATGTTGAAAACTTTTGGTATCATGTTCTTAATTTCTGAATATATTTTATTGCAGTTTTAATGATACGTAGCACAAGACAATGCTCGGTGCGGAATTGGACACCTCAAATGGCAAGTGGTTAGGCAAGTAAGCTTGGATATATGCACATGCTATAACAGGTTTATGGCGCATTGTCTCGTAAATGAATGGGAGAGGTTGGATTTAGAGAAGTATTAATAGACTTGTTTATATCTATATATAAAATAAAGAGATTAAAATTTTGTACAACGACAAATTTACTTTAAATTAGTTTTTTTTCTTCAACATTACAAGTTTACCTTCCTGGTGAAGTTGTCATGTAGAAAAGCAAGCGTAAAAGAAGGTAAACTTGTTCTGCCAAATGTGAAGAAAACAAAGCTAAAAAGTGTTCATAAGCTTTTATATCTAGATATAATACAAAAAAATGAAGTTGAATTTGTAAATAGTGTTTTCTAGGGCCTCCTATAGTCATGGCACATGGCCCCCGAATCCATTAGACGGCCCTGCCAACCATCAAACTGTTTAAGATGCTTCCTACAAACTTACTTGCTGGTAATATAAAAATAGATTTTGATCCTATTAAAACACCTCACTACAAAGTCATTCATGCTAAATTCATACATGATGAGTTTGGTTTTCGTTATTGCCAATTAGAGGCTTACTCTTCCGAAATAGGAAATTGGAGTCTTTGTGGTTAGGGGTGTCAAATGGGTCAACCCAACCCGAACCCGATAAGACCTTATAGGGTCGGGTTATATCGGGTTAACTTAGCTTATCGGGTTTATCAGATAAACCCAATAACCTTATAGGGTCGGTTTAGGGTATAAATTAATTTTTTAGGGTTATCGTGTTGACTTGATAAACTTGATAAGCTACAATGACATATTAAAATTTTTATAATTTTTGAATTAAATCATTTTTCATATAGTCTTTCGTCACAATTCTTGACAACTAAAGCTTGCTACACAAAATATTTTACATTGCAACTTAAAAGTTTGTTTTAAAACGATGATATCGATTGAGTCAAGGTGTTGATTGCAGGTCCAATAAAGTTTAATTTTATGCTGTTCGAAATGAGGTATGCGAGTAGCTTATCTGTTAATAAGGATCAATTATGATTCTGCTTATCGACTTATAAATATTTTTGATCTTAAAGCAATATTTCAGTTATGTGGTTTGAATAAAAGGTTGCGGTTTTGTTTAATTTGTTGCTCAATTGTGTTTATAAGGATGTTCACTTTTTACGACTAACATTAGAGTTTGTAGATCGATATAAGACCTGATTTGGCGATGAATGAATGATTTTAAGTAGCTTAAGTTGTGCCTGCTACCGCCTTTCCTTGTAGGTTAGATTTTGTCTTCACTCGAGCTTTACTTTGAAATTAAATGATTGGTTACAAGTTTTTGTGTGTGAGAATGGTGTTTGGATGCATGGGAATTAGGTTTAGGAGCTTTTAGAGGTCGTGTCGATAGAGAGTTAGAGGAATTATCGCTCTTATTTCATTAACTATCTGTCAATTTTTACTACTGCTATAGTGCTATATATACTTTACTTTGGTTTTGTTTGTGAAATTAAGCAGAAAACTCTAGTCTTATACTTTGCTGTTATTGAAACTTATGATGCACATCCAGTAATTCTACTACAATCAGAATGTATATTACTACGGAGTAATTCCTTTCGTTAAGCCTAACATTATGTTCATGTTCTTGGAAATGTAGCAAATTGAAGCGAGACCTAGTGGTGGAGGGAAAGGACGAGTTCCTCTTATATCCCTCGTGATTTTGTATACTCTCTAACTGGATTGCTTTTAAAGATCCCTTGACTTTAGAGAACGTTCAAACATATGAGCGAGTAGCTATTGCAAAATGGTTTAGTAAGGGCAACAAAACTTGTGCTGTAACCGAAGAAATCCTGGAACACCATAATGTGCCACACGCCGTCATTATTTTGAATCGGGTAATTGATGGATGGAAAGAAGAGTACTGTAGGAATATATTAGTGTATGCATACCATTTGGCTGGAAGCCTACGGGAATAAAAAGAAATGGACGAAGAAGCTATTTTCATATTAGAGCAGCTATTCGCTATTTTTGGTGAAGAGGAAGATAAAATAATCGGCAAACACCTACTTGCATTTGATGGTTTATGTTTTCTCATTAAACGGTTTGAACATGAAGATTGGGATGAGAAGACTCGTGTGGCAGCATCGTTGTTATGCTGCATTAAAGCTGACTAGTTGTCGAATAAATGTGACTAAAAGCATCGATAAACATTGTTTATTCGAGTTACTTCAGTGCAAGGAGGGAATGATATCATGGATTCATAAGCACATTTCAAATACCGTGTTTAACCTTGTTGCCATACTCAACAAAAAAACCACTAGTGCAGACCATGGAACACACAAACTTATTTGTTTGAAGCAATTGTGTACACCAATATATGATGGTATTCCACCTGTTAACCTACTGCCACCAAGCCTCAAACTAACCAAAGTGGTTGATATATTAGAAGGTCTAGAACCTTGTAAAATGTTAGAGGACAAATCACAGCGATCAAATTCTGCTTGAACAAAAGATCACTTTGGATTGACCAGTTTAGCCTACTATAACTCAGGTCTAAATTCTTTAAATACGCCGTAATTCCCCCTCGTCAAAGTTATTGTCGTATTCATACTTCATCCATCATTTTCTCTATGTTCTTAATGTAGATTCAGGTTTACGGTCCGACTGCTGGTGCAGCCCTTGCTAGCCACATGGATGTTGATAAGCTGAGTTGTTAATATTTTTAGCTTACGCTAAAGGTGTGTGTTGTCCGTAGATACTGATGGTGCAATGTTCAGGGTAAGTGGATTTCTATATTTTGATTGTTTATTATGCAGTAAGTATGCTGGAAGATATGTTTCAGTTAGATGATGTTCAGTTTGACATACTGCTCATTTTTCTGGTCTGAATGATGTGCAGCTGGAAGATACGGGTCTGATTTTACTTTCTTGTTAGCATTTAGATTACTTTGGTCACTCACATGCGTAGGATTTTCCAACTTCTTATGGTCTTTAACTATTGCTGTAATACCCCTCTTATCAAGTCATTTATGGGCGGAAGTAGTCATGCATTCTTGTAAAGTTAGAATAGCTGGAGTAAGTGGGAGTAACTATGTCTTTGATCTTTATCATCGTAGGAAAGAAACGTCTCCTAAACTGTTCGAGTTTTGATCGGATCAAGGTTATGCAGACCGTAATCTCATTGCCAAATGGAAAAAGTCAAGTTTTTATGATTGATTTTATCTTGATTAAATGTGATGACCTGCTTACCGAATGTATTATTAGTCACAAAATTGTTATTTGTGCAAATCTTAACTCATACTAAACCTTGTATCTTGTAGTCCAGCATGTTGCATACCAGACATTTTTAATGTCATGAATAAACAATTATAGCAATTCGAGTAATGAGAAATCAAATTTTGAGTTTACGTCTTTACTTATTCTCTTCGTAGCAACTACTAACATGTGATGTAAGTAGGGCTGAGCAACGGTCTGGGACCGGACCGGACCGGCCAATACCGGACCGGACCAAGGACCGAAATGGTTCAGAATCCCGGATCGAGAACGGAACGAAATAGTCCGGTCTGGGTTGGTCTGGTCTGATTCTCGGTCCGGTCCGGTTCTATAGACATATTTGACGAGATTTTGGTAAGACAAAACCGGACCAACCAGACCGAGGACCGAATTCGTCTAAAACCCAGGACCGAGGACCGGACCGAAATTACTCGGTCCGGTTCGGTCCGGTCCGGGTCGGCTTTGGGTCTGCCGTGCTTAACCCTAGATGTAAGTATTATTAATTTTGGTCGCAATGAAAAAGTACTTGTAACATCTATATCAATTTCATTTTGGGAAAAAATTTTTTGGCCATTTGGTTTCTTGTTATACATAGCTCATCTCAGATTTATTTCAATGTTTTGAAAACTAGGTCGACTCGACCGGGTTAACCGGTTGACCCGGTTTCAGCCAAAAAACGGGTCATATTGACTCGGGTTTCAAATTTTAAAAACCCGGCTTGACCCACCAGGTTTGGAGTGACCCGGGTCAACCCGGTTCTTCAGACTCGGCCGGGTTTTGATTTTTTCGGGTTTTTTTTTTAAAATATGTAAATTTTACGTATTTGCGACGGAATTTATCTTTTACATATTATATTGGTTGGTAAACAATTTATATTTTCAATATACGAGAGTTTTTACGGTTTTATACATAACTTTTGTTAATTATTAAAAATATATATATATATTTTTTAGAAAACCAGTTGACACGGGTCAACCCGGACCAGGTGACTCGACCGGGTTGAAAACCGCGTTTTAAAACATTGATTTATTTATCACCGGTGAGGTGATAAGTCTTAAGCCGTGAGTGAATCTAACATCCACATAAAACAAAAGTGAGAGGTTGGATTTGCAAATAGTATTAATAACTTTGTTTATATTTATATATAAAACAAAGAAACTAAAATTTTGCACAACGACAAGTTTATCTTATTAGTTTTTGTTTATTTTAACATGACAAGTTTACCTTTCTATTTTAGAAAACCGTAAACAAAGTATATCTAGATATAAATTCCTATTTATATCCAGATATATATAAGTATATCTAGTTATATATAAAGTATATATCTGGATATAAATTGATATTTAAAGTTAGAACTGATTATATGCTACTTATATGCAGTTTTATATCTAGATATACTAAAAGACATTTAAAATTTGGGATTGATTATACATACTACTGATTTGCATTTTTAAGGTTTGTATTTAATATATAACTAATACACACTTTATATATCTAGATATAAATTCATATTTATATTCAGATATATATAAAGTATATATCTAGATATATAGTTAAAGGCAAAAGATGACAAACTTGTCGTGGTTAGAGAAAAGAAAACAAAGATAATAAAAATATTCATAAACTTTTATATCTAGATATAATACAAAAAAGTGAGAGGTCGGATGTGGAAATAGTGTTGATAGCCTATTTATATCTAGATATAAATTAATATTTATATCCAGATATATATGAAGTATATCTAGATATATATGAAGTATATATCTAGATATATATGAATTATATCTGGATATATATTGCTATTTAAAGTTAGAATTGATTATGCTATTTATATGTAATTTTATATCTGGATATACTAAAATACATTTAAAGTTTGGGATTGATTATACATACTCCTGATTTGCATTTTTGAAGTTTGTATCTAACAACACACTTTATATATGAAAAAGATATAATATATATGAAGTATATCTAGATATATATGAAGTATATCTAGATATATATGAAGTATATCTGGATATATATATTGCTATTTAAAGTTATAATTGATTATGCTACTTATATATAATTTTGTATCTGGATATACTAAAAGACATTTAAAATTTGGGATTAATTATACATATTGTTGATTTGCATTTTTGAAGTTTGTATCTAACAACACACTTTATATATGAAAAAGATATAAAGTATATCTAGATATAAATTCCTATTTATATCAGGATATATATAAGTATATCTAGTTATATATAAAGTATATATCTGGATATACATTTATATTTAAAGTTAGAACTGATTATATGCTACTTATATGCAGTTTTATATCTAGATATACTAAAAGACATTTAAAATTTGAAATTCATTATACATACTGCTGATTTGCATTTTTAAGGTTTGTATTTAATATAGAACTAATACACACTTTATATATCTAGATATAAATTCATATTTGTATCCAGATATATATAAAGTATATCTAGGTATATAGTTAAAGGTAAAAGATGACAAACTTGTCGTGGTTAGAGAAAATAAAACAAAGTTAAGAAAAATATTCATAAACTTTTATATCTAGACATAATACGAAGAAGTGATAGGTCGGATGTGGAAATAGTGTTGATAGCCTATTTATATCTAGATATAAATTCATATTTATATCCAGATATATATGAAGTATCTCTAGATATATATGAAGTATATCTAGATATATATGAAGTATATCTAGATATATATGAAGTATATCTGGATTTATATTGCTATTTAAAGTTAGAATTGATTATGCTATTTATATGCAATTTTATATCTAGATATACTAAAAGACATTTAAAATTTGGGATTGATTATACATACTACTGATTTGCGTTTTTAAAGTTTGTATCTAACAACACACTTTATATATGAAAAAGATATAATATATATGAAGTATATCAAGATATATATGAAGTATATCTAGATATATATGAAGTATATCTGGATATATATTGCTATTTAAAGTTAGAATTGATTATGCTATTTATATGTAATTTTATATCTGGATATAGTAAAATACATTTAAAATTAGGGATTGATTATACATACTCCTGATTTGCATTTTTAAAGTTTGTATCTAACAACACACTTTATATATGAAAAAGATATAATATATATGAAGTATATCTAGATATATATGAAGTATATCTAGATATATATGAAGTATATCTAGATATATATGAAGTATATATAGATATATATGAAAAATATATAAAGTATATCTAGATATAAATTTCTATTTATATCCAGATATATATATGTATATCTAGTTATATATAAAGTATATCTGGATATAAATTGATATTTAAAGTTAGAACTAATTATATGCTACATATATATGCAGTTTTATACCTAGATATACTAAAAGACATTTAAAATTTGGGATTGATTATACATACTGCTAATTTCCATTTTTAAGGTTTGTATTTAATATAGAACTAATACACACTTTATATATCTAGATATAAATTCATATTTATATCCAGATATATATAAAGTATATCTAGATATATAGTTAAAGGCAAAAGATGACAAACTTGTCATGGTTAGAGAAAAGTAAACAAAGTTAAGAAAAATATTCATAAACTTTTATATCTAGATATAATACAAAGAAGTGAGAGGTCGGATGTGGAAATAGTGTTGATAGCCTATTTATATCTAGATATAAATTCATATTTATATCTAGATATATATAAAGTATATCTAGATATATATGAAGTTGTTGTCCCTAATATTATGATTGTAATACACGAATTAAAGAAAGAAATGTAGATATGAGAAGAATTCTAGAGAGTAGTGAGAGAAAGTAGAGAGGATTAACTTGTAGAATATTAGATTTAGAGAAAAAATGAAATCACCAACCCTCCTAACATGCTAGGAGGGTAGTATATATAGTCCACCCACATGCGGGCTTCTTTATGGACTATATGGTTTGGGCCAGGCTTTCCTTTTGGGCTTTAGTTACTTATTAATGAACTTTAGCCTAAAGTTAAGCCCGTATAACACGGCTAATATACTACCTATTACAACGTTCTAAAATACGATACATAATAAACGTATGACCGGGCATTCTTGTTTGGCTCAATATTTTGAGGCTAATAATCTCCCCCAATGAGAGGTCATAAACCTTGGTCATTTAGGAAATTTGTAGAGATTACTAATCTCGCAATAAATGAGTCTTGAACGTATAATAGTAGTCTTGTTCCTTCATGTTGTGATCTTTGAGCCTTTGTCGTTGTCTTTCGACTTTGTCTTTAAGCTTGAGATCTTCAAATCATCCTTGACTTGTCTTTGCCATCTTGCGATCTTGTGTCTTCATTCACATGCTCACACTATTAATTGTTGAATATGTCTTTAGGCATGAGTATGTGGTTTCTGAATCTTTGACTTTGCTGAGTACACCGTGACGCCACCTTCTCGAGACAAAACATAGACACGGACTGAATGGCTTTGACATTCGTCCTAAATCGGTAGCGTTTTACCTCCGGTCAGTGAAGACCGTTATAAGATATTAAATATCGTACCTGTGATCAGGTAGATTCAATAAAGAATCTCCTTGACAGGGTTTCGCGGCTGTACTAGCCGTTCTCTTTACTCGACCGTCTCAAAGCAAGACTGCGAACATAAAGAGTGAATCAATTGGATAGATATCCGCTTGATTAAAGTCGTCAATTCAAATTCCTGGAACAAGTTTGATTCTTAACGAATCTTACCATTGTTGCTTTCCAGTTGACACAAGTTTGATTCATACGAATCTCACAAGTCACCTACCGTAGCGCTGTTTGAGGTTGACGCTAGAAGGATTTCCATTCGTCACTATGAATATTAATGAATATCACTCTGAATGTTCTGGCAATACCATAAAGATATTGCGTAGAAACCTGAAACGAGTTTGAATCAATTCAGAATCAAACCACTGTTGCTTTTCAGTTTTGCACATGTTCAATTCATAAAGAATCTTCCATATGACCTACCGTAGTGCTGTTTGATGTTAACACTGGAAGGATTTCCACTCATCATTGTGAATACTAAGTAGTATCACTCTGAGTGTTCTAGCAATATCACAAGGATATAGCGTAGGACTCTCTTGATCTTCATCCGTGTGTCCTAACGAGATTTGATTGATCTCTTGGCTCTAGACTCTATTTGTGCACTTTTAGTGGTCGGAGGTTGGAGCATATGCCACCTATTCAATATCAACTATCTCGGAGTGAGAAAGTCAATAGAAGTCGTGTTGATCTCCGTGACAATAAAACAAACTTCTTTTGAGAGAAGCCTGAGTAGCTAGGAAAGGGTTGTGCTTCACATCACTGGGTCCATGATGAGTTTGTCTTCATGATGAGTTGACCCGGTTTCTGCCTAAGTTGTATGGAGGGCTTCTTTCTTTACACCCTTTATCCTTACATTTCTTTTTCATTCTTCAACCCCTTCAATGCTTACCAAGACATCATTACTAGCACCTTGTTGTGATTGTTCCAGTGCTAGCATCAGTACTTAGTCGGTATTCAGCTACGTTCACATTCTACTCCATCTTTCCTAAGGACTTCTAATAATCTATTGGATTGTCCCTGGGAAGATCCCTCCGGTTCTGGTTGGATCATAGGATTTAAACCTAACCACCCTTTTGACACCAATAACGTCGTGAATTAAAGATGTTGTGGGTATTTGATCGTAACCATGAAAAGCACTTTAAATTCTAACAAAGTGTTTGAAAAACATTTAACACCTTGCTAGTTTTGTCGTTTTAGAAATGTTCCCCCTTCACATGTGCATCGATAATCGAAAGTGTTTGGCACATGTAGGTAAGAGTTAAAGTGCTTGAGTCTTATATTAGATCACATTTTAATCACATTTTCTCCCCTATCTCTAATATATAAAATCTTTTGATATTAGAGATACCAAATTTGATTAAAATATATTTTGAAAAATAGTCTTGAAATCTCCGGGAGAAAGATGTGTTAGTCTTTTGCATGAAGTTAAAATGCTCCCCCTCAAAAATTGATCCAATTGAATTGTCATTATGAGGATATGATCCACATTTCGCTTTTTTAGGATGGGAGTTGTTGAACACACAATTTTTGAAAGATTTTAAATATCATTGAAAAATTCTTGAAAAACTTGTGTTCAACGCTTTTTGAAAAATCAATTCTTTTTGTCGAAAGGTTTTTCTAAAGCATAAACTTGAGTTCATAGACTTTGAATGTCTTGACGAATCCACTCAAGTGTAAGAAGAGTTAACTTCTTTTGCTAAGGGTAAGAGCACGAAATCGTACACTCCCCGTGAATATAGTTCCGGGTTGCAATCTGAAAGTGATTACAAGCCATTGTGTTGAGCTCAAAACGTTGAATGTTTTGTGACAAGCTCAACCCGTGATAGATTGCTCTACCCGTTGTTTGGAAATATTTGTCCATAATAGACAATTTCCTTTATTAAAAGAAGAAATGACATGTTTTGAAAAATATTTACAACTTTCATTCGAGCTTTATGTACACACCCGTGTCGTTATTGAGCGACATTTCTAGGCACGTCCATATTATCGATACTGAAAGACATGTCGAGAAGAATATTTTTGGATTTTGAAAGATTTTTAATTTTGTGTTTTGCTTTTATGTGTTTTATATTTTTGTATTTTGCTTTTTCAAAGATATTTACAAGTTGATGTTTGATAGATAAATCAAGCAGGCACCTTTGCCAGAATCTCCAGGTCTGCTGGAGTCAAACATCTCATACCAATTTGCCTAACGAGGTACTCAAACCTATCTTTCGACAGAGCTTTCGTAAACAAGTCGGCTAATTGGTAATCCGTTCCAACAAAGTATAGTTCAACGATACCTCTTTCAACTTGTTCCTTTATGAAGTGGTATCGGACATCGATGTGCTTCATGCGGGAATGCTGTACTGGATTGCAGGAGATGGCTATGGCCGACTTTGAGTCACAGTACATAGGTACTTTATCAAAGTGGAAGCCATAATCCGTGAGTTGTGTTCTCATCCATAGAACTTGAGCACAACACGCAGATAGAGACACATACTCCGCTTCTGCTGATGAGAGTGACGTGCAATCCTGCTTCTTGGAAGACCATCCCACAAGCTTATCTTGACCTAGAAATTGTGCACCACCAGAAGTACTTTTGCGTGTATCAAGACACCCTGCATGATCAGAATCTGAATAGGCCGTTAGAAAGAAACCGGTTTCCCTCGGATACCAGAGTCCCAAATGAATGGTATTCTTGAGGTACCGAAAGATCCGTTTAACCTCCTTGAGGTGCTTTTCAGTGGGCCGTGCTTGATAACGTGCACAATAACACGTAGCATGTGAAATATCAGGTCTGCTTGCTGTCAAGTACATGAGGGACCCCATCATGGAACGATATCTCGTTTGATCTATGGGTAATCCCTCCAAGTCAGCATCTAGCGATGTGGTTGATAATGGTGTCCCAACGGGGTCACATGAAGTCATACCATGCTTTTTGATTATCTCTTGACAATACTTAGCTTGGTTTATAAAGATACCACTTGGGGATTGGTAAACTTGAATTCCTAGAAAGAATTTTAGTTCGCCCATCATTGACATTTCAAATTTGCTGTGCATTACTTTTTCAAACCATTTTGAAAGTTTTGGGTTTGTAGACCCGAAAATAATGTCATCAACATAAATTTGCACAAGCAAAATGTCATCCCCATATTTATAAGTGAACAAAGTTAGATCAATGGAACCTTTTGAGAAACCTTTGGATACCAGAAATTTCGAGAGCTCGTCGTACCACGCCCTTGGAGCTTGCTTGAGTCCATATAGTGCCTTGTGGAGACGATACACCTTGTCAGGATAATGAGGATTGACAAATCCTTCCGGCTGCGTGACATAGACTTCTTCCTTCAAAGGACCGTTAAGAAACGTCGTCTTTACGTCCATTTGATAGACAGTGAATCCCTTATGTGCAGCATAAGCAAGGAAAATCCTGACCGCTTCCATGCGAGCAACTGGTGCAAATGATTCATCAAAATCAATTCCCTCTTTCTGGCCATACCCCTTAGCCACGAGCCTAGCTTTGTTCTTGATGATCGTATTCTCTTCATCCATCTTGTTTTTCCAGATCCAACGAAGATTTAATGAAGTCACATCGTATGGTCTGTCAACAAGTTCCCAGACTTTAAGTCTTTCAAATTGTTGAAGTTCATCCGTCATCGATTCAATCCAAGCATGATCAGCCATGGCTTCTTTGATGTTTTTCGGTTCAGCCGTACTCACGGCGAGTGCGAACATACAAACATCGCCATCGGTGGCTAGTTGTCGTCTTGTACGAACGGGCTGTGAAGGGTTTCCAATTATGTGAACCAAAGGATGATCTCGGGTCCAATGATGTGTTGAAGGATGTCGTTGATAGAACGTATGCATATTTGACGGATCAACATGGCGAGTAGAAGACTCTCCAGTTTCGTGTACCGGTGTACCGAATGGGTTGATAAATTCGTCTTTGTCAGATAATGCATCGTCTGCTTGATGTGTGTTCTCTGGAGCAATGACAGTAGTTGTGGATGTTGTAGGATCGATTTTTAATGTGATATTCTGAGGAAGTAAATCTGCAGCAACCCGTGTTGAAGTAGATGAAGTTGTATCCTTTTGTTGACGATGAACGGTATCATCATTCTTATCATGAGTGACAGCGGAAGACTTCGATGCAACTTGTTTCTCCCCCGTGAAATATTCATCATACATTGGTCCATATAACATTTCCAACTCTTCAAGTGTCGTGTCCACTGTCATATCTGCTCTAGGAACATGTTCAGGAACCAGCTTTGAACTTGATGGTTCATTGCTGTGGTCTTGAGTTCCGAGTTCCGTGCGGTTGTGAACGGAAGTCGTTTGTCGTTGTGGATCGGGACTTAAACTGCTTTGTTCAAGTGCCATTTCTTGTAATTCATCGAATCTGATATGAATAGTCTCGACTATCAATTTTGTTCTCTTGTTGTATACTCTGTATCCATTAGACTGAGTTGCATATCCCATTAAAATGCATGCATCACCTTTCTCTTTCATCTTGTCCAGATTTTCACCATCTCGAATAATGTAACACGTACATCCAAAAACATGAAGGTGTTTGAGTGAAGGTTTGCGATCATTAATTATGTGATATGGTGTCTTTTCGTGTCTCGGGATAACTAAGGAGCGGTTTTGTGTGTAGCATGCGGTTGACACGGCTTCGGCCCAAAATTATAGTGGAAGTTTTGAAGCGGATAATAATGTTCGAGCAGCCTCAACTAAAGTACGGTTTCATCTTTCAACAACGCCGTTTTGTTCGGGTGTTCGAGCAATAGATGTTTCATGTTCAATTCCTTCGGCTTCAAAATAATTTCTCAGTTTTGAATTCAAAAATTCTGTACCTCTGTCAGTACGAACCACTTTAACTTGAGCTTGAAGACCACGTTGTATCACTTTAAGGAAGCTGATGAGAACATCGGGTGTTTCATCCTTGGACCTCAAGAAGTGAGTCCATGTGTACCTTGAGTAGTCATCGACAATAACCATAACGTATTTCTTCCCATTGATACTTTGAACACGCATGGGACCACACAAATCTATATGAAGAAGATCTAACCGTCCTTTATAGTTTGGTGTAGTTTTTGTCTTGAAACTACTCCGTTTAGCTTTACAAAGCTCACAAGAAGAACAAAGATGATCTTTGATGAATTTCAAGTTAGGAAGGCCTCGCACAATATCTTTATTGGAAAGCAAGTTGATGGTGTCAAAGTTAAGATGAGATAAACGTTGATGCCATAACCAAGCTTGAGTCGTTGAAGCTTTAGCCATGAAACAGATTGGAGTTGAAGATGTGGAGTCTTGTAGTGAAATAGTGTAGAGATCAGTACCCCGTGTTCCGGCAAGTAAGTCATTCCCATCATAATCACGAACAAAACATGTCTTCTTTCTAAAAGCAACCTCCAAATCCGCATCACAGAATTGACCAACCGAGAAAAGATTGTGATTGAGCCCTTCGACGTAGTAAACCCTTTTGATAGTGATATTCCCCTCAACCAAGTCTCCATATCCTAGGATCGGTGCAAATTGATCATTTCCGAATCGGACCGTACCCAGGAACTTCTCCACGAAGTTAATTAGAAGCTTGAGATTCCCCGTCATGTGCTTCGTGCATCCGGAGTCCATTATAAAGAGAATTATTTCGATCACCTGCAGAAGAATTAGAATACGATGGAGCATTTGCTAAATTGGATTCCATGTTAGTTGTGATTTCTGATTCATTAGTTTCCCTAGTTTCATCACTTAGAGGCACACTAACGCTCGTAGTCACATTTTCTGTCCTAACCTTAGGCATCCATTTATATCCTGGAGGACATTGATTAGCAAACCACCATTTCCAAGGCTTTCTAGCAGACTCATATAATTCCCTAATTCTGCTTCTAGAGTTCTTAGTGGTGGAATCTGATGCAATACTTTTCTTAGGGGGGTTGCACCAGAATGGTTCACTTTGCGTTTGGGTTTTCTAGCACTAATAGGCATCACAGTTTGCTTCTTAGTTCTAGTTTCTACGCCTTTGGCATTATTCGAAACACACATAGCATGATTAGCATTAGCACACTTTCCACATTTCACACAAACAAACTTAACTTTCATAGCATTCAAAGTCGAATCATTCAAGTCGTCATTACACGCGATTACAGACATTTTATTCTTAGAAACATTGAAAATCCTAGGGTGGTCTTCTACTTCCTTCATCTTCCCTTGACTTTTGTTTTGCCAGACCTTTTCATTCATGCGAGTGCTCTTAAGCTGGGCCCGGATAACACTAGCAGTGGGGACTACTCCTGTAGTAAAAGACACACGTCTATTAGTGTTTCTAGAAGTCTGAGGTGATTGACTTTCTTTGTTTTGTGTGGGTTTAGTGGCCAATCTATACATCCCTGGTTTAACCACATTTGTGTTCTTAATGCTTTGTGATCGAATATGTGTTTTTGGAGTGTTTTGTGGTAACCTATCCTTCCCATCCGTCTTGGGGCAAACGCAGGTTTTGCAAATGCAGAATTCGAGAAAACAGATGGTTTTCCCAAGACAGAGGGTCTAGTCACTTTTTGAGCATTGGGTTGTCTTACGACAGGTTTCTTAACACTAGGTTCCACAATCTTCCCACCCATCTTAGCAATGAGTTTCTACAACTCTGCTATCGCTCTGTCCCTGTCTTGTAATTGAGCTTTCAACCCTTTAATTTCCAAATTATGTTCGTTCATTTCTCGAAACGTTTGGGAAAGTTTTTCTTGCAATTTATTATCATGTGGAAAACTACCAACGTCTTTTTGCAAAGCAAGTTCAAGAGAATGACAATGTTTTTTAAGGAAATCAGTTTTGTGTTGAAGTAACTCAAAAGCCTTTTTATCAACATTTTCTTTATGTTTCGAAAGCTCAAGTTCAAGACGCTCACACTCTTTGATTTTATCAAGATATTTGCATGCAACATCAGAATATTCATCGATATCAGTACAAGATTGAAGAGTAACACACAAAATATCTTTGGAGAGACATTCTTCTAAGAGTAGATCATATTCGTTTGAAAATTCTAATTTGTCATTTTGAAGGTCATCAATTTCTTTTTCAAGAGACTCAACATATTTCAAATCATCAAACATTTCAGACTGAATTAAATTTTCAAACTCAAGAACATGTTCTTTTATTATCTTCGTATTTGGTATTAAAAGTTCTTTCACAAGCACAGTTATGTCGTGAGGAATCTCGGTTTTCCACTTATCCTTTTGACGTTTCTCCCAATCGCTTTCAACAATTGATTGAACATTATTAACGTGGTGTTTAAGAAAACCAAGTATTTTTCTGCTTTTGCTTTTAGAAGCATCTAGAGGCAAATAGTTAATATATTTAAAAACATTATTTTTCCTCTTAGTGGCAAAAGCTTTTTTCCATTGAATTCTTTTTTGTTTGCATTCTAAAAATAATTCCTCACGAGACTTCTGTTTTTGTGGAGTGAAAAGACCATAAAGACTGTTTTCATAAGCATAGTTATATGGTTTCACAAAATCTTTATTGACCGGTGATCTACTCTCCTCATCCCAAAGGGACGTCTCTTCACTATCGATGTTAGCTACTTGGCAGTCATTATCAGTCCATTCAGACTCATCAAGATATAAGTGAGGGTTCGCAGCTTGAGCTTGTTCGAGGTACTTGGGGGTGGCAAAGCTAGGTTGACCCTTGAAAAACGACCGAGGTGCTATCATTCTTACGGTTTGAATAGAGTCATGTGTATTATAAACAACTTTTTTCAAAAAATCGACTTGTTCTACGAGATCCTTTACTTTTTCAGTATCTTTGCTTTGTCTATTTTTGAAATCTTGTTTTAATGTTTCAACCTCTTGTTTCTTCTCGTCAAGAATTTTTGCAGAATCGATGGTGTTCATAGAAAGCCTCTGTTCAAGTTCATTAACTTTTGTTGTGGCAAGGTACGTTTTTTGACGTTCATCACTTAATAAAACATTAAATTGACGTTTTTCTTTAGTTAACAAAGCAAGAGCTTCATTATATTTGTTTTCAAAATCGTCCTTTTTAACGTTGATGACACGACTTTTGTACCCCTCAAGCTCGTTGGTCTTTTGAAGAAGCTCAGCCCTATAACTATCAATAGTCTCACTAGATTTTATAAGAGCGGCTTTGCATTCTTCAAAGTTTTGAGTGGGCGCTGTGTTTGCCTTCTTTAATTGCTTTTGATTCTTTCTATTTTCATTGACATCTTTTGTAAACTAGCAATTAAATTAGCAAGCGCGACATGCTCCTCGTCATCATACTCATTTGCATGTTGATCATCCTCAAACTCATTATTGCACATGTCTGATGAATCGGGTGTGGTATTGCTATCAACCGTTTCCATCATACACGTGTCAGTAATTGTTGTTGGAAGTTCACTATGCTCATGTGTATCACCAAACACATTATATTCATCAGCATGTTGTACCTTATCAATTGGCTCAGTATCAAAGATAGGACCATTGTCATCCTCAGTGACGTTAAGGACCTCATGAATCTTTGCCATGTATGAATAATGTGCCTCGAGTTCTTGGTCGGAGATTTCATCATCTGTGTCGTCAAGCATTTCTCCTTCCTCAGCTGATAACTTGATTCCAGCTTCCATTTTCTTGCACAGCAGCATCTTTTCCTTATGATAACCATAATCTTTAACCCTCTTTGGCTGCCTGCATTCCCTAGCCAAATGCCCAAAACCTCTGCAGTTATAACACTGAATCCCACTTTGTTGCACAACTTGAGTACCAACAGTTTCCCTATTTCCAACAACAGTAGCCACCCTCTGATTATCATACTTAGGTTGTCGATCATACTTTGGAGGACTCTCAGCACGTCTTTGTGTGTCATACCTTGGAGGACTCTGTGCATGGGTGTTCCTCGAGTTTGAAGATGTTCGAAGGTTGTTGTTGGTGGGTTTGTAGATTTTCTTATATTGCTTCATAACGAAAGCCATTTGTTGCTTAAATTCCCTATCCTTTTGAGCTATTTCTTCATCACTGTCTTCTTCGGATGATTGCTCAGGTGTGGGTGATGGTGCTCTTGCAACTTCTTTGCCTCGAGATCGTGTTGGGACATGTGACTTGGAGACAATGGATGATCGTGGTGATGATGATTGAGTAGAGTAGGTCTTTGAAGTACGGGAGTGATAATCTGGGTAATGTTGAGTGGTAGACACCAAAGCAAGTGGATTGGAAATCTTTGCAACTCGTTCAGCTCGAAGTTCATTTGCCTCATTTTGAAATTGTTTCAAGATGTCAAAGAGCTTGTGATATGAAACTTCGTCTAACTTTTGTTGTTGTTTCACCAAGGTGACAAACCGTGTCCACTCTGGTTGAAGTTGCTGTAGAAATTGGACATTGACTTGCATGGTGGAAACTTGCAAGTTGTTTCGGGTCATATCATTCATCATCTTGTAGAATCGGGAGTAATAAGAATCAATTGATTCCCCATCCTTTGATGTAAACTTGCCAAAGTTCCAAAACATCTTAGTTTTCACATCTTGTTTGTTAAGTGATTCACCTTGTTGTAATCTTTCAATGGCCGTCCACATTTCTTGAGCAGTAGGACATGCGTCAACCGTAGAGTAAATTTCATCTCCAATGCCACTGAGAATTAAGTAGATTGCTTCCTAATCTGCATCAAACCACGCACGGTTCTCTGGGGTGAGGTCAGTCCTCTTTTCATCACGTTCATATGCGAGTTGTGCGTCACTTGTGTCTGTGGCTGGTACTGCAGGAACTTGAATCCGTGAGAGTTTATAGGGTCCTTCCAAGATACATTGCCTTAAAGCATCACCGTTAGGTTTTGTGTCAAGGTAACATATAAAACGAGATTGCCATTGATCATATCGACCCGACACAAGCATTGGTGGTCTTTCTTTGTTACCTGCCACCATTATGTTGTTGTTCGTCACACGATATTCAGCGGTAGAATCCATCTCAAAGTTCTCTGAAATGATGAATCGAATGTGGATCTTAAGTAATTGTGTTGTGATTGTTTGGTTGTTGAAATTCCGAAAATTGCGATTTTTTTCTCAGCCCGACAATAAATTCCTCAGTCCGACAAAACGGTAGACCTAAAAAAATTTGTAATCACCAAATTTTGAAATTGAGCTAGAAATGTCCTAAAACTAGTATGGAAAAAATTTGATTTTCGTGTAAACTACGTTCCTAAACTAGTCTAGATGGTGGCTAATTCTAAAAAATACTCAAACAAAATTTAGCAAAAACATGTCATCGGAATCACTTCGTCGGAATGTCTAATCGGAATGTCTAATCGGAATGTGTAATCGGAATGTCTAATCGGAATGGTGATCGGAACGACCTTGTCGGAATAGCAAATCGGAATGATGATCGGAAAGAGCTTGTCGGAATACCAAATCGGAATGATGATCGGAAAGACCTTGTCGGAATACCAAATCGGAATGATGATCGGAAAGAGCTGGTCGGAATGTTGTTGAATAACCCTTGATCGGAAAGTCAAATCGGAATACTGATCGGAATGTTAAAACCCTTTTCCGATGTGAGTGATCCGAATCACTAATCCCTTTTCCGATTGCACTGATCGGAATATATCCCACTTTTCTCAGACAAAACTCAACCAATACGTGATTTTAAGCCAAAAAATGATCAAAACACCCAAAAATTTTGTGTTTTTAGCCAAAGTAAATATACCAAATCACTACTACAACTATGTAGAAGATGTAGATGAAGAAGTAGAGCACGGAAAACACAAAAAAAATTGAATCCGAGATGCTTTATGGATTAAATCATTCGAATCAAATATAATAACAACAACCAATCAAAAATACTACCCCATGACGATTGATACCAATTGTTGTCCCTAATATTATGATTGTAATACACGAATTAAAAAAAGAAAGGTAGATATGAGAAGAATTCTAGAGAGAGAAAGTAGTGAGAGAAAGTAGAGAGGATTAACTTGTAGAATATTAGATTTAGAGAAAAAATGAAATCACCAACCCTCCTAACATGCTAGGAGGGTAGTATATATAGTCCACCCACATGCGGGCTTCTTTATGGACTATATGGTTTGGCCCGGGCTTTCCTTTTGGGCTTTAGTTACTTATTAATGAACTTTAGCCTAAAGTTAAGCCCGTATAACACGACTAATATACTACCTATTACAACGTTCTAAAATACGATACATAATAAACGTATGACCGAGCATTCTTGTTTGGCTCAATATTTTGAGGCTAACAGAAGTATATATCTAGATATATATGAAGTATATCTGGATATATATTGCTATTTATAGTTAGAACTGATTATACTATTTATATGCAATTTTATATCTAAATATACTAAAAGACATTTAAAATTTGGGATTGATTATACATACTGCTGATTTGCATTTTTGAAGTTTGTATCTAACAACACACTTTATATATATATATGAAGTATATCTAGATATATATGAAGTATATCTATATTTCTATTTAAAGTTAGAATTGATTATGCTACTTATATGCAATTTTGTATCTAGATATACTAAAAGACATTTAAAATTTGGGATTGATTATACATATTACTGATTTGCATTTTTGAAGTTTTTCTCTAACAACACACTTTATATATGAAAAAGATATAAAGTATATCTAGATATAAATTCCTATTTGTATCCAGATATATATAAGTATATCTAGTTATATATAAAGTATATCTGGATATAAATTGATATTTAAAGTTAGAACTGATTATATGCTACTTATATGCAGTTTAATATCTAGATATACTAAAAGACATTTAAAATTTGGGATTCATTATACATACTGCTGATTTGCATTTTTAAGGTTTTTATTTAATATAGAACTATAACACACTTAATATATCTAGATATAAATTCATATTTGTATCCAGATATATATATAAAGTATATCTAGATATATAGTTAAAGGCAAAAGTTGACAAAGTCGTGGTTAGAGAAAAGAAAACAAAGTTAAGAAAAATATTCATAAACTTTTATATCTAGATATAATACAAAGAAGTGATAGGTCGGATGTGGAAGTAGTGTTGATAACCTATTTATATCTAGATATAAATTCATATTTATATACAGATATATATGAAGTATATCTAGATATATATGAAGTATATCTGGATAAATATTGCTATTTAAAGTTAGAATTGATTATGCTATTTATATGCAATTTTATATCTATATATACTAAAAGATATTTAAAATTTGGGATTGATTATACATACTGCTGATTTGCATTTTTAAAGTTTGTATTTAACAACACACTTTATATACGAAAAAGAAATAATATATATGAAGTATATCTAGATATATATGAAGTATATCTAGATATATATGACGTATATCTGGATATATATTGCTATTTAAAGTTAGAATTGATTATGTTACTTATATGCAATTTTGTATCTAGATATACTAAAAGACATTTAAAATTTGGGATTGATTATACATATTGCTGATTTGCATTTTTGAAGTTTGTATCTAACAACACACTTTATATATGAAAAATATATAAACTATATCAAGATATAAATTCCTATCTATATCCAGATATATATAAGTATATCTAATTATATATAAAGTATATCTGGATATAAATTGATATTTAAAGTTAGAAATGATTATATGCTACCTATATGCAGTTTTATACCTAGATATACTAAAAGACATTTAAAATTTGGGATTAATTATATATACTGCTGATTTGAATTTTTAAGATTTGTATTTAATATAGAACTAATACACACTTTATATATCTAGATATAAATTCATATTTATATCTAGATATATAGTTAAAGGCAAAAGATGACAAACTTGTCGTGGTTAGAGAAAAGTAAACAAAGTTAAGAAAAATATTTATAAACTTTTATATCTAGATATAATACAAAGAAGTCAGAGGTCGGATGTGGAAATAGTGTTGATAGCCTATTTATATCTAGATATAAATTCATATTTATATCCAGATATATATGAAGTATATCTAGATATATATGAAGTATATATCTAGATATATATAAAGTATATCTGGATATATATTGCTATTTAAAGTTAGAATTGATTATGCTATTTATATGAAATTTTATATCTATATATACTAAAAGACATTTAAAATTTGGGATTGATTATACATAATGCTGATTTGTATTTTTGAAGTTTGTATCTAACAACATGCTTTATATATGAAAAAGATATAATATATATAAGTATATCTAGATATGTATGAAGTATATCTAGATATATATGAAGTATATCTGGATATATATTTTTATTTAAAGTTAGAATTGATTATGCTACTTATATGTAACTTTTTATCTAGATATACTAAAAGACATTTAAAATTTGGGATTGATTATACATATTCCTGATTTGCATTTTTGAAGTTTGTATCTCACAACACACTTTATATATGAAAAAGATATAAAGTATATCTAAATATAAATTCCTATTTATATCCAGATATATATAAGTATATATAGTTATATATAAAGTATATCTTGATATAAATTGATATTTAAAGTTAGAACTGATTATATGCTACGTATATGCAGTTTTATATCTAGATATACTAAAAGACATTTAAAATTTGGGATTCATTATACATACTGTTGATTTGCATTTTAAGGTTTGTATTTAATATAGAACTAATACACACTTTATATATCTGGATATAAATTCATATTTATATCTAGATATATAGTTAAAGGCAAAAGATGACAAACTTGTCGTGGTTAGAGAAAAGTAAAACAAAGTTAAGAAAAATATTTATAAACTTTTATATCTAGATATAATATAAAGATGTCAGAGGTCGGATGTGGAAATAGTGTTGATAGCCTTTTTATATCTAGATATAAATTCATATTTATATCTAGATATATATGAAGTATATCTAGATATATATGAAGTATATATCTAGATATATATGAAGTATATCTGGATATATATTGCTATTTAAAGTTAGAATTGATTATGCTATTTATATGAAATTTTATATCTATATATACTAAAAGACTTTAAAATTTGGGATTGATTATACATAATGCTGATTTGTATTTTTGAAGTTTGTATCTAACAACATGCTTTATATATGAAAAAGATATAATATATATAAAGTATATCTAGATATATATGAAGTATATCTAGATATATATGAAGTATATATGGATATATATTTTTATTTAAAGTTAGAATTGATTATGCTACTTATATGTAACTTTTTATCTAGATATACTAAAAGACATTTAAAATTTGGGATTGATTATGCATATTCCTGATTTGCATTTTTGAAGTTTGTATCTAACAACACACTTTATATATGAAAAAGATATAAAGTATATTTAAATATAAATTCCTATTTATATCCAGATATATATAAGTATGTATAGTTATATATAAAGTATATCTTGATATAAATTGATATTTAAAGTTAGAACTGATTATATACTACGTATATGCAGTTTTATATCTAGATATACTAAAATACATTTAAAATTTGGGATTCATTATACATACTGTTGATTTGCATTTTAAGGTTTGTATTTAATATAGAACTAATACACACTTTATATATCTAGATATAAATTCATATTTGTATCCAGATATATATAAATTATATTTAGATATATAGTTAAAGGCAAAAGATGACAAACTTGTCGTGGTTAGAGAAAAGAAAACAAAGTTAAAATAAATATTCATAAACTTTTATATCTAGATATAATACAAAGAAGTGATAGGCCGGATGTGGAAATAGTGTTGATAGCTTATTTATATCTAGATATAAATTCATATTTATATCCAGATATATGTGAAGTATATCTAGATATATATGAAGTATATACCTAGATATATATGAAGTATATCTGGATATATATTGCTATTTAAAGTTAGAATTGATTATGCTATTTATATGCAATTTTATATCTATATATACTAAAAGACATTTAAAATTTGGGATTGATTATACATACTGCTGATTTGCATTTTTGAAGTTTGTATCTAACAACACACTTTATATATGAAAAATATATAATATATATGAAGTATATATAGATATATATGAAGCATATATCTAGATATATATGAAGTATATCTGGATATATATTGCTATTTGAAGTTAAAATTGATTATGCTACTTATATGCAATTTTGTATCTAAATATACCAAAAGACATTTAAAATTTGGGATTGATTATACATATTCCTGATTTGCATTTTTGAAATTTGTATCTAATAACACACTTTATATATGAAAAAGATATAAAGTATATCTAGATATAAATTCCTATTTATATCCAGATATATATAAGTATATCTAGTTATATATAAAGTATATCTGGATATAAATTGATATTTAAAGTTAGAACTGATTATATGATACTTATATGCAGTTTTATATCTAGATATACTAAAAGACATTTAAAATTTGGGATTCATTATACGTACTGCTGATTTGCATTTTTCAGGTTTGTATTTAATATAGAACTAATACATACTTTATATATCTAGATATAAATTCATATTTGTATCCAGATGTATAAAAATTATATCTAGATATATAGTTAAAGGCAAAAGATGACAAACTTGTCGTGGTTAGAGAAAAGAAAACAAAGTTAAGAAAAATATTTATAAACTTTTATATCTAGATATAATACGAAGAAGTGATAGGTCGGATGTGGAAATAGTGTTGATAGCATATTTATATCTAGATATAAATTCATATTTATATTCAGATATATATGAAGTATATCTAGATATATATGAAGTATATATCTAAATATATATGAAGTATATCTGGATATATATTGCTATTTAAAGTTAGAATTGATTATGCTATTTATATGCAATTTTATATCTAGATATACTAAAAGACATTTTAAATTTGGGATTGATTATACATACTGCTGATTTGCATTTAGAATTTCTTCTTCGAACCTTCGCCTATTTATGTTAGACTCCTTATCCCTTCGCCTAAAGAAACCATTTAGCAGAACATTGGTGGCCAACTGAGATAAGCCAGTTGGTAAAATTTAGAAATTATGACTTACTTTATATCTAGATATATATCACAATTTAAAAAAATTGAGTTACTTTATATCTGGATATAAATTAACACATTCTCGAAACCTTGCTACAAAAACTAAGAGTTGCTTTATATCTAGATATAAATCTCAATGTATGGTCGAGTTACTTTATATCTAGATATAAAGAGCAATTTAGAAATTATGACTTATTTTATATCTGGGTATATATCACAATTTAAAAAAAATGGGTTATTTTATATCTAGATATAAATTAACAAAAATTCTCTAAACCTGATATAAAAACTGTGAGTTGCTTTATATCTATATATATATATAACAATTCATGGATGGGTTACTTTATATCTAAATATAAATGACAAATTAGATATACTTGTTTTATATCTAGATATACTTGTTTTATATTTGGATATACTTGTTTTATATTTGGATATACCTTTTTTATATCTGGCTATAAACAAACTATTTGTTTTATATCAAGATATAAAACACCTATTTGTTTTATATCTCTAGATATATCAATAAAAATATATATAGTTTATATTTCAAGTATATCTAGATATATCAATATATTTCAAGTATCAATATTTATTTTATATCGAGATATAGTTATTTTATATCTGTATATACTTGTTTTATATCTAATTATAAACAAGTAATGTAAACTTTGTGTTTATTAAAATCTAAAACTTCTTTTATATCTAGATATATTTGTTTTATATTTAGATACACTTGTTTTATATCAAGATATAAACAAGACTATTTGTTTTTATATCAAGATATAAAACACCCATTTGTTTTATTTTTTGATATAAACAAGTAAGGTATTCTTGTTTTTATATCTAGATATACTTATTTTATATCTGGATATACTTTTTTTAATATTTGGATGTAAACAAACTATTTGTTTTATATCTATAAATATAAAATAAGTTAGAGCTTTAAATTGTTATTTATATCTAGGTATAAAATAAGTCGACGTTTTAAATTGTTATTTATATATAGATATACAAAAGGCTATTAATACAAAGCTAAAAACAAGTATTTATATGCTTTTATATCTAGATATAATACAAAAACGTGAGAGGTTGAATTTTCAAATAATATTAATAGTGTGTTTACATATAGATATAAAACAAAAAAAAGAATAACATTTTGTACAACGACAAGTTTACATTTTTAGTTTTTTGTTTGTTTCGACATGACAAATTTAGCTTCCTAATGAAGTTGTCAAGCGGAAACAAGCAAACCCAAAAAAAGTTAAACTTGTCGTGGCACGAGAAATGAAACCAAAGCTAAAAAACGTTTATAGGCATTTATATCTAGATATAACAACACAGTTCGACAACATTAGTTTAACCGGCATTGAACCGTCTGACTAGTAACCTTTCTGGGTCAATTGACAGTTTCATCATTAGACCGCCTTCTGCGTATATTTGTGACAAACTAAAACTATAAACGACAACTCATCAGCAAATTGATCAGACCATTAAAAAGTGCCAAGGTATGTATATTCTTTATAAAGAAAAGAAAAAAAACGTCATATTATTTATGTCCATAACATTCACAAACATATTGTTTCTAATTAAATCGATACATTTATCAAGCCAATACCATATTGATACAAATAAACTAACAATCGCAGATGTATGGAACTGCAATCAAAATGAATAAAAGGCTTTATATAAACCGTCTTCTAGGAACCCAAGTGTCGTTTGATGCCGTGCTGCAATGTTGAATCCAACATAATGTTTTCATGTGGCAACGAAAAGTACTCCATATGGAGGCTTTAAGCACTGAAGATAAAAATAACCGACACGATTACAAAAGGGAACAAATATAGAGTGCACGGTGAACAAATATAAAGTGATAAGACACGTCAAACCTATTTTCGATGTATACATCATTGAAGTTTTCCTTAACTCATAAACGATGTATACATCATGAAGTTTTCCTTCAGTGGAGGACGTATGATGTCTTTGATTGCAATGACCTGCAGAGGATGAACTAAGCATAAGATCATACTTGTATAGAACCGATAAAGCATAAACAGCATTAAGAGTTCCTTAAACAATATAACTCAAACAGAGTAGATTCTGATGATAATACATCTATGTCTTGGAACTTAATGAGTACATGGGGTAGTTAAAAATACAAGACTGGCCATTAATGATCCTAAATGTCCTCGATGTAAACCAGAAGTAGCTAACATGTCTCAAAGAAACTAACTACTCATTTACTAAAAGTCAGACAAGTTATTTGAAGAAACTGAGTAAATTTGGTTATAAAATGACAGCCAAGTTCTACCAAAGAGGTCAGATATTGATATATGCACAAAACGAGGATGATAAAATACAGCGAGGAGGCCTACATTTTCATGATCCATGTGGCGGAGAAGCTTGATCTCTCTTAAAGTCCGTTTAGCATCAATTCTGTTGTCAAATACATTACCGAATTTCTTTATGGCAACTTCTTCACGCGTCTCTAAATTCATTGCAGCACTGCAGTTAAATGTAGGAAAGTCAGTTTTCTTCAGTTTCTTAAGACAACATGGAATGGATGAGAGAATAACATTATGATAACTGTAAAACATATAAAACATAAACAACGTTAGACACTCTTGAAATGCCCAAGAGGCACCTCGGCGTCCTTACACAAGGAGTCCAGAGGCGAATTCAGAATTTTTTACCATGGTGTGCACTACCCATAACAAAAACTTGGGGGATGGCACTACTTAAAAAAATAAGAACAAATAGGGAATGCACACGCATATTCTGGCTTCCATATTCCAAGAACTCCCTAGCCTTTTGGGGAAACTCGTAATCCAAATGTATACAACAACCTATTGACAGATATATAGAAACCGAGTTTCACCACTTTAGACATTTGTTTTTCCTTTTATATTGGTTTACGAGGATAAAAGCAAGTTCACAAATTCTCACAATAGGACCGATTTAACCACATTTGAAGTACATGTACATCTATCTAGACTAAGTTAAGCACATTAGTCAGACAGATTTGAGACATAAACTGCAAATCGCGGCAGTCTCATACACAGAATAAACTGAAACAGCCAAACGCTCCATTTTTAGAAAAAATTGAAACATTACATTAAGATGAAGACAAACATTAATCCTCAAAAGACTAGCACATAGAAAAATTATATATCCTATCCAACCTTAATCAATGTGCTATGTCTATCTTGAATCCAATCTTAGTACCCTCACTCTCACTGGCCTCGGCAGACCGTGGCACACTCAACCCTATGTTCTTCTGAAGTTTAAGAGGCATAAGTTGAAGCACCGAGGACTTCAGTCAATAATGGACATAGCTTGCAACCCTTTTTTAAGCCTTGAAACTTTCATCTCTTTGCAACATAACTACAATACTAAGTCAAACACGAAAAATTTTCATTAGGTCTAAGAACATCATACCTGACAAAATTTATCTTATACAATGTCATTAACAACTTTACCGACAAGGGATCCCATTTAATAAAATAATCTATTTCCAAAGTGATGCCAAGTTTCCTACTCAACTCAATTAGCAGTCCGACAACAATGCAAATCATATAGGATACTCAAAATACATCAAACAGCTTATACTAAATGAGAAAAACTCATAGAACAATAAGGAAAACCTAAATACCAAACTGACTCATCAGAGTCCAGAGATAATGATCAAAGCTAAAAACCCTCAGTGTCCGATATAAGATGTCAAAGACTAACAAAACCAATACTGCAAGCCTTGCTAGATAACTGATGAAGCATAGCAGAGAACCATAAAGCAAGTGAACTAAGATTCCATCACTTCCCTCCTCTTTACACATTCATTTAAAATATTCCAGCATTTCATCAGACTATCAAAACTTAATTTTAACAGGTTGACTGGAAAGAGCATACAACTCATCATCCAACAAATCCATCTCCCTTTGCGATGCTATAGATATAAATACTTATATCTAGATATTAATACCTTATATCTAGATATAAATACTTTATATCTAGATATACTTTATATCTAGATATAGAATAACTTATATCTAGATGATCGAAACTGAAATTGTTGAGCGCATTTTACGATTCTCTTTCAACAGGGAGAATCCAAGCCAGAAATCTGATCCATTGTTCAAGTTATAGTTTTTTATGTTTAGTTTGCGTAGATATTTTATAAATTAAATACAGATTGGAAGTGATGATTATTTCCCCAGATGATCGAATGTGAAGTCATTGAGCGCAAACATGCAATTACGTACATTGTTATAATCGTTTGCAACCGACTCATTTTCTTTTGTTTTCTGTTTTGTTAAATTGTTCATCTCTTCAAACCCTGTAGTATTCAGTTTTTCAAGTGTGGATATCACTTTGCTCCAACTGGTTGCACAACCTGAATTGACCCATTTGTTAACTGCTTGAAATTAGCTGCTATCTATGCTGTAAGGTAGTATTTGTTGATCAGAATTCAGAATCACACTTGACTAAATCCTGAACAACAATGCTATCAAGACTTTTATAATATTGACCTTATTATCATGCATCTTCTCTGTTTTGTTGCAGCAAAAACATAAATAGGCCAATACAGGTTTTGTAGCCATTACGAGTAGCAAGAATAAACAATTTCATGGTCTACATTTATCGTGAATTGAAGCTTTCTTGCTGACGATGGCTGATTGCAAGAGTTATTAAAAAACTTGCTACTAGAACGAATAACTTATGACTAAAGTGAGATTAGGGGTGGGTTAGCTTCCACGAGCTAAAGGCTAACAAGAAATTAAAGGCCAACAATAATTTAATATCGAACATACAAACTAACATATTCACTGGCTACTAACCACTGGAACATGATAGAGACCTTACAAGATATTATTACGCTTATTTTAATGACATCTAGTGACAAGTACAGGTCAAGAATCAAGTCCTAAAGTTAGGCTTTCCCATTGTTCAAAGATGATTATTCGAATACTTACATAGACTACTGTCTTTCAAAAGAAATATCAGTAACTTTAAAACAAATACCTACAAATCGTACCTTTAAAGAAGAAGTGATCAAAATAAGCATCAACAAGCCAATACCGTTACAGATCTCCATCAAGAAAATTATCAACATTTAATTCCGATCATCACATCTCCTCATAATTCGATCAAACCCGTCTCAATTACCTTCTCGTTCCGATAGAAAAGATCACTCAAGAATACTTCATCATCAGCATCCTCATTATCCATCTGATCGAAAGGTTGAGGTTATTTTATGACGTGGAAGAGATGTTTGGGGGATGATGATGATGATGAAGGTGGTCAGACGGAGGTTGTAACAGTGGTTGGTGGTGGAGATGATGATGAGGAAGGAGGTGAGACGGAGGTTGTAACGGTGGTTGGTGGTGGAGATGATGATGATGACGTGGTGGCTGGTAGTGGGTTAAGGAGTACGTATCTGTAAAAATAAAATTAAGAAACAAGAAAATAGATTATTTTAATTAAATTTTAGATTAATTTAAACCATTAGATGAAAGACAAATGAAGGGTCTGGATGTATCCCTTGATTTCATAGAAAAAACAAGTTTGTTAAATAACTTTTGCCTTCTTTGTATAAAGAAATAATAAAAATGTGAGATAAACTGGTTTTGTTGTTAATAAGTTACAACAAATTGGTGTAGTCATAACGAAAATTATGAGTTCGTTATTAAAATTATTGAATAAAATAATTCATTTGTCAAGTTAGCATAAAAATTAAAGTATGTACCTATTTTATAATTTTTATCTTGTACTATTACGCTGAACGGAGTGTTCTTCATATCATGAACGACTTGCCTAAACCAGCGCGCGGCTCCTATTTTTATGGCAAAAAACTCGCGCGCGAGTTATTAGCTGGGATAAAAAAATATACCCAAACTCACTCAGCGTGCGTATAATTGGTGGGTCTCACACATTATTTTTTCTTCATATCATTTTTTCCTTTATAAATAGCAAATTTTACCACACAAAATTTTCACACACAACAACATTATATTCTTCCTCAAACACCATAATTCATCTTCTTTCACTTCTCCAATGACGCCTGTATTATGGACATCCGCGGAAGAAATAGCTTTGTGTTCGTTTCAGTATTTTCATTGTTGAGAGGTTTTGAAAACTTATCCGCTGTTTTTTTCTTCTTAAATTATCCGTGTATAGTTTTTATTTTCCGCGTGTATCGTGTTTATTTCCCGTGTGTATCGTGTTTGAATAAAATGTATGAAAAAAACTTTTTATTGTATGAATAAAAAAAATATTTAATAAAAAATGGGAGTGATGTGTAGTGAGTTTGAGTGAGTGTCATTATCTCATGGGGAGTTTGGATGAATTGTTGAAAAGCTGAGGTAACGTTGAGATAACGGTGAGTAAATATGGCACCACTCCCCTAGTCTTACAACTAGGGGTGAGCAGAAACCGCACCGCAAACCGCAAAACCGCAAAAACCGCAAAAAAACCGCACCGCAGAAACCGCACCACAACAAAAACCGGTGGATCGGTTTTAAGAAAAAAGAAAACCGCAAAATGCGGTGCGGTTTTGGTTTTACCCCTAAAACCGCACCACAAAATCCGCACCGCACCGCACATTAGTTATATAAAATCAAAAAACGACACATCGATTATTTAACGTGTATTTAAAGAGTTCTAGTGCATATTATCATTATTATTCTATGTAATGTGTGTGTTTACATTAAATATATGTATTGGTATAACCGAAAATACCAACATTGTGAACCAAAAACCGCAAAAACCCACATTAATTGTATAAATCATAGGTGGTGGTGTGGTGCGGTTAAAATCCGCGAAACCCACAAAAACCGCAAAAAACCGCAAAACCGAAACCGCAAAAAACCGCACGGTGCGGATTCACATTTTTCTAAAAACCGCAATCGCGGATGCGGTTTGGTTTTTGCCAAAACCCGCACCGATCCGCACCACGCTCACCCCTACTTACAACGTATGCAACAACTCAAAACTGTTAGATAATATAATTGGTCGATTTCAACCTTATCGTGAGTTTGGATACACTAAAGTTCAGGTTTGATTAGCTTATTCAGTAAGCTATGTTTTTATTATAAGTACATATATTATTTATATAATATAATCACAGAAAACATAATATTATATTTATTATTTATTAGAGGTGCCAAATGTTATTTATTTTAATACATATGAGCAATTTTTGATACTTTTAAACAAAAGTATTTTTTGTCAATTTTTTATTATTGATAGGCTTAATGGGCGTGAAGTGTAATACTAATTAGGTTACTCGACGAATATTTTATATTTAATTTTTTAATCTCCGATTTTTAAACAAGTATTTTATTATTTATAACTACGTTTTTATATGTTTTTTCCCGTTTTAACTTACGCCCGTTTAGTCCGTTTATTTCATCCGCTCGTTTCGCTTGTGTCCATTTAACCCGTTCCCGGTTAATCCGTCATACGTTTAACCTTTCACCTGTTTAGCCTGCCACCCATGCTCATCCGCCCGTCCATTTTACCAACTCTAGATTTCACACAAGATCAACTATATCATCGCGGAGTCACGCTATGTACAAACTTGAAAAAAATACATATACTCGATGGCTGGTCCCACTTATTTACTTTTGAGATTCTTCTATTGAAAGGTGACGTAAAAACACTCTTGGGCTATGTGTTGAGTGTGCCTAGTAATAATATACATGCAGATGCAGTACTAGTGTAGATAAGTTAGGTGGCTTTACTCGAAACCGTTTCTAATATGTGTCTAAAAATACATATAAATGAATCTAAACTATAGTAATTTAGTAAGATACTGTAGATAAGTTATATGGCTAATTATGAAGAATTTGAGGGTTGGTCAAGCTTTATAACTCCTTCTTCAACCACTTTTCTTTACAAGTTGTTTTTTGTTGACTTATGGAGTTCAGGTGATCAGCTAGTCTTTGCCATTTCACCATTTAACAAGGTAATAATATAGTATCTTAGGATTTTATTATGTTTTATACCTTGGATATCTTTTAAGCAACTTAGAAAAATGCACACATTTTTTAATGTTGTCATCCTAAGTTAGTGTAGGGTCAAATGTAGGTAAATGGTTATTTGTTGTAGTCTTTGTAGATGTGGTGTAGTGTCTCAAATCTTTGTAGTCAAGACAAGATCATAGGGTTTAACAAGTCTTGGTGTCGGATATGTGGTAAGCTGTCTTGAAGCAAATAATCAAAAATTGATCAACCACCTTAACAAAGTCTGTAGTAAAATTTATGCTCCTAGATAGATATCCATGTTTTTAATGTTAATTTGTGTGGGTAGTTATCTTTATGTATATAGTTTAAACTAGCTCTCAATCATGTTGTGTATTTGACATGATCAACTGCAATAGGCACCAATCGTTTCAAGTGTGGCGATGACTTGATGCCCATGGTGGTGTTGGGTCAAGTCATCGTAATTAGGTGTGTCGGTTTTTGCGATGTTGGTTATCATTCTTGTTGCTTCTTGATCTTGGCTGAATATTTGTGTTTCCGGGATTTTTCTTTTGCTTGGTTAGCGACTTTACTCTCAATTTTAACTATAGAATATGTGTTTATATATGCTTTAATTGGTAGAATAAGACATTGTGATTGAGTGAGTGATAGGTTTGCTGTGTCCAACTCCAAGCACCCCTAGTTGGCCTAAAACAGAATTATCTCCCCTGTTTACGAAAGTAGCAGTGCTCTTCAAACTACTGATTATATTAGTATCCACGTTAGCAACTAGTCTACCTTTGAACACACTGAATTCATATATATGCTTATTGGCCAACTCACTCACTCTTTTCTTGTACTCTTCTACCATGGCACAGTTCTGTTTGATTCTTAACTCTTTGTCACACAATGAGCTTTTTTACCCAGCCTGTTGCAAAAAGAACACGCAGTCAAAGGCTACTATATTTTCAAGGTAAACTCCGTGTTCTTGCTTGATATATGGATACTTTTTATAAGGAGTATGCTTATTAATCATATATGTCTTTTTTGATGATACAATGTGTACATAATCACGATAAAGTAGCATTTTTGATGTGATGAGAAGAAGCGTTTAGTGTCTAATGAAACTGATTATTGGAGTAATGAAAATCAAGGAATGAAATGGAAACGCACCGAAACATAAATTAGATAAGCATCAGATCACATAAATGTGCTTGCTGATACTGAAAAAAACATCCGCTCACAATTAACTTCATTGATTAAGAAATAATAGTAATATTAGGAAAGTATTCAAACATACTTTTAAGTCGTTCTGACAATATGCTGATATCATAATACACATAAGAAACTCCATTTTGCACAAATTAATAGAAAGAACGGCATTTGCTTATATAAATATTGCCCGTACAAATAGCAGGACACCAGCAGTTCAAATACAATATAAAAGTGCTACTTTCAAGTAATTACACGTAACAAAGCTTATACTATTGATGATCTAAAATCAGTCATGTTTGAACTCTAGACACTTCGAGTGGACACTGATATGGCGAGATTAAAATTTTGGTTCACTTTTAGATTCGGTAACTGAACGTACGGTATATTTTAATGGGTAATTTATCTTTTAGTTGGACAGTAGTAGTTGAAAATAGATTTCCTTATCCTTGAGCGATTACTATACCCAACCTGCGGGTAGTAGGTGTACCTTTTCACCAACCAAATAGCTGTAGGTGAACGTTCTTCGGGTTTATCCACCCATCACAGGTCCGTATCTGCGGTCACGGGTTTTTTGTAGCCCATTACTATCCTAGAAATTATGATTTTTTTGGAAGTGGTTATGAGCAAAGAGTTCATGAAGTTACTGATATTGTCATGTCGGAGTATTTTATTATTGAGATGTTATAAGTTTTTGATCTAATTATTGTAGAGCACAGACTTGATGTAATCGATTCTATTCTTTTTTTGTAATTTAGAGTGTGTGAAAAATGCAAGCGAAGCCCATGATTCAGCAACAACGACACACGTGGACCTTGCTACCTCATCAGATGAATCACTAGGTGAGGTTTCTTGATTATTAATTCTTGATCTTAGAAGCCACGCCTATGTATCTAGTAATGTGTCAACGTGGATTATCTCTTATATCTAATCATTTATAAGTAAAAAAAATATGATAAACAATAAACAGGTCGAATAGGTTGAAAGTCTCACAAAGTTTGAATTGAGTTTTAACTATATTGAATATTTTAATTATGATGACAAGGCGTTCTTCAATCGAAAATGAAAGGCATTTAAAATTGGCTAAATTTGTAAATCCAGTTGGTCTTACAATTTTCTACAAATGCAGACTCTCATATTTCATCAAAGGAGAGTGACGGGGCAAAACTCAATAATATCAAGTCTGAAGAATGTGAAAACGAAGCTCATGTATTTTGCCGGGGTGAGTCCCCTTTACCCAAAAAAGAAAACGAAGCTCATGGTTCAGCAATGGGGATGCATACCTACTTTATTTCCTCATCAGATGATTCAGACGAAGGTGATGATTCTTCATTCATGCATTTTCTTAGAGGTTACACCCATCATTTAAGATGATCCGATCCGTTTTAACTAGTTGAAGCAAATACACGCTTTTAACTACAAACCTGCCTATTGCCTACCTCCGTTTGATACCTATATATGTTTTTAACAGTTACTAATATTTAACAGATGCGGTTGAATGGAAGATTGGAAGTCAATGTGAAGGTGGTGGAAAGCAAAGTCAACCTATTTCAAGTCAAAGTCAATCTGGTGCAGGTCAAAGCCAAGCAGGTCGTGTGACTCCAACAAGTTCGGTAAAATGGACCAAGCGAAGGATAGCCCAAGCTAGACGCATGGCTAGTGTTAGTGTTTTACCACCGAAGGTTTATCGGCGTTTCACTCATGGCACGTTCAGGCAGCAGAGTACAAGCGGTAAATGATGTGAGTAGCTCCAGGTTCTTTTATTAGTATAGTGATTAACTCGTTTAACCCAAGATCCAGGTTCTTCTATGTAATTAAGTCCATCAGTCGGGACAATAACAGTTGGATGTTGTATATACTTGCCTTTGGTTTGTGTATGTTTAGGATTGGTAATACTTTTATACTTTGACCCGAACATTTTCACTAGTAAATAAGAATCATAATTCACTCGTTTACCAAAACAGCTAATTAAAAGATGATTGCTGAAACTTCAAATAGTAGTGACCAGTTAAACTTGAAACGCGCATCAAACGCTTATCAAATCCATCCATTGTAAACCAGGAACTGCTTCAAAATTGAGCTAAGTGGCCTTTATAGTAGCAGACTAATTTATTATAATTAGTAGTATAGTGGAGTATACTGGATTAGCTTCTTGACTACCACTCTCTGCTCTCATTAGTCTCTCAAATTCATTGTTTTTAGGATCATATTTACAAATGTTCATGATAGTGGCTTTTATCACCATCTGTCATACAACCTTTTAACCATATTTAAGGTTCCATAGATGTTTGGATGAAGTATGGATTGGTGATACGGGAAAAGTTAAGTTTGGTCAACTGATAATCTACACGCACACTTCGAGCCTTTCCGATTTTCACTTATAAGGATCAAATTAGCCACATTTGCATTGCATTATATGGTCAATGGCGTAGCCATGTAGGAGGTATGATAGATGGGCTATGGCTCACCCGTAAAAATTTGACAATACAGCCCAATGTAGCAAGAGCCATAAAAATTTGACAATGCAGCCCAATGTAGCCGATATTCTACTGTTGTTGCTTGTTCCATCTTGAAAACTAAATTGAAATATTAATTACTGTAATTATTTTACAAGTTGATCTATTACCCTTTAATACTTAGGTCCGTTTAATAAGACAAAATGAAATATCAAATAAATGAAATGAACGACATAATGAGATAAATGATGTAATGTAATGATTCATTACGGTTACTATGGTATGTATGATAAGATGTAATGAAATTATAATAAAAAAACTAAAATAACATTATTGATAAGAAAGTTATTTAATGTGGTTAATTAATTAGGTATTTTTATGTAATTTTCATTCTGTTACAAGATGTAATGAAAAAAAAAAGTAGGAAGACCTAATGATGATTTTGGTGTAATGAGCCATTACTTGTAATAAATCATTATATTCCATAAATGTAAACAAACAACATTTGTTCATTAAATAGTAATTGTCTTTTTTATTACTACGTTGATTACGGTATACCAAACGCTATGTTAGGTCGAAGAAAGTGGTAATAATAAACTCGCACTATTTAATATTCACTTTTTAAGTAGACCGTGAGAAACTCATCATTAGTTCAAAATACTAATTTTGAATAAAATATATTCTCATTAAATAAATCATACGCTCACCAACTAATAAAATATATTAAAAATAAATAAATTAACGCTCCTCTTATATAGTATGATTTAGGTAAGGTGTCAAACTTACCTTTTTTTTTTTTTTTAGAACGATAATTTTTAACAACTCATACTGAACCCACAACCTTTAGGTTAAAGGGTCACTCACATACCGCTAGGACAATCGTCATTTGGTGTCAAAGTTACATATTTACTTTAATGTTTGATGTCACGCGTGAGTTAAAAGGTTAAGATGGAACTCCCGAGTGGGATAATCATCCACTCCACCTAGGCTTATGTGTATTTTTGTCCACAGTTGACCTTAAATTGAGTTTCGCTATCGACCAGGGGCGGACTTAGGCTTTAGCACGGGTATGCACGTGCATACCCTGTGAAAATTTATAATAGTGTAAATTTTTTTGTTTTATTTCAATAGTTACTACAAAATACACTAAAAATTTGAGAGTGCACACCCTCCAAAAAGAAGGATAATTATCGGTGCAAACCTAAATCGAAGTTAGGAGAAAAAAATGGAAGAAGCTCTCATGAGAATCTGGGTAACACAGTGCCGGCTGCTCCTTGAAGAAGATGATGATTGTAAGGTCAAATGGTCAATGGGTAGTGTGGTTAATTTTAGTGGGTCATTTATCATTTCCTCTGGCCCAACCCATTAAAATTGCCAAGTCTATAAAATCAAGTACTTGGATTTTATAAATCAAGTTTTTCTCTACGTGTACTATTTTGGATTATGTTAACGTAGGTTCAGTAGAATTTACAAAAACATTAAATCGGTCACTCTTTTTATATAAACAAAGAATTTTTGACTTTTAAATACGTATTACTATTATTTTAAAAAATGATTATTATGTATAACAAGTGAACCTACGTACAGGGACGGAGCTAAGGGGTGTCCCATGGATGCCCATGACACTTATAAATTTTTTCGAATTAGTGTTAATTTAATAAAAAAACACCGATTTTTCCAAATATTTTTTAAATGCACCCGGTGCTTTGAAATGAGTTTCCGGTCTTATTTAATAATATATTTATAAAAACTGAACTCTATTACGCTATAAGGTTTAAAAAAAGTGCCCTCGGTCATATTTGTTCTGGCTTCGTCTCTGCCTATATATATGCTTAATGATTTGATTGGTTAATTTTAAAAAATAATTAGTGAAAATTAAAAGAAAAAAATGCATGATAAAAATGTACCAGTAATTTGCATTAGATATGTTTTATTTTTACCTTTTTATGTGTTTTTTTTTTGATGTTTGAGCTTGCACCCGTTTAGCCTCCTCATTTGACTTGTGACCATTTAACTCGTCGCTCATTTTGCCTGCTCGTGCCCGTTTGACCCGTTCGTTGTGCCACCTCTACTTTATACGTTACGATATTTATATTTTATGACATATTTGGATCATTAATTTTTTTTTAACTTCGAGTGTTTTTAGGCTTATAGCCCAAACTCGGTCAAATATATCAACAACTTTTTTGGTAACTTGGATAAAAAACGAGAAAAATATTGCTCAACTCGATTATCCGACTCGAAAACCTAGTCCGAGTTCCAGACAAACCAAAATATCAAAATTTCTAATACTTTTACTTGTATTTGTGCACACCCTATTTCGGATTCTTAGATCCGCCACTGCTATCGACTGGTTAGTATACTAATTTGCTTTAATTGGTTTTAGTTAATTGGCTTTTTACATTTTACTAGTACATGATAACTAGTTATACTTCTACATGTGATTCATTAAATTGATTAATTTATATACTTTTTACGTTTTAAAATTATAATCCTTTTTTTTTCTCAAAATTAATGTTCATCAAGAGTATCAATTTTCTTTTCTTTTTTTTCTAGAAACCACTAATATTACGCCACGTGTAAAGTTGATAATCGTGATATAACATTTCCGACTATGTTGGTTTTTTTGGTGATCCCACAAAATCATGGCTTCTGCAAGATAAACCCATAAATATATGGCTCACTAAAAGGTTGGGATGAAACTCCCAAGTGAGATAATCATCCACTCTACCTAGCCTTAAATTTTTCGCTATCGACTGGTCAGTATACTAATTTTCTTTAATTGGTTTTAGTTAATTGACTTTTTATATTTTACATGATAAGTAGTTATACTTCTACATGTGATTCATTAAATTGATTAATATGTATACTTTTTACGTTTTAAAATTGAGGTATATGCTAGAATCATAAATTTTTATAAAATAAAATCCATAAAATGACGTGACATGTTAAGATGTGGTAATTTTTCTCTTACTTTTTCAATCATCTCATAATTCAAACCAATGATAACAATGACAAATCTTTTTAAAGTTATAGTCCTTTTTTTGTCTCAAAATTAATGTTCATCACTCAAAATAGATAACGAAGTTTAATGAAATTCACTATATTATTCTTCTTTGAAAAAAATATTATAAATTTTAAAGCAGATTTAATTAACTAACTAAAGATAAAATTATCATTGTATTAGAAAGTAAAAAAAGTTATAATAGATTCATTTTTTTTAATTGTGTGTTTTTTTCGGATTTAAGGAGTGAGTGGTTATTTATTACAGCGTTTTTTAGCACTTGCAACATGGCTGCGATTTATAGTCAAGATACAATTCAATGAGAGCTACGCACTTTTTGCATGATTTACAAGCGACTATTGCAAAATATTTAGAGGAAATTTCTTAAATAGACCATTTAGAGTACCATGTTACAAAAAAGAATCGCGCACAATTACTTTACCAAAATGGACTTTTCACAAACAGCCGTTAGATTTGGGAGAGTTGTCTCATCCAACGATGAGTTAAGTATGCGTGTGTTTATTATATTGTGCGTCTTATGCACGGCCATTTTTAGCCAAAACTCGTGTGCATCCCATATGCGTCTGATGCATACCAAAGTGCGCCTGAGTAGTGGTGGGTTTTGTGCGCCTAGTGCACTTTGCCATGTGCGCCTACAAAACATCCCATAATTCCCCGATACATACTTGTGTGTTTTGTGCATGGTTTTTGTGCGCCTTGTGTTTTTGTGCGCTGTGCATTTGAAAATTATTATGCGCATGATGCATAAAGTATTTGTGCGCCTTATGCATATTCCTATCTAATGCATCCATAACCTTATGCATATGCATATCTATATGTGTTAGTTGGAGGTTGTTTAAAATTCAAGATGAAGATACAACTACTTAAGCAAGTTGAGTCTTTAATTATTTTTTATATATGCTAAGAAAAACACAGCAGAATTTTTGTATGATAACTTATTGTATTACTAGTAGTATCTTACTTGACCTTTTGATGACAAAAGTAAAACTAGTGTAGGCTCACATCTCGTGAATAAGGTTATGCATACAATATTCTCTTTACATGCATAAGACGAGAATGGCCATATACTTTTCAGCCTTTCTTGCAGAGGCCAACTTTATCTAGGAAGTCGAAAATGGCCATGAAGGTCGGGAGAAAGTTAATACGAGTATCAAAAATACACGTGGCGCTCTAATAGCCACCCAAAAAAAATATTGCTTCTTACCTTGAAATCATCGACTGACTCGTTGTCAGTCAAAGAATGTGGTTGGGCCCCGCGAACTGACAAGCTGTATCTCGTATTAATATACTCCCGAGCACCATTTTATTTTTTTTATTTTTTTTTTGAAATGTTAATAATTTTAGTAATGTTTTAAACTTAGTAAAATTTGTGTAACCCCTACTTTGCGCTGATTTAGTTTATCTTTATGAACTTTTATAACAAAATTTTATTGTCATTTTGAATAGATTTTAAAGAGCTATTTGCGTATTGATAAGGCGAAAAAAATATAATTGGCATGTTGAATAATATATTAATGGCCAAAGTATGACACTTGTGAAGATTTAGATGAAAAAAAATTGTACAATATTTTCTATTTAAATTATGAGTCGGAATGCCGTATACGCACTTGTCGAACAGCACCATTAGTATTTAATATATTATTCAACGTGCCAATTAATTACATTTTTTTGTAAAGTAATAAATTTTAGTAATGTTTTAAAACTTAGTAAAATTTGTGTGTAACCCCTACTTTGCGCTTGTTTAGTTTATCTTTATGAATTTTTTTAACAAAATTTTATTGGCTTTTTGAATTGATTTTAAATAGTTATTCACTTATTGATAATGTGAAAAATATTTAAATGGCCAAAGTATGACATTTTTGTTGATTTTGCTAAAAAAAATTGTATAATACTTTCTATTTAAATTATGAGTCGGAAAGCTGTATACGCAAATTTTTGTATAACGTTATAATAGAAAAAAATAAGGAAGAAATGAAAAAAATATTAAGTGTAAAATGAATATATACAAATTTCTTGTACATGCATGGTTGAGATAATTTTTATCGATTTGTAGTTACCAATTAAAAGCATAATATTATTAGAATTATTAAAAACAACGGAACACACCAAACATGAAAGTAGCAAGATTATTTTGTTACAGGATTGGATAATTTATATCGATCTGTAGTTACGAATTAATCGTTCCTTCTTAGCAATGGTTATAATCAAATTTTTCCTTGCTTCAATCAAGTTGTGATACATACGTTGATCTGCTTCTTGAGCCATAATAAGTGTATGCAAACCGTAACTGGTAACTGTTGTCATTTGCATAGACTCCACCAACCTAATTTGTGGTTCACGGGCACGCATTCGTCGGAAGTAACAATTCAGTTCTGTCACCAAATTGTGTGCAAGTGTGATCTCATCCTGTAGATCCCTATCTATGCTCTCAATAACATCTGTTCTAAGTTGATTTGAGGAAGCATCCATATTATGTTAGTGTGGGAGAAATATTGTTTGTGAATTGTGTGGGTTAGAGATCAATTTGAAGATATATATATATAGAATACGAGTTTGTGTAGTTGCTATCACAGTGTTATAATAATGATATAAGTATTCTAATAATATGAGAAAAATGGTCCACTGATTCCTTGACATTTAAAGCAGTGAAAGCATGTGAGCATCCAGCTAAGACAATGACATACTCGGGAAAAATCATATGAGATGAAGGACATTGTCAGTGATTTGATGTGATAATTTAGATATTCAAATCAAAGAAATGTCATAATACATGTGATGAGTAATTAAATATTGGCATGACATTTGATACATAAAGCAAATTAAAATAACTTATTAAACATTAAATTTTGCATATCAATAAGACAGTTTGAGTACTACTAACAAATGATGGAGCACTACTAATTGTAGTTAGTAGATAAGAGGAACCTTTTAGGTCTGATGCGGGCAATTTCCTTAATCTCCTCGTTTTCCAGGTGTTCTTGTTCTGCCCATTCAATCATTTGGTCGTTTGTGAAATCATTTTGTGTTACTTCCTTATTTTCATCTTCATTTTCACCTTCGTAACCTGTTATTACATTGGCCATCATTTTTGCAAGGGCAGCATTTGAACATATGTAGTTTGGTATAATAAAATCCACACCTACATGATCGATGTATATCTCCAACATGCCGTGCGCTGCTGAGATGTCGAACATGACATGCATGTCATAGTTGTTTCTTAGTTTGATTGTGTGAGATTTCTGGTAATAATTTATTTTGTAATAAAGAGCATGAATTTTGTAAGAAAGAATGTTGAAAAGATATTGTTTAATATCTTTAAGTTTCATTCTTGGGATGTTGATCATCATTGTACCACCGTTGACATATGTTGGGTTATTAGTTGCATCTATCACCAATTGGCCACTATTATGAACGAGAAAATTGTAGTTGATTTGGGTATATGGTGTAGTTGGTATTGGTTTTGTAACTAGTTGGAACGATCTATTTTGATCTAACTTTTTATTCTTTTGTTTCTGCATTTGATGTAGATACCGGAGTGATTCTTGTAGTTTTAGGGTTGTTTCTTCAGAAATGATACCTGTTAACGATTCCTCCAATGAACCGTCATTTGGAATCAACGCCGTGGTTAAATCTACCGGTTGATGAGAAACGTAAATCTGGAGTTTTCCAAAGACTTTAGCAATGTCGTACATAACATCGATATCATAATCGGTCTTCAATTTTTTCAGACCCTATAAGTTGTTGATTTGTGGTAGTGCGTAATATATGTTGTCAATTGTTATATGGGTGTAATATAGAACAGTTAGTTTTGATTTTATGTAACTAACCATATCTGCATACAACATTGGTGGAACACTAACATCCAGTACTGAACCGTGCTCATATCTTAGGGGGTTAAGTTTGAATTGGCCATTGTGGTTGACTTGAAATTCGAATGTATTTTGATTTGAGGTTGACATGTTTTTTTTGTGAGAAGAATGAATTAAAGATGAGTATGGATTGTAGTCTAAATGTAAGGACATATATATAACAAGAAGATGAAATGGAACAGTAGTTCATTTATTTCTATTGTAGCATTGATAAGACTAGTCAATCTGAAAGCAACAAGTCTGGGCATGCATTACAAAGTGGTGGGTTACAAATTCATAGCATACACTAATGAATATGTCCCCACTTGTTGCAAATTACTCAAATAGTTTTCTTGAACATGAAGGCTTATCTTGTTCTCTCTGTTTGTTACCCTTGTCGATGTTTTGTTCCGCCACAACCAAAGGTGATAATTTGACACGAGACACATATACATGTAGTTCAGTTCTAGGAACATGTGTATATGTTTGGATAAATTCACGGTCTTGTAAAGCATCGTCCAATGAGATCAGGCCTGAATCTAGAGAACAATTAGGTTTTTTTATGTATAGAAATGTTGAGGAGGTAGGATCGTAACCTATATTGTTGGTCAGAATAAATTTGATTTTATTTGGTGAAAAAGTTTGAAGGTCGACTTGGTCTATTGTTGCAATGAGACCACCAACAAATTTTCTTCCAGGGGGTGAAGAGAACCTTCCATAATGGTGCAAGCGGATAGTGTATTTCATGTTTGGAATATGAAACTGGGTTACTAGACGTTGTGATATTTGTTTGTGTGAAGGTGCATTATATAGATGTGTGCATTTAGTCCTTTAACTACTTAAATGTATTGTCATGTCACCTTTTTTATCAATAATAAATGATATGCCAGTGTATAATTCATTGTGGGTGTTTGATTATATGAACTTAATTTATTGCGAAAGGAAATATATTACAAGATACACCAAACTAGCCCAAATGCAAACAAAGTTTGTTTCTCTTAAAAACCAAAGTTGTTGAACCAACTAGAGTTGTTTAGGTTTATATCATCTAGGTGTTGAGAGGTGTATTGTTGTGAATTGTAGTGTTCGTTTGCAAAAGATGTGTTCTGATAGTCATTTGTCTGTGTATGATCATACTGTTGTGAGGGATGTATGTTGTGACTAAAGCTTTGTCCCTCATAAACGTTATCAGGTTGTGGCACTTCAGGGTTTTGAGTTTCGAAATGATCTGTTGGGTATGAGTTATGAAAGTAAGGTTGAAATGGTTGTGACGTGTTTTGTCCGAAATCATTAAAAGTGGTTTGGTTAAATTCGTCGACGGGACTAGCATAATTATTGTTTGTTGTTGGAACTTGTTGTCGGCGAGGCTTTACAGGAGGTTGTGGGATGTATGATTTTTTGCACTGATCACGCCTGTGTCCTCCTTCATTGCATCGGGTGCAATGTATACCCTTTGGTAACTCACCTTGTGACAATATTCTGTTGGTGTTTTTAGGACGGCCAGGTTGTGGGCTATACATTACAGGAGGTATAATGGGACGTATATGTGAAGGAAACTCCCATTCATGCACATCTCCAACAAAGTGGATGGATTCTGCGTACGTGGCTTGGTATTTTTCCTTTCTAAACCAATCAGCTACAAATTGTACGCAATCTGTTATGCGCAAAAATCTAGTTACAGCTATCACGTGCCCACAAGGTATGCCTGAAATCTGCCATTTACGACATTCACATGTATGGTTTCCAAAGTCCACCAATCGGTTATAATGACCATCCATAACCTGGTACTGATATTGATTGACGCCATGAACGATCCATGTTGCACTTTTAATCTTCCTTTTCTCCACCTTATCCGCGGCCCAATTTGTGATTTCGTACTTCATATTTGCTGGTAGAAAAAGGCAGATTATTGTTTAAATAAAATTTTTTTAGAGTTTTACTTTTATAATTATGAACATAACTACCTGCAGCTTGACGTCGATCGTAGTACCAATTTTGCACCATTTGCCGGTACGACTCTGTCAGCATTGTTATAGGTAGCCTTCTTGTCTTTCTTGTACAATTATTAACAGACTCGACGCTGTTAGAAGTACAATAATTGTAGCGGGGGCGGGGAGAATACGCTCTTGACCATCTTTGAGGACCTGCTTCAATTAACTTCTGGTACGCATCAGGCTGAACTGCTTGAAGTATGTTCATGTTGTATGTAAAATCCTCCACCGTGTAAGCCTTGCAAATCTTCCAGTAAATTTTTTTTGTCCTCTTCTTTTTCAACGATAGGTTCATCATTAGATGTCGACAACATATACCATGAAACGCTAATGGAAACTCGTTTCGTATTGCCAAAGCTATAGCTGCATGTCTGTCGGATATGAAAATCATATTTGGATTTTCACCAATACATTCTTTAAGTACCGACATCCACCACGACCAGTTTGGGCCAGTTTCACCTCGACATATACCAAAAGCGATCGGCACAATTTGGTTGTTTCCGTCCATCCCCACAGCTAACAAATTTGCACCCTTGTACAAACCCTTCAAATGTGCAGCGTCGATTATAAGCAAAGGGCGTAGTTGATTAAGAAACGTTCGGATCTGAAGGTAAAAAATTCAAAATATAACATATAAAAAATAATGCATCACTATTATACTAATCAATGAATAATATAAAAATTAAAACACTGACCTGAGCACCTAGGGCAATGAACAGCATCTCAAACACTCCTTCTTCGTTTGTCTTAATACGTGTGACAGTTCCGTGATTTTTTTTTGATAAATTGTAACAATAATATGGTAACATTTCAAAGGAATCATAAGGCGATCCCCTAATCATGTGTAACCCATAATCCTTACCTCTCCACGCTTGTTGATATGATACACTTATTTTATATTTTGACATGATGGCTTTTTGTATATCTTTACTTTTCAAATCACGCTTATCATCTTTTAACTCTTCTCTAAATATGTGACCAATAACTTTTTTATTTGCGTTTCTGTGGTTTGGAAAAGTTTGTGTTTTTGGACATGTGTGAATATCAATCATGCTTGTAATCTCAAACGCATCTGTTTTTGGCCAACGTCTTGCCCGAATAATCCAGTCACATTCTTTAAAATTATAGCAATGATAAACACGAGTATTGATGTTTGATTTTTTAGCTCTAAATTGATAACCGGATTCGATAACTTTCAACCTAACGGCCAAATCTAGGGCTTCCAAACTTAGAAACACCTTTCCAACGTAAACCTGTGTATCTTTATTGTAATCCCTTGCTATCGTAGGTTTTGACGTATAAAAGGGGGTTTCCGGGACGTTAGGTAAGTTTGACATTAAATTTTTCCATTTATTTGAAAACGGGTTTTGAGTATTATTATTATCATGTTTAGATGAATTATCATCATATTCATTTCCTTCATGTGTAGAAAACGCACATGATGATGAACCTGGTTTTGTAAAATTTGCATTCTTGTTATATCCAGAATCAACCTTTTCGTTATTAATGTCTACGTTGTCATTTTCTTCATCCGATAAAAAAGCAAATGAAGATCCTGGTTTTGTAAAATCGGCCTCATGTGTATATCCAGAATCTATAATATCATTCTCTGAATCTTCATCAGTTTGTGATTCTTTGTTTTCAAATTCGTTATCATCGAAAAAATTGAACATTTTTTTTTGTAAATGAACATACAAGTTGGGTATTTCGTTAGGAGAAGAACAAGCGCATTCAACAAAAAAAGATACCTCATTGTCGTCAGTAATATCTAGCATACTATCAATTGAAGAAAGTTTGACCGAAAGTTGTATTTTTTCACCAGGATTCAAATTGAACTTTTTGTATATCATCTTAAGTAACATTGAGTACGTCATATCTGCACGCATCATAGCACCACGTTCTTGATTGCGAAAGTGAATTATACATTTGAATGATTTTTGCTGTGAATTCATTTTGAAAATTATGGTTTATTCATTGATAAGATAAACATTTATATCCCATTTAAAAAGATACTCGGGAGAGTCTTAAAGAGAGCATCAATAATGGCAGTGAGTTGTCTAATCAAATGTCAGTAACAATTAAAAAGATACTCGGGAGAGTTTTAAAGAGAGCATCAATAATGGCAGTGAGTTGTCTAATCAAATGTCAGTAACAATTAAAAAGATACTCGGGAGAGTTTTAAAGAGAGCATCAATAATGGCAGTGAGTTGTCTAATCAAATGTCAGTAACAATTAAAAAGATACTCGGGAGAGTTTTAAAGAGAGCATCAATAATGGCAGTGAGTTGTCTAATCAAATGTCAGTAACAATTAAAAAGATACTCGGGAGAGTTTTAAAGAGAGCATCAATAATGAGGGTTTTAAAGAGAGCATTAATAAATAAAATATTTCATTAAAAGCAATACATTAGGAAATAAATATTTACTATGAAATATTTATATTTTTTAGAAAGGACAGAAATGAAATTACATAACCTAATACATAGAAAGGTAAAATAGATTATGCAATTATATCACTAACTGGACGGTTTAGAAGGAATAAAGATTCCTTGTACAGGCCAACCATAAACGAACCCGGGATTCCTTGAATAGCTTCGTTGTTATTAAAGATCCCCATATCATGATTCCATGTTTCTAGTATGTGTGGTTCACCGTAGGGACCAACGCTCGTTTCAAAAATTGGGGTATCATCATTTGTGAATCCCAAAATTTTGGGCCTATGCTCAATTGGCATAGGGAGAAAATAATACAATGAACCAACTAACAATTCCACCGTTCAACATTAAATCCCATGCCATAGCACTCCTACCGTATTCCCAAGCTGTACTACCACCAAGGACGAGAGTGTTTTCAGATTGGGTAACCGTGAATGGCGGTGGAATGTCATTAATGATTTCTTGAGGAACATCTTGGACTAAGATTTGATTGGTAAGCAAATCAAATGACACGATCACGTACCTTCTGTGAAGATAACCTTGATCACAAACGTATTTTTCACAAGCCGACCAAAATATTTTACCATCAACAACTGCCTGACTACCCCTCTTAATTCTAATAGTAGCATCAGGAAAACCTACAGAGTCAAGATTGGTCCATGACCGGGTAGTCATTCGAAATACTGATACAGACCATGTACCCTGACCATTTATAGCATAATTAATTTTGACTATAGTTGGATCTTGTGTTGGTTGATACACCCCAAACCCAAAAATTCTTTTAGTAGCAGGAGGTTCTAGTTGTTGGAATGGTGTCAATATGGTTACCGACTTTGACATACACGGGTTTCATAACAGAAGTGCAACATCATTGGTAACTAAAAAACACCAAATCCCCTCTGATGTTGCAAGTGCCTTCAGAGCAGGATCATTAACTATAGAAGTTCTTGGTGTAAATGTTAAGTCAGCATCAACATTGTACATTTGACTTTCATCTGTTTCCCTAAATTGTAAGATGAAACTACAATAATCAACTTCACGCGAACCAAACCTACGAATAAAACTTCGCCGATCAATGCAAGATCTCCATCGCTTAGAAACAAGACGAAACCTGCACAAAGATTCTACAGGCAACCTAACAATGATTTCTCTTTGAATCTCAAAGGGAATGTAGTCAGACATTTTTTTTTATTCTACTAATATTATGTGGATTTGTTTAACAAAAACAATTTAAGTTGATACTTAAATAGATCCATTTTTTTATACACCTGAGACTTAATAAACAATGATATTTCTATGCTCGGGAAATAATCCCTGAGACATTGTAAGGTGTCAGTGACCAGTCTAATCAATGTCATAATAAACAATGATATTTCTATGCTTGGGAAATAATCCCTGAGACATTGTAAGGTGTCAGTGACCAGTCTAATCAATGTCATAATAAACAATGATATTTCTATGCTCGGGAAATAATCCCTGAGACATTGTAAGGTGTCAGTGACCAGTCTAATCAATGTCATAATAAACAATGATATTTCTATGCTCGGGAAATAATCCCTGAGACATTGTAAGGTGTCAGTGACCAGTCTAATCAATGTCATAATAAACAATGATATTTCTGTAAGGTGTCAGTGACCAGTCTAATCAATGTCATAGTAAACAATGATATTTTTATGCTCGGGAAATAATCCCTGAGACATTGTAAGGTGTCAGTGACCAGTCTAATCAATGTCATAGTAAACAATGATATTTTTATGCTCGGGAAATAATCCCTGAGACATTGTAAGGTGTCAGTGACCAGTCTAATCAATGTCATAGTAAACAATGATATTTTTATGCTCGGGAAATAATCCCTGAGACATTGTAAGGTGTCAGTGACCAGTCTAATCAATGTCATAGTAAACAATGATATTTTTATGCTCGGGAAATAATCAACTTCACAAATATAAATTCTAAGAAATTTTTGATTATTCCCAAATTTGTGATTTCTGAAATATTTATAATTTAACTATGTCTGATTATTTACCATTTGAAGTTCAAAGAGAAATAATGCTCAAGTCTGGTGTTGACGATTTAGTTCGTTTTCGCAACGTTTGTAGGAGATGGCGTTATGAGATACAAGCTAGGGACTTCATACGTAGTTACGGTTCACGCACCACAAACCCTTCTTTTTTAAATATGGCATATAAGCAAGGTAATGATGGATACTTGTATGCGGTGCATAATGACCGAATGTGCACACGTATTCATTGTCAATTAAATCTAAATGCTCTTAAGCCAATAGCAACTTCAGAAGGTATATGGTGCTTCGCGTTTGCTGATGATATGGCTCTTGTATTGTGGAACCCTTCAATACAAAAGTGTGTATCTATTATTCTACCAAACTTCGTGTCTCAACCCAATTCACCAAAAATGATATTTGGTTTTGGTGTTCATCCAAGAACATTAGACACAACCCTTTTGAAAATAAATTACCCCCTATACTCACAGGGACCATGGTACGTTCATGTGTTTACGCTAAGGTCAAATAGATGGACCAGTATTCCCATTGATCGTTTACCACGTGATAGCATTAGAATAAAAAGGAAAGGGCAAGCAGTGGTTGGGGGTAAAAATTTTTGGGTGGGATCTGAATATTTAAATCCTGAGGGGATTTTTTCAGATAAAGTTTACTTAATTGTCTCGTTTGATTTACTTGCTAGACGATTTCATGTACAAAACATTCCTGAAACAATTACTTCAATGATTCCCCCACCGTTTTATGTTACTAATCTTGGAACCTCACTTGTAATTTCTGGAAGTTACATTCATGAAGATGCGAGGATTATTTGTGCATGGATAATAGGAATTGATGCTGCTGGTTTTATTAACTCAACTACGTTACTGTTCACTCGTGTCATGCCGTATTATGATCTGCCAAAATTATTAGGCTTTACAATTGATGGAGAGCCAATAATTGAAGCTGATGTCAACAGAGTGATGTTTCTTAATGTGGTGCAAGTGTACAACCAAAATTTGCAATCATTTCAAAACCTTGGAGCTATGCAAGGAAATCGTGGCTCATTCATCGTTGGTCCATACAAAGAATCCTTAATTCTGGTTGACCGACCACAAAACGAAGTTATATACGGAAATTAGGTTTCTATTTAGACATTATGTGTTTTTCAAATAATTTAAGTGTTTACAATATGTCTTTCTGTTTTGTGTTTGTTCAAGTTACTATGTTATGTACTATTCAATGTTTTCTAATCAATATAATATATGGTTTGTCTTTAATAACTGCATTTTAAATTAAAAAAATAATACTAGACACACAAACATAAAATAAATATTATTAAATTGATTCTGAATTGATACACTGGAAAACAACACAAATACATCCATAAACAAAAAGTACACATACAACATGTCCTTATCAAAGAACACAAAGTAAAACATAAACTAAAAATAACCATAAATCACATTGTTGTCAAACACTGAAACAATGTTTTTCAATGTGATGTTAAGATAATATTCCATTGGTTTCGGGTTAAACACGGACACGTTTTTAAGTATCAACACAGCTCCAACTGCTATAGACTTTTTGTATCCCTCTTTTTCCATAACTTTGTGATGAACTGTACCAGCAACAATACCAGATGTATCTTTAAGTGTTACATTTAGGTCGCCAATTGAATTTAGGTTACAACTTTTAACTACCGCCACAACTCTTTCAAGTTTTCCTTTAGGTGTCATAAAACTTTTGATGTCACCTAAACAACCGATCACACTACTCCCTTCATCAGCTAAATACTGTATTGCGCAAATCCAAGGGTCACGCGAAAAATGATCATCCTCACTTGCATCTTCAACTATTTGCTTTACATAATCTTGGGTGGATGTTCCAACAACATCACCAACTTCGTTTAACACTGTTGCTTTTCTATACTTTGCTTGTTGAAGAACACCAGCCGGTCCAGGTATGATCCTCAATGGTTTTTCAACACTAGTTGGAAAACAAACTGGGGTCAAAGGTAGGGGCTGGTTGGGTTGTGAAGCAATTAGACGTCCTGGGGATGAAGTACGTGCCATATTAGGTTGTGTAGAAGAACCAACAAAATTGTACAAATTCTTTGGGTAATGAGAATTGTTATCTTCAGCCATACTTCAACAATTATTGATATATTTAACAAAATATGTAGCCATTTAACAAATGTATATATAGTGTTCAAAATAATTTAATGTCGGGATTTTTTTAGAGAGACAAACATAAATTCATTGTATTGTCACACTATGTCAGAGTTCTGTCTCATCATTGTCAGTAGCTTTATATGTCAGGGTTCTGTCACATCATTGTCAGTAGCTTTGTTGTTATTGATAAGTCACATCTATGCTAGTTGTTTTTTTCTTAATAACTTTGATATATAAATATTAGTCAAATAACAACAAACATACAATTTGAACGAAAATAGATAAATAACAGAAACTTTTATTTTTAACACTTAGAGATTGACAGACAACATTCAAACATACAAATTCTGTGTATAGCCACAGTCCCTTGTATCCTCGCAACGATGGGTATACAAAAACTTCGACATTTCTTCTCTAACTTGGCGAAAGTATGCATTAGGTTCACCTATTACATCAGGGACTATACCTTGCGAATGGTTGTATATCAACCAACATGTTATTACCCCACAATCCATAAAGTTTCCTTGTTGTGGAACATGAAAACTGACTTCGTTGTAGGATACTTTGAAATCATGTGGTCTACGTATGCGGTTTCTAAAATAACCTTGACGATACAAAAGGCCGTTCACCACACTTGACCATTCTGTAAATTGCTTCTTCAGGGCATCCTTTCGAAAGTTGCTATGTAACGAGTCTAAGATCGCCACCTCGTCAGTAATTAAATTAACTATAGCGGTTACCCAGTGACTATTACCGCAATTGATTGGCATATACACCTACAAATGTAAATCATATTTATATACAATTGATTAGTAGAACGCATATCTTTTATAGCAAATACTATTAAATATATGTTACGATGATAAGATATAAATGGAAATACTTACAGTTTGTACGTCATGCCACGCTGGGTATGGACACGTCGAACCATTCAAAGTTCCTGTTAAGAACCTATCAAATAAAAGATAAAAAACATTTGATCCAGGGTAATACGTTGCAGTCCCAGTTTTTGCAACTGTCCAATCAGCCCCACTCGGTCGACGCCTAACGAGCAACTCAATCCAACAATTAATTTGCTGTTTCAACATAAGTTAAAATTTTATTTCAATAGCTACTAAATAAATTGTTAATACTTGAACAGTAAAAAAAAAACTTACATCATCTGACAGCCAACCAGCCCTTACAGAATTACGCTTTGAAAGGCTTATATTGGCAAGGTGAGGAACTAGTTCATACCAGAACGTATCCATAACAAGAAAACCCTTAACATGACAATCCAAGAATATATCAACAGGGTTCTGCATAAACTCCTCGTATGTAACATACATTCCCCGCCTTACCTAAACATGGCAAACAAATAAAGAATCGGTCTGCATTAACATAACATTTTAAAAATATTTAGCTAAAAATATACCTTATTGGGATCTACGTTCTCAAACGAAACAAATTCTGTTGTGGTTGGACTTTGATTTTGAAGCTGAAAACCAAATTCACCGTTCTCTTCATCACCCAGATTAAAGGTTGTAATGTCATCGAACACACTCTTATTTTTTGACTTTCCACCACGTTTTCCCGGACCTAATTTGGTTGTAGGCGGAAGAGATGTAAATGGGCTCAATTTTTGTGGTCCTGGACGACGTGCTCTTCTTTCACGATCTATCATTTCCTGACAATTAATTACAATTTAACACTTATTAAAATAAATATTTTACAATATTAGCTTGTATAAATAATTATATAATAATAATGATCTACTTACTGGGTGTAAGCCGCGAATATCACGATGTTGTGAAGAGCTACCCTCCAATGTTCGATCAACCTTAGACCATCGACCAAAACCCTCGTGGGGCATCGGGTTATTCATTTGATACATACTATGACTCGAGGATGGCTTAGCAGGCTGCCCGAACGAAGCGTTTGGAGTCCCTTTATAAGAGGGTGTATGTGGCGACGGCATTCGAATATCGTCAAAGAAGTGGCTACCAACTGGGGTAAAATCACCTAAACCATCATGTTGTTGGTGCTAACATACAATATATTCAAAGTTATTTTTAATTAGCATAAAAGTAAAAGTAACATGACAATTATAAAAAAAAAAATTTACCTCAATGTTAACAAAACCACTATGTTGAGTACCAGTAAACTCATTACCGAACCCACAAACATCAGACTCATTAACAACATTTTTTTTGGGTGAAACTTGGCCAGAACCCTGTAATGCCTGCATTAAAATAGTTGGAATAATTATACGTCAAGTTTTCAATGATACACATGTACATACATCATGTTAACCATTTACCATTATTTTTGCATTCAATTCTTGGATAGTTCGATCCTTTTCCATCAAAACTGTGTAAACGTCTGCTGGTACATCATCACGACTATATCGGTTATCAAACTCAGGTACTTGGGGCGGTTGATGGATCTCATTATTGAAATATCTAAGGCTATCAATCCACCAGTCTAACGACATCTCAACTTCGTCGGGATACAACCTTTCGTTTGGTATAACACCCTTGCAAAATATTATAACATTAATTAAACACATAAACAAATTAATAAATTAATTATTGACAAATAGGAATGTTTAAGCGTCGTATAACTCACATCGATTAATCTAGGAATTTGTTTACGGAAAAACTTTTTTTCTCGGAGCCACCGGACTGATCGAGGATAACCATCAAGTCGTGTGAAATAATGCACCGCATTAACGCTATAAGTCTCCAACATCCAAGCCTGAAAATAAAATGTATTCCAATTATACAAGTACTATATTTTAGTTAGACTAAACACAAAAAGTAACTTACCTTGAAAGCCCATGTAAAACCCATTAATTGATACTTGGGTGGTTCATCGTCTTGGTCTCTGTCTACATTCGCGTGGTGGTGTTCAGCACGTATGTATACGGCATTCCTTAACTGATTATACAATGTGGACCAAACATACGAACCCCACGGATAGAAGTTCCATGCATCTAAATTTTCAACTAACCTAAAGCACCATTCTGGGACAACGTAACTAGACTCATGCCCAAGTAGCACCAACTCCAACACAGCTATCAACGCAATCCGTACAACATCATAGTCATTTAGGTTTTCAAATGCATCGCTTTTAACAAATCTATATAAATCCCTAACGAGTATATGACGAGTATCATAAGCTGATGAAAAAACACGTCTCCTAAAAGGCATAGGACCCTTTAAATAACTACCATTAAACTGTACACCAAATTTTAAACTGGTCATTAAACAAAATTCTTCCCTGCCAAATTTTATAATATGACCACCAACATCATAGAACATTTTCTGTCTCTTCTTCTACAAAATCCGTTTGACAACAAGCAAGGAAATGTATTAAAAGACCAGTCTCTACGCAATCTGGCAAATTCCACAACCAACCAAAACATGATTGCCTAAACAAACGTTCTTTTGGTGTGTTTGTAAATCTTTCTCTGAAAAACGGTAACAAGGATAACTTGCTTCTACACGTCAACGTAACACTATAATCCTAAAATTTTACAATAAAAACATATCAATAATGTATAATAAATAAACATTAAAATTTAATAATGAAATTAAAAATTTATTAAATAACATACCGCCATAAAGTAGAATAGACTCTAGCTGCTCCGCTATATTTAAATATGCTCGGGAGTATATAAAAGAGATTATGATTTAAACATAACCGAGTTGCTAAAAACTTCTAATTTAAATAAAACTCGGGTTTTTGGTATTGAGAGATTGTGGATTTGGCATAAACTAACTGCTAAAAAATTTGATTTTTAATAAAACTCGGGTGAAAGCTTTTGAGATATTATTTGAAAGTAGTACATATCAAATGAAGCTCGGGTGAGTGTGAAGTATATAGAAGTGAACCTCGGGTGAGAATACCACCGAGCATCTTTTTGTCAGAAAATTAAACACGCTGGGGCCCACCATTAACACCCCAAGGCTGACACAAACGCAGCCTTTGTCCTTCGATGAAAACGATGCGTTTTGTTTTTAATTTAAACGGACCATAGCGTGACAAGTGGCAAAAAAGTTAGTCGTATTAAGTTTCTCCCGACCTTCATGGCCATTTTCGACTTCCTAGATAAAGTTGGCCTCTGCAAGAAAGGCTGAAAAGTATATGGCCATCTTGTTCGTAGGTGTGCATACCAAAATGCGTCAGTGTGCATAACCTTGTGCGCATGTATACATAAAGTTACGCGCCTTGGTTTATTTTTTAAAGTGGTGAAAATAGTCTTTTTTTTTCATAAAAAAGTTCCAAAATGGTCTTATTTCGTAATTACTTTTATAATTTAGCTTTATCTATAGGCCATGTCTAAGAATTTTGAGTACTATAGCCAAATGTACATTTTTGATGACATGGCGTATGTAGCTAGACAGTAATGCTATTGAATGGTCATGCACATGGCCTTTCTGAGTCATGACTCTAACTCACGGGCCAATTTTAATTTGCTTCTACTTTCCAAGCACATAAGTTATATTTGGCTTGTAATCTATGACTCATGCACATGGCCGTTCTGAAACCTTCCCAATATGTTTGAAACTACAAAAAATTGAATATAACTTTAGGGTTGGTAGATGTCATATTTTCTTTGCTAATTATGAATGTGTTTTACCATGCCCATGGTTACTATGAACTAGTTGCTTCCTTTTATAATGAATTTGGGTTGGTCAAGTTTTACTACTCCTTCAACTACTTTTCTTTTCAGTTTCTCTTAAATCTAAAAGTGAGATGCGTTTGCCATTTTATAACTTAACAAGGTAATAATACTGCTCACCGTCTTTGATTTTATGTTTTATAACTTAATCTTTTATGCAACACAAGGAAAAACACACATTTAATGTTGTCATCCCAAGTTAGTGTAGGCCGGTCAAATGTAGGTGTCGACATAAATCATATGAACTAGGTAAATAGTTATTTGTTATGGAGGTGTGGTGTCTCAAATCTTTGTGCTCAAATCCAGATCATAGGGTTTTACAAGTTTTTGCGATTTTGGCCATCATTGTTGTTGCTTGTTCATCTTGGCTGGCATATTTGCGTTTACGGAATTTGTTTCTTTTGCTTGACTACAAGTCTACAACTATAGTATAAATGCTGTATTGTGTCGAAACGCCCCTAGTTAGCTAGCCTAAAACAGTGCCCTTTAAACTAGTGGTTATATTAGTATTCACGTTAACAACTAGTTTAGTTTTGAACACGCTGATCGAATTCATATAGATGCTTATTTGGCCAACTCATTCACTCCTTCTCGTACACTTCTGTGATGGCATAGGTCTGTGTGATTCTTAACTCTTGATCACCATTCGCCATGAGCTTTTATACCAAGCGGCCAAGCCTGTTGGAAAAAGAACATGCTCTCAAAGGCTACACTATATTATAAAGGTACTATCTAAACTACGTGTTGTTGCTTAATTAATTTACTTTTGCTAATGGGTATGCTTATTGATCATTCTATATACTTTTATTGATTATAAATTGTTCATTTAATCATGATTAAGTACCATTTTTAAACGTGATCACAAGAAGCGCTTAGGTTCTAATGAAACTGATTATTGGAGTAATGTTTCTTCAAGGAATGAAACAAGCACCGAAAAACATAAATCATCACCTATATGTGCTTTACAGAGAAAAACACTAATACAGACCCGATTATATTCACCCATAGAAATTAAGCTGATATTAAGAAAGTACTTGTTAATAGTAAAAAGTACACCGATTAAGAAATTGGTTAACTTGTTACATCCAATTAGTCTTGCAATTTGTCTATGATTAAGTTCTTAGTTTTCTTTTTTATTAATTTATCTTGTGTTTCAACCGAATTTCATATTTCATCAGAAGATGGTCGTATCAAGTCTGAGGAATATGCAAACGAAGCTCATGGTTCATCAATCGGGACACATACCTACTTTATTTCCTCATCGGATGATTCAGACGATGGTGAGGATCCTTCATTCATGCATTTTCTTAGACGTTACACCCATTGCTTAAGATGTTCCGATCCGTTTTAACTTTTAACTAGTTAAAGAAAATACATGTTTTTAACATGTTAGCAAACCTGCCTGTTGTTTAACAGTTAAATTGTAATTTTAACAGATGCCGTTGAATTGAAAGTGGAAGACAATGCGAAGGTGGCGGAAAGCAAAGTCAACCTACTGCAAGTCAAAATCAAGCTGGTGCATAACCTGCCATAAGTGAAACACTGATAAACCTTCGGTGATGAAACACAAACAGTGGCCATGCCATAGGTCTCTTTGATTCTTAAGTCTTGATCACGATGAGCTTTTTTCCAATAGGCTTGGTAAAAAACCTCATCGTGATCAAGAGTTAAGAATCAAACAGACCTATGACATGGTCACTGTTTGCCTTTCATCACGAAGGTTTATCACCGTTTCACTCATGTCACGTTCAGGCAACAGCAGATAACAAGCATATGTAAATGATTTCAGTAGGCCCGGCTTCGTTTATTAGTATAGTAATCAAGTCCTTTTACCTCATAAGTATTTATGTGATAAGCACTTATATACTCGAAAGTAGTTGTAAACTTGAAGTTGGGATCTATATATGAAATAATCAGAAAAAAAGGAACACGCAAGTTGTCTTTCCAACAAAACTGTGTTTAAAGAGACTGGCGAGTTCTCTCAAATGAGTTCTTAAATTCACGAGTAAACAAAACAAAACAAGCAGATAAGTAAATAAACACTTACTCCCTACAAAGACCCGTAACTAGATCCATCAGTCGGGACCATACACTACAAGAAAGTTGAGAACAGATGATGGAGTTTCCCTGGCGACACAATGTCGCCAGGGATAACCCCTTTTCCCTGGCGACAACGCTGACGTGGCGGTAAAGTAGATTTACTTTTTGGTCAAAGTTTGACTAGGGTTTCCCTGGCGACATGTTGCCAGGGATACTCCGTCCAAAATCAGTTACCAAGTGAAAGAGTGTGAAATTTTCCCTCCAAAGTTTCGCTGGCGACACGTCGCCAGGGATACTTTGTCCCAACTTATCCCTGGCGACATGTCGCCAGGGAAAACTCGTCCATCGTATTTAACAAAAACTAATTTTGCTAATTACCTGTCAAGATTATCCCTGGCGACATGTCGCCAGGGAAACCTTTGCCATTTGTGATTAGTTTCAAAATTAAACACAAAATGTGTGGCGGGCTTTTACCTGCCAAATCCCAAATGTTTCCCTAGCGACACGTCGCCAGGTAAACTCCCTGTCATATATTTATTTAGTTTTTGCTTGTTAATTATTATTTTAACTATCGATCCGATGCTATTTAATTTTTGCGACGTTTATATAATAAAAATGAGACATTTATAAAACAAATATTTATTTATTCCAAATAATTATTATTTTAACTATCGATCCGATGTTATTTTACGGGGAAGCATCTCAGGTCTCTTGCAGCTTCTTCGAAGCTTACGAAAGATAGTGTTTTGGCAATACTTAAATTTATCAAGTATTTGGGAGAGACTAAGCTGTCTAGTGAGGACTTTATCAGCAGTATCAAAGGAGGAGAATGGGTTAGAACGTCTCAGGGTTATATGACTCCAACCGGTTCCGTTTTGCTTAGTGATGAATGGAACGCTGCTAAGCAAATAAGTGACGTTCCGTTTATAGATCACGCTTATTACGGGAACGGAATATTTTCTTTCAAGAAAGAACTTGAAGTGCTTGGCGTGTTAGTGAATTTTGATCACAACTGTTACCAGATTGTTTCGGACAACATAAAGTCCTCAACTTTATTGACTTTTTTGTCGACAGAACTAAAGAAACGTTTTATGGAAACATAATAGTTTCAATGTCGACAGAACTAAAGAAACTCGGTGTTTTGGTGGAATCTGAGGATACAATTAAAGAGTTTACTCGAACTTTCAAGCGACAAGCTTCGTCATCTTCAATTAGTAACCAAAATGTTTTTTCGTTTCTGGAGTGCTGTAGAAAGTTGAACAAGATGGAGGTCAAATTCCCTTCAGAACTCAAGGATTGCATATCGGAAGAGAAGTGGCTAAGAACAGAATTAGGTGACTACAGATCACCCAATGATTGCATTCTTTCCGGTACAGATTGGTTACCCATTTCTTCAATTGCACTTCTTCCGTTCATCGATGACAGTGATAATTCTTACGAAAGCCGGATACATCAATACGGATTGGAGTTAAAGGAGTTAGGTGTGACTATCGATTTCAAAGATGCTGACAAGTTTATTGCTTGTTGTTCTCTTCTGAATGGGAACCTTTCTTGAATTGCAGTGATGGTCCGTTCATTCATGAAGAATATTAACTGATATCAGCAGCGGATGCCGGTTGGTTGCCAGTTGTCTCAACTTTCACTCAGAACGTTATGACGTATGCTTCTCAGTTTAGTGAAGTGATAGCGGACGGGATGTTGTGTGAGAATGAAGAACATGTAACCAAGCTTGGTTAGACGTTAGATGTTCAATGGACGACTCGACATGTGTTGGTTACACGTTAGATGTTCAATAAATGAGTCGGCATGTCTTGGTTAGACGTTAGATGTTCAATGGATGAGTCGGTATGCATTTGTTAAACATTAGATGTTCAATGGATGAGTCGGTATGTTTTGGTTACACGTTAGATGTTCATTGGATGAGTCGGTATGCATTTGTTAAACATTAGATGTTCAATGGATGAGTCGGCATGTCTTGGTTACACGTTAGATGTTCATTGGATGATTCGGTATGCATTTGTTAAACATTAGATGTTGAATGGATGAGTCGGCATGTCTTGGTTACACGTTAGATGTTCAATGGATGACCCGGTTTGTTATGGTTATACGTTTGATGTTCAATGGATGATTCGGTTTGTTATGGTTATACGTTGGATGTTCAATGGACGACTCGACATGTGTTGGTTACACGTTAGATGTTCAATAAATGAGTCGGCATGTCTTAGTTACACGTTAGATGTTAAATAGATGAGTCGGTATGCATTTGTTAAACGTTAGATGTTCAATGGATGAGTCGGTATGTGTTGGTTACACGTTAGATGTTCAATAAATGAGTCGGCATGTCTTGGTTACACGTTAGATGTTTAATGGATGACTCGACATGTCTTGGTTACATGTTAGATGCTCAATGGATGAGTCGGTATGCACTTGTTAAACGTTAGATGTTAAATGGTTACCGAATTAGAATAAATCGAGAAACTAAACGGAATAAATCGGAATGAATTTAGAAATTAAACTGACCGGGATGATATAGTTATTTTATAAATAATAATAATTATTTTATAAATTGTAATAATAATAATTATTATTTTATAAATAATAATAATAATTATTATTATTTTATTACTAATTATAATAATACATAAGTAACAAGAAATTTTATTTTCACAAAAATTATCCCTTGCGACATATTTGACTATAGTTTCCCTTGCGACATGTCGCCAGGGAAGGTTTGGGAGATACGACAAAACAATTTAGGTACGTGTATATGCGTTGAAAAGTCAAAGGTATCCCTGGCGACATGTCGCCAGGGATAGTTTCCCTGGCGACATGTCGCCAGGGAAGGTGTGGGAGATACGACAAAAGTTATAGGTACGTGTATATGCGTTGAAAAGTCAAAGGTATCCCTGGCGACATGTCGCCAGGGAAACTTTGTCACACCCCTCCAAAATGTTTCAATCACGCGCGCTTTTGGCTAAACGACAAAAGTCAAAAGTATCCCTGGCGACATGTCGCCAGGGATTGTCGCCGGGGAAAAAAAGACCTTTTTGACCAGATCTGCTTCTCTTTTCTCACAACACTTATAAAAAAAACACATCCACACCCTTCGCTGCTGTTGTTGCTGTATCATCACCAGCACCACTCTCCTCCACACCCTTCGCTGCTATATCACCACCACCACCACTCACCACCACCACCACTCATCATCACTCTCCTCCACACCTGCACACGTGCACTCACCACCACTCACCACCATCTCCAGTCGCCAACACCACCACCACGCCATCTACATTCACCGGCACCACCACCACCGTAATCTATATTAAGGTTTTTTATATAATTTATATTGTAATTGTTAAGGTTTTTTTATATAATTTTTTTATATAATTTATTTTGTAATTGATTTTTTTATATAACTTATATTATAATTGATAGTATATTTGGTTTTGTTTTTACATATCCGGTCACCGCAGCTGAGTCCCGACCGTAGCCAAGCCCGACCACAGCCGAGACCCAACCGCAGCCGAGCCCCGACCACACCCGCGCCCCGACCACAGCTGAGACCCGACCACTCTTTAACGGTATGTTTTTTTAACTTTTAATTGTAATTGATAATACATATTGTTTTTTTTTATTTTTTTTTAGATTCCCTGGCGACATGTCGTCCGAGATGTTTAAACTTGTTAATTTTTTTAAACGTAAATCCAAACACTCTTTATGTTACCTATTTGATGAGAATAAATTCTAATAATCTTTTTTTTGGATAAGCTGATTTCAAACAGGTTAACCTGGCTTATCAGAATAAGCTGTTTGATAATAGCTTATCCTAATAAGCTTATCAGGATAAGCTGTTTGATAACAGCTTATCCTGATAAGCTTATCAGAATACGCTGTTTAAAAACAGCTTATCCTTATAAGCTTATCAGAATAAGCTGCTTATTCTGATAAGCTTATCGGGATAAGCTGTTTTCAAACAGCTTACTTTGATAAGCTTATCGGGATAAGCTGTTTTCAAACAACTTATTCTAATAAGCTTATCAGAATAAGCTGTTTGAAAACAACTTATTCTGATAAGCTTATCGGGATAAGCTGTTTTCAAACAACTTATTCTAATAAGCTTATCAGAATAAGCTGTTTGAAAACAGCTTTAATGATAAGCTTATCGGGATAAGCTGTTTTCAAACAGCTTATTCTGATAAGCTTATCAGAATAAGCTGTTTTTATTATATGATATAAATGTTTTATTGGACTAAGCCTTAGGAATGTTTTAGGATTTTAGCGATTAATTTCAGAAAATTCCCGTCTGAAATTGATCAACCTATAGAAAACCCGTCTGAAGTTAATTTATTAGGAATTAACTTCGGAAAGTCCCCTGTTTGGGACTGCTTTTTGAATGTTTTGTCTCATTTAGGATATGAATGCGTATAACCGATTTAGTATTTGAGATGATTTCGACAGTGTTTCTCCTTTACTCCTACGAATATGTCTTTAAACACATATTTAGGGAGTTGAGGGGAAATGCTGCCGAAATTTTCTCAAATAGTAAATCGGTTATACGCATTCATATATGAGACGGAACATTCAAAGGGTGGGTTAGGATTGCCTTCCATAGTTGCACTAGGTGAACATACTATTTTCTATACTTGATAATTATATCTTTTAATAAATATTATTATATAATTATATACTTTATAAATAATAATTATATATTTTATAATTATTTTTTATAATTATTTTTTATAATTTGATATAATACATATTATTATTTATGAAATATATAATAATTATTTTTTAAAATTCCTTGTGTTAATTAAGTTGCATATAATAACTAAATGTATCGTTAAAACACAGTTATGGTACTCATTGATAAGAGTTGGACACGGTTAGAGCGTCATCAGCCAGAATATATATTGGGTCTTGCCAGTTTTGTCAAGCATTCCAGGAAGTTTGTGAATCGTTTGAATGAGATACTGATAGGTGTGAAAACACCCATCCTTTTACCACTTATTTTTTACTAAAACAAGACCAAAAAGCGTGTTTAATATCATTTGTTTGGAATTATGCGTGGTTTTTGTGTTTATTGTGTTTTCAGAGCCAACCGGAAAAATATTGAAGAAAACATGGGATTACACGGGTTTTATCAAGGAAAAAGACTAAAGACGAAGTCTATTGTCCAAGAGATGCAAAAGATTTGAAGTCAATGGGCCTATTTGAAGATTTATCGAAGAAAAGGACCAAAGATGGAAGATTTACAAATGTCGAAGAAACTCAAGTCTATTAAACGAAGAAATTAAAAGACGAGTTGAATTTAATCAACGACAAATCCCGAATCAGAATCGAAAACGTCAACTTTTCTGAAAAGACGAGAAGACAAGAAGAAAGGGAGAAAGCCCACTCACCAACCAACCACTCAGCCTATATACAGGGATCACCCTCACAAAATTTGGAGCTAGTTTTTCTTTCTGTTTTTTTTTCTCTTCCTAGTTCGTAGGAAACCATCTCCCCTAAGGAGTGGTTTTTCATCTCTTTGATTTCTTCTTTTAATCTTGTAAGTTTGATCCTTTCCTTTTGTTTTACTGAATCTTAATCATCAATATAAGTTCTTATTTAATCTTTTCATTACTCTTGTTCATCATCATCTTTTATTTCAAGTTCGTAAGTTTTTATTTAGTTCAAGTTTGATCTTAAAAAGTTGTTGAATTTGTGTTTTTATGATTGGGATTTGATCCTTGTAGTTAGTAGATGATTTGTGGTTAATTTGGTTAAACCTTTTTGATTATTTAGCTTGATTTGGCTTAAAATTCGTATCCGCTGTTTTATATAACTGCTACTGTTCTTCATCCAGTTATTCCGAATAGTCAATCTGCTTTGTCCCTTACTCGGAATGTTCAAACATTCCGAATAGCCTGTTTCTTTTATCCCCTATCCGGAACTTTTATATATTCCGGATAACCCTAGTATTCCGCATGTTTGAATTTTCCGCATAGAGCAAATATTCCGGGTAGATCTGGTTATTCCGCATAGGCCGTTTATTCCGCATAGCACTGATTCCCAATTTATTCCGCATAGTCCCAAGATTCCGGATAGCTTTCTTTTCCGCATGGTCTTCTTTATTCCGCATAAGCAAAATATTCCGAGTAGTTCAAACATTCCGCATAGAGCTTTGTTATTCCGCACAGTCTGATTATTCCGAATGGGATTGTATTCCGCATAGCTATTTTCTTCAGTAAGATTATTTTTCTGTTTTATCATTTAATCATTTATATTTACTGCAAGTTTAATTTCATTACTTCATTCATTTATCTTTTCAATAGAATAGAAAACCAAATCCACTTTTTGTCACCAAGAACAATCATTCCACTTAGAGCTGTAATCAATTCGAGAGGATATCGAGAGAATATAGAACCCATGCTAAAATGCTAAAATCAAATGGCGCCGCTGCCGGCTCTTCTCGTTAAGATCAACAGTTTTTTGTGAGAACTTGGATTTTGGGATCCGTTCCCCGTGAACGTTACTTTTTCAGAAAAATTTTCAAAAACCCAAAAAAATATAAAATTTTCAAAAATCCTAACAATTAAAAAAAAACATAAAATCCAAAAATATTTTTGCTTTGTTTTTGCCTTGTTAGTTCTTTTGCAGGTGTATGCACACTCGATCAACGTCTTATCAAGAGCCCGAGCCTCTCGATAACTTAGACATGGCCGGTGTACAAAACAACAACAACATACCACCTCAAAACAATAATAACAATAACAATCCACCGTTCAACAACATGAATAATAACAACAACAATGAGCCTCTACCTGATAATCGCCCGATGATTGAACTTCTGCAAGCTCATGTAGATGGCAACACTGATCCAATTGTTATACCAGCGATTGCAGCCAACAATTTTGAGCTCAAATCCGGCTTTATCCAGATGGTCTCCACTCAACCATTCTTGGGGCGTACCATTGATGATCCACATGACCACATCAAGAGATTCTTGCAACTCACCAACACGGTCAAATTCAATGGCGTTCCACAAGAGGTAATCTGTTTACAACTTTTTCCCTTTTCTTTAGAGGGACAAGCCCGGCATTGGCTTGCTAAGGAACCGCCACAGAGTATTCTTTCGTGGACGGATTTGGAAACCAAGTTTATCAATTACTTCTTCCCACCCTCTCGTACTACCGCTTTGCGGAATGAAATCATAAATTTTGAACAAAAGTACGATGAGTCGTTTAGTGAATCTTGGGATCGTTTTAAAGATCTTTTAAGAAAATGCCCACAACATGGTTTTACCAAAGTGCACCAAATTAACACTTTTTACAATGGTTTAAGCATGAATGACCAAGATTCACTAAACAGTGCCTCGGGGGGTAATCTTTTGGCTAAGACTTCCAATGCTGTTTGGGATATCATTGAGAATAAGTCTCGTTTGCAAACCAAGAGTGTTCGGACCAATGTCGCTAGTGCTAGTACTAGTGACAGCGATAAGCGACTTGACAAAATCACTGCGCTTCCTGAATCGCTTGCTACCCAAACCGCCAGCAACACCAACAACATCAACGCTAGAAACGCTAAAGACGCTCAAGTCAATGCTGTCAGCCAACCATGTGAAATATGCGGGGATCCTCACTCTTACACCACTTGTACTGCTACCCAAGACTACCCTTCTGAGAATGTGAATGCAGCATATGGCACCTATCCTCAACCTGCTTATCAAGCTCGACCTCAAGGTGACCGTAACTTGCTTAGCTACCGCTCTAACAACTATCTCTCACCACCCGGTTTTCCTCCTAACAACCCAAACCAACAACAAAACCTCAATCGCCCTCCTCAACAACAACAACAACCTCGTACACCATACATACCACCTCACAAACAGCAACAACCACCTCAACGAAACAACCAAGTTTACCAGCAACCTGCTTATCAACCACCCGCATACAATGTTTCTCCCAACCAACCCACCGCTTTACACCAAGAAGTGGAAACCTATATGAGGACTAACGATGTGATCGTGGGAAATCTTCAGCACGAAGTGCTCAACTTGAAAGAAGACCTGGTCAAACAAGGGAACGATCTGAGAGCTGATATGAGAAACACGTTGGATAGTCAAACGAATGACTTAAAGAACATGATGGCCAGTTTCTTCCAAGGTAATCAACCCTCTTCTTCAGGTACTCTTCCGAGTAACACCGTTGCGAATCCAAGAGGGGAGATGAAAGCAATCACCACTCGCAGTGGCAAAGGTACCAAGGAACCCGAGCTTCCTATACCTCCACCGGTGATTGTGACTAAGGAAAACGAGTCACCTGCTCCTATTCCTCATCCTTCTCCTTCCCCAATGTCTCCACCTCTTACTTCTACCCCTCCTCCACCCAAGGATATGAGTGATCCTTCGATCCCAAAGGCTTCCTCTTCTTCCAATATACCTTATCCATCAAGGTTGAGGAAAGAGAAGCTCAAAAGCAAGGATGATATTCAAGTTTCGAACTTTCTGAAAATGTTTAAACAGCTGAATTTCAATATCTCCTTCGCTGAGGTTCTCACTCACATGCCTAAGTACGCAAAAATGTTTAAAGATCTTCTGAGTGACAAGGAAAAGCTTCTCGATATTGCCAACACCCAACTTAATGAGAATTGCTCTACAGTGCTCTTAAGGAAATTGCCAACCAAGCTTGGTGATCCGGGTCGTTTCCTAATCCCTTGTAATTTCCCGGGAGTAGAGAATTGCATGGCCTTAGCCGATCTAGGTGTCAGTATCAACTTAATGCCTTTAAGTGTGTGGATGCAATTATCTCTCCCTGAGCTAGTCCCCACCAAAATGACTTTGGAATTAGCTAACCGTACGGTTGCTTATCCAGTGGGGATAGCCGAAGACGTCTTTGTAGGATTCGACAAATTCACTTTTCCTGCCGATTTCGTCGTCGTCGACTACGAGATGGACCCTCGTGTTCCTTTGATCGTGGGTCGTCCATTCCTGAGGACCGGTCGCACTCTCATCGATGTTGAAGCCGGTGAGCTTATCATGAGAGTGGGTGACGATAAAATCGTTTTCAACATGGGAAAGTTGTCTAAACAACCTTATTCATACGAGAGTGTTAATTGTATTGACGCTCTGGATGAGGCTTGTGAAGAACACTTTAATGATGCTTGTAAAAATATTCCTACCTCTCTTCCCAATGTTGAAACCGTTTCCTCTATTGATTCATCACTGTCTCTATGTGGAGAAAGTGATTTGTTTTGGAACAATCTTGAAGCCACCATGGGAGATGTGAACTTAGCTAATGATGATTCTCCCACCGATGGGGATGAAGACATGCATTTCTTTGAAAACCTTCTCAACGAAGACAATATTTCTCCACCATCTCCCAAGGTTATTGCTATCGATGCTCCGACTCTGAAAACGCCTCCCGTCGAAAATCCTCCGGATTTAGAACTTAAGGAGTTGCCGCCCCATCTCGAGTACGTGTTCCTTGAAGAAGAGAAGAAGTCGCCCGTCATTATCGCGAAGGACTTGAAAGATGAAGAGAAAACTCGCCTCATCGCCGTGCTTAAAGCTCATAAGAAGGCTATCGCTTGGAAAATCTCCGACATTTGCGGAATTGATCCTCACTTCTGCACACACAAAATTCTCATGGAGGACGACTTTAAGCCCACAATTCAAAGCTAACGAAGGGTGAATCCAAAAATACATGAAGTCATCAAAACAGAGGTTATCAAACTTCTTGATGCGGGTATGATTTACCTTACTTCTGATTCACCATGGGTTAGTCCAGTCCATTGTGTGCCTAAGAAAGGCGGCATCACCGTTGTGCCCAATACAAACAACGAGTTGATTCCTACCCGTCTCGTTACTGGGTGGAGAGTTTGTATAGACTACCGCAAACTCAATGATGCCACGAGAAAGGATCACTTCCCTCTACCTTTTATGGACCAAATGCTTGAACGTTTAGCGGGTAATGAATATTACTACTTTCTTGATGGTTTCTCGGGTTATTTCCAAATACCCATCGATCCCCAAGATCAAGAGAAGACAACATTCACTTGTCCCTATGGCACATTTGCTTACAAAAAGAATGCCTTTTGGCTTATGCAATGCCCCCGGGACTTTCCAAAGGTGCATGTTAGCTATCTTCCATGACATGGTTGAACAAACCATGGAAGTCTTCATGGATGATTTCTCGGTCTTCGGGGATTCCTTCTCTTCATGCCTTGCCAATTTGGAACGTATGCTTAAGCGGTGCGAAGACACTCGCCTTGTTCTGAATTGGGAAAAATGCCATTTTATGGTAAAAGAGGGCATCGTGCTAGGACACAAGATCTCCAAAACCGGTCTTGAAGTAGACCGTGCTAAAGTAGATGTTATCGCTAAGTTGCCTCCACCTTCAACAGTGAAGGGTGTGAGAAGTTTCCTGGGTCATGCGGGCTTCTACCGTCGATTCATCAAAGATTTCTCTCAAATCGCTCGCCCGATGACCCACCTCTTGGAAAAATATACTCCTTTTATCTTTTCCAAAGAGTGTCTTGAAGCCTTCAACTCGCTTAAGGATAAGCTAACTAAGGCACCCGTCTTGGTTACCCCTAATTGGGAGCTTCCCTTTGAGTTGATGTGTGATGCTAGTGACTTTGCTATTGGTGCGGTTCTGGGCCAAAGAGTGAACAAACACTTCCAACCAATCCATTACGCTAGCAAGACAATGACTGGGGCTCAATTGCATTACACGACAACCGAAAAAGAGCTTTTAGCTGTTGTCTATGCCTTTGAAAAGTTCCGCCCCTATCTTGTCCTTTCCACCACAATCGTTTACACCGATCATTCCGCGCTGAAGTACTTGTTGACTAAGCAAGATTCCAAACCAAGACTTCTTCGCTGGGTTTTGCTACTCCAAGAATTTAAAATCGAAATTCGCGATAAAAAAGGAGCTGAAAACCTAGCCGCGGATCATCTCAGTAGACTTGAGGATCCTTACCAAGGGGATCATCCGAACAAAGAAATCAATGATTCTTTTCCCTTGGAGACCTTAATGTCTATCAACTCAACTTCTGATGAAACCCCGTGGTTTGCGGACATTGCAAACTACTTGGCGGGTGGAATTCTCGTTGACGGGTTAACATCCCAGCAAAAGAAAAAGTTTTTCAAAGACATTAAGACTTACTTTTGGGATGAACCGTATCTATTCAAACAATGTGCTGACTTGATTATTCGCCGATGTGTTGATGGACCGGCAGCTTTGGAAATCCTTGATGCTTGCCACAAAGGACCCACCAGTGGTCACTTTGGTCCCAACTACACCGCCAAAAAAGTGTTTGATTCGGGATTTTATTGGCCCACCATCTATCGTGACGCTCACGATATGGTTAAACGATGTGATGCTTGCCAGAAACAAGGCAAGATCACACATAAAGATGAGATGCCTCAAAATTTCATACAAGAATGTGAAATCTTTGATGTTTGGGGTATCGACTTTATGGGGCCATTCCCTTCCTCTAAAGGAAACAAATACATCCTTGTAGCCGTTGACTACGTTTCAAAGTGGGTTGAAGCCAAAGCTTTGCCTACTAATGACGCAAGGGTGGTTTGTAACTTTTTGAAATCGCTGTTCGCTAGATTCGGTGTGCCTCGTGCCATTATTAGTGATCGCGGGACTCATTTTTGCAATGACCAATTTGCTAGAGTCATGGCTAAGTACGGTGTAAATCATCGTCTTTCCACCACCTACCACCCACAAACTAATGGCCAGGCTGAAATATCTAACCGAGGATTAAAGCGAATTCTCGAAAGAACCGTGGGAGAGCATCGTGCCTCATGGGCTGATAAACTTGATGATGCTTTGTGGGTTTTTCGTACTACATACAAGACTCCGATTGGTTGTACACCATATCGTCTCGTGTACGGGAAAGCATGCCACCTCCCCATTGAGTTGGAGCACAAGGCTTACAGGGCCTTGAAGTGGGCCAATTTTGATATCAACAAAGCTGGTGACCTACGCAAGATCCAACTCAATGAGCTCAATGAACTCCGTAATGAGGCTTATGAAAATTCTTTGATCTATAAGGAGAAGACTAAGCTCATTCACGACTCTAAGATTAAGAATCGAGAGTTCCAAGTTGGAGATAAAGTTTACTCTTTAACTCTCGGTTGAAAATCTTTTCGGGCAAGCTGAAATCTCGTTGGTCCGGCCCATTCACCATTGCCTAAATTTTTCCATATGGTACTCTCGAGCTCGCTCAACCTAATGGACCAAATTTTAAGGTGAATGGCCAACGAGTGAAGCTGTACTTTGGTGAGGACATCTCTCAGGAGTTGATTCCATCCCTCACCACGTTCCCCATAAACTAATTTTGGGTCGAGTCAGGCTCGTGACTCGGTTATAAAAAAACAAGCGCTCCTCGGGAGGCAGCCCTAGTATCTATCCTTTTATGTTTTAACCTCCTAAGTGTAGGGGGACCTACATAGGTGTTTGTATTTGTGTGGTTATGTGATTACAAGGATGAATGCACTTTTGGAACCTTTGAAGAACCGTGCTCCCGTGTTATCCGAAATCCGGTTCTATCTCTCAACTATCGTGATTCAATTTTCTTCATACTCACATTTGAAATTGATCACTTTAGTCGTCTCTTCCTTAACTTGAGTTAACCAACGTGCACAATGTCATAAGTGTAGGGGAGACTTTTCCCACATGCTTAAACATTGAGGACAATGTTTATCTTAAGTGTAGGGGGGATTTCTATCGAAGTTTTAAGTGGACTTTTCCATGAAAATGCCTTCATTTAACAAGAAAATCATCTTTTTCAACATTTTTCAAATTTTTAATTAACTTTGGCCATTTAGTCGTAATTTTTAAATTTTTATCGTTGCTTTCATATGTATATATCCCGCAATAAAGTCTAAAATATTAATAAAGTGGTGTAGCTAGTTTAGAAATCTTTGACATATTAGGCCTGTTGCGTTTATTTTGACTCAACCCGAATAGACTTATCCAAGTTTATTCTAGCTAGTATCCTTAACCATGTAGACCTTAATTGGTTTATTAGGCTAAGTGTCCACGAGTCTCATTACTTGAGATTTTAAATTGTGGAGAACGAGAAATGATAGAGTCAATTATAAGTCGGTATTCTTGCACCCCATCACTTGCTAATAATTTATCTACAATAAGTAAGGTCGTACGATTTGAAAAGTTACTTAGCTTCTAGCCCAAGATCGTTTAAAAGTTGCTCGGTAATGATAAGAGTTCATAGCCAAGGCATAACTTATGAAGCGGGGCGCGAAGATTGGCGAGTCCGAAAAGGCCCTAACAAGGCATGAGGATTCCATTTTATTGTTGAAGATCCAAAGTGATGTGAAAAGCATTATTCCCAAAGTCAATATGAAGGATCAAGACTCACGGCGAAAAGCAATCAACTCCCATAAAGATCATGGAGAATTCTATCCGAAAAGACCCTAACAAGGTATGAGGATAAATAGATCCAAGTCCGAAAAGGAGGCGGATCGTTGTATCTCAAAATCCCAATTAGAGATTGAAGAAATAATCATGCTCGTGGTCAACAAAGTTGGAGTACCCCTCAAAAGTCTCCAAGTGAAGAAACTCTATTACGATGAGAAGACCATTATCTCAAGAACGTCTCTCAAGATATGAAGTATGAAGTACATGCCAAATATCGGCCCGAGAAAGGTCTCAAATCGTGAACCGAGTTATGCCAAGATATGAACTTTTTGATATCCCGAGAAGCAGTTTTAAGAGATTTTGTCCTTTAGCTAACTATTAATCAAATCGTCCTACTTTGCTTTCAGCCTAAATAAACTATCGAAATAAGTTCAAAAATGCATCTTCATGATCATTCTAAGACAAAAATAAAATATAAGAGATACACCTAGGAATAAGGGAGTTTAAGCATTTAATTAAGCCATGTGTGTAAGTGTTTGAATTGCTAACTTATAATAACAATGATCTCGTTTTTAAGCTTAGTTTGGGGAACGTGAAACTTGAGGATGATAAATCTTCGCAGCACCAAAGCCCTAATGTAAGTCCTTGATCTCTTTGCAAGTTATTTCCATCCTTTTATTTACTTCAAAGTTTTGATTTCTCTTAGTATTTAAATTTTTGTTTAGTAGTATGTTAATAAGGCCAAGGTTGATTGATTATGAGAAAAATGTAAATTTGCTTTATCATTAAGCATTGCATGAGGGCATGGCAATGGTTAAGTGTAGGGGATTTGATAGGTGTGAAAACACCCATCCTTTTACCACTTATTTCTTACTAAAACAAGACCAAAAAGCGTGTTTAATATCATTTGTTTGGAATTATGCGTGGTTTTTGTGTTTATTGTGTTTTCAGAGCCAACCGGACAAATATTGAAGAAAACATGGGATTACACGGGTTTTATCAAGGAAAAAGACTAAAGACAAAGTCTATTGTCCAAGAGATGCAAAAGATTTGAAGTCAATGGGCCTATTTGAAAATTTATCGAAGAAAAGGACCAAAGATGGAAGATTTACAAATGTCGAAGAAACTCAAGTCTATTAAACGAATAAATTAAAAGACGAGTTGAATTTAATCAACGACAAATCCCGAATCAGAATCGAAAACGTCAACTTTTCTGAAAAGACGAGAAGACAAGAAGAAAGGGAGAAAGCCCACTCACCAACCAACCACTCAGCCTATATACAGGGATCACCCTCACAAAATTTGTAGCTAGTTTTTCTTTCTGTTTTTTTCTCTTCCTAGTTCGTAGGAAACCATCTCCCCTAAGGAGTGGTTTTTCATCTCTTTGATTTCTTCTTTTAATCTTGTAAGTTTGATCCTTTCCTTTTGTTTTACTGAATCTTAATCATCAATATAAGTTCTTATTTAATCTTTTCATTACTCTTGTTCATCATCATCTTTTATTTCAAGTTCTTAAGTTTTTATTTAGTTCAAGTTTGATCTTAAAAAGTTGTTGAATTTGTGTTTTTATGATTGGGATTTGATCCTTGTAGTTAGTAGATGATTTGTGGTTAATTTGGTTAAACCTTTTTGATTATTTAGCTTGATTTGGCTTAAAATTCGTATCCCCTGTTTTATATAACTGCTACTGTTCTTCATCCAGTTATTCTGAATAGTCAATCTTCTTTGTCCCTTACTCGGAATGTTAAAACATTCCGAATAGCCTGTTTCTTTTATCCCCTATCCGGTACTTTTATATATTCCGGATAACCCTAGTATTCCACATGTTTGAATTTTCCGCATAGAGCAAATATTCCGGGTAGATCTGGTTATTCCGCATAGGCCGTTTATTCCGCATAGCACTGATTCCCAATTTATTCCGCATAGTCCCAAGATTCCGGATAGCTTTCTTTTCCGCATGGTCTTCTTTATTCCGCATAAGCAAAATATTCCGAGTAGTTTAAACATTCCGCATAGAGCTTTGTTATTCCGCACAGTCTGATTATTCCGAATGGGATTTTATTCCGCATAGCTATTTTCTTCAGTAAGATTATTTTTCTGTTTTATCATTTAATCATTTATATTTACTGCAAGTTTAATTTCATTACTTCATTCATTTATCTTTTCAATAGAATAGAAAACCAAATCCACTTTTTGTCACCAAGAACAATCATTCCACTTAGAGCTGTAATCAATTCGAGAGGATATCGAGAGAATATAGAACCCATGCTAAAATGCTAAAATCAGATACCATGTCCATGCAAGCGTTGTCGAACAAGACTCCTGGTAGATATTGACCTTCTTTCGAACCACGTTATGAAGTCCGGGTTTGACAACAGTTATACAACATGGGTACACCATGGTGAACCGGCTCCTCCTACACCTACACCTCCTCCACCACCACCACCACCGCCACCACTGCCAATAATAGATAACACAAGACAACCTTTTATAACTGACATGACATCGTTACTTGATGATCTTACTTATATGCCTCCGGACTATATTCCTCCTCCACCTCCTCCCAACTCAAGCAACAGACGGAATTAAGCTAACGAGTTTGAAGAGTTATATCGTAGTGCCAATGAGCCGCTGTACCCTGGTTGTGTAGAAGCGACTCGATTAGACTTCATGGCAAAGTTTACACATTATAAGGCCAAAGGTAAAATCACCGATACCATATTCAATGATATTCTAGAGTGGTTCCAAACTATCTTTCCCCCAAGCAGAGGATTCAAGCTCCCACCGTCATACTATGCAATAAAGAAGACATTTAAAACGATCGGATTAGGGTACGATTTGATACATGCTTGTGAACACGATTGTTGCTTATTTCGGGAAGGATACGTCGATTTGGATTTCTGTCCGGTGTGTAATACAAGTAGATGGAAAGACACTAACACGCCAGGGAAGATAGTTCCTAAGAAGGTGCTGCGTTAATTCCGATCATTCCCAGATTACAACGTTTGTAAAAGTCTAGTAAAAGTGCAAAGGATATGATTTGGCATGCTACTGGAAAGTGTACGGAGCCCGGTAAGATGCAACACTCGTGTGATGGTGCGGCTTGGAAGAAATTTGATGCCAAGTATGGTGATTTTGCAGCAGAACCAAGAAATGTTCGATTAGGGTTGGCTGTTGATGGTTTCAATCCATTCGGCAACCTTAGTCAGACTTACAGCATGTGGCCGGTGATATTGACAACATACAACCTGCCTCCGTGGTTGTGTATGAAAGAGAGTTCTTTAATGCTGACGCTGTTAATTCCTGGCCCTGAATCCTCGGGCAAGGACATTGATGTTTACTTGAGACCTTTAATTGATGATCTAAAACTTTTATGGGATGGTGTGAGTACTATAGACCAAGATACAGGCGAGGCATTCACCATGAGAGCGATGGTTTTATGGACCATCAATGATTTTCCGGCTCGAAGTAGTTTGTCTGGGTATAGTGGGCAAGGTTACAAGGCTTGCCCTACATGTAATGACGACACTCCATCTCTTCATGTGGCAAGAAAAATAGCTTATATTGGCCACAGAAGATTCTTACCGCCCCGCCATAAATCCAGGACTTCACGTTTATTCAATGGTAAACCCGAACACCAGCCCCGTCTTAGAACATTTACCATGGACCGGATTAACGAGCAACACGCTTCACTGCCAAATCGACTAACCGGTAAACATAAGAATTTTGGGGGTGTGAAGATAACACGCAATTTTCGTGTTGAGCCTAACTGGTCTAAACGGTCTATTTTTTACGAGCTTGAGTATTGGCCTTTTCTTTCACTAAGACACAATTTAGACATCATGCATATCGAAAAAAATGTGTTGGAGGCCATCCTGAACACTTTGTTGATGAATGACAAATCTAAAGACACTGTCAAGGCAAGACAATACTTGGAAAAGTTGGGCATTCGAAAAAGTTTGTGGCTCACCCAAAGTAAAAACGGGAAGTGCAAGAAGCCTCAGGCTTCGTATTCCTTCACACCAGAGAACAGGAAAAAGTTTTGTCAGTACATCAAAAGTGTTAAACTACCATATGGGTTCGGATCCAACTTCAAGCACAAAGTGACCGATAACGATACCAATATAACGGGCATGAAGTCTCATGACTGTCATATAATGATGCAACGTTTACTTCCTTTCGCACTTCAGGAATACTTGTCTGCTGAGATTGCAAGACCACTGATCGACCTATGTAACTTGTTTAAGCAACTCTGCTCTGCAACTTTAATGGTGGATGACATGTTGACTGCTGTAAAAAAGGTGGTTGACATTTTGTGCGATCTTGAGCTCATATATCCTCCTGATTTCTTTGACATTATGGTTCACTTGGTTATCCATTTACCTGATGAGGCCATTGAAGGCGGGCCTATCTGCCCCCGGTGGATGTATCTATTTGAAAGATACATGAAAGAGCTAAAAGGTTATGTACGAAATAAAGCTAAGCCAGAAGGTTCGATTGCGGAGGGTTATGTTGCACAAGAAGCATTGACTTTCTGTTCTAAGTATTTTCGGGATGATGTTACCACTAAATTTAATCGTCTCGACCGTAATGTGGACCCCCCTCCCCCAACGTGTCAGTTTCAGGTGTTCCGATCGGTATGTAACCCGCTTGGGAAAAAGTCGTATATTCCGTTCCCTTATCAAGAGTTCAAGAAAGTGGAATGGTATGTACTAAACAACAGTCCTGAAATCGACAAGTATATTTCCGAGTTCAAGAGGTACGCGTTTTTTATTTTATTTTGAAACTTCTTTTTCTTAACAATAGCGACTTATTCTAATACCATGAATGTTTTTCAGATTATATCCTGACAAAGACAAGAAAAAAGAATTCTCCGCGTGGTTTGGAAAAATGGTAAACTTAGACTTATCTTGTGTACTTACCTGTAAAAAAATAATATTATTATAAATAGTTTTCTGTACCTAATCCTTTATTCCTCATAGATCCGTCAACGTCACGTAGAAAATGAAAAAGACCCAGAGGTTATCCAGACCAACGAGTTATTCGCTTTGGCTTGTGGACCATCACCGCATCCAATCTCAATAAACTCTTGCATAGTCGACGGTGTGAGGTATGTCGTGCACAGTCGCGATGAACGTCGTACAACTCAAAACAGCGGCATTTGTGCGCCTGGCCCTGAGAACACAATGGCTTATGGTTAGCTTCAACAGATCCTCGTGTTTCGTTATTTGTCGTTCAGTGTTGTGTTGTTCAAAGTTAAGTGGTTCGACACTCGCCCCATGTTACGTAAAAAACGTCTTATCTATAGAAACAACATGACTCAACTCACCGACACAAGAGCTGAGTTTTGGAAAGATGAACAATACATTCTCGCAACACAAGTCAAACAAGTCTTCTACATTGAAGATAAGAACAAACCCAACTGGAAGGTCGTTGAACATGTTAATCATAAAAAGTTTTCCAACGGGGGTGTCATAGTGTCAGATGCCGTTCCTGATATTATACATTTCGATAACTCATCTGATCTACCACTTTCCACTGATTTGAATGACTTGGGTGATGTGACCTTGAATATAGATGGCCACGAAACGGAGGTTGATGCACCGCCAAATATCATTGATGTTGATGATGAAGACGATGGTATTACTGATGATGAAGACGTCCCTCATGATTTAAGTGATGAAGAACGTGTGAATGATGATGATGGTGAAGACAGAGTTTATTCCAGTGAAGAAGAAGATTGACCTTTAGTTGTAACTTGCAAAAGACACTTATTTGTTTGAATTAATGAATCTAACTGTTGTGGATTTTTTAAATGTGTATATTTATTTGGATGTGTTGTATTTGGATTTGTGCATACTTATATTATTTTGTTCATGAATTTGTCTATGTTATGCTAATTGTACTTGTACAGATGTCAGCAGATGTTGCAGGATCACACGATGGTGAAGGTGGTGGTGAGGATGAACCTCCTACGCCAAACATCCGCAGCGGTTGTTTTGCCTTATTTAGAAATAAAGGTAAGAATATTTGGATTATTGTAACACAATCAAAAATTTGGTGCATATATATGTTGCTTGCCTTGAATTTTTATGACTTTGTCACTCACTTGATTTTTGCAGGCAAAGGCAAAAGAAAAGAAAATTTGGGCGGCAGAGAGGCCGGTAGAAAGACTCGGGGCATTAGCCGATGTATCGATTTGTTGGAGGAAGTTGGTGAGCATGGCCCTGTCCCGACAGATTTTGAAGAAAAATCTTTCCGGCCTCGCGGCGCGCATGCTCAGCATTTATCTAATTACATCGGGGATTGTATCAGGAGGCTCGTGCCGCTGTACTACCCAAGTTGGAATGATGTCCCTGATGAGATCAATACGTTGGTTTGGGCGAACATAGAGGTCAGTTATCATTTTTATGTTCATAACATTATTGTGTTTATTTATTTAATGGTGTATATATTTAAATAAATTTGTTTATTTATTTATATCATATAAATAAATAACAAATTTAAATAAATATACAAATTGTATCTTATTTATTTATATCATATAAATTTTTTAAATATATATAAAAAAATTCGAATAAATATAAAAAAATTTAAATAAATATATATTTGATGAGAATAATGTAATAAGCTTTTCAGATAAGCTGTTTTCAAACAGCTTATCCTGATAAGCTTATCAGAACAAGCTGTTTGAATACAACTTATCTTGATAAGCTTATCAGAACAAGCTGTGTGAAAACAGCTTGTTCTGATATGCTTATCAGGATAAGCTGTTTTCAAACAGCTTGTTCTGATATGCTTATCAGGATAAGCTGTTTTCAAACAGCTTGTCCTGATAAGCTTATCAGGATAAGTTGTTTTCAAATAGCTTGTCCTGCTAAGCTTATCAGAACAAGCTGTTTTCAAAAAGCTTATGCTTATCAGGATAAGTTGTTTTTATTATAAAAAATTAAATAAATATATAAGCCATTAAATAAATAAACAAAATAATGTATAAATTATATCTCTAACTCTAACTCTGTGTTTGTTTTATTTGTTGTATATGAATGCAGGATAAGTTTAATTTGACGCCACACAAGATTGATCGTGCTAGATGGAAGGATATACGTGGCGGCATCAATCAAATGCTTACAAAGAGTTACAATTCTCGAAAAAATACGCTCAAGACAAAGCATTGGGTCCGAGACATCGATACCGGCACGGTAGATATCGACAGAGTCCGCAGCGAGCGTCCAGAGGAAATTACTTCAGAGGACTGGGAAAAACAGATCGCACTTTGGAGTAATCCGGATTATGAGAAAAGATGCCTGACGAACTCCCAGAACCGGTCTAAGCAGAAGACGCCGAGTCGGCAGGGATCCCGATCGTTGGCACGCCTTCGAGACCAAGTGGTGAGAAATTCTATAATTAATTTACATACATATATGTCTTTGATTATATGTTTTGGTGTGTTGTGATTTTTTGTTTTGAATTTGCTTCATTCTATATATGCGTGTCTATGTATGTACAGACGTAAGCTGCAACTGAAGCTAATGTGCCACCCCCGACTGTCATTGATCACTTCTTCATTGCGCACACCGACCAGGATGGGAATTTTCCTTGCGATGCGGACCGCGTTATGTATGTAAGTATTTTTTTTAATTAATTAATTAATTAATTTTTTTTGGATATGCCTTGGTTTTTTACTATTCCTTACCGATAAATAATGTACCAACCCGACTAATAAATAATACACTAACTGCCGTTTGTTTTTGTCACTTCATTAGGAAAGGATGCTTGCGATGAAGGCTGAAGGCAAACATACAGACGACGAGATCAACCGTATCGTCCGAGGTGGAAAGCAGCGAGGCCACATGCCCGGTGTCGGCCAGATAGTGTCGAGAAGGACTGCTCACTATATTCCTACTCCTCCTCCCATCGACCCACGGTTGGAACAAGCGTCTCAAGTGTTTAACTTTATGAGAAGTGACGATAGGTTTGCCGATGCGTTCTCAGCATTTCTATCGGGTGGTGCTAGCGGGAGTGGCACGGGAGGCAGCGGTAGTGGCGCCGGTGGGAGTGGCGGGAGTGGTAATGATAATGTCGACGGGTAGAATGGCAATAATGGTTAGTATGCTTGTCTTGTTTTCCCTACCTTAGCATACAAGTTTAATAATTGTAAACCCCGAATTGCAAGTTTAATAAGTGTAACTAGGAACTTTGTACTCAAGTTGTGACATATGTATTTGTATTGATCGAGAGGTTATATGTTATTGTGTTTTGGTACTAGATTCGTGGTAGATTTTTAATATTTGTATCTTTAGGTTTTGTATTTGTATTCCCAGGTTTTGGTAGATTTTTTCCGGAAAAAATATGGAAACAGCCTTCTGTGCAGGCTGCTAAAAAAAATGTCAAAGTTTCCCTGGCGACATGTCGCCAGGGAAACTTGGGCTCACTTGACTTTCTAAAAAGTCAGCCAAGTTTCCCTGGCGACATGTCGCCAGGGAAACTTGGGCTCACTTGACTTTCTAAAAAGTCAGCCAAGTTTCCCTGGCGACATGTCGCCAGGGAAACTTGGGCTCACTTGACTTTCTAAAAAGTTAGCCAAGTTTCCCTGGCGACATGTCGCCAGGGAAACTTGGGCTCACTTGACTTTCTAAAAAGTCAGCCAAGTTTCCCTGGCGACATGTCGCCAGGGAAAAGTGAGGATTAATAATCTTTTTTACTTAAGTTCCTTAATCAGCCAACTTTTCCCTGGCGACATATGTCGCCAGGGAAACTATCCCGCACCAACTCCAGCGTGGCACCAATTTTTGAACCAAAGAGTTGTGGGGCCCACTTAGTCGCCAGGGAAACCCTTATTTGTCGCCAGGGAAACAATCCCGCACCAGCCTTTCTTGGCGACGTTTCCCTGGCGACCTGTCGCCAGGGATTCCCCTTCCCTGGTGACATGTCGCCAGGGAAACATCGCGATTTTGGCCAGGGAAGGGGTCGAATATTGTAGTGATAACAGTTGGATGTTGCATACACGTACTTTATTTTGTGTATGTTTACGGTAAGACTTTTTATTACATCTAACGTTTTTTTAGATACAGCTAAGTGACATCCACTTATGATCATCCTGACCCAAACATATTCAGGAAACGAGAATCATGATTCGTTTATCAGCCAACTATAAGTTGGTTTCTGAAACTTCAAATAAAAATGATCAATTAAAATTGAAACGCGCATTAAAACATCGAAGAACATTACCAAGGAGAACAAGGATGATTACAAGTGGACGAAAGGGGCCGAAACGACTTTTCAAGAGATGAAGAAACTTATCATCAATCTGCCAACGCTAACAACACCATGGCCGAAGGAACCGTTTTACGTATACTTGGCGGGCGCAACGCGATAGGCTTCCTACTCGGTTTAATCTTAGCAAAAGAGGTATGGCTCTAAATTCCACTATGTGTCCGGTTTGCAATTCGTCCATTGAAGATGCTCCTCATTTATTTTTTGGCTGCCATGTCGTTAAAGCCATTTCGGGTATGATATGTCGCTGGTGGAACATACCTTGGACCGAGGTAGGCTCCTTTGCAGATTGGGATTCTTGGCTTCTTTCACTTAGGGCTGGTTGGTTCGCAGAATATTTTTGAAGGAATTGTAATTTTAAGAAGGAATTGTAATTTGATATTATTGTAATTTAAAGGTTTGTAGTTTGTTGTAATTGTAATTAATTAAATCTGTTGATATGTTTGGTTGACATGCAATATAATGTAATTCATATTTTTTAATAAATAAAAAAAAAGTAATAGTTAAAATATAGTATTATAATAAATAATAAATGAGTAATAATAAAAATTATAATAATAAAAAATAATATAATAAAAATATTTATATTTTTATTATTAATATAAAAAAATAATAAAAGTAATAAAAAATATTTTTATATTTTATTTTAATAATAAAAATATATTTTATTTTATTATTTTTATATTAATATTTTTATAAAAAATAAATAATTTTTATTACTTTTATTTTAACTAAAAAATAAAACAAAAAATTATTATAAAAAATAAATGATAATAATAATAATAATATTTTTAATAAATATTTTATTTTTTATTATTAAAATAAAAAATAAAAAATATTTATATTTATAAAAATATTAATATAAAAAATAATAAAATAAAAAATAATATATATTAATATTAACTAAAATTAATAAAATAAAAAAATAAAAAATAATAATAATAATAATAATATAATATTAATATTAACATTAATATTAATAAAAAATATAAATATAAATACTAATATTAAAATTAATGATTATTATTTTCTAATTTATATAACGTTAATAGAAATAATAAAATATTAATAATAATATTATTTTTTTTATTACTATTATTATTTATAAAGTCATATTTCAATATAGAAATACTAAATTACGACGTAATTTAAAACTTTTCATCCAATATCCTATGTAATCTCAATTCCATCATTGGATGTAATTGTAATGTTTGAATTACAATTACAATACAAACCAAACACCTTACGTAATGTAACTCGAATTACAATTCCATTCATTTATGAACCAAACAACCTATGTAATGTAATCTAGATTACAATTACATCCAATTACAATGGATTACAACGAACCAAACGCACCCTAACTTAAGTCTTTACTGGAAGGTGTGTTCTTAACTGCTTGGTGGTTAATATGGTCGTTTCAGAATAGGCTCATCTTTGATGCTTCTCCCCCAAGGCAGTCTCGGATCTTCGATGATGTGGTTTCGTTTTCTTATAATTGGTGTGCTAATCGATGTTCTAGAGTAATCTCTAAGGGAGTTTTGGTTTAAGAACTCTTATTTAATTTCTTTGTAATTTTTCTAGCGCCTTGCTAGTTTTAATAAAAGTTGCCGTTAAAAAAAAGCCCCACTGCACTATGTTAGTTGAACACTCAATTATGTTAGTTGAACACTCCATGAGGCGAAAAGAAACTATTCTCTTATGGAAAAGCTGGCTCTGTCTCTAAATTGCTCAACGCCTCAAGGCGCCTCAAAAGTTATTTCGAGGGGCATCCGATAAGGGTGATAACCGATCAACCCATCAAACAAGGCATATGCATCAAGAAAGCTGGCAAAATATACAATCGAGCTCGGAGCATACAACATAGAATATGAACCTCGCAACGCAATTAAAGGTCAAGTTTTGGTTGATTTCCTTACAGATGCACCCATCGGGCAAACACCAGAGCAATTTTCAAAAGTCCCGTAAAAAACCAGGGAATGATGAAACGAAAAATTGGGTTTTATTCACCGACGGAGCATCCAGTAATCGGGGATCCGGGCAGGTTTAGCATTGATCAGCCTACCGGAGTTGATTTACATATGCCATCCTTTTGAATTTCGATAACACAAATAATGAGGCGGAATCTAAGGTATTGTTGGCTGGCTTGGAGATAGCCAAACATAAGAAGGTAGGAAAACATGACGTTCGGGTGGATTTAAAGCTACTTGCTAACCCGATAAACAGGACGTACGTCGCAAGTTGTAACCGAATGATTAAATAGCTGACCAGGGCAAAGGTTTCCATCGAGCAGTTCAACAAGTTCTCAATTCGTAACATTCTGAGAAGCCAAACCCAAAAAGAAGATGTGTTGAGCAAGTTAACATTTGTTGCTTTTCACCATTTGATGAAGGAGGTGTTAGTCAAAGTACTGAATGAAAGGTCCATTGACCGGAAAGAAATAAACACTATGGTAGAAGAAGAGGATGATAACTGGATTACCCCATTATAAAATGTTTGAAGGAGGGTATCTGGCCGGAGGACAAGAATGAGGCACGATGCGCCTAATATGCAAGGACTTATGAGTTAGTGGATGATGTGTTTTTCAATAGGGATACCTAGTTCCAATGCTTAGATGTGTAGGCTCCCTACAAGCCAACTATTCCGAGAGATACACATGGGGTCGTGTAGCATGAAACGCCCCTTTCCCGACTTTAAAATTTGACCAAAATAAAAATCTTTTTCTCAAAAATCATGCGCGTAAGTGACCTTCTGTCACTCTTTCACAAACTGACCAAAATATATAAACACTAAGACCTTAATAATATTTTTAGATTAAACTAGACTCGATTACCTTTCCAACAATATAAATGACGACTTCTAACTCTTTATGGATCAAAGGATATGAAGAAAACAATTTACGACATATACTAAAACACCTTCTGATGGACTTAGCCGCAAGCGGAGGGTTCACGACCCTTGGCTAAGCCCTCTAAGGCCTTTAGCCGCAGGCCAAATCTTCACAGAAAGTTTTAGGCCGCTGATCGAGGGTCATGGTCGTAGGCCGAGCCTAATTTTCACCCTTATTTGGTCTTTAGCCACTGGCCGAGTGGCCACAGCCACATGCCAAGCCCATGTTTCCCATTTTAACACATTTCGCATTTCCTTTCAAAAACGACTTCCACAACTCGAAACTTTACCAAAATTTCTAAGACTTAATAAAAAATTAAAATACATCATTTTCATAAACAATTATGGCCTAAATGACACGTGATCACATACCTTCCGGGGTTTGCCAAACACCCGTTTCGACCCGTTTATATACACTATAACACCAAACCATAACAAATGACATTTACTCGCTTTAACTTCAACATATACAAAATAATTGACACATAACAACATTATCAAAATACTAAGTACAACATTTAGGGTTCAACCTTGATTCGAGCTCGGTATCTAGTACTAAGCTCTTATGCACATTTCTAACTAGCATATACTTCATTTATGACATATTCCAAGCATCGTCATCGCCACATTGTACCTACACATGTTAGCATCTATAACATGTAAGCGTTACACTCTTAGTAAGTAAAACTTGCAAAACATGTTATTATATCATACCACATGTAAGCTTTTTTTAACTAATCTGTTGGAAATTTAGTACAATTGTGGAAACAGGTCATACTTGTAAACGAGTTTGGTGGTACAGAGTGTACACCTATTAAGTCACTGACCTCCCTGGACTCAATATAGTGTTTGTTGATGGTGATATTCGTCAGTGGGAAGGAAAGATTCCATCAGTGGGTAGGTTGTACTCATCAGTGGGTAGATTGTGTTCATCAGTGGATAAGTAACACTGATGAAACACACACTAATAGACAATTGACTCTGCTAGAAATATTTGTAACCTCTTTGACCATTTAATGAGGGGTTTAAGTTTGACTTAATGACCATGATTATGGTCATGTAACCACTATGAAACCATGTAGGAAATTATGGGATTAATTAGCCGATTAATGCTCATAATTCCTTTGACCTTGAGTTACATTCTTAGGAATGATATCCCTATAAATAGAGATAACAACTGCATGAGGAAAGATGCCAAAACATAAACACTTAAACGTGTTGGGTTCTTGATTTGTGCCTAAAAAGAGCAAACACTTGATTTTATCCCAATGAGGTATTTGTGTTAACCCAGGCATAGGGTCGAATAATCTTTTTTGGAAAGTGATTACACGAATTCAAGTGATATCCAGTAACCATTTAATTAGAATGTAGTTAGGCTGTTGGTTATCTTTACCCTGTTAGAACGAATACTCAAAGAAGATTATTTTGTTATAATCAATGGCGGCTGCAATGAAGCATATGGTCGCTAACTTCTCCAAACTGGACAAGTTTGAAGGGGTTGATTTCAGGAGATGGCAAAAGAAGATGCACTTTCTTCTTTCTACCATGAGTGTGGTGTACGTGCTGACAACTCCTATTCCTAATGGTGGTGATGATGCTACCTTGGAGCACATGAGGAAAAGGAGAAAATGGGAGAATGATGACTATGTGTGTCGCGACATAATTCTCAATGGTATGTCTGATTCCTTATTTGATATTTACCAAAGTGTTGACTCTGGTAAAGAAGTATAGGATTCCTTAGAAGCCAAATATATGGCTGAGAATGCATCAGGTAAGAAGTTCCTTGTGAGTGATTTCACAAATTACAAAATGACTTATTCAAGACCAGTCATGGAACAATACAATGAACTTCTTGGAATACTTGGTAGATTTACACACAATTAAATGAACATGGATGAGACCATTCAGGTCTTTTGTGTCATTGACAAACCTCCTTCTTGGAAAGACTTCAAGCACACCTTGAAACATAAGAAGGAGGAGTTAACTCTTGTTGAGTTGGGCAGTCATTAGTGTATTGAGGAATCCCTCAGGGTGCATGATGGTGACAAGCCAAAGAGTAACAATGTTGCTTGTTCATCAGTTGTCAATATGGTGGAGCATAACAACTCCTCCAAGTACAATGACAACAAGGGAAAACGTAAGCATCAAGATAACACCAAATCAAATCCTAACAAGAAGCCCTCAGTGACTTGTTGGAAGTGTGGGAAACCTGGACACTTGAAAAGGGATTTCAAAGGTGTTGGCACTGGCAGCAAAGCTAGTGGATCAGACACAAATGGTTCAGTGATTGGGTCTAACAACACATTGAAAGGTCAGAATATGTTTAATGAATCTCTTCAGATTATTATGTTTGTTGGGCCAACTTAGAGCCTAAATTGTCCCTATAATGATTTGAATGAAATATACCCTAATTATTATATAGGTCAGTAAACTCAAGTAAGTTTGCCGAGTCATCCTCAATATGTTCTTAGAAGTCCACATAGACTCCTTCACTACTGTAGCGGATCTGAGCCAGTGAAGATAAGAACCAAGATCAGGATGATGGAGTTAGTAAGTAATGACAATGACTCACTAACTCCCTGAAGACCATCTCTAATATGAAGACCTGAAGTATTTATACTGAAGACATAGTGAGAACTTCTTTGGGTGAAAAAGGAAGAATATAAAGTACAAGGTGGTTACTTGACTTTATTGAAGCTTCGAAAGGAAACTTCACTTTCCCACTATATATAGTGGTCTCATGACTTAGAGATGGTGTAGATTTCCATTCCACAAAATACACAAAGTGTAGTGTTAGGATTTCTCCCTCCCATTGGTCCTTTCCTTCTTGTAACAATGGGAGTTTAGTTTATCATCATCGCCCGGTTGTTATTCCGCAAACAACCAGGCAACACTTGTATATTTTTTGATTCATTATTAATAAGATATACAAACGATGAAAAGTACAAGCTTTGTTATTAGTTAGTCAATTGATTAATTGTGCAAATGTTTTTCATGGATCTTCATATATTCGGCATGTGCACAACATTATGGACTAACAAGTAATATCAGAGCGGGTTAGATTTTCTCTATCCATATCCGTTGAAATATGGCTGCTAATAACATTTTTAGCATTGTCAAATTCATAAGTGTGTTCAAAAAACTGCACAACAGTAGCAGTTTTTGAGAGGGAGATATCACTGTTATTTGACTTCTGCTTCATATTATCCACACAAAACCTTATCCACCCACCCTACCTTACCCACCCACCGTCACTTATCACCCCACCTCCAACCGTCACCTACTATTCACAAACACAAATACAACAAAATCAAATCTGGATCTACAAATCCTCCTTCTCCTTTTATTCCACTTATCTTTCTATTACACCTTCTCCTCAAATCTTCACTCCAAAATCACAATAAAACGGATCCACACCGAATCAAGAAAAACAACTCAAAAACCCACAATCGATTCACAAATCCATTCTTCTATCAACTCGACTTCTCACCAAATCTCAAACCCACTGATTCACAAAACAAATCAGACCGAACATAAAAAATGGGATTCCATCTACTCTAGTTCAAGATTTGAACTTCGTCGAACATCTTCGGTGAAGTAACCTCACAAAAACCAGATTCATACCGAACCTATATTAAAAAAACAAATCGAGACTAAGATCATGGATTTATCCATTGTGGCCACATGAATGAACTCGATAAGAACTGTAGAGCGAGTGTTTTATATTGGGTGATCAATGATTTCATGGATTTTAGATAGTGTTAATCTGTTTTGACTAAATACATAAGGTTGTATTCAGTTTGACTTGGATTATTGTATCAAAAGCAGGGTGTTTGATGAAATCTTCAGTTAGGATTGTTAGTTGTCATGGTGGGTTGTAGCGGATGAGTAAATCTGTTCATCAAATGTATGAACAAAGAGGTAATTAGGATTAAGGATTGGGAGATGATAGAATATGGTGGCTGATGATTAATTTCTTTGGTATCGGATCAGAGACTGATAAAATTTATCAGTGAGCTGGAAATGGAACGATAGTGGCGGCTGTGGTTAATTCACTTGGAAGCTATGAGTTATTCCTGACTCCACTCTCTGGTGTTGTCATTGGCTGTCAGCAAGGTTTTATGGTTCACTCAGGTCGTTGGCCTAAATCACAAGGTCAGCGAACCGTTATTGTTCAAATCCGCTGAGCCCACACGTCGTTGAACCAATCCTCGTGATGAACTCAAAGGTCGAACCTAGAGGTCTGAGACCTCCTAGAGGTCGAACCCGGATGTCGAATCCAGTTTGATACAAGAACTCACACACCAGCTGTCGCTGAACGTGTACTACATGAGAAATTCCCAGAGGCCGCTGGACCAGTAAGTAAATGCTGAAGAAAGGTGTGTGTTAGAACTGATTAAAAATCAGTGAACTAACCAGATGCTCAGTTTGTTAAAACTGAACGAAGTGGGTATAACTGGATGTCAGCTAAGAAAATTGGTGATCAAGGGTGCTGGTTGTATTAAGCTTCAAAGAAGTACAAAAATGGATAAGTGGTGGATATATGAAAAGTGAGATGCGGCTGATGCAATAAAATTGCTGTAATCTTATGTCGTTGTATTACAACCGGTAGCTGAACCTAAAGTGACTGAATCCTCTGTGAACCATTGATCAACAAATACACATGGTCACTGACCCTGATACCACAAAAGAGCTGATAAAGCTTCAGTATATGAAGTATAAGGTCAATGAAGCAAAACCCAGCCAATGTAGTTGTACCAAATTGTTGTATCTCAGAGATTCTTGTATCCCAGAGACCCCTTGCTACTGCACTGGACGATGGACCTGCACTCAATTCGCTGGACTACACAACGAACCTTCGTCACCAGGTCAGAGGTTGAGAGCCCAGAGGTCGAGAACCCAGAGGTCTCCCGGCCATTGTACCCCCAACTCGCTGTCTCTGAACCCCCAGAGTTTGCTGAAGAGAACTCTCATTCAGGTAGTTTTATACTTGATTTCCTTCAGTAAACCTGAACATTTCTTCAGGTTAAAAGCAGAAGCCGAGACATCCAAACTTACAAAGTTTGAAGTATCTGACGATGAATAATACTCCAGATACTTGGTATGTTGGTGGATTTTTATCCAAACTCTAATGAGTTTGAGGCGCGTTGTACGCTTTTGGTTGATGTGATAGTGGTTAATCGGAGTTAAAAGATGCTGCTAAAGCTGCATATTTTGAGGGGGAGAGAAACACGGACATCTACGCACCGCTATGATATAGATGCCGCTGTGATCCACACGCAGCTGTGATCTATATGAAACTGTGATATGCCCACCCAAACCATACACAAAACAAAAAATCCAAAAATCCACACCAGGTTAAAACCAATTAGGTCAGAACCTGAGAACCATGTTTCATCAAATGTACATGGTTTAAGAAGGTTAGTGTTTACATGGTTTTGAAGAAAGGTTATGTTCACCAGGTTATGTTAATATTGAAGAATGATTGTTTGGCGTAGATGAGTGCCTAATCACCACCAAAGTTCACTTAAACAATCCATGATTTATACATTACCAGAACCTGAACCACTGAACCTATACAAAACCTTACACTAAACCACGTTGCTGAAGCAAATACATCAACAAGGAAGCTATCTTCAGAGCCTTCAGCATTTGAAGGACTTGGCCACTCAGGAACTATTTCCTCACACCAAGATAAAGAAAGAAGATACCAATATTGAAGACAAAGTCCAATAATGAATCATGTCATCTTCACATAGCCTGAAGCTTCATTCATGACTTGGTCAATCAGGTACATGTTATTACCTCAAACCAAGACAAAGAAAGGAGAAGACATCTGAGCTATTTCAGGATTAGCTCAGACGAAGACAATACCGCTGAAGCTATTCCTGACTGAACACAATGTTCAGCACAGACGTTGTTACTGAAGACGAAGTTCTTCAGTATACTGAACTATGTAGTTCAGGATTACTGATGTTCATCAGTGTTTCTTCTTCAGAGTACTTAGAAGACCAGAGATGTTTTCACTTCAGCGGGAACTTGTTATATCTTTTATGTATATTTGTTGTAGCTTAGTATTAAGAAGAAGCCGTTATGCTCACTTACTACTAAAAGACTTAGGCTATATTTCTATTCAAATAGGGGGAGATTGTTGGGCCAATTTAGAGCCTATGTCCCTGTACTGATTTGAATGAAATATACCCTAAGTATTATATAGGTCGGTAAACTCAAGTAAGTTTGCCGAGTCATCCTCAAGATGTTCTTAGAAGTCCACTGAGGCTCCTTCACTATTGAGCGGATCTGAGCCAGTGAAGATAAGAACCAAGATAAGGATGATGGAGTTAGTGAGTAATGACAATGACCTACTAACTCCTGAAGACATGGTGAGAACTTCCTTAGGTGAAAAAGGAAGAATATAAAGTACAAGATGGTTACTTGAATTTATTGAAGCTTCGAAAGAAAGCTTCACTTTCCAATTATATATAGAGGTCTCATGACTTAGAGATGGTGTATATTTTCATTCCATAAAATACACAAAATGTAGTGTTAGGATTTCTTCCTCCCATTGGTTCTTTCCTTCTTGTAACAATGGGAGTTTAGTTTGTCATCATCGCCCGGTTGTTATTCTGCAAACAACCGGGCAACACTTGTATATTTGTTGATTCATTATTAATAATATATACAAACGATGAAAAGTACAAGCTTTGTTATTAGTTAGTCAATTGGTTAATTGTGCAAATGTTCTTCATGGATCTTCATATATTCGATATGTGCACAAGATTAGTGGACCAACAAGTGGTATCAGAGCGGGTTAGATTTTCTCTATCCAGATCCGTTTGAAATATGACTGCTAATAACATTTTTAGCATGGTCAAATTCATCAGTGTGTTCAAAAAACTGCACAATAGTAGCAGTTTTAAGAGGGAGATATCACTGTTATTTGACTTCTGCTTCATATTATCCACACAAAACCTTATCCACCCACCCTACCTTACCCACCCACCGTCACTTATCACCCCACCTCCCACCGTCACCCACTATTCACAAACACAAATATAACAAAATCAAATTCGGATCTACAAATCCTCCTTCTCCTTTTATTCTACTTCTCTTTCCATTACACCTCTCCTCAAATCTTCACTCTAAAATCTCAATAAACCGGATCCACACCGAATCAAGAAAAACAACTCAAAAAACCAACCATCGATTCACAAATCTATTCTTCTCTCAACTCGACTTCTCACCAAATCTCAAACCCACCGATTCACAAAACAAATCAGACCCAACACAAAAAATGAGATTCCGTCTACTCCAGTTCAAGATTTGATCTTCGTCGAACATCTCTGGTGAAGTTACCTCACAAAAACCAAATTCATACCGAACCTATATTAAAAAAACAAATCGAGACTAAGATCACGGATTTATTCATTGTGGCCACATGAATGAATTCGATAAGAACTGTAGAGCGAGTGTTTTATATTGGGTGATCAATGATTTCATGGATTTTGGATAGTGTAAACCAGTTTTGACTAAATACATAAGGTTGTATTCAGTTTGACTTGGATTATTGTTTCAAAAGCAGGGTGTTCGATTCAATCTTCAGTTAGGATTGTTAATTGTCACGGTGGGTTGTAGAGGATGAGTAAATCTGTTCATCAAATGTATGAACAAAGAGGTAATTAGGATTAAGGATTGGGAGATGATCGAATATGGTTGCTGATGATTAATTTCGTTGGTATCGTATCAGAGACAGATAAAGTCTATCAGTGAGCTGGAAATTGAACGATAGTGTCGGCTGTGGTTAATTCACTTAGAAGTTATGAGTTATTCCTGACTCCACTCTCTAGTGTTGTCATTGGCTGTCAGAAAGGTTTATATGGTTCACTCAGGTCGCTGGCCTAAATCACAAGGTCAACGAACCATTATTGTTCAAATCCGCTGAGCCCACACGTCGTTGAACCAATCCTCGTGATGAACTCAGAGGTCGAACCTAGAGGTCTGAGACCTCCCAGAGGTCGAACCCGGATGTCGAATCTAGTTTGATACCAGAACTCACCCACCAGCTGTCGCTGAACGTGTACTCTATGAGAAATTCCCAAAGGCCGTTGGACCAATAAGTAAATGCTGAAGAAAAGTGTGTGTTAGAACTGATTAAAAATAAGCGAACTAACCAGATCCTCATTTTGTTAAAACAAAACGAAGTGGGTATAAATGGATGTCAGCTAAGAAAATTGGTGATCAAGGGTGCAGGTTGTATCAAGCTTCAAAGAAGTAGAAAAAATGGACTAGTGGTGGATATATGAAAAGTGAGATGCGGCTGATGTAATAAGATTGTTGTAATCTTATGTCGTTGTATTAAAACCGGTAGCTGAACCTGAAATGACTGAACACTCTGTGAACCATTGATCAACAAATACACATGGTCACTGACACCGATACCACAAAAGAGCTGATAAAGCTTCAGTATCTGAAGTATAAGGTCAATAAAGCAAAACCCAGCCGCTGTAGTTGTACCAGATTGTTGTATCTCAGAGATTTTTGTATCCCAGAGACCCTTTGTCTGAACTACATGTACCATGTTGCTACTGCACTGGACGTTGGACCTGCGCTCAATTCGCTGGACTACACAACGAACCTTCGTCACCAGGTCAGAGGTTGAGAGCCCAGAGGTCGAGAACCCAGAGGTCTCACAACCATTGTACCCCCAACCCGCTTTCTCTGAACCCCTAGAGTTCGCTAAAGAGAACTCTCCTTCAGGTAGTTTTATACTTGATTTCCTTCTATAAACCTGAACATTTCTTTAGGTTAAAAGCAGAAGCTGAGACGTCCAAACTTACAAAGTTTAAAGTATCTGATGATGAATACTCCAGATACTTGGTATGTTGGTGGATTTTTAATCAAACTCTAATGAGTTTGAGGCGCGTTGTACGCTTTTTGGTTGATGTGATAGTGGTTAATCGGAGTCAAAAGATGTTGCTAAAGCTGCATATTTTAAGGGGGAGAGAAACACGGACATCTACACACCGCTATGATATAGATGTCGCTGTGATCCACACGCAGTTCTGATCCATATGCAACAGTGATATGCCCACCCAAACCATACACAAAACAAAAAATCCAAAAATCTACACCAGGTTAAAACCAATTAGGTCAGAACATGACAACCATGTTTCATCAAATGTACATGGTTTAAGAAGGTTAGTGTTTACATGGTTTTGAAGAAGGGTTATGTTTACCAGGGTATGTTAATATTGAAGAATGATTGTTTGGCGTAGATGAAGTGCCCGATCAACACCGAAGTATACATTACCATAACCTGAACCACTAAACCTAAACAAAACCTTACACTAAACCCACGTTGCTGAAGCAACTACATCAACAAGGCAGCTATCTTCAGAGCCTTCAGCATTTGAAGGACTTGGTCACTCAGGAACTATTTCCTCACACCAAGATAAAGAAAAAAGATACCAATATTGAAGACAAATTCCAACAATGAATCATGTCATCTTCACATAGCCTGAAGCTTTATTCAGGACTTGGTCAATCAGGTACATGCTATTACCTCAAACCAAGGCAAAGAAAGGAGATGACATCTGGGCTATTTCAGGACTAGCTCAGACGAAGACAATACCGCTGAAGCTATTCCTGACTGAACACAATGTTCAGTACAGACGTTGTTACTGAAGACGAAGTTCTTCAGTATAATGAACTATGTAGTTCAGGATTACTGATGTTCATCAGTGTTTCTTCTTCAGAGTACTTAGAAGACCAGAGATGTTTTCACTTCAGTGGGAACTTGTTATATCTTTTATGTATATTTGTTGTAGCTTAGTATGTAAGAAGAAGCCGTTATGCTCACTTACTACTAAAAGACTTAGGCTATATTTCTATTCAAATAAGGGGAGATTGTTGGGCCAATTAGAGCCTAAATTGTCCCTGTATTGATTTGAATGAAATATACCCTAAGTATTATATAGGTCGGTAAACTCAAGTAAGTTTGCCGAGTCATCCTCAAGATGTTCTTAGAAGTCCACAGAGACTCTTTCACTACTGCGGATCTGAGCCAGTGAAGATAAGAACCAAGATCAGGGTGATGGAGTAGTGAGTAATGACAATGACTCACTAACTCCCTGAAGACCATCTATGATATGAAGACCTGAAGTATTTATACTGAAGACATAGTGGGAACTTCCTTGGGTGAAAAAGGAAGAATATAAAGTACAAGGTGATTACTTGACTTTACTGAAGCTTCCAAAGGAAGCTTCACTTTCCCACTATATATAGTGGTCTCATGACTTAGAGATGGTGTAGATTTCCATTCCACAAAATACACGAAGTGTAGTGTTAGGATTTCTCCCTCCCATTGGTTCTTTACTTCTTGTAACAATGGGAGTTTAGTTTGTCATCATCGCCGGTTGTTATTCCGAAAACAACCGGGCAACACTTGTATATTTGTTGATTCATTATTAATAAAATATGCAAACGATGAAAAGTACAAGCTTTGTTATTAGTTAGTCAATTGGTTAATTGTGCAATGTTCTTCATGGACCTTCATATATTCGATATGTGCACAAGATTAGTGGACCAACAATGTTACATATGTATCTGAATCTTATTTTGTGTTGGATGATGATGTGGCGTGGTGGGTTGACTATGCTGAAACTGTTCATGTATGTAAAGATAGATGTTGGTTCACGACTTATGAGGCAATGAATGATGGATCTATTCTTCACGTTGGAGATGAGTCAACAGCCCTAGCTCATGGACGTGGTTGTGTAGATCATAAATTTAGTTTTGGAAAGATTGTTTCCTTTTTTAATGTTTTGCATGTTCCTAATATTAGGAAGAATTTGGTTTCAAGTAGTGTTTGAATAATTGTGGTTATAAACAAGTGATTGAATCTAATAAATTTGTTTTATCTAAACATGGTGTGCTTATTGGTTTTGGCTATTTGTGTAATCGGATGTTCAGGCTTAATATAAATTCTGAGATAACTAACAGTACTAACTAGGGCTGAGCTTCGGGCCGAGCCCGAACCGAGCCGACCCGAACCGAGAAATACCAAAACCGAATTAGACCATATAACTGAACCGAAACCGAAACCGAATACACTCGGTTCGGTTCGGTAAAAAGTCGGGTAAACTCGTGTTTCATTCGGGCTGAGCCCGAAACCGAATTATCCCCACCAGTTTTAACTTGCTTTCTGTTTGGTACACGTGCCCTCTCCATCAGCCCTATGTTTGTACACGTTTCACCCACCATCTTTTCTATATACAGTATTTGGTACATGTGCCCCCATCTCAATATTAAAGATCATCTCTCTCTCATAGATTTTTTTTGAACTTCTCTCTCAGAGTTTGGATCTCGATTTTTTGGGGGGTTGCATGGTCTTTTTTACGCCAATCATTGCCCTCGTTTTTCACTGCCGTTAGCCACAATGGATGATGATCTGATGATATCTTTTTATGAGGGATGTTAGCTCGACTTGATGATGATCGATGGTTGATTTTGGTCTTATTATGGTGGTTAAGATTGTAAGATGAATAGAGAGCGAGAGAAGTGTGTTCTTCACGGGGAAAAATAGGGAAGATGATGGCAAATTTGTGTTGTCAAATATAGAATGGACTAGTCATGGTTTAATTTGTTTAGGTTGGACTGGTACCAACTAGTCTCCTGCCCCAAAACGGTAGTGAGGGGATAGTTTGGTTGTTTTGAAGACTGGTAATATTGTGGCAATTTCAAATAACTCGGGTTAACTCAGGCCAGTCGGGCTGTATTCGGTTTTTTACCGAACCGGCCCGAAACCGAAAACTGCATATTTTACAAACCGAATACCGAACCGAATAACTCGGTTTTGGTTTCGGTGCACTTAGTTTTTTGGGTTCGGTCGGGTCTAGTCGGTTTCGGTCGAGCCTGCTCAGCCCTAGTACTAACTTAGTTAGTACTGCTAGTTTGAATATTGGTTCAGTCTTGATGTCTACCACTAAACTGAATAATTCATCACTATGGCATGCTAGGCTTGGCCATATCCACTATAAAAGGATACAAGGTATGTCTAAGGATGGGTTAATTCCAGCCTTTGACATGGACATTGGTAAGTGTCAGACTTGCATGCTGAACAAAATTACTAAGAAACCATTTTAGAATGTAAAACATGAAACTATAGTTTTGGAGCTAATCTATAGTGACCTATGTGATTTGCATGTTACTCCCTCATTAGGGAATAAGAAATACTTGGTAACATTTATTGATGATGCTTCAAGGTTTTGTTATGTCTATTTGTTGCATACTAAGGATGAAGCATTAGATAAATTTAAAGTAATTAAAACTGAAGTTGAATTACAACAAGGAGTCCAAATCAAAATATTTAGGACTGATAGGGGAGGTGAGTACATGGATACTTTGTACTTTCAGTTTGTTGGAATAATCCATGAAACTACTGCCCCTATACCCTACAACAAAACGGTATATCTGAAAGGAAAAATAGAGTACTAAAAGAGATGGTAATTCCATGTTGTCCTACTCAGGAATGAGTCAAGGGTTTCGGGGAGAAGGTATGTTAACAGCTTGCTATTTATTAAATAGGGTTCCCAATAAAAGGAACATGATTACCCTTTATGAAATCTAGACTAAAAGGAAACCAAACTTGAACTACCTCAAGTTTGGGGTTGTAGGGCAGTTGTAAGAATCCTTGATCCAAAGGTGAAAACCTTGGGTGAAAGAGGCATTGACTACATATTTGTTGGATATGCTGAGCATTCCAAGGCTTATAGTTTCTATGTTATTGAACCTAATGATTCAGTTTCAATAAACTCAATCATTGAATCAAAGGATGCTAATTTTGATGAGACTAGATTCTCATTAGTCCCTAGACCGAGTGTTAGGAATCCTACTGGAGCTGAGTACATTGGTGCTTTAGTAGAACCTGAAAGGGTCACTGATGAGGTTGTGGTTCAGCAACCTGAGCCTGAGCTTAGAAGAAGCAGAAGGCATAGGACTCCATAGAATTTTGGACTTGAAATTTAACTGAAGGTACAAGAGATAGGGTCTTTGACCAATTATACTATTACTTTAATGTTGAGGATGATCCCAAAACATTTGATGAAGCAATGAAGTCCCAAGATGTTGCTTTCTGGAAAGAAGCAATAAATGATGAGATGGATTCCATCATGGGCAACAACACTTGTGTGTTGGCTGATCTACCTCCAGGTTGCAGTCCCCTAGGTTGCAAATGGATTTTCAAAAGAAAAATGAAGGTAGATAGAACTGTTGAAAATTTCAAGGCAAGGCTAGTCATTCAAGGCTTTAGATAAAAGTTAGGGATCGATTTTTTTGATACTTATGCTCTAGTAGCACGTATCAGTACCATAAGAATGTTGATTTCCTTGGCATCAATTCACAATCTGATTATTCATCAAGTGGATGTAAAGACAACATTCTTGAATGGTGATTTGGATGAGGAGGTCTATATGGACCAACCTCAAGGTTTCATCATGCCTGGTCATGAAAGTAAGGTGTGTAAACTAATTAAATCCTTGTATGGACTAAAGCAGGCACCTAAGAAATGGCATCAAAAGTTTGATAAAGTGGTTTTGTCTAATGGTTATTTACTTAACCAAGCTGACAAATGTGTATATAGCAAATTTGATGAATCTGGTAAAGGAGTCATCATTAGCCTATATGTTGATGACATGTTATTCTTTGGTACTGAACAAGCTCAGGTTGACTTGACAAAGAACTTTGTTATCAAGGTTCTCTATGAAGGACATGGGGAAGGCTGATGTTATCCTTGGCATAAGGATCAAACATGAAAGTGATGGTATACTAATTTCTCAATCTCATTATATTGAGAAGGTACTGAATACATTCAATCACTTTGATTGTACTCCCATAAGTACACCTATGGATACAAGTGCGAAATTGATGCCTAATAATGGTCATGATGTCTCCCAGCTTGAGTATTCTAGGGTGATCAGTTGCCTCATGTATGTCATGATTTGTACAAGGTCTGACATTGCTTTTGATGTGGGTAAACTGAGTAGGTACACTAGTAATCCTAGTACTCAGCACTGGCAAGCAATTCAGAGGGTACTAAAGTATTTGAAAGGAACAATGGACTATTGTTTGTCATATATTGGATATCCTTCAGTGTTGAAAGGTTACACTGATGCAAGTTGGATCAGCAATACTGAGGATAATTCATCCACAAGTGGCTAGGTATTTCTTGGTGTTGGTGCAATTTCTCGGGCATCCAAGAAGCAAACTTGCATTACTAGTTTAACATGGAGTTTGAGTTTGTGGCTCTAGCAGCTGTTGGTAAAGAGGTTGAATGGTTGAGAAACTTGCTTCTTGAGATTCCATTGTGCATCAAACCTATGGCACCCATATTTATTCGTTGTGGTAGTGCAACCACATTGGCTAAGGATTATAGCCAAATGTACAATTGTAAGTCTAGACACTTAGGTTTTAGGCATAGCATGATTCGTGAGCTCATCATGAATAAGGTGATTTCTATAGAGTTTGTGAGGTCTCAACAAAATTTAGCTGATCACTTGACAAAGGGATTGGCTAGAGACTTGGTTATAAAGTCTGCTAAATAGATGGGTTTGAAGTCCACTCAAGTCACTGAATGCTAGGACACCTAAATCCCTTCTAAGGAAACTTGGGAGTTGAGTTCAATGTAGAAAGCTGAACATTCAAGGGACTGAATCACATGTGTTACATATCATCCCAAGGATGTGCTTGTACCTGTTGAAAGGATGATGAAGTTGTAAACTTCTCAATGGTTAACTTCTTTGAAAAAGTGCTAAAGCATGAGCATGAACAAAATAGGAACCACCTATGTAATTGTTGAGGTTTCACCGTCTCAAGGAGCATGGACTTTGGCTCTTACAACATTTATGGATTAGATATGGACACATGGCTTGTACGGTGTCAGGGGCGTTTAAGTGTTTGAAAACTTGTGTGCGTTTTATCTTCAGGTATTCAAAGTAGTTGAAGGGTTCAATTCTTAGAACACTCTGATTCTCGAATGTTTAGAGTGAGGTACTAAGATGGAAATTCAATCCTCAAGACAATTTCATGAACACATGCTTGTTAAAGTTAATTTTCATGCAAAATAAATTGTACTAAATTGGGGAGGGTTATTGGAAATTTAGTGAAATTATGGGAACGGGTCATACTTGTAAATGGGTTTGGTGGTACGGAGTGTACACCCATTAAGTTACTGACCTCCCTGGACTCAATATAGTGGTTTGCTGATGGTGATATAAGTAGGAAGGAAAGAATCCATCAGTGGGTAGGTTGTACCCATCAGTGGGTAGGTTGTACCTATCAGTGGGTAGGTTGTACCCATCAGTGGGTAGATTGTGTTTATCAGTGCGTAAGTAACACTGATGAAACACACACTGATAGACAATTGACTCTGCTGGAAATCTTTGTAACCTATTTGACCGTTTAATGAGGTGTTTAAGTTTGACTTAATGACAATGATTATGGTCATGTAACCACTATGCAATCATGTAGGAAATTATGAGATTAATTGGTCGATTAATAATTTCTTTGATCTTGAGTTACATTCTTAGGAATGGTATCCCTATAAATAGAGATAACACTTGCATGAGGAAAGATACATAAACATAAACACTTGAACTCGTTGGGTTCTTGATTTGTGCATAAAATAAGAACAAACATTTGGTTTTATCCCAAGGAGGTATTCGTGTTAACCCATGCATAGGGTCGAATAATCTTCTTTGGAAAGTGATTACACGACTTCAAGTGATATCCAGTAACCATTTCATTGGTACGTAGTTAGGCTGTTGATTATCTTTACCCTGTTGGAACGAATACACACTAACATAATCTTCTATTACACATACCTCACATCAATTTTATAACAACAAGCATCACATAGCCACAATCATCACATAACACTTAACATCTGTTAGTTTATGTAAATCTTGCTATTTCTAGAGAGAGAAAGGGTTACACACACAAACTTTAGAGAGAGAAACTAAAGTAAACACATATTAAGTGTGAAATAATGAGAGCAACCAACCATCTCCAACTTAGGAGAAGGTTTATATACCCAATCCCACAAGATGGGATTGGGCTTACAATGGGCCACCGGCCATATATAGATGGACCGGGGTTGGATTTGTTTGTTTTACTTAATGTTACTAAACTACGAGCTACTAACTAGAATATTGTTAGAGTGACTGATCCTTCCTAAATACATAAAAACATATTTGCAACAATCTCCCCCTAAGGGAGGTCACTCCAAAGTACAAGGGGGTTACCCGAGTTACAATAATAAAATAAACCTAGCATACAATGCTTGTCTTGAGCTCGTAATCTTAGAATTTTTTTTATTTTCTTTTTCTTGGTGAATATGTTGTTGTCCCTTACATTATGTGATGATTAAACAAGAATAAAGAAGAAAGAAAGGTATATAAAAGATGAATTCTAAGAGAGAAACTAGAGAGAGAAAAGAGAGAAACTTGGTGAATATTAGATTAGGAGAATTAGAGAAAATGAGACAACCAACCTCTCCTTACATGCAAGGAGAGGTTTATATAGCCTTGCCTACATGTGGCATAATGGGCTATATGATAATGGGTCGGGCTTTCCTTTTGGGCTTTGGTTACTTATGAATGAACCTTAGCTTAAAGTTAAGCCCGTAATCTACGACTAACCTACTACCTATTACAACGTTCTAATATACGATACATAATAAACATATGACTGAGCATTCTTGTTTGACTCAATATTTTGAGGCTAACAGTCTCCCCCAATGTGAGGTCACTATCCTTTATGAGAGGTCATTACCCTTTGTCATTTGGAGATTCATAGAGATTACTAATCTCGCCAAAAATGAGTCTTGAACGTGTAATAGTAGTCTTTTTTCCTTCATGCTGTGATCTTTGAGCTTTTGTCGTTGTCTTTCGACTTTGTCTTTTGATCTTGAGATCTTCAAATCATCCTTGACTTGTCTTTGCCATCTTGCGATCTTGTGTCTTCATCCACATGCTCACACTATTAATTGTCGAATATGTCTTTAGGCATGAGTATGTGGTTTTGAATCTTTGACTTTGCTGAGTACACCGTGACGCCACCTTCTCGAGACAAAACATAGACACGGACTGAATGGCTTTGACATTCGTCCTAAATCGGTAGCGTTTTACCTCCGGTCAGTGAAGACCGTTATACGATATTAAATATCGTACCTATGATAGGTAGATTCAGTTAAAAATCTCCTTGACAGGGTTTCGCGGCTGTACTAGCCGTTCTCTTTACTCGACCGTCTCAAAGGAAGAATGCGAACATAAAGAGTGAATCAATTGGATAAATATCCGCTTGATTAAAGTCGTCAATTCAAATTCCTGGAACAAGTGTGATTCATAAAGAATCTTACCATTGTTGCTTTCCAGTTGACACAGGCTTGATTCATAAGAATCTCACAAGTCACCTATCGTAGCGCTGTTTGATGTTGACGCTAGAAGGATTTCCATTCGTCACTGTGAATATTAATGAATATCACTCTAAATGTTATGGCAAGATCATAAAGATATTGCGTAGAAACCTGAAACGAGTTTGAATTAATTCAGAATCAAACCACTGTTGCTTTTCAGTTTTACACATGTTCAATTCATAAAGAATCTTGCATATGACCTACCGCAGTGCTGTTTGATGTTAACACTGGAAGGATTTCCACTCATCATTGTGAATACTAAGTAGTATCACTCCGAGTGTTCCAGCAATATCACAAGGATATGGCGTAGGACTCTCTTGTTCGTCATCCGTGTGTCCTAACGAGATTTGATTGATCTCTTGGCTCTAGACTCGATTTGTGCACTTTTAGTGGTCGAGGCTGGAGCAGATGCCACCTATTCAATATCAACTATCTAGGAATGAGAAAGCTAATAGAAGTCATGTTGTTCTCCGTGACAATAAAACAAACTTCTTTTGAGAGAAGCCTGAGTAGCTAGGAGAGGGTTGTGTTTCACATCAATGGGTCCATGATGAGTTGTCTTCATGATGTGTTGACCCGGTTTCTCCCTAGGTTGTATGGAGGGCTTCTTTCTTTACACCCTTTATCCTTACATTTCTTTTTTATTCTTCAACCCCTTCGATGCTTATCAAGACATCATTACTAGCACCTTGTTGTGATTGTTCTAGTGCTAGCATCAGTACTTAGTCGGCATTCAGCTACGTTCACGTTCTACTCCATCTTTCCTAAGGACTTCTAATAATCTATTGGATTGTCCTTGGGAAGATCCCTCCGGTTCTAGTTGGATCATAAGACTTAAACCTAACCACCCTTTTAACACCAATAACGTTGTGAATTAAAGATGTGGGTATTTGATCGTAACCATGAAAAACCACTTCAAATGTCTAACAAGGTGTTTGAAAAAAATTTAACACCTTGATAGTTTTGTCGTTTCAGAAATGCTCCCCCTTTACATATGCATCGATAATAGAAAGTGTTTCGCACATGTAGGTAAGAGTTAAAGTGATTGAGTCTTATATAAGATCACATTGTAATCACATTTCCCCCTATCTCTAATATATAAAATCTTTTGATATTAGAGATACCAAATGTAAAACCCACATGCTTTTACCATGAATAGTACACTTGTAATCGTACGTACAAGATTATAACTTTCCTTTTATAACATGAACATGTATCATGAATATTAATTACAAGAATTACGTACGTGTTATTACACGATAAGTATTATATACGTGTTAGTACACGACAATTATTAACAATAATAATTATAATTACGAACATGAAATCATGAACTTAAATAATCACGAACATATTAAATAGTATTTACGTAATTGTTATTACGACTACGTACAAGTAGATAACATAACACGAACAATTAATAATAAAGTCACGTTAACATGAACACGAGAACACGTATAATATTAGACACGGGAAAACTTTGGGTTTCCCTTGTGGGCCCCACATGCCCGCGGACACAAGAACCAAGAAGGGCCAAGCCCATGTGATTTTACCAAATAAACAAAAAAGGGAAAATAGCTTTTCATTATTCAAGATTTCACAAAAAAAAGTAAAAACCCTAGCAAACCCTATGATGGCCGCCAGTTCTGTTTATGCCGCCAGTAGCACCCAAAAAGAGAACGTGATGTTCTCTTTATGCCGCCAGCAGCACCCAAAATGAGAACGTCATGTTCTCTTTATTCCGCCAGCAGCACCCAAAAGGAGAACGTGATGTTCTAATTATGCCGTCAGCAACACCCTAAAGGAGAACGTGATGTTCTGATTATGCCTCCGACAGCAAGCCAAAAGAAGGACGGGGTTTGATTTTAATTATTGATTAGGAATGTGTTCGTGAGATCAAGATTTATCCATTCCACGTGTTTTGGGTAATCCGAAAACCATTCTTTTAATTCCTTTTTATGCTTTTATGAATATATGAACATGGTGTTAATTAAAACATGAACTAAAACATGTAAAATCATGGTGGGCAATTTAATTAGGGTGTTTTCGGGTTTGTTGGTTCTGCCACACGAACCGAGAGTCCTAAGACTCTCGGCGTCGCTTTGGTTCTCACCACCAACCAAGACCTAGGTCTTGGTGGTGTGTGGCTCGGTCTATAACAGGGACAAGACACCCGACGTGCGTCGGGGGTGTCTTATGGTTGGTTTGGTCTCGACAGCAACACAGTCCAACCACCGGCTTAAGTCGGTGGCTATTTTAGGAAAGCAGGGGGAACCATAGGCAAGCAGGGGGAACCACCGGCTACTGCCGGTGGGAACCTGGTGGTCAGCGGCTACCGAGAGAAAGGAACCACCGGCTTCAGCCGGCGGCATCATTACACAAACAGGGGAAACCGGTTCACGCCGGTTTGCCACTGTTTTTAGGGGTGTTTGCTTCACGGTTTTCACGGGTTCGGTTCACGACACGTTTTAATAAATTAATAACACACGGTTCGATCCATGGTTATTTTTAAAAGTTTATTTAATTTTACAAGTATATAATTTTACAAGTTAATTAAATTAATTTGGCATGATATATAATCAATTTAATTAAAACATGGACTTAGGTTTATTATTATTATTAATAATACATGATTTTAACCTAAGTATTTAATTATTTATTTTACACTATAGTATTAATTAATTATTAAACATGAAATATAATTAATTAATAACCATGACTTAGGTTATATTAATACAATATTAATACATGTTTTAACCAAAGTATTTTATACACTTTAATTTAATTAAATCATGCTTATATTTAATTAAATCATATAACATATAGTTTATTTAAATTACATGTATTAATTAATAAACTATACTATTTAATCACATGGCTTAGAATATTAATCAGTAAAAGTTAAGCTTATCTTATTAGCTTAATAATCCAGCTTATTTCTAATTATGTGAACTTTCTATTTTTAAAAACTTATTTATTTTAAACAGCTAATCTATTTATGGAAACTTTCTATTTTTGAAAACTTATCTATTTTAAGCAGTAAATCTATTTTTGGAAACTTTCTATTTTTGGAAACTTTCTATTTTAGGAAACCTGCTATTTTTGGAAAGTTGCTTATTATTACACAACAAGTATAATAATACAAGAAATACAAGTAATATTTAATCAGAATATCCAGAATACATGATAAACACAGCATAACGATAAAATCAGTAAAACAAGACATGAACATATAAAACAAGCTAAAACATGATATAAAACCAGTTACGTACATCAGTAATCAGAATACTTATACATGTATCCTATGTATGTAGCATTAGTGAGATCGAAGTAGGACTCTCTTCCGTTCGTCTTCTTCGTTCACTGGACTTAAGGTACGGATTCTCCGTCCTTGCAGTATGGACATTCTTCCTTATTAGGATTTCCCGTATGCAGCCAACTGTTTCCCCTAGTATATGTTTTATATGTTTTTGAATTCCTTATGTTTAATTAGATACCTAAAGTCATATACATGCATGACCAGTTTCACCTAGTTATGGAGGTACCATAACCATAACACTGGAGGCACCAGTGTTATGACTCCACCACGACGGAGTGATAGCTCGTGGCGTCCCTTCAGCTTTTGGCCATATTATTATTATTATCATGTGGGGGCGTATGGGTGCATCCTAGTTTAAATGTTTTCAGCAGATTATTCAGTTGAATGTGGTGTGTGCCTTGCATCCTTCACAAGGAGCTGATCCCTCCTACCCAAACAGTTATATTAATTAGAGGCAGTTCCTCTAATTGCATGACGAAGTCACCCCTCCAAGTATTCATGCACGTTGATATTTCATGACCTATATTGGCTAATGGTTAACATGTTAAACAGTTTTCATAAGATAAACATAAGGCTTTTCAAACTATAAAACCAGTTTTATGAACATGTTCCAGGTTTTCCAGGACTTATACATTTCCGCTGCTATTAAGTCTTTATTATGTTTCAGTCATTCATACTATGTCTATATCCGTGCACTGAGCATTTTGCTCAGCCGTTACTTTCCTTTCCATGTCCCAAAACGGTAGGTACCCAAGGACAGACTCGAGCATTTGGAGGACGTGCATAGGATGGAAGCTGCCATAGACTTCTTTTCCTTTTGCCTTCATATATTTATGCTTGTGTAGTCTTTGTTCATTTCATTTACTTTATTTATGTTTTGGGCTTATGCTTAGGAACCGATGTTTGATTCTGGTTTTCCCTATGGTCATGTATGTTTTACTACATATTACCTTGCATGCTTTGATGACGCGTCATAATTACGCGTAACGGTCCACTTATCAAAGTGGGGTGTTAAAATTATGGTATCAGAGCCAATGCTTTGACCTGTAGGCTCTAAAACTTGACCTGTGACTAGTGGGTAGTCATCAGGAGCTTCCTAAGCCAACACTTTTTATTCCATGTATTTATGTTTTTAGCACCTTGTTGTTTTAACCATGATGTTTTCATTAGTATTGCTTTCACTAATATGGACTGGACAACCGTCATCCATACTTAGTTATGTATCATTGTTTCATGCATGATGTTCCTCGTGAACTGTGATTAATGTGAACTGAACCCCAGTAGTTCATAATTGGTCACATAAAATTTTTCTGATAAGTTTTGATAGATGAGTTTCATTTATTATGTTTCATGTATCATTGTTGTTGGAATTATGACTAAGGGGGTGTTTGGATGTGCGGTTAGGAGGAGATTATCTCCAAATCTCAGTTCCAAAATGGAGATAAGTTAAAAAAAAGTGTTTGGGTAATAAATGGAGATAAGTGATTATTTGCGTTTAGAAGCTCTAAAATGGAGTTTTGAAAAAGTTAGTGGGGAGCTACTTATTTCATTTTCAAAATGGAGTTTTGGAAAAGTAAGCTTTCAAAATGGAGTTTATTATCAAATAATCAAATTTACCAAACACTAAAAAAAGTGATTATTTGATTATTGCGATTTCAAACTGGAATATCAGATCCAAACACTATTTTTTAAAATGGAGTTTTCAAAATGATTATTTTTCAAAATAGAGTTTTCAAAATGAATAATTAGTTTTCAATAAGCACATCCAAACACCCACTAAGTAATGGTTGGTACAGGACTGGCCCTATTTAGTCGCATGTGCTTTTATCGAAACTTTTAACTTTGGGACCGACCCATAGGCGTCCCTTCGCCATGTCTTTTGTTTTGGGACCGACCCATAGGCGTCCTCTCGCGCATATAAAGGTTTTTATAAACTGCATCATGCATTCATGCATTCATGCACTGTTTTCATGCATAAAATTTTTCTCATGATTTGTTGGCATAAATATGTTTTTTCATGTCCCCTCATAAGTTACTATGTTTTTATGTCAAGTATGTTTTCATACCGTCATGGTTAACTTCAGTTTCATGTTGTTTATGTTATAAACTCCTTCATGATAGATTGTTTCATGTTTCTTCATGATGACTTCGTCTTCATGTAATTACGTCTTACGTCTCTTTTGTTGCTTATGCTTTCATGCAAGACACTGTTGGGATTCATTTAAATCATGCTTTCATGATAGTCATGGTTGGTTTTCATTAATCATGCTTTCAGGAAAATCATCGTTGAAATTGGTTAACCACACGTTAGCGTTTCTTTAGCAACCAGAATGAGGTATGTATTGGCGTTGCCAGGTTATCATGATGGTTTTTTTTTCTAACCGTTTAACCGATTATATTTCCTTTAAATCATGACAAATGATCGACCCCATACCGATCATGTCATGTGCGTTTCATGTGTACTCCATGTACCGTATTCCATGTGTATTACACGTATCTTAATCCAGGTGTATTTCACTTGCAATACTTCATGAGTATTCGCTAGTCAATTCTGAATCATCTCAGGCGTATTTTCATTTGCTGATATTCTACAAGATTGCTGATGCCACTCGTAACTTGGAGATGTTACTAAAGGTTGATGCTGCTGATGTTTGGAGACGCTACGAGATGCGGATGCTGTTCACAACCTGGAGATCCTACAAGACGAAGACAAAGGCGTTAGAGCAAAGCAATTGGACGAGAAGACGCTTCACCATCAGACAATTTCCATCAATCATTGTCCCTAATTCTTAGTTACCTGTCACACGTCATTCAGTTGTCGTTTCAGCAATATGAGTGCAAACCGGTATCAGCCGGCCACTCAACTGAATAGTTACATGAATCACAGTCATGAGAATGACCGTCATGGAACTGACAGGCAAGACGATAGTAACCACTACTATGACAGCAACTATCCTAGCAATCGCAACTGAAGCTCCAGCCGCGGACGTGATCAGAAATACAAAGGATCAGTAGTCCAATCGATCCGCCAATTCTGGCATATTAACATAATATTTGTAGTTCTATTCGTTTCACATCTCGAGACACATGTCAAGACATCAGTCAAGACACATGTCTCACGTATACTTTCTGAATACACGTGTCAAGACACCAGTGGAGACACATGTCATGCTTATGTTTCCCAAGATACGAGTCAAGACGCATGACCCATGTCTAATTATGAAACATCTCTAAGAAATTCAGGGTACCCTCCAAGGGTATATCCATTTTGTGGTGCCATGTATTAATCAGGCCACAAGAATTTTAGTACCATCACCGGTGTATCAGTAAGGTCAGTCACGTTTGCTCGATGACACTTTCATTTCTTTCACCATATTTCATATATTCATGACCATGAAGGACGCCATTCGTATTCCCTAAGTATATGAAGGTTTTCCTTCAGCCCAATGATAAGATCCAAGCTGCTAACGCATTACCTCGGACAGATGCGAGTTAAATTTAATCCTAATTATGGACTACGAACAGCACACCCTACTACGATTCATGATTTTGTACAGTAATGTTCAGGCTACCGAATACATTCAGCATGGTTTTCCATAAGGAAAATCTATACAAATTATATATGCTTTACAAGCACGTGCGTTGTTAGCTATGACTGCTAAAACTTTCTAGCTGTCAGTTAAGACACCACTACGGAAGTTCCTTTTTCACATAACCAGCTGATTATTCCATAATCATACATTTCAGAAGAACCTCCAAGGAGGAGTACGGTAACATGAGATTATGTGTTGACCACCTTCGATGTAAACAAATCACCATTCATAACTGTTATTCTCCTCCACGTATTGACAACATGTCCAATCACCTTTAAGGTGTTAAACACTTTTCCAAGATAGGATTCATGATCATGCTGCCAACAGTGACGAGTGAAAGAGCAGGACATGTCCATGACTGCTATTCGTTTACGACTCGGTCATGTTAGATTCATGATTTTGTATTAGTCTCATACTTGCTCCAGCGGCATTATAGACTTAATAAATTGAGTTTCCATGAACTCATAAACAAATTCATCAGTATTTACATCAAGAACAACCTGATTTTTTTCTCTAGGTCTAGAGAAGAGCGGGAAGACCATATTTGCACTATGTTGCAAATTCTACGACAGGATAAATTTCACCTTGAAATTTTCCAATATAAATTCTGGTTGATTACAGTGACACACTGAATCACATGGATTCGCACGGTTAATCTTACCATGACTCAGCTTATGCATAAAGGCGATAACCCTACACTACGTTTGGTGTTCCACGAAAATCCTACGCTAAGAGAAGTCTAATTTTGGAGACTCACAGTTTCAAAAATTTCTATGTAGCAAGTTTCTACGGAGCAAGATACAGTTACGTTCATATCTAGGTACCTGACATACCAACAGTTTAAGATAGAACACCAACAGACTAGGATGTTTTCCATCATCTGAAATTGTGAACAGAAATGGAACAAGATCTCTATGGATTTTGGTTACCAGATTAATGCAAACTAAGAAGAAGCATGGTGTTATCTAGGTTATTGTCAACAATTTGACCAAGTCTGCAAAATCCTTACATCCGCAAGGATTTCAGAACCAGCAGATTGATCAGACATGTTCCAGCCAGGGCTCATCCGATCACTTGGTAATCCCTCAGCTATCGGATCAGACAAAGGTTCGCATTTGTGCTCCTTATTTACGTTCACGTTCTTGTTCCAGTTTTACGACTTACTTTCACGCTCACGTTCATGACACTATTCACGTTAATAATCGTATCCTGGCTTACGATTGTACGTACATTTTCAATCTGGAGTTTTGCAAGAACTTGAGAGACCAGACTCAAGTTTAGTATAACTCCCTATCCTCAGAAAAACGTTTCACGTCACATTCCATGTTTCACCATATAGCGTTTGGCGTTACCATAACCGTATCCCATGTTCACGATATGTTTCACATGTCATGTTTATTCCATGTTCCTCATATCACGTTCACGATATGTTACACGTATCATTGATCACGATATGTTTTCTCATACTACACTCACTATATCTACACGTATCACGTTCAAAATTGTTCACGTATCACGTTCACAATTTTTCACGTACTACGTTTCAGTATGTCTCGCGTATCATTGCTAAGACATTACTATTATCAATTAGTTGGGATATTTCGCATTATAACGTTTCAGTTACCTTTGCATGTTAATTTCTTATTCCCTCGATAAAATTCAGGGGATCTATCTTACGTTGATAACGATGAACTTCTACGTATTTTCAAGTCAAGGTCAGGATGATCTGACCAAGATTTATCAGTGGTGTCAAGATCTTGTGGAGGAACCGTTACGAGAGGGAAGCCACTTGGAAACGGACGAGATCATCCGGATTTTATCCTCTCATCCTTCCATAATTCAGTAGACTCTTTTAGTCACGTCACGTTCCATGTCCTATTTAGCCATGTCACGTTTCACGTTCCTTTATTTAGCATGTCACCTTTATGTCCTTTTATCTTGCATACATTTCTAGTTTGATTCGGGTATTTCCGCTTCCAGTTACGTTATCTATAATTCGGGGACGAATTATTCTTTTTAGGGGGGAAGAGTTGTAAAACCCGCATGCTTTTACCATGAACAGTACACTTGTAATCGTACGTACAAGATTATAACTTTCCTTTTATAACATGAACATGTATCATGAATATTAATTACAAGAATTACGTACGTGTTATTACACGATAAGTATTATATACGTGTTAGTACACGACAATTATTAACAATAATAATTATAATTACGAACATGAAATCATGAACTTAAATAATCACGAACATATTAAATAGTATTTACGTAATTATTATTACGCCTACGTACAAGTAGATAAGATAACACGAACAATTAATAATAAAGTCACATTAACACGAACACGAGAACACGTATAATATTAGACACGGGAAAACTTTGGGTTTCCCTTGTGGGCCCCACATGCCCGCGGACACAAGAGCCAAGAAGGGCCAAGCCCATGTGATTTTACCAAATAAACAAAAAAGGGAAAATAGCTTTTCATTATTCAAGATTTCACAAAAAAAAAAAAACCCTAGCAAACCCTATGATGGTCGCCAGTTCTGTTTATGCCGCCAGTAGCACCCAACAAGAGAACGTGATGTTATCTTTATGCCGCCAGCAGCACCCAAAAGGACAACGTGATGTTCTCTTTATGCCGCCAGCAGCACCCAAAAGGAGAACGTGATGTTCTGATTATGCCGCCAGCAGCACCCTAAAGGAGAACGTGATGTTCTGATTATGCCGCCGACAGCAAGCCAAAAGAAGGACGGGGTTTGATTTTAATTACTGATTAGGAATATGTTCGTGAGATCAAAATTTATCCATTCTACGTGTTTTGGGTAATCCGAAAACCATTCTTTTAATTTCTTTTTATGCTTTTATGAATATATGAACATGGAGTTAATTAAAACATGAACTAAAACATGTAAAATCATGGTGGGCAATTTAATTAGGGTGTTTTCGGGTTTGTTGGTTCCGGCCGCCACACGAACCGAGAGTCCCAAGACTCTCGGCGTCGCTTTGGTTCTCACCACCAACCAAGACCTAGGTCTTGGTGGTGTGTGGCTCGGTCTATAACAGGGACAAGACACCCTGACGTGCGTCGAGGGTGTCTTGTGGTTGGTTTGGTCTCGGCAGCAACACAGCCCCAACCACCGGCTTAAGCCGGTGGCTATTTTAGGAAAGCAGGGGGAACCGTAGGCAGGCATGGGGAACCACCGGCTACTGCCAGTGGGAACCTGGTGGTCAGCGGCTAGCCGAGAGAAAGGAACCACCGGCTTCATCCGGTGGCATCTTTACACAAACAGGGGCAACCGGTTCACGCCGGTTTGCCACTGTTTTTAGGGGTGTTTGGTTCACGGTTTTCACGGGTTCGGTTCACAACACGTTTTAATAAATTAATAACACACGGTTCGATCCATGATTATTTTTACAAGTTTATTTAATTTTATAAGTATATAATTTTACAAGTTAATTAAATTAATTTGGCATGATATATAATTCATTTAATTAAAATACGGACTTAGGTTTATTATTATTATTAATAATACATGATTTTAACCTAAGTATTTAATTAATTATTTTACACTATAGTATTAATTAATTATTAAACATAAAATATAATTAATTAATAACCATGACTTAGTTATATTAATACAATATTAATACATGTTTTAACCTAAGTATTTTATACACTTTAATTTAATTAAATCATGCTTATATTTAATTAAATCATATAACATATAGTTTATTTAAATTACATGTATTAATTAATAAACTATACTATTTAATCACATGACTTAGAATATTAATCAGTAAAACTTAAGCTTATCTTATTAGCTTAATAATCCAGCTTATTTCTAATTATGGGAACTTTCTATTTTTAGAAAATTATTTATTTTAAGCAGCTAATCTATTTATGGAAAATTTCTATTTTTAGAAACTTATCTATTTTAAGCAGTAAATCTATTTTTGGAAACTTTCTATTTTTGTAAACTTTCTGTTTTAGGAAACCTGCTATTTTTGGAAAGTTGCTTATTATTACACAACAAGTATAATAATACAAGAAATACAAGTAATATTTAATCAGAATATACAGAATACATGATAAACACATCATAACGATAAAATCAGTAAAACAAGACATGAACATATAAAACAAGCTAAAACATGATATAAAACCAGTTACGTACTCAGTAATCAGAATACTTATACATGTATCCTATGAATGTAGCATTAGTGAGATCGAAGTAGGACTCTCTTCCGTTCGTCTTCTTCGTTCACTGGACTTAAGGTACGGATTCTCCGTCCTTTCAGTATGGACATTCTTCCTTATTAGGATTTCCCGTATGCAGCCAACTGTTACCCCCAGTATATGTTTTATATGTTTTTTAATTGCTTATGTTTAATTAGATACCTAAAGCCATATACATGCATGACCAGTTTCCCTTAGTTATGGAGGTACCATAACCATAACACTAGAGGCACCAGTGTAATGACTCCACCACGACGGAGTGATAGCTCGTGGCGTCCCTTCAGCTTTTGGCCATATTATTATTATTATCATGTGGGACGTATGGGTGCATCCTAGTTTACATGTTTTTAGCAGATTATTTAGGTGAATGTGGTGTATGCCTTGCATCCTTCACAAGGAGCCGATCCCTCCTACCCAAACAGTTATATTAGTTAGAGGCAACCCCTCTAATTGCATGACGAGGTCACCCCTCCAAGTATTCATGCACGTTGATATTTCATGACCTATATTGGCTAATGGTTAACATGTTAAATAGTTTCATAAGATAAACATAAGGCTTTTCAAACTATAAAACCAGTTTTATGAACATGTTCTAGGTTTTCCAGGACTTATACATTTCCGCTGCTATTAAGTCTTTATTATGTTTCAGTCATTCATACTATGTCTATATCCGTGCACTGAGCGTTTTGCTCAGCCGTTACTTTCCTTTCCATGTCCCAAAACGGCAGGTACCCAAGGACAGACTCGAGCATTTGGAGGACGTGCATAGGATGGAAGCTGCCATAGACTTCTTTTCCTTTTGCCTTCATATATTTATGCTTGTGTAGTCTTTGCTCATTTCATTTACTTTATTTATGTTTTGGGCTTATGTTTGGGAACCGATGTTTGATTCCGGTTTTCCCTATGGTCATGTATGTTTTACTGCATATTACCTTGCATGCTTTGATGACACGCCATAATTACGCGTAACGGTCCACTTATCAAAGTGGGGTGTTACACCAAATTTTATTAAAATATATTTTGAAAAATAGTCTTGAAAATCTCCGGGAGAAATAAGTGTCAATCTTTTGCATGAAGTTGAAATGCTCCCCCTCAAAAATTGATCCAATTGAATTGTCAATGTGAGGATTTGATCCACATTTCGCTTTTTGAGGATGGGAGTTGTTGAGCACACAATTTTTGAAAGATTTTGAATAATCATTGAAAAATTCTTGAAAAAATTGTGTTCAACGCTTTTTAAAAAATCCTATTTCTTTTTGTCGAAGAGGTTTTTCTAAAGCATAAACTTGGGTTCATAGACTTTGAATGTCTTGACGAATCCACTCAAGTGTAAGAAGATTTCTCTTCTTTTGTTGAGGGTAAGCACACTAAATCGTACACTCCCCCGTGAATATTGATCCGGGTTGCAATCTGAAAGTGATTACAAGCCATTTGTGTTGAGCTCAAAACGTTGAATGTTTTGTGACAAGCTCAACCCAAGATAGATTGCTCTACCCGTTTGTTAGGATAAGTTATCTTTAAAGATACACTTTCCTTTATTTGAAGTTCGAGTTATGGTCTGATATTTAACTGTAAGTCGTTTACATGAGCTTAAAAGTTTTGAATGTTTTTAATGAGAGCTCATGACCGAGAAAATTTATTTTCCCGTTGTTAAGGATAAGTTATCATTCGTGATCAACTTTCCTTTCTTGGAGGCACGAGTCACAGAAGTAATTGTAAATCATTGAAATGACATGTTTTGAAAAATTTATACGACCTTCATTCGAGCTTTATGTACACACCCATGTCGTTATTGAGCGACATTTCTAGGTACGTCCATATTATCGATATTGAAAGACATGTCGAGAATAATATTTTTGGTATTTTGAAAGTTTTTCCATTTTTTATTTTGTTTTTCTATGGATATTTACATTGTATTATATTTTTATGTTTTATCAAGTTTTTCGAAAATAATCCAAAATAGACTTTTGTACAGCAGAAGAAGGTGATATCGAATGTACAAAATTGGAACCCTTGGAGGAAGAAGTGGGTTCAGAATCCGCTGAGGTACCTGCAATAATAGAAGAAGAGTTCGTACAAATACTAGTGTTAAGAGTAACAAATTCCTTATCTACGGCCAAAACATTTGCATTCGTGCTAGCGTAGGTTTCATCACTCTTCTCTATTGGAATCCACTTAAGACCAACTTCCGTGAAGATCCGACCCGTTAGTTTCCACTGAAGACTAGATTTAGGAGTAGTTTCCTCTTGCACAGCGGAATACTTCTTTGGAGAAAAACTATGTCCTTTTTGAATCCACGTTTCAGATTTGTTATTGCTTTTCTTTGCGACAGGTTTGTATCTCCTTGTTGTCTTATGGGATTTTGTATTCGATCTCCGTTCAAAGGAACGGGATTTGAACTCACAGAGGTATTGCAAAATGCAATGGTCATGATTTCCATTGTGAATGCCCTTTTTGCAAGTGGGGCAAACGGGGAATTTGGGATTCACGAAAGTCCTTGTATTCCTGGGTTTTCTAAATCGTTCAGGCGTAGTGTTTGAAACATGACTATTCATGGATGGTTTCCAATTCCTAGATTACTGGTAAGGGATCCTAGGTTTTGGTTGACTACCATTAGGAGTGTGTTGAACTCTAGCGGGATTTGGTGAACTCGGTTTTGAATACACGGGTTTGTCTTTCTAAATCTTCCCTTTTTGTTTAGAATCCTCTAGGTTGTTGGTATGAACGAGGTCATTTGAACCTACAGATTCCTTTGTGAACACGAAAGTCACACGTTTTGGAGGAGTCCTAGAAGTGCTAGGTGCATTCACATGGTTGGGTTTAGCAACAATGTGCTTTATAAATGGAGGAACATAGGGTGAAATGGATGGTTTTAGATCACTTGGTTGCACATCGGTCTTAGGGGGTAACCTAGATTGTACATGAGAAGAATTGGAGAAAGGAGTCGATTTTCCTAAGATAGATGGCTTTGGATCCTTGTAGGCATTGGGTTGTCAAACAACAGGTTTCTTAACACTAAGTTCCATAATTTTCCCACCCATCTTAGCAACGAGTTTCTTCAACTCTGCTATCGCTATTTCCCTGTCTTGTAACTGCGCTTTCAACCCTTTAATTTCCAAACTCTGTTCATTCATTTCTCGAAACGTTTTGGAAAGTTTTCTTGCAAGTTATTATCATGTGGAAAACTACCAACGTCTTTTTGCAAAGCAAGTTCAAGAGAATGACAATGTTTTTGAAGGAAATCAGTTTTGTGTTGAAGTAACTCAAAAGCCTTTTTATCAACATTTTCTTTACATTTTGAAAGCTCAAGTTCAAGACGCTCACATTCTTTGATTTTATCAAGATATTTGCATGCAACATCAGAATATTCATCGATATCAGCACAAGATTGAAGAGTAACATACAAAATATCTTTGGAGAGACATTCTTCTAAGAGTAAATCATATTCATAAAAAAACAGACTTGTCCATTTGAAGATCGTTAATTTCTTTCTCAATAGACTCAACATATTTAAAATCATCAAACATTTCAGACCGAATTAATCTTTCAAATTCAAGCATATTTTCTTTTAATGTGGTCGTGTTCGGTATTAAGATTTGTTTGATAAGCACAGTTATATCTTGAGGAATTGGTTTTTTCCACTCGTCATTTTGTCGTTGTTTCCATTCATTGTCAACAATGGATTTAAAATTATCAATGTAATGTTGTAGAAACCCAAATGTCTGCCTACTCTTGCTTTTAGAAGCATCAAGAGGCAAGTAGTTGATGAACTTAGAAACGTTTGTTTTCTTAGTAGCAAAAGCTTTGTTCCATTGAATTCTTCTTTGTTTGCATTCTAAAAACAATTCCTCACGAGACTTCTGTTTTTGTGTAGTGAAAAGACCATATAGACTATTCTCATAAGCATAATTGTATGGTTTCATAAACTCTTTATTGACCGGTGATCTACTCTCCTCTTCCCAAAGGGATGTCTCATCATAACCAAGAGGATATTCAGTATCGATCCATTCGGACTCATCCATATAAAGGCGAGGGTTCGCAGCTTGAGCTTGGGCAAGATAATCAGGACTTGCAAAGCTAGCTTGACCCTTAAACATAGACGGAGGTGCTATCATTCTTACGGTTTGAATAGAGTCATGAGTTTTATAAACAACTTTCTTCAGAAATTCGACTTGTTTTTCTAGTGCCGTTACTTTTTCAGTATCTTTTTCATGTCGACTTTTGAAATCTTGTTTTAACGTTTCAACCTCTTGTTTCTTAACATCAAGAGTTTTAGCAGACTCGGTGTTATCCATCGAAAGACGTTGTTCAAGTTTGTTAACTTTGGTGGTAGCAAGGTATGTTTTTTGACGTTCATCCATTAATAAAACATTAAATAGACGTTTCTCTTTGGTTAATAACTCAAGAGTTTCGTTGTATTTCTTTTCAAGATCGTTCTTTTGACTTTTTAACGCACTACCCTTGTACCCCTCAAACTCTTTGGTTTTCTGAAGAAGCTCATCTTTATAGCGTTCAATGGTCTCACTAGATGTAATTAGTGCGGCTTTGCATTCTTCAAAATTTTGAGTGAGCGCTGCGTTTGCCTTCTTTAATTGCTTTTGACTTTTTCTAGTTTAATTGACATCTTTTTGTAAACTAGCAATTAAATTAGCAAGCGCGACACGCTCCTCATCATCATACTCATTTGCATGTTGATCATCCTCAAATTCATTATTGCACATGTCTGATGAATCGGGTGTGGTATTGCTATCAAATTTTTCCGTCATACATGTGTCATTAATGGCATTGGGTAGCTCACTATGCTCATGAATATCACCAAACACATTATATTCATTTGTGGTGTGTACCTTATCGAGTGGCTCAGTGTCAAAGATAGGGCCATTGTCATCTTCAGTGACGTTGAGAACTTCGTCAACCTTTTCCATGTACGAGTAATGTGCTTCTAATTCTTGGTCGGAGGCTTCATCATCAGTATCATCAAGCATTGCTCCTTCCTCAGCCGACAATTTGACCCCTGCTTCCATCTTCTTGTATAACAACATCTTCTCTTTATGATAGCTAGAGTCCCTAACCCGTTTCGGCTTTCTGCATTCCTTTGCCATATGCCCATAACCTTGGCAATTATAACATTGAATCCCACTTTGTTGAACCACTTGTGTTCCAATAGTTTCCCTATTCCCAGTAGCAGCAGCAATCCTCTGAGTATCATACTTGGCAGTTTGTCAATCATACCTTTCAGAACCCTCAACATGTGTTGGATTATGTCAATCATACCTTGAAGGACTTTCACCACGTCGACGTGTGTCATACCTTGAAGGGTTCTTAACATATTGGTTCTTTGTGTTGGATGATGTTCGAAGATTGTTGTTGGTGGGTTTGAAGATTTTCTTGTAGGTCTTTATAATGAAAGCAATTTGTTGTTTCATTTCCGATTCTTCTGAGCTTGATCTTCATCACTATCGTCTTCAGATGATGACTCAGATGGTGGTGATGGTGCTCTTGGTTCTTTGCCGCGTGATCTTGTGGAGGATGAAGACTTTGATGATGTGGAATATCGTGGTGAGGATGATTGAATGGAGTATGACTTTGGAGTACGAGATCGATGATCTTGAGTGGTAGACACTAGAGCAAGTGGATTAGCCGTCTTTGCAACTTGTTCAGCTCGAATTTCATTTGCCTCATGCTAAAATTGTTTCAAGATATCAAAGAGAGTGTGATAGATTACCTTGTCTAACTGCTTCTGTTGTTTCACCAAAGTAACAAAACGTGTCCACTCTGGTTGAAGTTGCTGAAAAATTGCACATTGACTTGCATGGTAGAGACCTCCAGGTTGTTTCTTGTCATATCGTTCATCATCTTGTAGAATCTGAATAATAAGACTCAATTGATTCTCCATCCAATGCAGTAAACTTACCAAAATTCCAAAACAAGTTTGTTTTAACATCCTGCTTGTTGAGTGATTCTCCTTGTTGCAAGCGTTCAATAGCCGTCCACATTTCTTGTGTCGTAGGACATGCATCAACCGTGGAATAAATATCATCTCCAATTCCACTAAGAAACATATAGATCACTTCTTTTTCTGCATCATACCAAGCACGCTTCTCTGGTGTAAGATCAGATAACGTTTCTTTTCTTGTGGTTGCGGGTATTTCTGGAATAGTGTCTGTGGCTGGTGTATGAGGAACGGTGATATCAGAGAAAACATATGGTCCATTGTTAATACATTGCCTCAATGCGTCACCATTAGGTCTTGTATCAAGATAGCGAAGAAAACGTGATTGCCATTGAGCATATCGACCGACCACAAGCCTTGATGGTCTCTCTTTGTTACCCGCCACCATGATGTTGTTGTTCATCACACGATATTCTGCAGTAGAATCCATCTCAATATTCTCTTAAGTGATGAATTGAATGTGTATCTTAAGTAGTTGTGTTGTGTGACAACCCTAAATTTTGAGATTTGCCATTTGTGAATGTTTGACTTTGATTATGTGCTGAGTGTGCGTTTATGTGTTATATGTTTGTGTTTGAGACTTTGACTTGGGGTCAGACATCGTTTATGTAGTACGTGGTACGTTATATGATGATACATTGGGAATAGTTTGTGCTCATGAGTTCACATGGATGTGACTATGAAGTGATATGGCATTTTTAAGGTCATTTTATGTGTATGTAATAGCATGAGAATTATATTGTTATTTTACTTTTCGAGTGTACATATTTAATATTGTGTACGTAATGTTATTACGTAATTATATATGTAAGCATTTAGTGGTATATGTTGTAGTAGTTTAAGAGTTATAAGTTAGGGATTTTATAAGAATGAAATTATTTAGAAATGGAATTTATGTATTTTTAATTAGTAGTTTAATTTATTAGTTTAAAGGTTTAGGTGTAATTAATTAATTAAGAAATAAATAAATAATATAAATAATATAAATAAGGAAATATTAATTAAAAAACGAATTTAATAATTAAATAAATAAAAAATTATATTTTTGGAAAATTTTGTGAAATAGTCGGCAAAAGAAAAAAAAGAGAAAAAGAAGGGGCTTTTTGTATTGGGTTTGAACTAGTAGTATATACTATATAAATAGATTTGATAAAAAAAACAAATACAATCAACGAATGAAAAAAAAACACAGGAAGGAAAAGGGAAAAAAAAGGGAAAAAGTTAGGTTCCTGAAAAGGAAAAAAACATGGTTTTGATCATCTAAAGGTATTGATCTTTATTAAATTCTTATTCTTATTTAATTAATTATGTTAGAATCATGTTAATAATCATATGATGGATTAGGGTTTTTTGTTTTCTGGAATTAAAATAATTTAGGTCTTGAATTTGGTAATTAATGAGGGTTTTTAGGGTTTAAAATCATTTTTTAGGGTTTAAATCGGATTAGGCAGAAACTGTCGCTAATCTGCCAGAATTCGTCGCTAAATTGTCAGAATCCGTCGCTAATGTCTGGGCAGATTTTAGGTAAAATCGTTTTGGTCATAACTTATTTGTTTTTAAAGCTTTTTGGATGATTCAAAAGCCTAAAATTATGTTCTCGGAACGTACTTTTCAAATATTTAGAATGTATAGCCTATGGAGGTCAGTAGCTTGGTCGAATTATTTGTAAAATTGTCGAGTTCAAGGTTAGTGTTTGTACGACAAGGCTTAAAATCATGTTTTGGGTATTTTTGGTTAATGGGCACTTAGAGGGCTAACATGGGGCTGACTTGAGAAAGAATTTGAGGTGTATCCATCATAGGGATTGTTACATTGATAAAGGATTAGAGTTCCGGAGTCAATGTTGACGTGCGTATTATTGTATTATGTGTTTTAGGTAATTGGTTGTTCGTGAGGAGACTTTAGATTACTTTCGTAAGGTGAGTTCATAGTCCCATTTTGCTACGTTTTTAAATGTTTTTCCAGTATGGGATGGAGATGACACTTGCAATGTTCTTTAACATGATTTAGTTATGTTTTAAAATGTGTGGACATAAATGTGCTATTGTGTGACTTGCGTGCTTATGTGTTCTCATATGTGCTTTGATATGTGTTCTGATATGTGAATCTTGATTGTGTTATGATTGGGATTGGTACATAGATGTATAGGCGTCTATGGGACCAGTTGTGATGTGTGTGGAGCGTGGGGTACGATCCGTCCTGAGTTCTTGGTTCGTGGGGCACGATCCATCCTGAGTTCTTGGTTTGTGGGGCACGATCCGTCCTGAGTACTTGTGCATCGTATCTTCGGAGGCAATATATCTCGACGGGGATATAGTTCATCTTCCACTGGTGGTGTGGGAAAGATCCGGATAGTGTGGTGTGTGTTCTTGTGTGTGTGACGGGATACTTCTTGATTGTTATAGTGTGCTTTGTGAATTGTAGATGTGATCGGTACTTGGTTTAAGTTTTGTTGTGGATGCATGTAACATGATTATCACATTATGGTCCATTACTATAAATTGTTTTTCTTCAACTTATTTACAGCGGATGTCAAGGTTTCTTATGATGTTCTAGATAACTTAAACCTATGTTCTCACCAACTTTATGTTGATAGATTTTAGTGTCATTTTCAGGTGAGGTAGTTGTGCAAGATGATGTTAGAAGTGGCTAGAGTATAGAGGCTGCTAGGATTGCATTAGGAGGAATCCCTTTCCTGTTAGATTTTATTTTGTCTTTTGATTTAGTAAATTGTTTGATACCTATATGCTTGATGTGTGTTATTTGAATGTCTTTGGTAAGAGGTAGGCCTGTTACCTACTTACCTAGACTCCTGCATTTTTTTGAGATATTGTCACGACATTTGTGTCGCCATTTATGACATTTTTTTGCATATAGTTTTCTCTATTGAAACACCGTTTGTTGTGATGATATCCATACGTCGCTCCCCATATTCCGCCATGGTGGGGTGTGACATGTTGCGATTGTGTTGTTGTTGAAATTCCGAAAATGTCGATTTTTTCTCATTCCGACAATAAATTCCTCAGTCCGATAAAACGGTAGACCTAAAAAATTTGTAATCACCAAATTTTGAAATCGAGCTAGAAATAGCCTAAAACTAGTATGGAAAAAATTTGAATCTACTTGACGGGAAAATTTTAACTCTTTTTTTTAATCTTCGTGTAAACTATGTTCCGAGACTAGTCTAGATAGTGGCTAAGTTTAAAAAATACTCTAACAAAATTTAGATGTCCATCACAATGTCACCCATCGCACTCATTGATCGCACTCTTAGATCGTAGTCATTGATCGTACTCATAGATCGTACTCTTAGATCGTAGTCCTTGATCGTACTCTATGATCGAACTCTATGATCGCATCCAATGATCATATCAAGTGATGGTACTCACTTGATCGCACTCACTTAATCGTATCCACTTGATCGTACTCACTTGATCGCACTCACTTGATCGTATCTACTTGATCGTACTCACTTGATCGCACTCACTTGATCATATCTACTTGATCGTACTCACTTGATCGCAGGCTATGGTCGTAGAGAGTGATCATGGGCTATGATCGTACTCGGTGATCGTAGTTTAGGATCGTACTGAGTGGTCGTGGGCTATGATCGTGACCTTGGATCGCAAGTAGAAACCCCCAGGATTTATGCAATCGCAACAATCAGATCGTAACAAGAAAATAGTTCGAGACTTGTAAGCAACAAGAAAAAAAAGATCTTTACCTTGGAATTTGTGTTTCAATCCAAACCAAAGTAACCAAAATCTTACCACAAGCATGTAGATAATCTAAAGTATGATTTAGAACACGAAACACAACGAAAAACAAGAAAATACTTGAATTCGGGATGAAGTTAGGTGTAAATCACACGAACCCAATATAATAGCAACAACGAATCACAAAAACTACCCCATGGCGATTGATACCAATTGTTGTCCCTTAAATATGTAGATAACCCAATATTTGGTGTTCATGATGATTCGTATAGATAAAGGGGGTTTATGGTTTGATTTTGTTTGTTTATTAGGATGTTGATTATTCGAATGTAGTTAAGATGAGATGATCATATCTGATGTTGTCTTGAGATGATAATCTTTGTTGACGGTGATAATGAGAGACAGATATGGAGGCTATTAGTTAGGTATTGGTAAGTTTAACCTAATTTTTAGGGTACACTACTATATAGTTCAAGGGTGGATCGGGTATTTTTCTTGGTCTTGGGTTAAGCCTTTTAATGGACGAGTAATGCAATGTTAGAAGGGCTGCATGGATATTTTGGAATGTACTGTATATTATTTTGAAGTTGATTTGGGATGGGCTTGAAGAAAATTGATTATATTTTTTTTGGGCTGCTTTGATATAATTGATACAACGGATACATAATGTGAGACATTTGGGACAAAGTGACATATAATGGACCGGACAAGTATTTATCGAGCTATGATGATACTTTGTATAAGCCGGGTTGATCCGCGCATCAGTTGGGCATGTGATTGACGTTGGGCTTAAACGACAAGTTATCTATACAAATTTTGTTCTTTAATGACAATTCATTACATAATTTGTTCTAGTTAACGACATTCTCAACACACAACACCAAAGCAAACAAAACACTTAACGCTAAAACGATCCGATATAAGATTTACTTTAACGACAACGGCTAGTTTTGATTCTACAAAGACAAGTTATCACGAAGTGGATTTGGTATTCTTTATTTGAAGTTGAAGTGGGATTTCATGAAGGCGTCTACTTATTTCATCATCAAGCCTTCCTTCTATTTTTCTACCCTTTTATTTAAACCCAGTCCATCGACTAATGACTTTCTTGGGAGATAAAATTTATGATTGAGACTTGAATTATCTAGTTTCCACTGTCAAGGGGTGGATGGTCGACGACATAGATAACTATCATTTTTGGGTGTCACACGCAGTTGCTCGTGTGGATAACTTCAAGAGGTATAAGAGACTTGTTTCTGCACCGTTCTTCAATCGACATAAGTGCAAGCTTAAGTAACAAATTTGGGGGATTGTACTTCAGTTTCAAGTTTGCAATATCGGGTTTACTTCACATGTGGTCACAAAAAATAGCCGAATGAATTCGAGGTTGGTAAGTTAGACAGAGAGAGATGGAATCAGCAATCAATTCTCACGGGATATTTATGAGCTACACAACGACAATGGTACTTCATAGTCTAAATTTTTTTTTCAAAGTTTCTCAATGACTTTCAAAACTTTTCAAGACATTTGCTTAAGACTAAGAGCTTCTCGAGTATATTGACGTCCACGATAATGATGCTTCCGAGAGTTCGAAATCATCATGGGGGAAGATCGTGTACTTTGAAGTAATCGGATCAACTTCCAGGGGTAAGTAGTTTACATGGAATGGTATCTACTTCACTTTATATGATTTTTATGAAGTATTATGTAGGCGTGAGAAGAATTGTTGCTGATTTCCTGCATGTTGCCCTAAACGGATTATCACAAAACCTAAACGACATGAAACAGTATTAAAGCAGTGTTATTTGGTGTGGTTCTTCTACAAATTTCCGCTGTGCACTTAAACCGATGAGCTAGAAGATTGTTCAAACTACATCAAAGTGTCAGAATCTGCTTAAGATACAGATATTGGTTTGGGGGGGAGCTGATTCAGAAACTTCGTCAAAAAGAAGTCTATGAAGAAAGTTTTTTAATACATGCTGCATGAATTGGGGGGAAGTTAATCCAAATCATGCATATTACAATTGTTCCACAACAAGCAAAGACAAAGAGGATTCAAGCCGAGGTACAAGTTATGAAGATAAGAAGAATTAAAAGACATACTCAGCATTGGAAGCGCCTTGGAAGAATTTATTTTGTTGTATTTTTACTTGTTAGGAACATTGTAAGTAATTCTGCATGTCTTCACATTGGGGGAAGATTGTTAGCCCTAAAATGTGAGCGCCAATTATGGAATTACATTAGTTTCATATGGGCAAAACATGGAGGGACTACTTTTGCTAAGTTGTCAAAGTCACTCCATGTCTAGCCTATATATACCCCTCCATACTTCCATGGAGGGGTGAGGTTTTTCCATTTGTGTATTTCACTTTCTCTCTCTAAATACACACACTCCTTTCAAGTTTTACTTTCTCTCTCTAAAAATGTCTAAACACTTGTTTTATCCTCCCCGACCTCCGGATCACCCTCTTGTTAGCTTGCATCTTATGGTTAACATATGCTGAAATGATCTTTATCTTTAATCTTGAGCACGTGTTGTTGGAATTTAACAGCCCTAATGTATCTAACATGCATGCATCAAAAGTAAACGCAGCGGATAGGATCGATTATTTATGCATATAATATAATTAACATAAACATAAAGAAAACATACCTTTAGTTTAAGAACGGATGATCAAGAACCGTAAATCACCAAAAACCAAACGAAACCCTAATTCCGTTTACCCAATTCCGATTCACCATTAACTAAAAGATCAAGTTAGATCTTCTCTAAGATAGTCCACACGACACTTCAATCAACCACCTTCGATTGCTAGATCTTGATTAAGTTATACTTAATAAAAATCAAACCCTAATACCCTTGGAGTGGGTTTTGGTCGTCGACTACACCAAAGAAAAGAGGGGATGATTTTGGTTTTTAAGTTATGAAACAATGAATCACATCCCATTGTTTATATACTATAGCCTTGGGCTAATTATGGAAAAGATCTTATCTTTGTCTCCAAGTAATTAAGCCTTCTAGAATAAAATCTTTTTTCTCTATCTTTGCCTCCCAAGTTGATATGGATCATTCCTCTAACCCGTTCCTCCAATAACTAGGCCCAATAAAATTAAATCAGTTTTTGCAATACCCCAAAACAAGACTGCTACTACTGACTCTAGGTATAGTTCCATTACATCATGAATATTGTCTCCCGCGTACCTTACAAGCACCAGACAAAAGGCCCACTAGGCCTAGCGGTCTTTTAGGAGATTTATGCAGTATAAATACCCCTTAAAGTCTAAGGGTAAGGTAACACATTTTTTATTATCAATACTATATATTAAAAGAAAACGCCTTCTATATTTAGAAATGTTACAAAATCAACTTACAACACTATATGCATAATGTACTAGTATATAAAGATAATTAGGAATTAATTCATACATATTTTAATACTCTCATCATTAAAGCTAATTAATACATATTGGTAAAACTAATTAATACATAATTTTAATATACATATTAAAACTAATTAATACACACTTAAAAAATTATCAATACACCACATTACTTAGAAATACTATTATATATTCATATTATATAACAATTAAAATAATATGTATCGACAAGATCGTACATATTGTCTACTTAAAATGATGAGGTTCAACTGGAAACCGGAAACCGGAGTCTTAGTCGGTTCAACTAGCCAATAAAAACTGTCAGAAGACGAACCGGAGAGGACCCACCGAAATTGATAAAGACGAAACCGTTAAATTATATTGTACTACTTTTTTTAACAACACACAAATCTGTACTACTTATATAAGAGATTGTACTCTCTCTCTCTAAAGTTTTAAGTAGTACAACGTTACAAGGTTTTGGTACAAACCTTTACAACACAAAAATTTCATAAATTTGTTTCTATATTAGTTGATGGGAAATACACATTATATGATAAAATGAATAAAATTAATATGCAACATTTACAAATGATTATTGTTATAAATTTTATTTTTTTACATACAATTATTTAAATTGTTTGCTAATTTAAGTTTAATATCAAATTTCTGGGTTTGATTTTGAACCATTTTTTATAAATTTGCATTTCGAAGACATATATGGTCTATGTATGTATTTAGTACAAATTTAATGAAATACTGATAATTTTGTTAATTAATTAGGTTAAATCGTACACATCAAAATAGAAAGATTTAAAGTTATTATGATGTATGAAAATGTGTAAACATATAAATTATAAAGATTTTCTATATTAATATGTTATATAATATTGCGATATTATATAGATTTGCAAATACGTTTCACGTCAATCATCACAATAATATGAAATGGTTTATTATTTCTCAAAGTTATTTCAACTTAAAGTTATCGCCATTGTCTATAAATATAACTATAAAACATTGCGTTCGCAGAATTTTGTTTTAGGGTACCCGCAGCCGCAACGCGCGGGTAACCTGCTAGTTATATGATTTAAGTTCATTTGGATACCAAACTTATCTGAGATATGAGGGGACTCATCCCCACCCTCCATCTCCCTACCATCTAATGGCATAGATTAAATCCACATTTTACACTGGAAGGGTATTTTCGTCATTTCACCCGCTCACTATGTAAGCATTTTTCTCACTTATTTCTCATAAACACACACACGAGCTTTCTATTTCTCTCTCTACCCCGATCTAGTTTCTTTCTCTACAATTGATATATCGACACTTATAATCACGAATCACTCAAAAATCCTCGCGAACATCATCAGGATTCCATCAAGAATCGATTAACTAGATCAATTAATCAACACAAATTCATGATTAGGCACGAATCTATCATCAGGTTTGTGTAAAATCGTTTCTTATATTTAGTTTATTTGATTTTGAATAAGCTTATTAGTTTAATATCATGTTAATTATAAGATTTAAATTAAATAATTTTGAACGAATTATTTTGATTGATTATTCTTACTTATAGGCTAACTTCTTAGGTGATTTATGTGAATAAGCTTATTTGTTTGAATAAGATTTTGAATTAGATGAAATAAATAAGCTTGTGAGTTAGATGATTTGGATTTATTGTGTTGAATTATAAGCTAACTTATCAGCTTATTTTAACGAATTATAACGTTTTATGAATAAGGGAGTTACGTATATGCTTATTTTTGTGTGAATAAGCTGTATTATTAGAATTTTTTTATGTAGCTGATGTATGCTGAATTAAGCTTGATGTATCATATATGATACCTCACTTATCATATATAATAGATATATCATATATGATATATGATAGGTGTATCATATATGATACATGGGTATCATATATGATGAATATGAATAAGCTTAAGTTAGTGTGAATAAGCTGTATTATTAGGCATTATAACTATGTTGCTGATGTAAGCTTATTAGGTTGGATGTATCATATATGATATCTCATTTATCATACATGATAGTTATATGATATGTGATATATGATAGATATATCATATATGATATATGAGGTATCATATATGATGTATCTAACAAGCCATATAAAAATCTAAACATTGATATTGTACATGATTTTTAACACTTTGTACATATTGTGCATTTTGATATTGTCTGCTAGGTAATTCATTTGTTGATAAAATGGTGCCTAATATGTTCTTTCATTTTTTTTATTAACGCAGACTGTGCGAACATAACAACGAGCAGATATGGATGCGGCAATTAACCGGGTGGAGCAAAGCATGAGGACGTGCACACACATATATGTAAGGATAAGATGAAGGTGTCGTCGGGGCCAAAGAAGATTTACAAGAGAAAAGTAATTTGGTTGAAAATGAAGGAGAATTTATTGATATATGGAGAATAGTAGTTCCAATAATAAGAATGTTATGGTTATAGTTATGAATTGATTAGACTCTTTTGTTTTTGTATCTTTTTTATTATGAATAAGTGTTTTAATCATGATTGGTTACATTATATTTAAACAAGTGTTTAATCATCAATTGTATGCTCTTAGAAAACTTTTTCTTTATTTTATGAACAAATGTTTAATCATTGATTCAGCAGGCATTTTGTTTTAGTCATGAAGTCAGTAAACCTTTTGTTGAATTTGTCAAAAATATTTGAGTATCATATATGATAATGTAGCATCATATATGATACTCATAAAAAAATATCTTTTTTCTAGACAAGTGAATCCAGTAGATTACTTGTTTTAATCATGAATTCAGCACCATTTGTTCAATATGTCAAACTTTTTTTTAGTATCATATATGATACTACATTATGGCAGAATTTAAAAGTTACAGGTATTATCATATATGATAATAATAAAAAGATAAAAACTAAGCTTCAAGAATATGAAAAAAAAACTTAAGAAAATAACCATATTATCATGAACTTACATCTACAGATATTTCACCAATTTCATATTCAACGGAAATGATAATGATCGAGTAGAATTACAAAGTTAAATCAATACATCACCATACACACATTAGTAAGAGATAAAATATTCAAATGTTTGAAACAATTGACGGTGATCTCGTTCATCAACATTTTTGTTGCAAACTTGGCTCTTGTCTTTGTCATTTTCATGCACATGATCTTGTTAATTCATACGGGAACCCAATGTTTCACTTCCTGGCCTTGAGATGATCGAGTTCTTCAAAATTCATTAAAAACAACTTTCACTACACAAATAAAAAGAATTGGTTTTAGTTTCAAGCATATTATCATATATGATACATTGCAGAAGTTAAATTTCAAACAGTTTATCATATATGATAATATACACACAACTAATATTATCATTTTATCATATAATATCATATATGATACCTCCATATATCATATATGATACGTATATCATATATGATACATGGAGGCATCATATATGATATTTCTGTTCAACGTAGATTAAGCCTTCAACTTCATTTTATGCTTATACCACATCTTCAAAACACCAAATAAAAATGTCTTGTTATATGGTTTAAACATATGTGCGTATACAACGTATATACTTCAGTAATTGACCCACCAAGCTTTAAATTGTGGTAGGCTACATAACTTATTCACTAATAATCAATCTACCTAATCAAATGATATAAAACTGTGAGAGGCTCCACTACACTAGCAAAATAAATAAATAATTATTGAGATGGGAAATCATATGATCTATTGATGCATCGTACCAAACATTTTTTGCCCCTACATGCTTTTACCATAGGCATAACATAAATACACATATGACATATCCCTGATATGAGTGTTTAACTAAACAGATCGTAGAGATATTACCTTATATGAATCAATTGTAGAAAGAGATAATTGAATATGAAAGAGATGATGAATTAATATATCGAGGATGGATCGATTCATGTTTTTAGATCTGGGATTTGATCGAAGATGTGTATGTGTGTGTGTTTCTTGAAGGTTTATTAGTATCATAACAATTATATAAAACCCTAAACGAGATCAAAGCACATATAGCGGAAGCGATTTAAGAAGATCATAATTAATAACACAATTATAATTAATCGAATTAGCGTTACATACTGATGACGTACAGTCCCTAGTCGGGCTGGATAGTCCGACTCATGGGTACTACCTGCATCCATCAGGAATGGATTGGATACTTGTGCGATGTGCACACATGGCCCGTAAGGCCTGGTAAGCCGCTGTCGCACAAGAGGTTAATTACTTAGCCAAGTCCTCGTCGTAGTGCGACATGATTAGATCGAATATAACTTATATTATAGTTATACTCGCCTAAGGTAAAGCGATATACACTTGCCTTGGTTAGATAATGAAGATCAAGCTATTTCGAGTCATTATCTCTTCCTTAGGCCGCAAGAACAGGGAGCCCAGCCTGGACTCTCTCGAGTATAAAAGGAACCCCTCCGGTTCCACAAAGGTACGATATACACAATACCCTAAACACTAATATACTCAAACCGATTACTTACTCTCACGATGGAGTCTAATCGTGGGTAACAAACCCACGGTAAGCTTACGGTGTCTGTTTAGTGCGCAGGGTCCCAAAACAAGTTTCACTTGGTGCGAGAGCCGGAGTCCACAAGACCCCAAATTAAGCCTAATTTGGGTTAAGATCGGTCTATCCCAACTTTTGCATCAACAAGTTTGCGCCATCCGTGGGGCCCAAACTAAACTCTAGCCAATGATAAAAAACGGCGTAAACCCGCCCGCACCCAAGGGTGGGGCCAAGAAGACAACAGGTGCTTACTCAAGCCTTGAGCCCAATAACCCAAATCGTGGAGGGAAAGGACTGCAAGTATCTTTCTCTTCGCTGGTCACTCCGACCCCACAGACGGTCGGGACCACATCGTCCTCTCAGGAAATTCCTAACCAAGGTCGCAAGGAGACTCTGGGCGCAAGGGTTGCGATAGATCCGCAGGGGGAAACCGAAACTTCCCCCGCGGCTAAACAAAGTATGAGCGACTATGTCGCAGAAAACTATGAGGCGCTAATACCACTTATGAGGGCGCAAATGAGGGCGAATCCAGCAAGAGACCTTCGGATCAGTTTAGACTTCGATAAAGAACTCAAGTATAAGGGAGGCTCAAGATCTAGTAAGGAAGCTAGAAAGGAGAAGAGAAGGAAGCAGAGAGCGACCGAGAACCTAGCATCCAATTCGGATGCGCCTATCATTGAGGATGCATCGTCCTCAGATAGCTCCGAGGACTCGGGAGAAGACGGTGGTTTCATGACACCAGTCAATAACCACCGGCGCACAAGCATGAAGGACAGACTAGGGCCTAACCCCACTAATAGACAGAGTGCCCTAAAAAGGCTAGGCCCCTTAGAAGGAGATGAATCTTAGGATCTGCGAGTTTAGGAAAGGAATAAGAGCACTGAAAGGAGGCGTGAGAGGAATTCGTCGAGCGAAGGTTCCTCGGGCTCTAGTCATAGCGACCGCCACCCCGCCGTAAAAGGACTTCTCTTTCATCTACCGAGGACTCTGACTCCTCTGACTACGAAAGAAAACACCACAGGGCGCCAAAAAGGCCAAGGATACAAAGTGAAGATCAATGGACCATGCCATGACGTCAGGAAAAAGGAAGCGCGATTTCGGAATGCATAACTACTTTCAGGGATAACAGGAAAAGGCGCATGCCATCTAATGTTTAGACCTACGACGACACGACGGATCCGGATGATCACCTGAAAGTATTCGAATCACAGGCAGGGATAGAGCAATGTCCGAAAGAGGTATGGTGTCATATGTTCAACTCGACGCTCATCGGGAACGCTCAGACATGGTTGGCCGTTTCCGCGAAGGAGCATCCATGGGTTTGAAGAACTTCGAAGAGCGTTCCGCAGGAACTATGTGCAGCAGAAGAAGTATGACAAAAATCCGGTTTCACTTGCAAGAGTGAAGCAGAGGCACAACGAGAGCCTAGAAGACTTCATGGAACATTTCAAATCTGAGTGCAACCAGATTAAGGATTGCCCGGAAATTCTAAAGATTTCTGGATTCCTCTCAGGCATCACAAATCCGGACCTAATAAAAAAGTTGAACGACAGAACCCCGACAACGTTTGACGGAGTAATGAAAAAGGTCCGAGCATTTATTCAAGGAGAAACCGCAGCAGCAGATAGCCGACAAGTGGCGTTGGGCTACAGGTACCAAGATAGGCCCAAGAAACAAACATATGGGCAAAATATCAGTCGCACATTGGACATCCAAGGAGCGGCAAAGCAGGGGCGCAACAACAACAACAGCAAGTTCACCCCGCTGCAAAAAACCTCTAGAGAGATATTTTTATCAGAAGGAGCAAATTTTCCAAAGCCTAGCCCAATGTTGGGACCAGTGGATAAGCGGGATAACACAAATCACTGCGAGTACCATGATGATAAAGGGCATGCTACGGATGAATGTATTCAGTTCAAAAGACACATTGAAAGCCTGGTAAAGGCAGGAAAGCTGAATCACCTGATAAGGGATTGGAGAAAGAACGCGGATGCGAAGAAGGTCGAAGTGAAAAAACAAAAGATAAGCCTATAACCATATACATGGTAGAGTGGAATAAATATTTCATGCAAAGAAGAGTGGTCGCAGAATTTTCGCACGATAAGGAAATAGCGTTCCTCATCCTTTCAGATACGGACTACAGACTCGGCTCGTTGACGATTGACATAGCCTTCAGCGACCACGCTATAGAGGACATGTGCGTCGATGGGGGATCTGCAGCGAGCATATTATACGAGCATTGCTTCACACGGTTGCCATGGGAAATAAGGAAGGAGCTAAAAGAGACAACACAGATTCTCACAGGGTTTAGTGGTGATAAGACTCGACCGTTGGTGCATCTCTGCACACAGGTGACCATTGGGAACCCGGAACACTCGGCGACGGTATGGATGGAGTTCATGGTTGTGCGCTCTCAATCCTCGTTCAATGGGATAATTGGACAACCGACGCTAAAGACATTGCGTGCAGTACCTTCCACGGCACACGGTATGTTCAAATTCCCGGTGCGAAATAAAGTAGTTACCATCCGTAATATAGACATAATCGAGGGAGGTAACAGTACTTCTAGCACCAGCACCAAAAGAAAGCAGGCAGACAGGTATCAACATAATATAGAGCCCAACCCATAGATAAGCAGAAGGAGGCGTGTCACGGAGGAATCCCAGGCGCCAAGCATATCTATGTGCGCTGAATCGCGGCCAGGACTCTCATGGGTCCTCTTCTCAACTGGCTTCGTATGTGAAGGGGGGCCAGATGCAGGGTTCATCCTCACGAACCAGGGCGACATAAAAATAACGTATGCATTGTTGTTTGACTTTCCCATAACCAGCATGGAAGCAGACTTCGAAGCCCTCATAGCAGGTCTTAGGGTAGCACTAAGAATGGACATAAAGCGCTTGGTGGCCTACACCTACAATCCTCTGGTGGCAAGTAGAGTCAATGGGTCATGCGAGCCACGAGGGCGGGTGCTAATCGAATACAAGGAAGATGAAATATCAGCGGACATGGACCAATTTTCCATTGTAAACATGAATAAGCCTCCTGGTCACGTTCTCGTCTATTTTATCCTGCACAAAAATGTGAGTACGAACATGGAGTCACCAACATGGATGACACCCATTCGAAACTTTTTGTCACATAAAAAATTGCCAAGCAGCAGAAGGAAGGCTAAGCAGATATAGGTGCGAGCTGGGCATTTTCAAATTGTCAAAGGGATACGGTATAGGCAAACAGGCAAAGGTCGGATGTTGCAATGCTTGGCACCAGATCAGACGCGAGCAGTAGTAGAAGCCGCGCATAGAAGAGTGTGTCCTCGCGGCTCGGTCGCTATGATGGAGGAAGTCACTCGCTCAGGGTATTTTTGGCCATTTGCACATAAAGATACGCGCAAAAGAGTGGCACGTTGTCAGAAATGCCAAGTGGACTCAAGACGTCGGACAAATTCTAACATGGTTACTGGCCCACTCTCAACCAAAGGTGCAGTAGAGGGAGGACTATTCTCAAAGCTGGGACGTGCTCTAGGTTCCTTAGCAACGTAAATTGGAAATATGGCGCGACACGCGGTAACGCTGCTCCCGGCTAAAGGTAACCATCAGCAGCAGCGCAGGGGAGCAGTTTTCCCTACAGGAAGAATAACTTCACTCGCTAGGCGACAACGGCTACCAGCAGCACGAAGAATGAAGCAGCACGGTCAGGCGAGCATAGGTTTCTCACAAACTAGGATAAGTGCGCATGGCTATGCAGAATCACTATCTGGCCCTACAAGGAATGATTTAAGAGACGACTGGAGTTTTGGAAGATATTCCCCTTGAGATATCGCATAGTTGGCATGGACCAATACCTTGGCTGCTAGCAGCCCCAATAAGGATCCATGTATTTTTTTCGTTTTTTAGGTTTTTTGTTATTTGTTTCAAAACATTTGCAAAGGGGTATGAATAAAACACTACGGTTCCTAGCTAGTTTCGCAGTCTAAATGATGTTTTTTCTTTCTCATCTTTAATGCATGCATGCAAGTATTATTTCTTTAATACATATTGGGCCTTTAGATGTACATGTACAATAACGTTTCTAGGTGGAATAAGAGGAATAAGTTTACCTTACGAATTAGACTTGTCGCGTAAGAGGGATGCACCCCCAGCGGCGCCGGATCAGGTATCCTTTGTTAGGCAACTTTTCACAAGACGTTGTGGTAAGTATTGCAGTCCTCATACTTTATGACGGATAAGCACAGTGTGCACGCCTAACAAACATGTCATTTTCAATGACATTACTTATGGTAGTAGTGGCAGGACCACACGTAATGACATTTAGACTCACCCATAAGTCCAGAGTCGCTCCCCAACGGGCGTACTCATAGACAAGTGTTCTCCCTCACAATCTGAGATGTGGGCGTAGGAACTTGGACATATATATATGTGAATACATATGAATATAATATGGGACGCTATTATCATTGTACAAATTAATTAATTTACAATGTTAAGTTAGCATCAGGTACAACAATAAATATGGTGAGACAAGACAAGCTACTACAGAAGGTCACTCGTGGATAGCGACCTCTTTAACCTGCGATGTTGTGGGTTCTGCGATGTACGATGTTGTGCCCATGCCTCTTTCATATATTGAAGCACACGAGTGTAGTATACGTCAATGGATGGAAGACTCGCAGGTACACCGTCTGACCGGCTAGGGTGTGCTAAGCCCAGGCCGATGACAATGCCTTTGGTGGAGGTGTGATTCTTCTTGGCGACACGACGCACGTGTTGCTTCAATTTAACTTCCAGCGGAACCAATATTGGAGTGCCAGAAATGTACAAAGGGACTTGTAGTTGAGATAGTTTCGGCTCGGCAGTGGTTTCAGGGTCTCCTTCTGTTGGGTCTGCATTGTCACTAGGAAGTATAAGGCCTGTCATGGTCACGCTAATAGGGAGGTCCTGACCTTTCTCGATTAGATCTATGGTTGGCATTAGGAGGCTCTCTAATCTGTGGAAAGCAGCGTCAAACATCTCCTGCGCATATTTGGAATAGATCTCATTTCCCTTCAAAGGACCTCTTAGTAAGTTTTCTTTGGAAGAACGTTCCATGGCGATACTGGATCTAAGCAATAGCGCGGCATCATATACATCCTTGATGGCTTTGTCAAGAGGGGGTAAGTTCATAGCACCTTTGGCTGCAAGCGGAAGACCATGTTTTATCAGCCATCGATTTTCAGCGCGCACCGCGGTGAGGTGCGGATATATCTCTTCATCAAAATCCGCACTCATGAACTTTAGAGCTTCAGACTTCTTGGCCATGTCCTTCTGGCAGTTAGTGACGAAATTGTCGCAATTCAGAGCAAGAGCATTCATGCCTTCTTCTAGTTTTGCCATGGCCCAGCGGTTTTCGTCCCCTTGCTTTGCTCGCAGGCGGCGCTCGCGGTGTAGGACCTCAGAGAGCGAGGATTTTTCGTCCTCTAAATATTGGATGGATCCAACATTTATACTGGACACGACGCGTAAGCGAGCAAATTCGATCTTCGCATTTACAAGCTTGAGGTCTTTTTGTTCTGTAACCTGGCGGACCTCTTCGTTTACTTGTGCTAACCGTTGGGACAGCTGGGATATCTTCTTCTTTAAGTGGGCATCAAAAGTTACTTCTTGGGCGGCAATTATGTTTAGCTCCTTCATTAGTAGGTCGTCGAACATTTGGTGTAAATGTTGATCGCGACCAAGGGGAGTTATGTGTTGCAGGAAGTCCCTACAAACGTTTGCGCCATCAAGAGCGCAAGAGTGAGTGCATTGCCAGGGAGGAGTAAATCTGGTGAACTTCGAGGTACCTACGTCCGCTTCGGTCGGGGAAGCAAGAGAGCTGCAAATTTGATGTTTTACGATTATTGGAGGTGTGCGAGTTGTTTATTCTTACGAAATACTAAAGAAGGGCGCAGGAAGATACCTTGGTAGTTGTATGTTTTCCCATGGCCTTGATGGGGCTCCCCACGATGTTGCGTTGGCACGTAGCCTTGTTTGTAATGTTCTCCCCCTTCTGGGAATTTGTTACGTAGGGGAGCACGGTAATCTTTTGTAACTTGGCACAGGTATGTCCTCTGCAGGTGGGCAGGTGTGTGAATCCTCTGCGGTACCATGTTCTTCTTCGTCTCCTTGACTCATTTCCTCTGACGGAGACTCTACGATGCATGGTACGCTTCGAATGGGGATCGCATTTATGGCGGTAGCCACCTCGGCATTTCCACTAGGTGTAGGAGAAGGAAACTCAAGAGCTACTGTTCGTTGACCAATGCGCCAAAAGTTTGATATCTCGATTAAGGTGAAGGGTCGGGCGCGCATGGTCACGGCACATGGATTTCCGCGCTTCACGAGCTGTGTGTAAGTTAACTCTGCATTCATATGAAGGACGAGTAAGTGTACATGCAGGGATGTTTTTTTTCGCGAGCCAAATAAAAAGACACAGCCACAAGAAGAAGGGAAAGTGAACGAAATGAAGGTTTCTTACCATGGTCAAAATCATCAAAGTAATGTGGAAGGTGGTTGGCAGGAAGAATTGGCGTGTGGCTCAAACCTAGGGCGTATAGCAGTGTCTCTGGATATTCTTGCATTGGTATCCGGCCAGCGTTGATTGATGGTGCGTCTGCCTCGTTATACGAACCGACAATGGGGTGGTCATCCTTTATCATTGTCTCGGGGGTGATGAAATCATGGTCAAATGGGAACACAACCTTGTCTACCCAAAAGAACTTGTCGGTCCACTTCTTCAAGGGATCTATTTTTTCTGAATAACATTGAAGTTGACCAGGGCGTTTCGCGAAGGTTATCCATCCGTTCATCCATGTGGGTCTATAGAAGGCGCGGAACATGTTTATGGTTGGGTCAACATTTTTGAGTAAGCAGTTTATCTCAAAATTTGAGATTTTGGCGGCTCCTATACAATGTAGCTGGGAGAGGCGTATACTATAATAATTTAGTATGTCTATCAGAAAACGACTTAGAGGTATGCGGTTGTTGGAAAACTCAATAAACCTGGCGTATATACCAATTTTTCCGTCAGGAAAGCTCCCAATGTGTGCATGTGGATCTGGCACAGTCGGATGAAGATCTGTGGGAACGTGGTACTTGCTGGTAAAATGGGAGAGCTCTTATTTGGATATGCGGGACGTCACATCAAATAGTTGGGCTACCATTTTTTGCTCTTATAGGTGTTTTAAGTGTGGGCGAAGGTAGTATATTTTGTTACGAATGATGGTTCCTACAATTTTTAATAATGGAGGGAAAGATTTTTTGGGAAAGTAAAGAAGGTGACTATCAGACTACATTTATATACCCTGTGGATGTAATGGTTCTTATGGCACGTGTCTATGACGTTTGGTTCATCCTATGGTGTCCGCTGATTACTTCTTCTGACATGATTAAATGATTTTCACGGTTTCCAATAAAGGGTTGTGATAGTGGAAAATGACATGGATACTTGTTTGATTTCATGGCTGTGTGTTTTTACTTTTTTGGTGGGCATCTATGCGAGCGGGCCTTGATGATTAATAGTCTAGTAGCCGCGGTTTGAACCTGCGACCACTAGACTGGGAGGACATGATGACGTATAGTCCCTAGTCGCGCTGGATAGTCTGACTCATGGGTACTACCCGCATCCATCAGGAATGGATTGGATACTTGTGCGATGTGAGCACATGGCCCGTCACGCCTGGTAAGCCGCTGTGGCACAAGAGGTTAATTACTTAGCCAAGTCCTCGTCGCAGTGCGACAGGATCAGATCGAATATAACTTATATTATAGTTATATTCGTCTAAGGAAAAGGGATATACACTTGCCTTGGTTAGATAATGAAGGTCAAGCTATTTCGAGTCATTATCTCTTCCTTAGGCAGTAAGAACAGGGAGCCCAGCCTGGACTCTCTCGAGTATAAAAGGAACCCCTCCGGTTCCACAAAGGTACGATATACACAATACCCTAAACACTAATATACTCAAACCGATTACTTACTCTCACGCTGGAGTCTAATCGTGGGTAACAAACCCACGGTAAGCTTAACGGTGTATGTTTAGTGCGCAGGGTCCCAAAACAAGTTTCACTTGGTGCGAGAGACGGAGTCCACAAGACCCCAAACTAAGCCTAATTTGGGTTAAGCTTGGTCTACCCCAACTTTTGCATCAACACATACCTTTACGCTAAAGCAATTCCACATGACAAAGAGTGAATCACCAATTCGGGTTTATACCGTATATACCAACATATAGTCTAAAGTAAGTGTGACACCCTAGGCAAATCCCACATCGGCTGTGGCCAGGAGAGATCCATGGTTCATAAGATAACATTCGCCTTCTCATGACACAACGCGTTTTGTGGTCTACTGCAAGTGGGGTTCTTAGGAACTGGCAGTTAAGCGTGCTCATGTCAGAGTAGTACTGGGTTGGGTGACCAGCCGGGAAGTACTTACAAGAGGGCCACAAAGCAAAGCCGTGAGCCTGCGGGCAAAGCGGACAATATTGTGGTCTGAGTAGGCGGGATGTTACAAGTGGTATCAGAGCCACTCCTGAGCCGTTCGGGATGGTGGGGCAAACCTCATCGAGGACGATGAGTCCCGAAGGGGGGGTGATTGTGACACCCTAGGCAAATCCCACATCGGCTGTGGCCAGGAGAGATCCATGGTTCATAAGATAACATTCGCCTTCTCATGACACAACGCATTTTGTGGTCTACTGCAAGTGGGGTTCTTAGGAACTGGCAGTTAAGCGTGCTCATGTCAGAGTAGTACTGGGTTGGGTGACCAGCCGGGAAGTACTTACAAGAGGGCCACAAAGCAAAGCCGTGAGCCTGCGGGCAAAGCGGACAATATTGTGGTCTGAGTAGGCGGGATGTTACAGTAAGACTATATTACGTTCTTGTACACACGTAATACAACGAGCTAACCGTGATTCTAGCACATGAAAACCGAGCTACAACGCTTGTATATAATCTACCCAACAACCCTAGAGAGGGGCTAGGACTAGATTACGTATACAATCGATCAACCAAGAAAAATCAACCGAAACCCTTTGTTGGTGGGGGGTTGCGATCGACCAAAGAAGAGAAGGAGGGGAAAGATCATTGTTGTGTGATTATGCGGGGATTAAGAGGTGTATTTATAGGCCTAAACATCTTATAACCCAAGATAAATATAAGGCAACAATTGCCCCCTAGCCTTAACCGACGGTCGAAACACCCCTTAGGGGGTGTTACAGAACCTTCTGTCCTTCTTTCCTTTAGTATACATACTATATATTTATTTAACGCTCGTTATAACTTAACTATTAATTAATTAATGATAGTTAAGGTTATATAGTTACTTGCTTGGTTAAATTAATAAATACATAAATATATTTATTAAATAAATTAATAAATACGATAAATATATTTATTAATTAAATTAACTCTTTACGTATTGTGTGCAATCCCGTAATCTCGAGTTCGATCCTATCACACGACTATTAAATATAAGTCCATAAACTTACAGCTCCCACTTGGACATATTTCGAATATCGTGACTACATTGACTAGCGTCTAGTTACACATAGCAATGTCTCTAATACAACTCGAGTAAGGTCTCCTGGACAAAACCTTTTAACGATTCTGCATCGTTATTATTATCCTTTAATTTCTAATACAACGTTAATAAGGATATGGATCTCAATCATTCTTATCATTAACCATTATGTTTCTCGTTCAGAGATCCAGCAAGATTACCAAAACAGATTTGGGTGTGGCCACACAAACATCTTACTAATCCCACGAGGGGCCCAGCTGTATTAATCTCCAAAACAAAATTATAGGAAATAAATTCCATATTGACTACGAGCAGAACTTATGAATTTTGCAACACTTCCAAAAGTAATCCTTATAGCTACTAGTTACGTTTAGCGTTAGATTATTCCACAGAGATGCACTAGACTCATAACCGTTTCCTGGTATCACAAGTCTAAGATTAACTATTTATGTTTTACTTAATGACAAAGATCCATAAAGTAATAACATATAGTTGGGATAAGTCCTATATTCGATTCATCGAATATCATCCAAAATCGATCAATATACTTTCAAGTATACTCTATCGCTATTTTGATTTGTCTTAATTTAATAATACTCCCATATTATTAATCGAAACAAACATTTAGCATAACTTTTATTCATAGATTAAAACATGTAAAATAGGATACACTTATTAAATAATAAAAATAAACGAAACCCAATCTTTATTTTATTATATTAATAATGTCATAACATCCTTTATCCAAATACTAATCACAGATTTATTGCATGAGTTCGCTAGCTAGTTGCAGCCAATCGCTTTGGCATGCTTAATTACCTTTGATCTAGGCAAAGCCTTAGTCAAATGATCTGCTACGTTATCATATGTGTGAACTTTTATCAATTTGATTTCCCGAGCTTCAACTTGTTCTCGGACGTAGTGATGTCTACGCATGAAGTGTCTGGCGCCTTTCATGACTCCACGGTCATTGGCAAATATTATTGCGGCAGAATTGTCACGATACATATCAATAGGTTCTTTAATTGAAGGCATCACTCCAAGATCTTCAATAAACTTCCTAATCCAAACAGATTTCATTGCATTTTCTGAAGCAGCCATGTACTCAGATTGAGTAGCATGCATTGTAATCGTTGTCTGTTTCTTGCTCTTCCAGTCAACTGCTCCTCTATTGATAACAAAAACGTAACCCGTCTGTGACTTCGTATCGTCTTTATCACATTGCCAGGACGCATCACAGAAACCTGTAACATTCAGTTTTGTGTCTGGTTTCCCTCCATATACCAAAAGCATATCTTTCGTACTCCTCAAATACTTTAGAATATGTTTAACAGCAGTCCAGTGGATCTTCCCTGGATTCTGTTGGTATTTACTAACCAAGTTCTGAGCAAACGCCACATCAGGCCTTGTGCATCTAACAACATACATTATAGATCCTACAGCTGAAGCATAAGGCACCTTCTGCATGCATGCCTCCTCTCCAGGAGTTGATGCATCCATCTCATAACTCAGATTATACTTAACTTCCATAGGTTGAAAACCTTTCTTGGAATTATGCATATTATACTTCTTCAAAATCTTGTCTATATAAGCATCTTGGCATAGACCAATTAACCATATTTTCCTATCCGGATAGATCTTAATTCACAAAATGTATGCAGCTTCTCCTAAATCCTTCATAGAAAAACATTTACCAAGATAATCCTTAACAGCTTTAAGTCTTGGAATGTTACTTCCAATGATTAATATGTCATCAACATATAGGACTAGGAATACTACATCACTCCCACTAGCTTTGCGATATACACATGGCTCATCACGATTCTGAATAAATCCAAACTTTTTGATTTCTGCGTCAAATCTTTTATTCCATTAACGTGATGCTTGCTTCAATCCATAAATGGACCTTTGAAGTTTGCACACATGTCCTGGATTTTCAGGATCAATATACCCTTATGGTTGCTGCATATAGATGTCTGCATCTAAGCGACCATTCAAGAAGGTAGTTTTAACATCCATTTGCCATATCTCATAGTCATAGTATGCTTCTATAGCTATCAGAATCCTAATAGCTCTTAAGTCTGCTACAGGAGAAAATGTCTCCTCGTAGTCTATGCCAAAAGTTTGAGTAAAACCTTTAGCTACTAAACGAGCTTTATAGGATTGTACTTTCCCGTCCATGTCGGTTTTCTTCTTGTATAACCACTTATGTCTCACTAATTTAGCATTCGGTGGTGGTTCTACAAGAATCCAAACATCATTTACTTTCATGGATTTCATTTCCTCATCCATAGCAACCATCCACTTATCCTTCTCAGGATCAAGTATAACGGATTTATAATTAGCGGGTTCACCAAGATCCCCCTAACTCATCATCATCCTCTATGTTAAGACACATATTGTTATTTGCGTTTTTAATCCTTGCGGATCTACGCAGAGGAACTAATTCCGATGGAACCGCCAGACTTTCTTGTTCTACAGGAATTACATCGCTAGTGTTTTCAGAAGGTAATGTATCTATATGACTCTCCTCAAGATCATAGTTTCTCCCACTGAATTCTTGATTTACAAGATCAGATTCATGGAAGTCTCCATACCTAGCAACAATTACTTTGTTCTCAAATGGATAAAAAAAGTAGTAACCTATAGTTTTCTTAGGGTATCCTACAAAGATATATTTTACAAATCGTTGTTGGAGTTTGTCACCCGAGTCACGTTTTACATACGCCTCGTAACCCCAGACCTTTAAATAAGACAAATAAGACTTCTTGTCATGCCGTAGTTTATATGGTGTCTTATCGACCTTCTTTGTGGGAACCATATTTTAAAATACGAACAGCAGATTCTAGAGCATAATCCCAAAAGGATAAAGGTAAAGTTGTAAGATTAAACATAGATCGTACCATATCCAATAATGTACGATTTCTCCTTTCAGATACACTATTTTGTTGTGGAGTATAGGGAGAAGTAAGATGCTGAACAATTCCATTCTCACTTAGATAATCTATAAACTCTTGACTTAAATATTCACCACCTCTATCAGAACGAAGAGCTTTAATCTTCTTCCTTAATTGCAGTTCGACTTCTGCTTTAAACACTTTGAATGTTTCAAATACCTCATGTTTATGCTTAAGTAAATAAACATAACCATAACGGCTATAATCATCCATAAATGTTAAGAAGTAGCTAGCACCTTTCCTTGACGTATGTCTAAGTGGTCCACATCAGTATGTATAAGTCCAAGTATATCAGTAGCCCTTTCAGTATTGCTATTAAAAGGTTTCTTGGTCATCTTTCTAGAGATACAAGACTCACATTTATCAAATGATTCATCATTGATATTTTCCAAAAGACCTTCACGTTGAAGCTTTTGTATACGAGTCTTCCCAATATGGGCAAGTCTACAATGCCAAAGATAAGAAGATTTCTTGTCAAACTTTCTCTTCTTACTCATGCTAAATACAGATTTATCGTTCTTGGATTCATTATCATGCATGTCTATCTCAAATACACCATTCACAGAAATTGCATTAAAATAGAAAATACCATTTTTCCAAACAGAAATTCCATTATTATCAATCGTGTGAACGAATCCATTATTTAACAAACAAGAAAAGGAAATAATACCCTAACAATTGTAGGTGCATAATGACAATCATTTAATCTCTGGACTAAACCCAAAGGTAAAACTAGATCAAAAGTTCCTATAGCTTCAACCGCTGCTTGTGCGCCATTTCCCACTTGCAGGTATTGTTCCCCATAGGAAAGCTTCGTTTCCAGATTAAATCCCTGCAGCATATTACAAATGTTAATACCACATCCCGTATCATATACCCAGGAATTTAATTTGTATGTTAAATTGAACAATTCAATCGTATATAAAGAACCTGAAGCTGCAGCGCTCTGCTCAGACTTCTTCTTTATTTCTCGCAATTCTTCGAGGTAAAGAGGGCAATTTCTCTTCCAGTGACCACTTGCCTTGCAATGGTGACAAGTCTCATCCTTGTGAGATTGACTCCTCTTAACAAAGTTCTGCTTGGGTTTCGAATAAGTCGCAACTTGTTTGCCCTTATTACCCTTGCCTTTGCCTTTCTTCTTGTTCGCTTGCGGTTTTGGCTTACTAACTCTACACTTTTGTATGGTTAGTACAAAAGGCGTAGCGGTAGATGCCTTGTCTTTTAACCCATTTTCATAGTCAATGAGCATTGCATGCAAATCATTAACTGTCTTCCCCATGCAATGCATATTATAGTTTCTAACAAAATCATTGAAGTCCTTGTTAAGGGATATATTGCTCAAGTTGATAGCCATATTATGATCATAGGGTTGTCCTAGTGCAATGAGTTGTTCCATATAACCCCTCATCTCCAAATAATGGGCACTTATAGACTTTCCTGGAGCTTGCTTGCAGCTATGTAAAGCATCTACTAAGTCGTAGATTTCCACAGCTTGCGACATTTTGAACATAGCCTTGAGTTCATCAAGCATTCGCTTAGGTGAAAATAGCTCATACTTCTGTTGAAGTGTTGGAGCCATTTTTCCTAGCATTAAGCAAGCCACCTCAGAGTGCTTCTTAATATTAGCAGCGTGTTCAAGCCTTTGCGCATCAGATGCTCCTTCAGCAAGATCCTCCGGATAGGGAGTAATCAAGATATCGATAGTACCCGGTGCTCTCAATACAATTCTTAGCGAGCAGTACCAATCATTGAAGTTTGGGCCAGTAAGTTCAGGTCGTACAAAGAAAGCTTTGAACGCAGAACTTATCGTGTTATTGGTGGGTTGAACCATTTCTACAGAAATAAGTTCAAATATTAGTATTTTCGATAACAAAATACTTTCAAGAAAATAAATTACCCCGGTATTAAAACCATATTATTTTCCTTGAATTCTAGAACTACATTGACATAGATCCATTACATCAGTTGATCTTCTAGTAATGAATGTACTCAACACAGGGACTTGTCGAACAATTCAATTGACAAACAATTTTTAATTTCTAGATATTTAAGGGATTTACATTGCCAAAAAAACATTTTGCATTGTAAACATATTTCATCCCTTCTGAATGCATTAAGTTTCCAGATCTCACTGAGTAACTTAATTAAGTCGTCTAATCTGAGTAACGTAAAACCATCATACGAATTTTCATTCTACAAATGGTTTTCTCTCCATCACAACATCATCCAAAAATCTCATTTGATGACGCAGTAATTTCAGGTGTTCGTCAATTAGGAGCATTCGACTTAAAATTTAAGGGTATAAATTTTGATGTCAAAATCAACGTATGGAGAAGCATGCATATAATCTCCATAGCATAAGTTCAATAAAACATTTAGTAAACTTTTTCATGAGATTAAATTTCTTCTTAAATTATGTTGCAGTATTGGTTAAACCAATTAAAGAATTTACCCACAACTCATCACATCGTACTTTGCTAGAACTCGCTAAGCACAAAGCAATACCCTTATTCATTGTGGTTCGGATGTGAATTTGTGGTAAATCACCCTTAAGGTATAATTCAATTAATAATCGTAGGTAATTTCAATTGATGCACAGGCGAGCCGGGAATTTGGTCAGCGACTAATGGCATAACACCTCCTTCCTTAATCGGGTACATGACCAGCGGTGCGTTAAACCCACTTTATAGTTTGTCTAAATTGAGTAGGCCGTTAGATTATTATTGCAATTCACCAATCAACGTAATCTTATGTAATTTAAAGTCTCTAACAAATCATTATTTTTAATATGATTTAGTCCATATTATTTTTTTTAAAAAAAACCCTTGTTTACAACAATTCAACAATTTTATATATAAACAAGTAAAAAAAACTAAATCATAAACACATAATAACAATTTATATGTGCAACAAATAAATCAAATAGCCACATGCATGCGATTTTTCAATAATCATCAAATCTAGGTCTTTATATCTCTATATAAAAGTCTTCTCTAATTCTAGATTTATTGAATCAAATAATCACGTAGCACATAAAATCATATAAACATATAATTTTACGATCCATGAAAACATGCACGTAATCATGGAATCCCCACAAATCTTAACAATTAAATCTCTATGGATCGTAACCATACATGACATAACAATTAATCATGCAATTTAATCTAAAATTATCCCAATTCAGGGTTTCAAAACAATTCCCTTTTTTTATTAAAAATAGAGCAAAAACCCTAATTTAAAAAAAAAACAAAACCCTAATTTTATGAAAAACCTAAAAAACATGTAGTTTTAACTCAAAACAATTATAGTTAAAAAACTTTAGATTTTCGATAATTATAACATGTTAAAACGGCTCTCGATGCCACTGAAGGTTTATTAGTATCATAACAATTATATAAAAACCTAAACGAGATCAAATCACATATAGCGGAAGCGATTTAACAAGATCATAATTAATAACACAATTATAATTAAACGAATTAGGGTTACATACCTTTACGCTAAAGCAATTCCACATGACGAAGAATGAATCACCAATTCGGGTTTATACCGTATATACCAAGATATAGTCTAAAGTAAGACTATATCACGTTCTTGTACACACGTAATACAACGAGCTAACCGTGATTCTAGCACGTGAAAACCGAGCTACAACGCTTGTATATAATCTACCCAACAACCCTAGAGTGGGGCTAGGACTAGATTACGTATACAACCGATCAACCAAGAAAAACCAGCTGAAACCCTTTGTTGGTGGGGGGTTGCGATCGACCAAAGAAGAGAAGGAGGGGAAAGATTTATTGTTGTGTGATTATGAGGGGATTAAGAGGTGCATTTATAGGCCTAAACATCTTATAGCCCAAGATAAATATAAGGCAACAATTGCCCCCCCCCCCCCCCCCCACCCCCTAGCCTTAACCGACGGTCGAAACACCCCTTAGGGGGTGTTCCGGAACCTTCCGTCCTTCTTTCCTTTAGTATACATACTATATATTTATTTAACGCTCGTTATAACTTAACTATTAATTATTTAACGATCGTTAAGGTTATATAGTTACTTGCTCGGTTAAATTAATAAATACATAAATATACTTATTAAATAAATTAATAAATACGATAAATATATTTATTAATTAAATTAACTCTTTACGTATTGTGTGCAATCACATAATCTCGAGTTCGATCCTATCACACGACTATTAAATATAAGTCCATAAACTTATATTTTTGTGTGTGTTTTAGAGAGAAGAAAAAAAGAAAACATCGATGATTAGATCTGGGAGGTGGGAGTGACAGGTGTTGTTAGGTGGGAGGGGTAAAATGACGAAAATACCCCTCTGCCCTTTTTTAATTAGTAAAAGATAAAATTAATCTGAGCCTTTGATAAATATTAAACGGAAGGTGAGGATGGATCCCTTGTATCCATTATAACTTCTCTTTTTATATTCATTATTATACATTATCTTTCTTACCTTTCGACGTATACTTTATACTTACTAACGAAGTTAACGCATTTACTTTGCATCTAGATAATATACACAATTAACCGAAATATGTAGTGGGTGTTTGTTTCAGCTTATATAACGGGCTTATGGCTTATTTGGTTTTCGGATTATGTTTCACAAGCTCACTTTTTGTGGCTTATTTTTAAACTTTATATAGGGTATAAGTTCATCATGGTATGAAAACCTTATATAAGCTGAAAAGTTTAAAAATAAGCCACAAAAAGCGAGCTTATGAAACATAAGCCGAAACCAAATAAGCCATAAGCCCACTATATAAGCCGAAACAAACACCCACGTAGTGATGACTCTAACTCACGGGTCAATTTTCCTTTTGCTTCTACTTCTTTTCATGCACATGGGCTCTCTGAAACCTTCCGAATATGTTTGAAAACTACAAATAATTGAGTATAACTATAGGGTGGTAGACGTCATATTTTCTTTGCTAAATATGTATGTATTTAACCATGGTCATGTTAACTTGGAACCAGATGTTTACCTTATGAAGAATTTACTACTCCTTCTTCAATCTAAAAGTGAGCTAGTGTTTGCCATTTCACTACTTAACTAGGTAATAATTCTGCTTATCTTCTTTGATTTTATGTTTTTTAACTTCAATCTTTTACGCAACAATAGCACACGTTTAATGTTGTCATCCCATGTTAGTGTAGGGTTAATTGTAGGTATCAACAGAATTCATATGAACTAGGTAAATGGTTTATTTGTTAGATGTAGTGTAGTGTCTCAAAAGTCAAATCTTTGTGGTTAAATAAAGTTTTTGCGATGTTGGTTATCGTTGTTGTTGCTTGTTGATCTTGGCTGCATATTTGCTTTTACGGGATTTATTGCTTTTGCTTGGTTAGCTACTGTACTCTCAACTATAACTATAGCATAAATATTTATACATTGTAATAAGGTAAAATAAGACATTGTGAGTTAGTGAGTGAGTGAAAGGGGTTTGTGTCCAAACACCCCCTAGTTAGCCCAAAACAGATTTATCTCCCTGCTTCACGTTAATAACTGGCCTACTTTTGAACGCAGGTGTGTTTGATTCTTAACTCTTGATCACAATGAGCTTTTTTACCAATTCTGTTGCAAAAAGAACACGATCTAAAACGCTACTATATGGTCAAGGTACTATCTAATGGTTACTATGATATATCATAAGTTTTTTTATCTAATTATTGTAGAGCGCGGAACTAATATAAATAGATTTTTTTTATTCATTTAGAGCATGAGAAAAATGCAAACGAAGCCCATGGTTCAGCAATGGGAAAACATACCTACTTTATTTCCTCATCGGATGATTCAGACGAAGGTGAGGATTCTTCATTCATGCATTTTCTTAGACGTTACACACATTTTTTTAAAATGATCCGATCCGGTTTAACTAGTTAAAGAAAATACATTTTTTTAGCATGTTATCAAACCTGCCTATTGTCTACCTCCATTGAAAACCTATATTTGTTTTTAACAGTTAAATTGTAACAGATGTGGTCGATTTGAAGAGTGGATGTCAACCTATTGCAAGTCAAGGATGTCAACCTATTGCAAGTCAAAGTCAAGCTGGTGCTGGTCAAATACAAGCAGGTGTGAAAACAAGTTCATCAACAATATGGACTAAGCGAAGGATAGCCCAAGATAGAGGCGTGGCAACTGATTGTATTTTATCACAGAAGGTTTATCAGCGTGTTATAACCGCTAGCAGCAGTACCAGTAGCAATACAACTCAGCATGTCGGTAGTACCAGTACCAGTCACAATACAACTCATCGTTTCAAGGGCCTGGTTTATCACAAAAGGGGAACGCAGGGGGTTTGATGGACTTTGGAGTTGTGCCTGGCTATCTATCATTATCTTAGTTTCATTTATTAGGACGTTTATCTTATTTTCTAGTAGGAGGGTATGAGATTATCAGATGATTTGTTATATTCTCATTCCTATAAATGTACGCAAGGGATCATAAATATAGTTCTGATTTTTAGCTTCATGTAGTTGTTGAATTAGTCTAGCAGCTGAAACAACAATGAATACGAGACAAGTCGTAAACATGACCAGCCTTCATCCATGCATTTTTTACAAAGGTTACAGATATGCTCGGACCCAAGTTTTCACAAAGAATATGAGATGAAAATTGATTTAATAGTAAACTGCTTCACATATATACTACTAAAAGCTTAAGTTTTGGTTCACTCCTCTCGCCAAATGGAAAGAATTTTCAGATATAAACAATGCATCATAGACCTGCTCGCAACTCATATAATGACAGCTGCAAAACTCACTATTGCAATGACTAAGCTGCATTACATACTATTTGAAACAAAAGAAGGTAAAATAACAGATCCAAGATTAATAAAAGGAAAGAACTCATTGCACCCCCTAGGTGCCAGTAGAATAGCTAATTCAACCCATTTGCTTATAAATGGGTCAATTTGGATATATATACAGATAAAAGAAAATGGTTTAAATGGGTCGAAAGTCACCATATTGACTAGTGTATTAAAAATCCGCACTCATGGTTCTATGCAGTTTGCCCTTATATTGACTACTGTATCGATGTCATTCCTGAATACTAATCCACAATGACCTGGGTACAATAGACATTTAAGTATATAGAACACAAATGTTTGTTCATTTTTTCATATCCTGTAGACTTTAGCTGGAAAGTGAAGTAGTATGCTTCATATATGAGAATTTAACCAAACGGAAACATAATATCCCTAAAATGACAATGCTAAGACAACATACTCAGATTCAACGTTCCAAATAGTATCGTAAACAAACAACAACCACTATAATGACAGGCAATTTAACCATCAATCTATTTGTTCCCTTGTCCTCATATCTTTTAGTACTATAATAGCTATTTTGTTAATGAACTTGATTTAAACTGAAACAGCAATAAGATATGCTCTAACTCCTCATGGCAAGATAGAAAGTAACATGAATCGTGGATGGTTTCATTTTTTCAGATATACAATTTCATCAGCTTCCTGGAAACCTGCCAACAACTGAAAGTGATACCCATAAACCCCACTATTGCAGTCGCTAAGTTGCATTGTGTAGTATTTGCGTGCCCATGGAAAACAAAGATAGGAAAGGGAAGACAAATGGCGTGTTATATAGAAGAGAAAGCCCATAGTCGAAAACAAGGAAAAAAAAAGTAAAAGAATATGCTAGTGTATAATGGACGATTCAATCTTTATTGCAGAATCCGGTCACATAATCATTATTACACTGTCCCATAGTGAAAGTGTTTATGAGAAGAAACATTACAGAAATTACTTGCTTCCTCAGATCCGGTAGATTGTAGAAAGAAGATGGAACACGTAAGTAGATAGTCCACAGTGTTTTGTACACTTGGTTAAATTTCACGATGGACAGGTACATTGAAATTGTAAGAAGCAATAAACATCATCTGCATACGGATAACAAGTAAACACCTAACATTATTGCCAAAGAACACTGGTTGATCTATCAATATGCATGTCTTAGGTATTCTAATATTTCAGTGACGGCAAGCCGGTTAGTTAATGCGTCTATACGGGTTAAGTTTTATCTGTAATGGGTCAAATAAAAACTAGATATTCTCATATACAAACTTACAGGTCACATGGGTTAAAACTTAGAAGTCACATGGGTCACATAGGTTAAACTTACTATATATGCAGAAATATACTTGTAAATTTACTCACAAAAGATCTCTATATGTAGCATTCAAGACATCACAGATTCACAGCATCAGCATCAGCATCAATGACTCCATCAACGCCACCACTATCAAAATATGAATTGAGCCAACTAGAAAAATTCTCAATTCTATCCATCCGCCCCGAATCCGTCACACTTTGTCCCCTACCAATATTACTCAATGCATACCATGAAAACTCATCACCATCCATACTACTAACATTTGCATTATTCTTGTCTATTCCCGGCATCTCAGACCGACAAACTGGACATGAGTTACTTACTGAAAGCCAGGGAATGATACAGTCAGGGTGATACATATGCTTACAAGGCAACTCTTTCATTTCATCATTAAGAACAAACTCTTCCTTACAAACAGCACAGATGACAATATGATCACTTTCAAAAAATTTATCAGTAATAGTGAACGTAGGTATTGTGTCAATGACGGATGTTGCAGTGGTAGATTTAGAGTAAGTGGAGCTGAGGTGGTTGATTACACGCTGAAAGTATGGGTTATCAAGGAGAAAACTGTCGTTGGAATTGTTGTTGTAACTGATTGGAGAATCTAATTCTTCGAGGAAGTTGGAGGTGCAGTGAGGGCAAAGGTGGGTGGTGGTGATGGTTGGAATGATGGAGATGCTCATATCGCACTCATGACACCAGTAGGTACGACGGTCCATGACAGCTGTGGTAATTGAAGATAATGGGAGGTGTTGTTGATTTGGTGGTGGTTAGCTTTTTGTATGCAGGAGAGCGTGAGGTGGGGCATGGTTAGTTGATTTGGTCGGTGTCGTTAAGTTCTTTCTTTAAGCATAATAGAAACTACATGATGTGACCCGTTACCCAACCCGCTATTTCTAACAAGGAGGGATCATGCTGAAGAGAAACTCCTAATTCAAAGTAAATAAACTAAGTTCTCCATAGCATTAAAAAACTGCATCATGTTTGTCTTATTTAGTTTGTCCCCGTGTTAATTATTCTTTCAAACGCATTATATAAATCCACCGGGGGCAGGACAAAACTGAGAACAAAAAAATTTCATATAATGTGGTGAGCGCTAACATCTGTTCGTTTTGGAATATCCTACAAACATTATATGGAATCTAATGTAGCGTGACAATTATGTAACAACATGGAAACACAACAACCCCACGCGGGATTACAAAACATCAGATCCTATCAGATGTTATATATGCAAAATGGGTAAAAACTTATACACACAAGTACTTCTGATATGTCCGTCAAACTCTAAATTCTACACACCAAATTGAAATTTCTTAGGACTCAGTTGAATCTAGGCAGACACTCGCCATAAGACGTCATACTCGGCTCTACATTGCATTATAAAGGATCAGAACTCATTGTATCCCGCGCGTTATGAAATATATCTTATTATAAACAATGTTCTTTTTGTAGTGCATAAACTGTCCTATTCCTCCATAAAAAATGATAATCTCGAACATACCATATAAAACAACGGATCTTATCAGATACTCCGTATTAATTTATTATATTAAACAAATGTCTAGTATAACTAAAAAACACCAAATAAAACAAGTGCAGAAGGCTTGTCTTCTGTTAAGTGTTCATCTGTATCCAAAGAGCTAATATAGCTCAACTGTGTAAATGAGTCAGTTTAGTAAATGGTTTTGAGCAAAGGGCTAAATGAGCTATTCTACAAAAGAATTACATTTTCATAATATGCAAAAAGTACTTATCAAATGGATTCTGTCGTAATGGTACCTCATGGTGTGTGTGTAAAACTCTCTAATCAAATGGTTGTGGGTTCGAGTCCCGCTGAATACATGTGAGCTAGTTTGTGATAAAATATTGTGACATACATAAATTGTCGGTCTAAAAAAACCCTAATCCACAGGGTTCTATCCCACCGCAACGCGGCTTAGTAAAGCCTTCGTCTATGGAAAGGTTAAGTTGTTTGCACCAAGCAGAGTAATAAATTTGTAAGAGTTCAACTTGAGGGGTCGTTTGGTTTACTACCCGAAATCACTAAGAGGGCACGGTAGAGTGCCCTATTTGTAGCGTTTTCGCCACGACGCCACACACTGTACCGTGCCATGCGTTTTGGGTGTTTGTACCGATACAGTCAGCTGGCGTGGTGGGAAAAAACGCAAGCCCACGGCACTGTACCGTTGCCTCAGGTTTTCGCTGGCGTTTTCATTCTTTTTTAGCATCGGCAAAGAACTATATTTCATTTAAGTTATTTTTTTATCATTTGATGCTATTTAATACCTTGTTTTTTACTTATTTTTTCAATATAATTACTCCTTCAAACTACAAAATTTATATTCTATCTTCTATTTTCTATACTATTTCTTTTATACTTTTTTAGCTTCAAACATGAGTTAAAATTCAAACCAAAATCCAAATCAATGGATAAATTCTTGGTTTAACGATCTCAAAAATAAAATAAGGAAAAACGAACCCATAACTAATCTGGGCCAGCCCAATACTTTGTACATGATGGGCCTTTGTAAAGAGTGAACTAGGGTTTCATCAGTCACCATATAAACACTTGTTCCGTTCATTTGATTTGTAGGTCATCTATATTTTTTCTCTTTTCTTTACTTACTGTCTTTTAAAATCTTTTCAATTGTATAGGCTATGATGACCAAAACAAACATACCATCAAACTCTGAAAGCTTTTAATAGCTAATTTGATGAGTTTTTATATTTTCCTGAGCCTATATTTATTTTCTCAAATACTCTTTTACTATTAAAAAATTAAGGCAAATATAGTCTCTAATGTCTTTTGTATTTTTTGTAAAAATGTATTTTGTTCTGTAGTATTTAACGTTTATGGCAACTTTTTTAGAGTCGCTGATACGCTTATTCGATAGTGATGTTAGTGCTATTTGTTGCCTAGAGGAAATTGAAGTAGACTGGTTCTGTGTTGCAAGTACTATTATTAGCTTGTGCTACCTTTAGACTTCTATATTTATTTATATTTTTAAATTTATTAAAACATTTTAAATTTTTAATTGACAAATAACAATACTCGCTGATTCTTAAAAGACTTGCTTCGGTTTAATTTACATGCCAGATGTTTACATGTGTGCTCATAGCTATGAAAATTAGTAGTCTACCGGTAAATTGTTAATTATATGTTTATTGATCCGATGATTGAACTGATAACATAGTGATTCGACCGGTTGGCTTGTTGGTCGAATCAATGAACCGGTGATTTGACCGGGTTCATTTTGGTCGATTTTCTGATCTGGTGACTCGACTGGGATTGAATCAGTGAATTGGAGACTCGATTGGTTAGATTTGTTGGTCGAACATGTGACTCGGTGATTCGATCGAGTAGACCTGAAGACTCAACCAGGTTGACTCAATTGTTGAACCTATGACCCGGTGACTTACCCGAGCAAGAGGAGCATCCAATACATAGAGGAAGTTGATCCGCAGTATGCACTTTCAACTGATACAATCAACGGCTTGAGGAATAAATGTGCTTCACATAGACCCGATGATTCGATGGTTTCTCGTCAATAACTCTCGACGGGATATTGATGTTTAAACCCGTAATCTGATAATATTATGTGAAAAAAAATGTTAAAAAAACATTAAAAGAATTTTCATTAAAAAAATAAAGAAAATAGAAATAAAACATCATTTACTTTTAAAGTCAACCAATTAAACTTGTATTTTATTTTTTTCTTTATTAAATAACTTAAAAACTTATTTTAATATACATTCCTTCTTTTTATTTTGTAGAAACTAGAAAAGGGGTTGAATAGTTTCTCTTCCATTGGTGATCAAATTAAAATTACTTTCAATTTGGTTTGTATCAAAACTATCTTTTACTTGAGGCTAAGTTGCATAATGATTAGGTTCAATTCAAATGCACTAGCAAAGATAATAGGTAAGTGTAATGATAATGAAATAAGTAAAGAGTAAGGAAGAAGACAACCTAGTGGGAAGACACCAAGATTTATAGTGGTTCGACAACGAGGCTATATTCTCGTTTCTACTCTACTCCTCGAGTACACCTACTCGAGATTTCCACTATATCCACAAGCTCCCTTCTCGGCGGAGAAAACCTTACATCGTTGCTTACATTATTTTCTGACACTAAGCTAAATGTCGAGACCTAATCTTTAGCTAGGACCAATCTACACAACGTTGCCTACTTCACAATTTAACGACACAAGGCTAGATGTCGAGTTCTAATCTTAAGGTAGAACCAATCTTCACGACGTTGCCTACTTCACCATTTTACGACACAAGGCTAGATGCCGAGTTCTAATCGAAAGCTAGAACCAATCTTCACGACTCTTCACTTTGAAGCTAAGTGAGAACTTCACACAACACAACTACTAATCACTTTTAAGTTTTGTGAGAACTCACAAGACACAACCACATCACTTTATATTTTAGTGAGAACTCCTAATCAAATCTATTACAACTCAACTAGACTTATCCAAGTACACACATGTAGCTTGGATTTACACAACACAAATCCAAGCAAACACATATGCAATGGATGTACACAACAAATCCAAGTATCCACAAATAACTTGGATGAACACAACTAGTCCAAGTATTCATAAATACATTGGATTGACCTAAAACAAAAAGGGTATCATGATGAATATGACTAACTCATAGATTCATCTTTATCACAACACTAGTGAGTGAGTGATCTTCTCATTGGACAAGGTAAAGGAGGGGATCAAGAGGATAATCATATGTAAACATCCTTAACACTTTAAGTGATCATTTACTAATAATTATGCTATAGAAAATAGAAAGAGGGCTGAGAAAAACGTCCAAGAGGCTTGCTGGAAAATGAGATTTGACCCACTATTTAAAGGAGACAAAGTATAACGGATCTATAACGGATAGCTATGCGCGGTACCTTATCTCACCCCGCGGTTCCATATAGCTAAGGTACCGCGTAGGTACTTAAGGTACCGCCACTAGACTACGCTCCGTTTTTTGTCTTTTAGTGGGGTGGGAATATCTGAGGTATTTGAAACCTTCAAAGGATATTCTAACAGCATTTGGAATATGCTATTTTCAAATTTCATTTTCCATTTTAATAAAACATTTTCTAAGAAAGAAAGTTTATTAAAAAGTCTTTTGTCCTATTAACAAAAGTGAGTTTTAAGAATAATCATTTTGATGATCACTAAGTATGATTAAGAAAGGTTAGTGATATGATTATTACCTTGATGATAGTGTTAGTTAAATAATTCATTTTGTGTTTTACACTAAATGTGTTGTATGGTTTGTTGTGATCAAAACTAAGAAAGATTAGTTAACACTAATAATGTTTTTAGGCATCACTTGCATTAACAATCTCCCCCTTTTTTATTACGACAAACGATAAACTCATTTACGTAGAAACACAAAATATGGAATTATTAACTAGTTTATCACTATCATTTCTCCCCCTTTGTCGTAGCAAAAAGGTTAGCACAAGTCTTCGAAGAACATCGAACTTTGCTAGTAGCTCCCCCTTGGTGGTTGCTCCCCCTTGCTTGAGGCACCAAGTTTGTGAGATAAGGTGACATGCTACACAAAGGTTAGTAGAAAGAAAAGAAACACCAATGTATATATGATCACTACCTACTAAGTAACTTGAGAGGGAGAGAGAGAAGAAATCTCAAATTAGAAGCAAGTATTTTGCTAAGTATGTCCAAAGAGGTAATTGACAAAATCAAACTTCAATCCATTGAAGATGATAGGCTTGTCAATGGGTTAAAATTTAGAATTGATGGAATCAACCATAAGCAATTGTAAAAATTAACCATGATTAACTCAAAATAGAACTAATGAAATAACACACAAACAACACAAAGGTTACATAAAAGAAAAAGACACAACAAAGAAGATAGTCATACACACAATATGAGTATCTAAAAGCAATAAATATGGAAAATAAACCACTAAGCATAAGCTAGTCTAATAGTGATATTTTCCAAGATTGCTAAAAAATAAAAGACTAAAAAGACGATGATGCATCATTCGAAGTTTTGTCCACCGGAACGAAAACTTGAATAGGAGGTCGAGTGAGGAGGAATTCAAGAAAATTTAACTTCTCATACACATGAGCAAGTTCAATTTGTTGAAATCGACAACAAGCACACGAGGATCCATGATGCAACACAAAATCGTTTGATGGGGGTATGGCATCAAACTTAGGGTTTGGTGGTGGTGGGGTAATGAGTTTGGGAATGTTTTCACAATGCCTTGTGAGGTTTGGGAAGGTTGAAAGGTCATTGAGTTGAGGGGTGTTGAAGGATTGTGATGGTGGGGGAACATTTTCTTTTGCTCCGGTGATGGGGTTTATGGTATAAGTCTCATTCCAATACTTGATTGGAGAGAAGGTATGAGTTTGGCATTGTGAGAGTGTGAGAATAAAATCTCAAGGTTGTGTGAGAATGAAATCTCAAGGTTGGGAAGGTGTGAGAATGAAATCTCAAGGTTGTGTGAGAATGAGTTCTCAAGGTTGGGAAGGTGTGAGAATGTAATCTCAAGGTTGTGTGAGAATGAATTCTCAAGGTTGGGAAGGTGTGAGAATGAGATCTCAAGGTTGGGGTATAAGTAAAATGTAATCAAGGTAAGAATTTGAATACAAAATGTGAAGTGTCAAGGAATGTTTAGTCAATTTGAGTAAACAAGGAATCTTGACAGGGTATAGGGTTTTAAAAGTTTTGACCAAAAATTCGTCAAAAACTTATTTCTGCCCGCGGTACCTTAAAGGGACCGGCGGTTCCATATCGCTAGGGAACCGGGGGGCTTTAAGGATCCGCGTCCAGTGGACTTGAAACCAAATTTTTACAGGTTTTTGAGAAAAACTAAGATTTTTCCAAAAAGTTGTAAATCTTGGAATTTCATCTCTATTAGCACCAAATTATGCTAGGGTTGCATAAAGCGACACATTCACAAAGAATGTCTTGACAAAGGGTGACAAAATAATTTAGATATCATTTTGAACCAATTTTAGTCAAGTTTTTAGAGGTTGTGATAGATTTAGGTTCAATTTTAATTTCAAATTAAAGTTGATTAGTGTGCACAAAAGGATAGAAACACACAAAGCTAAATCCATAGATCAACAACATGAAACATTCATGAAGGAAGCAAGTACAATGACAAATAAAACTAACTAATACATAGCTAGCTTATCATTAAATCTAGATAAGTAGTCTTCTTTGGCTTGGTTTTGTTGAAAACTCTTATTAAGAAAACTCCATCATTCATCTCCTAGGAGGAGGCATGGAGAACAAGGCAAGCAAGAACTCTTGCAACCTCCTATGTAGTCCATACATATCCATCCCAAGGTTATGGATGATGTAGTGGTTGTAAAGACAACATGGACAACTAGGACCATGTGTTTGTTGAAACCCATAGTATGGATCATCCAAAAGGAGGGAAAGAGGAACACCCAAAATTGGAATGTTTGAGTTGGGTGGAGGTGGAGGAGGCATGTTCTCCAAGGGTGATGTGGGTGAGAGTGGAGGCATGTTCCCTAAAGGGGAAATGGGTGAGTGTGGAGGTAAATTCTCCAAGGTTGGTGAAATGGGTGAGTTATGATGGGTAAATGGTGAAGTCACCAAGTTGTCATCAAAGTCATTCACAAAAGGAATGCTTTGGATTGGTTGGGGTTGTGTGGTCACATCCAAGGGTGCACTTGGATTGAAGGGTGAAGAGAGCTCATTCATTCTTGAGTTGAATGAAGAGGAGGTAGAACCAATGGAGTGGTTAGTACCATGGGTGGATGATGTCTTGCATGGTGCAAGAGGTGGGGAAGGTGATGAAGAAATGAGGATAGGAACCATCTCATTCTTAGGTGTGTGGAAAGGTGAGGAGTTAGGATTGGATACCTTAATCCTTATTTTGAGTGTTTTCCTTGGGGTGGAGGTCTTGGAAGTGTTTGAGGTTTTGGTACACACCATGGTTGACAAGGGTGGTTTAAGGTTTAGGGAAGGATGTTTTGATGTGTGAAGAACATGACTAACAAGGTGGGTTTAAATGGGTGAGGGGATGATCCAAACTAGTAATGGGTTAAAATCATTTTAGGTGAATAATGAATTTAGGTAAGCTAGCTTAGGAAATGTGTAGTTTATTACTGAAAATCATGCAAGGTTTACACATATTTAAGAAAACAGTGTAAAGCAAAAGATGCTGTCGTGCACAGTGGCCGGCGGTTCCTTATATAGGACCGGCGGTACCTTATCGATAAGGATCCGCGGGTCGATATGGAACCGCGACCAGAGGGCTTTCAAAAATTTCCCATCCCAGTTTTTGATAAACTCATATTTTTACCAAAAGATTCACAAGCCAAAGTTAACTACAGATCATAATCTAATAAGCTAACTATCATAACACATGCACAAAGCTATGTAGATCACAAACATCATTGCATAAGCAACATTTAGGATCAAAATAAATAATAATCCAAACATGTAACATAAGTTAATAAATAACTAAACCAAAGTGTTAATAAGCAAATGTTTAAGCTACAAATGATAACCAAACTTTGACACAACTCAAAGTCTTCACCTCCTTTTCTTGCCTAAATCCTTGATCATTGTTCCCAAATACTTGATTCCCGTTCTTGACTCAATCCGGTGTTCATGCAAATCACCTCGGGTTCGAAGATTTTGACGGTAAAGTTCCTCTAAATTGAGATTATTAGGAACTTCACTAGAGGAATGGCGGGGAGGGGAAGCAATGTCATCTAAACCATCCACGAATGAGTTTGTGGAGTGGTGAGAAGAACTCGAAGAGTCAATGGGAGCACTTGTGCCAATGCCATCACCATCACTTGTTGGCATGTCCATGTCCTCATCATTGAACTCTTGTTGATCGGATTTACGGTCAGATCTTGTCTTTCTCTTATATACCTCTCGAATAGGTAGCATGACCCGTTTGACCGGTTGAAAGCGAGAAAGATCGAGATGAGGAAAATCTTCACCAACCCTTCTAAAAAGGCGAGTAAGAAGCATAACATAGGGAAGGTTTGTTTTGGGTTTGGAAAGAGCATAATTTATACGTCGAGCGATGTAGAATGCTAAATTGTACTCGGTTGATGTAAAGATGCAAAACAACATATGCACCATACACGCCGGGATATGATCTCGGTTTCCACCAAGACAAAACACATTCTCCCTAAGGATGTTAGCCCATTGGACCATGAAATCCTTAAGGTCGCTTGAGAGCACTTCATAGCGATTCACATTTCGCACATTAGTATGAAGGCTTCTCACAACGTTTCCATCACGCTCTTTCGAGATGATATCAAGGATGAAATTTAGATCAACTTCGGTGATGTCATCTAAAGGTTTATCGTTGGACTCCACGAGAGCATCAAGTCTCCATTTGTCCGTAAAACGACAAGTGCCTCTATATGGCACACCAAGAATATCACCAAAATCATCGAGGGAATATTGAATGATTTGATCATTCAACATGAAGGGAATAAAGATTTGGCCATTGATTTCGAGCATGGAGTAAGTGCTAAAGAATTCAAGAAGAAACAAGGGATAAATTTCTTCGTCTATGAAGAGCAAGCAATCAAATCCAATATGCTCAAACATAGAGTTGATATATCTATACCCCGTTATTCTTGTATCTACAACCCTACCCTCATGGAAATTCGAGTGGAAAGGGATGGAAAAGAGTTTTGAAGTTGAGGGAAAGCATAGGTTTGGGAAATTTCCGGCATATAGTTTCTAGTGAATTGATGATCTTTTTGATATTGAGAAGGCATGATTAGTACCTAAATAAACACAATAAAATATTTTTCCAATCACTCATATGAAAAATAAAATTAAAGATAAAAAATATGAGAATGTGTTATATCAATTTCTTGACAAACATAGGATTGAATCCATATCATTATCATGTTCACAATGTGTCTATTTCATTATTTACCAAGAACATATGAACTATGTTGGATTAACAATGGACTAGAACATTAGTTTTTCAAAGCAAGGTTTTTAGGTAAGCATTAACAATGTCATTACCTACTTGTTCATGGGTTCATCTCAAATCCATCTTTCAACCAAAATCATTTAGCCTAAATTCGGATTTGTTCTACAAGTAGGTTTTAGTGAAATCTTAATGAATATGAACCTAAGGAATCATAGTAAAATAACCATGTCAACCCACATTCCTATTAAGGTTTTAATTCAATTTCAATTTTAAAAATCCCCAATTATGAAAGGATGAACCCTAGAACAAAATAGATAAAATTGAAAGAAAATACTTACAATTAATTGATATTAGATGAAGGATGAGTGAAACCCACAACTTGGAATCAATTAATTTGAGTGATTGAAGGTTTTGGAAGCTTCAACAATGGTGGAAAAAACAAGAAAACCGTCGGCTGTGTGTTTTTGGGAGAGAGAGTGTTTGGTTTGAAAAAGAATAAAATAATCAAACTGGCGCTCTGACAAAAGTTTCTGCCCGCGGTTCCTTATCGATAAGGTACCGCGGGTTTGAGCCGCCTAGATAAGGAACCGCCTACAGAGGCAGGTTTTTATCTATGAAAAACGCCAAATTTTGAAAACCAAGTTTTTCTAAAATACTTAAAATTAAATCATGAGCCTTTTAGAATATCATTGGATCATCATAACACTAAGCAATATGCCTTAACGAAGGATTACGAGTTAAATCAAGATCGAAAAGAACCTAAACGGACAAACGACTACTCGTAGCAAAACGGCAAAGTGGAGAGAAGTCAAGGGAAGTGAATCAAGACTAGGACCAATGCTCAAGGGATTAATGACAATCTTCAAATAGTGGTAATGAAGAGCTTGTGTCATATATAGTGGTTTAAGACGTGTCTTTCCGGCGAAACGTTAGACGGCTTTGGTAATGAATAAGCACAAAGAAATTATTCAAGTATAGACTAAGATCACTTTCAATAATAGTCTTAGTCTAAACCAAAATATGAGCAAGGTATTAATTCACTTTCTCTCCCACAAAGGGCCTACTAACCGTATGGGTGCAAACCATGGAAATCATGCTTGATACTTTAAGCTTCTACTAACTCACTCTACATCACCATAGTGAGTCAAGTATCCAAGCAATGAAGGTTTGAGAGGATAAAAGAAAAGAAACACAAACCACAAATAAATGTCAAGGCAAGGATGCCGAGAACAAGCACATAGTCAAGTAATGATCAAAAGAATGATCAAAGGGCGTGTGGAAGAACGAAAGCGTACCTTGGCCACAAAGAGCAATCCATGAAGGAATAAGTGCTATGCCCAATCAGTGACTATGATGAGTACTAAGTCTTCAAGGACTAGTATCATTCCCAATCATCTTGGTATCATCATTCAAAGATGTTAAAGATCAATGAAGATGAGTCTTCTACAAGTGCAAGTAACTCAATCCACAATCAATTAAGTGATTGATCTTCATGAGTACCTACACAAAGCAAGATGCAAACTAGTAGATACATTTCAAGAGTATATCTAAAATGCATAAAGGCTACTAATCTTAAGTGGGATGCAATATTATCAATTAAAAGACCTATTTTCAAAGAAAACATAGTTTTGACCAAAGAGAAACTTTAGTATAACTTGACCTTCTAATTTGAGGAGACAATGGATCGATCCAAGTTTCAAAGTACAATATACTTCAAAGATCTTGAGTGACCATCGCTCTGATACCAATTGTAGAAACTAGAAGGGGGGTTGAATAGTTTCTCTTCGATTGGTGACCAAATTAAAATTACTTTCAATTTGTTTTGTATTAAAACTATATTTTACTTGAGGCTAAGTTGCATAATGATTAGGTTCAATTCAAATGCACTAGCAAAGATAATAGGTAAGTGTAATGATAATGAAATAAGTAAAGAGTAAGGAAGGAGACAACCTAGTGGGAAGACACCAAGATTTATAGTGGTTCGACAACGAGGCTCTATCCTCGTTTCTACTCCACTCCTCGAGTACACCTACTCGAGATTTCCACTATATCCACAAGCTCCCTTCTCGGTGGAGAAAACCTTACATCGTTGCTTACATTATTTTCCGACACTAAGCTAAATGTCGAGACCTAATCTTTAGCTAGGACCAATCTACACAACGTTGCCTACTTCACAATTTAACGACACAAGGCTAGATGTCGAGTTCTAATCTTAAGGTAGAACCAATCTTCACAACGTTGCCTACTTCACCATTTTACGACACAAGGCTAGATGTCGAGTTCTAATCAAAAGCTAGAACCAATCTTCACGACTCTTCACTTTGAAGCTAAGTGAGAACTTCACACAACACAACTACTAATCACTTTTAAGTTTAGTGAGAACTTACAAGACACAACCACATCACTTTATAGTTTAGTGAGAACTCCTAATCAAATCTATTACAACTCAACTAGACTTATCCAAGTACACACATGTAGCTTGGATTTACACAACACAAATCCAAGCAAACACATATGCAATGGATGTACACAACAAATCCAAGTATCCACAAATAACTTGGATGAACACAACTAGTCCAAGTATTCATAAATACATTGGATTGACCTAAAACAAAAAGGGTATCATGATGAATATGACTAACTCATAGATTCATCTTTATCACAACACTAGTGAGTGAGTTATCTTCTCATTGGACAAGGTAAAGGAGGGGACCAAGAGGATAATCATATGTAAACATCCTTAACACTTTAAGTGATCATTTACTAATGATTATGCTATAGAAAATAGAAAGAGGGCTGAGAAAAACATCCAAGAGGCTTGTTGGAAAATGAGATTTGACCCACTATTTAAAGGAGACAAAGTATAACGGATCTATAACGGCTAGCTGTGCGCGGTACCTTATCTCAACCCGCGGTTCCATATCGCTAAGGTACCGCGTAGGTACTTAAGGTACCGCCACTAGACTACGCTCCATTTTTTGTCTTTTAGTGAGGTGGGAATATCTGAGGTATTTGAAACCTTCAAAGGATATTCTAACACCATTTGGAATATGCTATTTTCAAATTTTCTCTTTCCATTTTAATAAAACATTTTCTAAAAAAGAAAGTTTATTAAAAAGTCTTTTGTCATATTAACAAAAGTGAGTTTTAAGAATAATCATTTTGATGATCACTAAGTATGATTAAGAAAGGTTAGTGATATGATTATTACCTTGATAATAGTGTTAGTTAAATAATTCATTTTGTGTTTTACACTAAATGTGTTGTATGGTTTGTTGTGATCAAAACTAAGAAAGATTAGTTAACACTAATAATGTTTTTAAGGATCACTTGCATTAACATATTTATATAATAAAATATCGAGGGAAATGCATGTTTGCTCCCTGTGGTTTGTCCAAACTGCAGGCGCACTCCCCGACTTTACGAAAGTGCAATTAAGCTCCCCAACGTTTATGATAAGTAAGCATGCGGCCTCCCCAGTGTTATCTTTGACCAGTTACGTTATTTCCATCAGGGGCAAGACCGTCTTTTTACCTATTAAATAATAATAAACACTTTTTCCATCAGTCCTATAAGAACACTCGATTCAAAGGCTTTTTTCAGAAATCCACTTTTCTAATATCTTATCTTGATATATGAATCCATACAAAATAAATCTTAAAGCCAACAATCACACAACAAACTTATCTCAAAATTCAAAACCCACCATAATTTGTAACACCAATGATCCCATAGCTTTAGTAACTACTATACAAACCACCAAGCAAAAGAACTTAACCCATAACCACCTGCTTTAAACACTTAACCAAAACCAGTCAAGCAAACTGGTTGTGGTGGGAGGACATGATGGTTTCTCGGATCAAAAGAATGTTTGAGGAAATGATTTATGGGGTTGTGGTGTTTGATCGTTTGATTTGCGGAATTTGGAGTTCATTGATTTTTTGGAGTTAGTTGACTTGGGTGCCGCCGGAATTCGTTGGTGCGTCGGATTCTACTAGTGCTCCAGATTCTGCTGGTGCGCCAGAATCTGCTGGTGCACCGAAATCTGGTGGTGCCGTCAGATTTTGCTGGTGCGACCGGATTCTGCTGGTGTTATTGGTTTATGAGACTTGCGTGTAGGAATTATTTTCTTGGTAAAAATTGATTCTGAGATATAAAGTCCTTGGAAATTGTTATGGAGCATTGAAATTTAATTTCTAAAGTATATTGTAGTAAAAAGACGTTCTTGCCCCTGATGCAAATAACATAACTGGTCAAAGATAACACTGGAGAGGCCGTCTGCTTACTTATCATAAACGTTGGGGAGCTTAATTGCACTTTCGTAAAGTCGGGGAGTGCGCCTGCATTTTGGACAAACCACGGGGAGCAAACATGCATTTCTCTCTAAAATATCTTGAAAACACAATTATAATTTTATGCAACAATTTCGATTATTAGAAGCTGTATATTTGAATCCTGAGTTACAAACCCTCTGCCGTATTCTTGACAAGTTAAAACATGTACCATATGATACACCATGAGACTTAAACTGCAGCTCAGGGGCGGAGCTACGAGTGTTCCAGGTGGTGCCGGGAAACCACCTTGACTGGAAAAAACTTTGAGAAACGATATATAGAATATTTTTGGGGACCCACCTTATAAACTAGTCGGGAACCACCTTGGATTCAATATTTAAAAAGAGGAAAGAATAATAAAACTGAAAATAATATATGCATCGGTATGGGATAGCACTGCCGGAGAAGATGAAGACTTTAAGTGAGTACAATTATGTCACAATGTTTTATTGTGGCTATAGCAAATTTATAGGGAATCTCCTTTTAATAAATATCGAAATTGTGTGTGTGTGTATTGCCTATTGGTCAATGGTTTCCATATAAACATCTTTATATTACCAGAAGGTACCCGCGTAATACAGTAGCGAATATTCGATAAGTGTTTTTGGAGCAAACAAACGTTATACTTTTGCCCATCAAATTTGTATCAAAGAAGGTAAAAGTTAAAAGGATTTAATCAAAATAAAATAAACTATTTTTTTAAGTTGAACTTTTTTTAATAAATATAAATAAAAGTTTTCCCATTTTTATCAAGTGAGCACAACTACACTACAATATATAAAGCAAAAGAATAAGACTAAAAAAATCATAAATCTACAACAAAAAAGACAGAAATTTTAAGATGTGAGAATCTTTTACGCTCGAAAAATTGATGATGATGGTCGGTAATAAAAACCGGTGATTATGGATCCTGGTTTTCGACGAATTCCTGTTGTGTATGTAGTGGTGAGATGTGATGTGGGTGTCGAAGATGGTGGTGAGGATGAAGATGCTGAGGACGGAGGTGATTAGGACAACGACATTGTTCATCTCGAGTTTTCTGTGCCGGGTTAGTCGATAAAAAGATGCATATAATAATACAATATTTTTGGAGGTTTATAATCTTGTTGTTCAAGTTACTGGATTTATCCTCGCGCTATTTTTTTTAGCAAATAAAACGTTACTATATAATTTTTTTTTTTGAACAAAGCTAATAGATAATGATAACAAATGAAAATGACAAGTTTAAAATAAAATTTGAAAACCATAACATTTCTTGAAAAAATCATTGCAAGAACTACAACTAACTACAAACATACCTCATGAATCATAGCATTATATAATTCTTTAATATGGTTATTAGGTGTATGGTATATACAAAATTGTGTGTACAAAACGTAAAACTTACAAAAAATTTATATGCTCGTGGATCAAAATCCAATTCAAACTTATTTGTTTTATTTGTAAATCTTGTGTATGCAAGAAACTCCTAAAACCCAAAACCAAAAACCATAAATTTATAAAAACATAAATCGAACCAAAAATGGTCGGTTTGGTTTCGCTCAGCTAAGCTCGGCTCGGTTTATCCGTTTGGTTTGATTTCAATTGGTTTTACTCAGCCCTTGTTGTAGATCGGTTCGAGTTAAAAAAAAACATACGTCTAAAATATTTTTTTATTTAATTTTGTTTGGTTTTAATTTTTTTATTTACTTCGGTTCATTTCACTTTGATTTTCGATTGCTTGAGCAATTTGGTGCCGTTCGGTTAGGGCATATTGGAAAATATTGAGGATATTTAAAATTTTGACATTTTAATTTCTCTCAAATATTGTGTTTGATATAACTAACGAAGGATTTAAAATTTCCCAAATTTCCAAAATGAAGGATATTAAAATTACTCCAAAAAGTAGGAATTTTAATTTTACTTGAAAATTTTATTTTATAAACTTTTTTTCTAATATTTTTATTCGGGTTTTTATGTATATATAAGAAATTATAAAATTTAAAAAATTTATATAAAAATTATTTTTTGGTTTTTACTCTTTTAAATAGCAAAAATAAAATTTATATTAAAAATTAATAGAAACTTTTTTATAAAATTTATAGAAGTTTTTAATAAATTTATAAGAGTTTTTTACAAATTTTATATAAATTCTATAAAAAAATTCTTGAAAATTTTTAAAAAAATTTATATATATTTTTTTTAAAATTTATATATATTTTTTTTAAAAATTTATATAAGTTTTATACAGTTTGTTGAATTTTTTTATAAAATTTATATTAAATTTTTTATAAACTTTATATAAATTTTTTATAAATATTTATAACTTTTTTATAAACTTTATATAAAAATTTTATAAAGTTTATATAATTTTTTATAAAAAAACTATATAATTTTTTTATAAATTATATATAAAAACTTAAAATTCAATTTTTAATTTTTCAATAAATTTTTTATAAAAAATATTTATTCGTTAATTGGTTCAACACAAAATCAAGATTTAAAAATATTATGAATTTTTGTCAACCAAACATGCGTAGGCATTTTAAATTCTAGAATTTTTAATTCTTAAAAAAAATTTATAATATTTTTATAAATAATTTTATAAAATCTAAATAACATTTTTATAAAAGGTTATATAAACTTTTTATAAAATTTAATGAATTTTTTTATAAAATTTTTATAAATTTTTTATAAAATTTAATGATCTTTTTATAAAAAATTTATAAGATTTATATAAAAAAAAATTATAACTCTTTTTATGAAATTTATAGAATGTTTTTATAAAATTTATATAAATTGTTATAAACAATTTATATAAATTTTATAAAAACATTCTATAATTTTTTTATAAAATATATATAAAAAAATGAACATTTTATTTTTACTTTTAAATAAAAAAATTTGTCTAAGAAAATTTATTCGTTAATTGGTTTAATACAAATTCAAGACTTCAAAATATTACAAATTTGTGTCAACCAAACATGATTAGGCATTTTAAATTTTAGAATTTTAAATTTTTAAGAATTTTAATTTGTTAGATATTAGAATTCCAAAATTTTAAAATTTTAAATTAAACGGCACTTAGTGTTCATGTGTTCCATTCCATGAAGCACCTCACAGGCCCACACGACATGTTATAAAAAGCTGTTATACTTTAATTTTACAATTTCTTTTTTTCATATTATTTGTTCTTGTCTTCCTCATCCGCCATTTCTATATTAACTGAACTAAAAATTTGATGCTCTTACATATCAATATAACGCTAATCTAAAATTTGATCCGTCAACACCATTCTTTCTTTAAGAAGTAAGAAAAAATGTCTAAATTTTCAGATTTTCTAATTAAAGAATAGTCTAAAATATATTATAATGTAGTATAGATTAAAATTTTCAGATTTTTATATTCTTGGATTTACTGAACATCTTTTTTAATCGATTTAATACAAACAGTTTTTCGGATTTTCAAAATAAACTTAAATTTGTTGTCATTTTTTTATAAGTAAACTATTATAACACTATAATTTCCAATCATTTCGGTAATGTTAACGGTTAGTGGGTGAGTTGTGCAATGACATCCAAGCAATAAAATGTTTTCTTTAAAAACTCCTTATCCGCTTTATCCAAAAAGACCTTTAACAGATCTTGAACCCAAAAGAATCCACGAAACCTTCCTAAAAGAAGTAATGACCAACTGAGCTAAACCAACTGGTTAGAGTATTAAATTATATTAATAAGGTTAGTTAAAGAAAAAATAGACAATAAGGTTAAAATTGTTAATTAGTTATAGTATATATTTTGTTGTCAATGTCACTTTAAAAACATTGTAAGACATCATCTTATACATAATTTCTTTTAATTTTTAAAAAAGGCATAACTTAACTCGATTATATGAGACATACGACTTCTTGACCCTTTTATTTTTCTTTTTTACATAAAAGAAATCACCTTAGATTTTCTTTTGAGTCCGCCAAAAGCTACTCGGTTGAAAATTGAAACATGTATAATGATTAATGAGTAATTAATGAACTTAATACGATGAAAGAAAACAAGAAAAGTGAAGAGCGCACATCATTATAAATCTTTATAAAAAGCTGGGATTTCTAGATCATAGAAGGTAGAACTAATTGGCGTATTCTTGTTCACACATCAAAGTGCTTACACATGAAATCATTAGTATCTTCTGATTTATGCGACTTCTCCCAATTCACCCCATCATAATGCTTAATCTCAACATGGGTCAAAGTCCCTGGATCAACACAAGTATACGTGATAGCAACTCCACTATTCGACCTTGGTATATAAAAAGATGTTATACCACAAACCTTACAAAATATATGCTTTGCTGAATGAGTCCCAAAAGTGTAAGTGGTTATGAAGTTTTTGGAGTCGCCTAAAAGCTGGAATCGTTCGAAAGGAACAACAAAATGAGTGTTTCTTCTCATGGAACAATCGGAGCAATTGCATGCCCATGCAATCACCGAGGGTGGTGATTTAGCTTGCCATCTTACACGTTTGCAGTGGCATCCACCATTATGAATCACAATGCCATTGTTGGAAGTCATTTTTTCTGTAGATATTGCGGTGATTATTGGTTTTTTGAGCACTTTAATGATATGTTTAACATACAGAAGGTTTGAATGAAGTTATATATGCTTTTGTGTAAAGATGATGGAAGCAAATAATGTTGGCATTATTTGGAGCTTGCACGTGTATTTATGATGGATCATGTCACCATCCACCTCTTGTTGGTTTCGACATTTAGAGCTCAGTCATCATTTCGAGTGAGTGTATTTTGGGGTGTCACGTCAGCAAAACTCACTTACTCACTCACATGAAAAAAAACAGGGGAGTCATCATTTCAAGTGATTTCCAGTTTTTCAGAATTTTACAAAACACCCCCTAAACAAACTTAAATATTTCATTAAACATAACCAACATTACAATACTTTTAAAATAAAACGAACATAATAAAAAAAGACATACGAAAATTAAAAAATCATACGACCCGCCGTTTAGTTTTCTTCATCTTCATATGCATCTTCATCTCCGTGGTCAATTTGATTCCAGATATGATCCATAAGGTTTTGTTGAATACTTTGATAGGTTTGTCGGTCACATATTTCTTTGTTTTTTCGGCGGTAAACTTCACACCGCTCAACCATGTTCGTTGCATATTTCTTGACGGGTTAACGTAATTTTGGTTCCAATCTAACACCTGCATACCTTGATCTTTCAAAATCATGTTATGAAGTATGATGCACGTATACATGAGTCGCCGTAAGGTGTTTACTTCATACGCGCGTGCTGGTTGACGTAGTATTTCCCAACGTCCTTGGAGAACACCAAATGCACGTTCAACATCTTTCCGTGCACCTTCTTGACGCCTTTTGAAGTGAGCATGTTTGGCGTCAGTTGCAACCGTGAAAGACTTCACGAAACTCGCCCATTGTGGGTAAATACCATCCGCTAAGTAATACCCATTTTGATACTCAACTCCGTTAACCATATACGGTTTTACCGGTGCTTCGTCATTCAGAAGGTCATCAAATAACGGAGAATTATCTAAAACATTAATATCGTTATTCGCACCTGCCATCCCAAAAAACGCATGCCAAATCCAAAGATCTTGCGAAGCAACAGCTTCAAGCATCAAAGTAGGGTTTTTTTTATAACCACCAGCGTATTGCCCATGCCACGCAACTGGACAATTTTTCCATTCCCAGTGCATACAATCAATGCTGCCAAGCATCCCCGGAAAACCATGTTTCGTAACATGTAGATCATATATTTGATCAACATCGGCCGGAGTTGGTTTTCTTAAATACTTGGCCATATACAAGTCAATAACACACATATTAAAATACATTAGACACTCACGTCCGGTTCGATTAGCAATTTGTAAATATTCATCAAATGCATCCGGCGTGTTGCCGTATGCCAATTGACGTATAGCCATTGTGCACTTCATAATAGCACTAATACTCATTCGACCCGTAGCATCGGGTCGAGAAGTAAAATAATTAAAATGCTCAGGAAGAGGATCGGCCTAATAATTTTTTATGCCGTTAACTATTTTTAAAAATAGTCTTCGGCTCATTCGAAATCTTTCACGAAACTTAACCAAAGGATACCTGCAATTCTCAACGAAATAATCGTTCATGAGCCGTTCCTCAGCACCTTCTCGGTCACGGTTGACTGGGGTCCGAGATAGTCTTGGACGATTCTCTTCTTCAAGCAACCGTTGATAATGATTGTGTGCTATTGGCAAGAAGTAAGCATCGAATTCCTCATCGATTTCAAAAACTGACGGAACGTGATCGGGATTCATATTTGTTTATAGAGAGTGTTTATGTTTTGATGTGTAAGAAATGGTTGATTTAGAGTTATATTTATAGACGGATCGAAAAATATAACCGTTATAATTCGAATTTCAAAAAACTAGCTGTTGGGGTGAAATGAATTTTTTTGAAAAGTAGCCGTTTGGGGGGGGGGGGTAAATGAAAGTTTTTAAAATTATAACCGTTAGGGGGGGGTAAATTGAAAATTTCTTTTTTTAAAAAATTGTCTCACGCGACGTGAGTATACCCACGCAGGGGCTCACGCCGCAATTTTGGCCATGGTTGGGAGTTATCACGCCGGCCACGCCGTGGGTTTGACACCCCACGGCGCGATTACTTCCTGCCCTCTTAAAGTTTGCGATAAAAGTTTTGGCTTTCCATGTAATAATATGTTCTACGGAATAAAATTCAATCGTCCTCGCCATGGTCTCAAAATTATTGACACTATCATACTCGAACCATTTGAAAGATTTCAAACTTGGCGGCAATTCATAAAAGAGATTTATTTTGAATATAATATTTATTTTCGAGCACAGTTAGTCGGGTTTAAACCTGAGTCAATCCAATTAACTCAAGTATTAAATAGATTGACTCGAGTATTAAATAGAATCGGGTGTTAAGTTCAAATTTCTTGTTCTCTTTGGGTTCGAGTTAATCCGATTAACGCAAATTACTTTTATTTCTTTCGTATAAACTTAAAACGACCCAAGTTGAATGGTTAGCTAGTAAACTTGGGCTATTTCCCATCTAAATGTTTGGTATTTTCCTTGCACTTTTGCAAATCGGATGGCATAAAATTAAACAAATTGATAGCTTGTTATCATCATGCATGGCATGCGTTCGCATGTACACACTATACATTAACAAACAAGTTGCATCAGATTTGTGGTTCTTTAATATTTATACACTTACCTATTGCAAAATTTGCAACAAATTTACTATAAAAACAAATGCAACACACAAATTAATTGATATATACATGTGCCTTCTGGTAATTCAAGTATGTTTAAGAAATCAAAGTTTATGATTTTATAAATGGCACGTACCAGAAGTCCAGAACTGCCTTGACCTGACCTGATTTAACCCGAGTTCAAATAGGGTCAAGTTCAGATATAGATTTTTTAGTATTGACCCGGCTCGAATCGACCTGGACCGCAGGGATTAACACCCCTTACTGGTAATGAATTCGAATTTACTTTGTTACATGGACTGTTCTTTGCCAAAGGCTGCATACTACTCATAATAGAAAATAAATTAAGAGACATGCAACGCTGAAATCACATTATAATCTTGTACTGATTCACATGGACACACTGTTCGGGATTCCCCTTCCAGTAAGTCCGACTTCGCTAGATGGGTATAAGAGGTTATAGGGTACAACCCTATTCTTCAAATTTGCATCATTGTTTCTATAAACTATTCTCCTTTCAATATCTTTGAGCTTCTTGTTGAACTTTTTAAATGCATTCAAGGGTGCTGAATCCGCTGTCCAGTCATGAAATTCTCTTTGCCCAAGGTAAACCTCGTCTGAGGTATGTGTTGACAATAACTTTGCTAAGGACATCCCTAAAAGCATTTCTCGATTAAAAGGGAATGTTTTCGACATGGTTCCTTCAGGATCCATTAGTTGTTGATCGTGAGCTGGAGACCCTGGTTGAGGCATAAAACGACAACTTATACTTGGGCGATTTGAGAGATATCCAGCATAAGTGTATTGCCCAAAATTGACAGCTGCATGAAGTGCCGAGGCCACCCATATAATTGTAGTGCAGGTATCCACTAATTCATGACAAGTATGCATTTTTGGCCACCAGGAATCCTGTTTCTTGTCACCATGTCCCTCTGTTCGAATTTCCGTCCACCATGATTGGAGTTCCGTGTCATTTTCAACCATATGATCACTCTTGTAATAATAGCTGCAATACTCCTCCACCCATGTTTTGATTGCAAACCAAATCTCAAGACCATCCACTGCATATGGGTAATCCTCGATCACTAAATGAAGCCCGTGCGGAGAATTTGGGTCCTCAATTGCCATTCCCCTGTATCAACCTAACTGTATTAGTATACCATATTGCTGAAGTGAATAAAGATAACGGGTCAAGACTTACGCCTAGCTTAATTATATGATGCTATTATCTAACAATGTTGCTTTTGTGTTTTGTTTATAGTCTAGAATTTCAAAGTGATTCTCCTTAATGCACAAATCGTAGGAAAGAACCCTCTAAGATAACACACGAACTGTTTTACATTTTAATTCTTTATAGCTTTTTTTTCTCAGATGAATAGCATACCTCTTGACAAGATCAGCAGGAAGTGCCTGGTCTGTTAGCGCCCAATCCTTATATATCATAGATGACATCTCCATACCATATCTCCCTGTGAATAATATTTTCTCGAGAAAACCACCTTCATTGATTAGCATTTGCCTCCAAAATGCGTTGATGCTCATTGTATGACGGAAATGAGGATGGAGAAGTTTGTGTATCGGGTGAAGCACACTTAGTTGCCTATGCGTTGCAATTACAAATGGCTCAATAACAGCATGAGTATTCAACCTGCGATGTCACAAGAGCGAATTTTATACTTTTAATAAAGTGTATTTAATCAATAACTTGGTCCGGACTTTCTTCAGTACGTGTATATATACCAGTGACTTATGAGCTGATGTATCCCAGAGTCATTCACAGCTGCATATGCTTTGGCCATCTGCCAAGCGGTAGAGTTAATTCCATATTTAGCTACAGTGAACACTTTACTAATTGCACCAAGCTGATCCCCGTCTGGATGAGGCAAGCTTAATTCAATTAGCAAAGGCTTTAGAGTTCCATCTTTTTTCAAAAGCAGGAGAGTTCGTGTTGCGTAAACCTTGGTGGATGTATAATTAATCTTCCTTAAGTATGGCATCAACGAATCATGGTGGTCCAATATAAATAGTTTGTTGAACTTGACTGCCTGCAACACCGAATTTCATAACTAAGTGCCTTTTGTCTCATAATACTGACATCTTAAATTGCAAAATTTACCTCTTCAACTTTTAAGCCATCCAAAGTTTCCTCAATGTGCTTAGGTCTTATCGAGCTGTTTTGATTACCAAAGACTTTGAAGTCAAGTTTGCTAGTTGGAGGAAACTCCTGCAAATACAAATCACACAAGTCACCAACTCTTGATAGAAACAGATACAGTCATATAGGTTAACTAGTCATTAATATGCATTTGACTGCATGCACGTCCAGTGAAATGGCTTATTAAAAGCTCTTCAGACTTACTTTGAGTAGACGAATGCTAACTGGGTTCACTCCTGCCAACATTTGTCTTGCAAACTCTTCATCGGAATGCCAGTCATACGATTTTCCTGAAAGGTAGCAATAGGAATGTCTGATCAAGAAAACAAACTTTTTTATAATACTTATGGGCCTACAGGCAGTCCATGAGAAACCACATTAGGCAGCTCCAATCCTTCATTATAAATCTTCGATACCTCATGAAGTTTGTAAATTTCACCATCATGCTCATTCAAAGGTAAATTACTCATGGAAACTAGTCCATGAGAAACCACATTGCGCAGCTTCTGTTGTCCAAATTTTTCATCTCTCGGAACGTATATATTTATGCTCAAAGCATGTGGAAACCTGCTCTCACTTTTGGGATCTGCGAAATAGCAAAGCATACTTAAACACCATGTACAATTAGCAAACCAAGTATGGCTTAAAAATTCATTACTTAGGCAACCTGATCTAGTAAAAGGTCTTCCGGTTCTTCCCCTACGAGGGTACGGGTAGTCGGTAGATCCTCCAAGGACTGGACGTTCATAATGTGGGCCCTTATCTGGGTTTCCTAAATCATTGTAGATATCATAATTGTAAACCCTGTCCCATTCCTCGAACTTTTCTGATCCATCTCCCCTCAAGATAGCCAATTCTTCCTCTCTATAAGGACGGAGTAGCTCAGGTGTCTCATCAGGCAGATAAGCCTACAAGAGTGTGTTAAATGAATAGTTTCGTATCGAAGATGATAAATAGAAGTCAAGTTTGTTTTCCAATAAAGAATAAGGCTATAGGATACCTTGTTCACGAAGAAAATACGGTCCTTTGAATAACATTTGGAAGGATAAACCCATGAACTACAAACGAAATGGATTTGGCCATGCCCTGGAACATTTTCTAGAGTAAATGACTCCAGGTAGAATTCACTATTGTGAGGATTAGTGACCAGAACTGCCACTGGAAATCCGTTATCGACATTCCATTCAAATTCTACTTTTGCTTCCCGACCATCAAAAGGGTAACCGTTGTTATACTCTTCCAAGAATGCAGGCTTTCCGTATTTTTCTCTCAACCTTCCATCTAATCATAAGAAGAAATTTATTTACAATTTGTCAGACTAAATAATTTGTGTCTAGCTAAAGAGATCTTATAGTCATTGGTGCCCTGTTATCGAACATACCAAGCTTCATTTTTAAAAGGAAACTTCATCAATAGACCTAAAAATCTTGTGATGAATTAATTTATCTGTGCTTGTTAAGCTAAAGGATCTAACAGGATATTAGCGAGTATCTACAATGTCAAACCTCAATTGCCAATAATAACAGTAACTATCTTTTTAAAGTAAAAAAGACATTCAGTCATCTTGCTCTATATCTTTCATCAACTAGTTTATTACGGCTAAAGTTCAATTCATTCCATTGCGTTTGATGCGAGCATCACATTATTACGAAGTGATGCGACATCAGAGTGCACCCTGCAACAACTTCACATCACAAATCCTGTTGCGTTTTCGGCATCACATCACTCTGATGCACGCTGTACACAATTTTAAGCCAAGGATAGGTTAGAAGGTTATCGAGGTCTAGGTTTATAGATGGATGAAATACATAAAGTCGCTCCAACTCAATCGATATAAACAATATGTCGTGACGGCTTAGGCTTGGTTGATTTTGTCAGGAAAGAAAAGTAGGTTTCGAGGGTTCATTGATTAGTACACCCCTAATAATGGTTAGGTCACGATCATGGTCGTAGAAATCTGGTTTAGTGGTTTACCGACCCTTACTTTTTGGAAATTGAGCGAGAATGGGTGATGCACAATCCTTGCTGCTACATCTGTTGACTTTAACTTGAAAATTTATTCAATTGAACCCAAACTTAAAGGAGGTCCAGAAACTCGGGGCTTGACGAAAAAGAAAGTTTCGGCATTAGGAAAATGGGGTTATATGTGAAAAAAATAGCTCAACATTCATTTTTTCATGATATTCATAGTTGAGTCTACAAAAGAGGGGTCCAACTCATCATAGTGATTAGAGGATACCTTTGGTCGTTCACCTCTAATGTGACACATTCCACCCAATTTGATGAGCGTTCCTATAATTAAGCATGACAATCACTAGAAATCGCATGTGGCTATATGTTTGAAAGATATGATCATTCTACAAGCATGTGTGTTGCTGATCATTCTTAAAGTTTCTCACATACATGATTTGCCATTTAGTTGAACCTCAAATACTTGAGTATCTCGATAGTTATATTTTGACATTTTATCCCTATTCGTATGAAAACTCATACACAAGCTAGGTTGAGTAAGAAAAAGCTAAAAACCTGAGGATTTGTGATCAGGATAATCTGCGATAATGATCAGCTGGAAAGTGATTTTCTTGTGGCTAATATCATGCACTCCAAGAAAATTCATGCTCGCAGACCGTACATGAGAGACCCTAGTTGCATTCATGCTCATCCTCATCGCCACTCTCCCATATATTTTTTCCATTATGTCACGGGGAACTTCTGCCTCTCCCAACTAAAAAGAAAAGTGTGCTGAATAAAAAAATTCCTGGAACTGCTGTCATATTGCACTAAAGTAAAAGGTGTTTACTAGTCAAAAATAAATTCTTATGAACATTTAATCATCATCTTAATAAGCTTACTTCCTTCTTAAGCGCAAGTTCTAGTTCTCCTACAATCTCAGCTGCTGTAGGACGATCTGTGTGATTAGTTTTCAGACACCTATAGGCAATTGCAGAGAAAATTTCCAAGCTTTGTGGGTTAATTTTTCCCCGTAAACTGTCAAGGATGATTGTATCTAGTCTCTTCTCTTCGTATCTGATCTGTGCCAACGTCGGTAGCAACCGACGCTCATCCTGAATATCATATTTCGTCTCAATACAAAACCTTCCACACAGCACCTCAAACAAGACTACCCCGAATGAATAGATGTCAGATTCCTTTGTCAAGTACCCCAGTTTATAATAAAGCGGATCAATATAACCCAGTGTCCCTGTAGCATCCGCGACAAGAAAGGTGTACTCTTGGTTAGCAGGCCCAAATTTGGAAAGACCGAAATCTGAAAGCAAGGCATTGAAGTGTTTATCCAACAATATGTTGGAACTCTTAATATCACAATGTAACACTCTCTGCATGGTTCCTTGGGGATTGTGAAGAAACTCAAGCCCACGAGCTGCCCCAATGCAGATGTTAAGCCTTTGTTTCCAGGAGAGACTAGCGCTACTAATTAGCTTGCTTAGGCTTCCGTTAGGCGCATACTCATACACAAGGATATTTTCACCTTTCTTGTCACAATAGCCTAAAAGAGACACAAGATTTTCATGTTTGTATGTTGCAAGAAACCTGACCTCTTTCCAAAACTCAGTGGGTCCTTGTCCGAAACTCCTATCTAAACGTTTGATGGCAGTTGCTATAACCCGTTGTCCTGACTGGACAATGTCTCCTTTGTATACCTTGCCGAAACCGCCTTGACCAATGTAGTTATTGATACTAAAGTCATTGGTGGCCAACTTTATCGTTTGGAGGCTAATCTGAAGGTATTCAAACTCTTGTATTGAAGACATTTTCTTATTTTGGAGAAGATATATGATGAAAAGAAAGATCAAATAATGTAAGAGCTCCAAGATACAAGATATAAAGAATTAATGATATGGTTTTTATGGCCCATGAAAGTGAAAGGAAAGTAAGGTGTGGGGAATCAAAAGGAATGGCTCATACTGAAAAAAAGTTATTTGACAAAAACAACCTGTCCAATTTGCTAAATACCAGCTGGTATGTTCTATCACACTCAATTTTTTAAATTTGTTTTTAACAATCAAAATATCATTAAGAAAGCTAACTGAACTACTTCATGTAATAATTGTAGAAAGATGGATATAGGCCACAACCACAAGCAAAAGCCCAAATGCATATTACAATCTACGGAGTTAGATGCTAGAAAGGATGAAAAAAGGGTCGAAAACGAGGGTCTCGAATGGGAGGATATTTGCACGAATTACTAGTAATCATGATGGCCATGTTAGTTCGTACTGAAAACTGAAGGTTTGGCGTCCTTATGTAACTCCCAACACGGTGAGTGACACTCAGATGCAAAACAAGAGTGACAGAAGTATCAAAGTAGAGATTACATGGGCCATTTTGTCATTTTGTGCATACACTTAAATGAATGGCATTGCAGAATCTAAAAGTAGATAATTATACAAGGGTTTGTGGGTTTAGACTCCTCCCACATAGGATCAAAACACCTCCGACACCAAACTACTAATTACTTCATTTTTTAGTGCAGTGGAACAATACTTTTTTTCTTGACTCTGCTACCAAACTTTCACTTTCATTTTTTCACTCTCTCTCTCACATATACACTCTCTCTCTACACAACCGCTAGTGATGAACTTTTTCCGACATATCCTAAATGGTAACCACTGGTACCAACCCTGTCTATAGTCACTAGTAACCACCAGATTTAATCGATTTGTCACTGGATTGTACATTATGGTGAGGAGTTTGACTACGAAAGTGATGATAAGTTTGTGAAGAGTTTCTACAGGGCTTCCCTATTTGAGTCATTTGATGGTTCTAAAGTTACGAAATATGATGAAATTCCTTTGATGAGATCTACATTGGTTGTACATTAATTTGTGATGTGCTTGTTAATTATAAAAAATTTGTCGGACCTTTATTAACCAAATGTATTGAAAAGTATGTATTAACAATATCATGTAACCGGAAAGAAGAGTGTACAATCCAGCAGTAATATCATGTCACCGGAAATAAAAAATTCTGGCAATGCTTCGGTCAGAAAATAAGTGTGTGTGATATGGGAGAGATGGTGTATGAAAAATCTAAAAATTATTTGAAATTAAAGTGTTAATTAAAAATTATTTTAGTTAATAATTGCTCCTTCCAATGTAAAAAGGTCAAATCTTAAAAAAGTGGGTAGAGCGGTGTCAGAGTAGAGCAGCCGCCGTAAATCATCATACGCGGACAAAAATACAAAAGATTAAGTGGATTAAGTGGGACAGGGGTGGGGCAGCCCAATAATTAGTGGGTCTGAAAAAGTAAGGTAGAGCAGGACACTTGTCCAACGCTGGCATGGTAGATCACGTTTGGGTAGAGCATGGCCATAGCAAGAAAGAAAACTTTGTCTGGCTAGAAAAGGTCTACAGAGGTGGGGACATAGTTATAACAGGAATTCTTTCTTCCTTGTTGGTCTTAGGGTGATGCAAGTAAGCGTGCTCGATCTAGTGAAGTAAGTAGTAATGATTGTGATATATCATGTGAGGATAATGTAACAATCTGTAGGAAACTGTGTATTTATTAATGATATCGAATTACAATAATAAAGTTAACAGAAAATTAAATGACATAAAATAAATAACAGTAACGAAGAAAGCAGTAAATACTAAGACATGGCACATGTTTAACACGCTTCCCTTAAAAAAGATTAGTCGTCTGTTTTCCAGGGTACAGCGTCCAAAGCTGTTGTACAGCCGGAGTAGACACACTTGCCTGAAAGATCATAGAAAGGATCAATTGTTTATGACTGAAGGACTGCTGGAATATGTTCAGTAATGGAGCTGGAAAACCCTGCGTTTTTTGTGTCTAAAACAATGAGACTATGGCTTTATTTATAAGCAGGAGTTGTCTTGTCCACCAAGACTAAATAAATGCCATAAACATACAAATATGTTAAAATTAAACATGATTTGTATATGTTTTAATAACACAAAATATTCAGTCTAACTTGTTAGCAAAATTTGAATATATTTTAAAATCCGCCCGCACCCAAGCTAGTTTTCGAAGTTGCATTCGTGTCCACAGGTCGCGCGCTCGTGCACAAGTTCAGTAGCTTCGAACCCGTTTTTGGCCTAGAAATCTCACTTTCTGCACCCCCCCCCCCCCCCCCCGGCGCGTAGGCGTGGGAGTAAAAACCCACAAATGAATATTGAAGGTTGAAAACCAAGAGTTCCTTATAAACATTTTTTTAGTTCATGTTTTGTGTGATGTGGGGCAATTATTTTTCCAAAATTTGTGTTTCATGTGACTCTCTTTGAGACACGATATCTCATTCATATTAATTCCATATTAGACATACTTTAGCTCGTTGCGAAGCTTTCTTCGAGGAGAACACAAAGATACTAAGTACTAAGAATATATATAACATATACATATATAAAGTTATGTCCAAAGTATTGCAAAAACTCATTTTACAAAACTTTTTCCAAGAATCCCCCACATGAATGGGAATCGGTCGAAAACAGACGAAAGTTTCGACAAAATTTATGCGGTTAAGTCGTGCATAGGATAGGTAGGTGTAACCCTTTGAACATTCCCTTGTGAGATGCACTTAGTCTCTTAGATCTGAGTAGACGTGATGTCCTTGAACTCAACCTCTGTTTATGTAGACGACAATACACACTCACACAAGACTCTCCTTGACCTTGTCAAGTCCTCATAGTCGTGTTCGTTATGGTCATGAACACTCAACTAGTTCTGCAAGAGCTCTTAGAAATTGCGCCCCCATAATTTCCTTCGAAGCGACCCCACTTCTCTCTCACATAGGTGATTTCATCTTGAATCATTAAAAACATATGTTTTATGATTTCATCTTGAATCATTATGCTTTATGATTTCATCTTGAATCATTAAGCCATTTGTTTAACCTCTCAACAAGTCACATTGTTTAGGAATGGACTAGGACAATTACTATATTCAGTAACTCCCCCACATTGACGTGACTTCCCCCGCATTTCTATGATTAGGTTGTCCTATTGAACCCAGATCTTGGGATCTCCAGTCAATTGGGTTAGGTTTTCCTTCATAGAAACTCATTCCTTCAAGGGATTTAGTCCCATTCCTTTAGACGATTTACTAACTAACTCTCTACTTAAGCCTTTCGTAAGTGGATCCGCGATGTTATCCTTTGACTTCACATAGTCAATTGAGATAACTCATGTTGAGAGTAGTTGTCGTACCGAATTATGTCGACGACGAATATGTCTAGACTTTCAATTATACATTGTGCTATGAGCTCTGCCAATTTCCGATTGACTATCACAATGTATACTAATGGCCGTTACCGGTTTAGGACACCTGGGTATGTCATCTACGAATTAACGTAGCCATTCCGCCTCTTCTCCGCATTTATCTAAAGCGATAAATTCTGATTCCATCGTGGACTTAGCTATTACTGTTTGCTTGGAAGACTTCCAAGATATAGCGGCCCCTCCTAATGTAAACACATATCCACTGGTCGATCTAGAATCTTTTATGTCAGATATCCAAATTGAATCACTGTATCCTTCAATAACCGCTGGATATCTAGCATAATTTAGTTCATAATCACGATGTATCTCAAATAATAAAGTACCCTAGTCATAGCTATGTGCTTCACTTGGATTACTAGTATACCTACTCAGCCTGCTAACATCATATGCTAAGTCAGGTCGGGTACATATCATCAAATACATTAACATGCTAATAATTCTTGAATACTCTAATTGGGCAACACATGCCTCTCTATTTTTAGATAGATACAAACTGGTGTCAATTGGAGTTCTAGCTAGGCCGGAATCCCCCGCATTATGAGTATTAAGAATTTTATCCACATAATATGCTTGACTTAATGCAAGTCCACTATGAGTTCCTATGATCTTTATTCCAAGGATCACATCAGCCAAACCCATATCTTTCATGTCAAACTTTGATTTCAAATTGTATTTAGTAGACTTGATCATCTTGTCGTTACTACCAACGATAAGCATATCATCGACATAAAGACACAAGATTACACATCCACTATTTGTGTCTTTGACATAAACACACTTGTCGCATTCATTATTTTGAATCCACTATCTAACATAGCGTGATCAAACTTTTGATGCCATTGTTTGGGAGCTTGCTTTAAGCCATAAAATGACTTAACAAGCCTACAAACTTTGCTCTCTTGTCCAGGAGCCATGAAACCCTCGGTTTGGTTCATGTATATTTCTTCTTCTAAATCTCCGTTTAGAAAAGCCGTTTTCACATCCATTTGGTGAACTTCTAAATTTCTTAATGCGGCAATAGCAAGAATCATTCTAATAGAAGTTATTCGCGTAACAGGTGAATAAGTATCAAAGTAATCTACACCTTCGCGTTGTCTAAATCCTTTGATCACAAATCTTGCTTTGTACTTGTCAATGGTGCCATCAACTTTCATCTTCTTCTTGAAGATCCATTTATAGGCTAGTGGTTTACAACCATGAGGTAAATCCACGAGCTCCCAAGTATGATTTTGTAAAATAGAATTTATTTCACTGTTAACCGCTTCTTTCCATCGAGGCCCTTCCGAGGAATTTACAGCTTCTTGATAAGACGTAGGTTCATTTTCTACCATAAAAGAGACAAAATCGGGTCCAAATGATTTATTGGTTCTCGCCCGTTTGCATCTTCTAGGTTCAACCTCTTCTTCCTCGGGTTGATCTTGCCTCTCATCTTGGAGATCATTATCATCTCGTTGTCTCTTATCTTGGACAACTGCATCATTTACTCTAGATGTGCTTCCAGTTTCCTTCTTTAAACAAGGAAATATGTTTTCAAAGAAGGAAGCATTCCTTGATTCCATTACTGTGTTCTTTTGTATATCTGGATTTTTCGAATCATGTACAATGAAACGATAAGCATTGCTATTCTTAGCATATCTAATAAATATACAATCCATAGATTTAGGTCCAATCGTTTGGGCCTTAGGTGTCGGCACAACTACCTTGGCTAGACACCCCCACACTCGTAAGTACTAGTATGATGGTTTTTGTTCCCATCCACAGTTCATATTGGGTTTCTTGGTCGTTACTGGAACCTTGCACGAGAGAGATATTCAGGAACCTTGTTAAACTTGAAGCAAAATCACATGTGGTTTGTGGACAAATCACATGTGATTGTAAAACTTGAAAACTTCTGATAGGTGTGTAAACACCCATCCTTTTACCACTTAATTCTAGCTAAAACAAGACCAAAACACGTATTTAATATCATTTGTTTGGAATTATGCGTGGTTTTTGTGTTTATTGTGTTTTCAGAGCTAACCGGATGAATATTAAAGAAAACATGGGATTGCACGGGTTTTATCAAGGAAAAAGACTAAAGACGAAGTCTATTGTCCGAGAGATGCAAAAGATTTGAAGTCAATGGGCCTATTTGAAGATTTATCGAAGAAAAGGACCAAAGATGGAAGATTTTCATATGTCGAAGAAACTCAAGTCTATTAAACGAAGAAATTAAAAGACGAGTTGAATTTAATCGACGACAAATCCCGAATCAGAATCGAAAACGTCAACTTTTCTGAAAAGACGAGAAGACAAGAAGAAAGGGAGAAAGCCCACTCACCAACCAACCACTAGGACTATATATAGTTTTTCCCTTCACACAATTAGGGAGTTAGCTTTCATTTTCTTTTTCCCAGTTTCTTAGGATCGGTTCATCACCAACACCATTAGGGTGTTTGGTGATTTTCATCTTTTTCTTTCAATCTTGTAGCTCTTAATCATTACTCTTGTTACTTTTACATTAATCTATCAATTCCATCTTTTCATTCATCTTGTTCTTCGTCATCTTCTATTGCAAGTTCTTAAGTTTTTTATTTGATTCAAGTTTGATCTTAAAAAGTTGTTGATTTAGTGTTTTTATTGGTGGGATTTATTACTTATGGTATTTAAATGATTTGTGTTTGATTTGGAAAAACCTTTTTGAGTATTTGGTTTGATTTCGATTAAAACCCGTGTCCCCTGTTCTTCGCTTTCCACTGAACTGAGTTTCCCCAGATTCCGAATAGGGAATCTGGGATTGTGGTTATTCGGAATTCTTAAATTATTCCGAGTAGTGTTTCTGTTTCTTGTTTATTCGGAATATAAAACATTCCGAGTAAGGCTTTCCTTCAAAACTTTCCGAATAGGAGTTTTCAAAAATATATTCCGAGTAGCCCAATCTTTCCGCATAGAACATTCATTCCGCATAGGTGTTTACTTTCCGCATAAACCATGTTTTCCGAATAGGGCATGTTTTCCGAATAGGCAACATTTTCCGAATAGATCTTGTTTTTCCGCATAGGCATTATTTTCCGCATAGGTATTATTTTCCGAATAGGCAATGTTTTCCGAATAGATCTTGTTTTTCCGCATAGGCATTATTTTCCGCATAGGTATTATTTTCCGAATAGGCAATGTTTTCCGTATAAGCCAGCTTTTCCGCATAGGCAATTTATTCCGCATAAGAGCATTTATTCCGCATAGGACATTATTATTCCGCATAGGATTGTGTTTTTCCGTATAGGATTTATTCCGTGTAGGATACTTTTTCAGTAGAGTATTTTCCAGTTTTAATTCAAGTGTTGCTTTTTAATTGTTGATTGTTTCAAGTTTAAATCTTTCTTTATTGATTTCCTTGTTTAGTAGATTAGAAAACTAAACCTCCTTTTTGTCACCAAGAACAAATCATTCCACTTTAAACTGAGATCAATTCGAGAGGATTCCGAGAATCATATTTTGAACCCAATGAAAAATCGTATATCAAATGGCGCCGTTGCCGGCTTTTCTCGTTAAGATCAAAAGTTTTTTGTGAGAACTTGGATTTTGGGATCCGTTCCCCGTGAACGTTCCTTTTTCATAAAAACTTTCAAAAATCCTAAAAAATATAAAATTTTCAAAAATACAAAAAAAAAATTATTAAAAACCATAAAAACCAAAAATATTTGTGCTTTGTTTTTCTTTGTTCGTTCTTTTGCAGGTGTATGCGCACTCGATCCACGTCTTATCAAGAGCCCGAGCCTCTCGATCACTTAGACATGGCCGGTGTACCACCTCCAAACAATAATAACAACAACAACATGAATAATAACAACAACAATGAGCCCCTTCCGGATAATCGCCCGATGATTGAATTGTTGCAAGCTCATGTAGATGGCAACACGGATCCAATTGTTATACCACCAATTGCCGCCAACAATTTCGAGCTAAAATCAGGCTTTATCCAGATGGTCTCCGCTCAACCATTCTTGGGACGTACCATTGATGATCCACACGACCACATCAAGAGATTTCTACAACTCACCAACACGGTCAAATTCAATGGCGTTCCACAAGAGGTTATAAGGTTACAACTTTTTCCCTTTTCTTTAGAGGGACAAGCCCGGCATTGGCTTGCTAAGGAACCGCCACAGAGTATTCTCTCGTGGACGGATTTGGAAACAAAGTTTACAACTACTTTTTTCCACCCTCTCGTACTACCGCTTTGCGGAATGAAATTATAAATTTTGAACAAAAGTACGATGAGTCGTTCAGTGAATCTTGGGATCGTTTCAAAGATCTTTTAAGAAAATGCCCACAACATGGTTTTACCAAAGTACATCAAATTAATACTTTTTACAATGGTTTAAGCATGAGTGACCAAGATTCACTGAACAGTGCCTCAGGGGGTAATCTATTGGCTAAGACTTCCAATGCTGCTTGGGACATCATTGAGAATAAATCTCGTGTCCAAACCAAGAGTGTTCGGACCAATGTTGCTAGTGCTAGCACTAATGACAGCGACAAGCGACTTGACAAAATCACCACGCTTCTTGAATCGCTTGTCACCCACACCGTCAGCAACAGCAACAGCAACAACGCCAAAACTGCTCAAGTGAATGCTGTCAGCCAACCTTGTGAGATATGCGGTGGTCCTCACTCTTACACAACTTGTACCGCCACCCAAGACTACCCTGCTGAGAATGTGAATGCGGCTTATGGCATCTATCCTCAACCTGCTTATCAAGCTAGACCTTAAGGTGACCGTAACTTGCTTAGCTACCGCAGCAACAACTATCTTTCACCACCTGCCTTTCCTCCTACCAACCCAAACCAACAACAAAACCTTAATCGCCCTCCTCAACAACAACAACAACCTCGACAACCATACATCCCACCTCACAAGCAGCAACAACCGCCTCAACGAAACAATCAAGTCTACCAACAACCTGCTTACCAACCACCTGCATACAATACTCCTCCCAACCAAACAACCACTGCATTACACCAAGAGGTTGCAACCTACATGAGGACCAATGATGTGATTGTGGAAAATCTTCAACAGGAAGTGCGAAATTTGAAGGCAGACTTGGTCAAGCAAGGAAACGATTTGAGAGCAGACATGAGAAATACGTTGGATAGCCAAACAAATGACTTGAGGAACATGATGGCTAGTTTCTTCCAAAGTAGTCAACCCTCTTCTTCGGGTACTCTTCCGAGTAACACCGTTGCAAACCCAAGAGGGAGATGAAAGCAATCACTACTCGAAGTGGTAAAGGTACCAAGGAACCCGAGCTTCCTATACCTCCACCGGTGGTTGTGACTAAGGAGAACGAGTCGCCTGCTCCTATTCCTCCTCCTTCTCCTTCCCTAATTTCTCCACCTCTTCCTTCTACCCCCTCCTCCACCCGTGGTTGTGAGTGATCCTATTCTTCCAAAGCCTTCCTCTTCTTCCAATATACCTTATCCATCTAGGTTGAGGAAAGAGAAGCAAAAGAGCAAGGATGATATTCAGGTTTCGAACTTCCTTAAAATGTTCAAACAACTGAATTTCAATATCTCCTTCGCTGAGGCTCTCGCTCACATGCCTAAATATGCCAAAATATTTAAAGATCTTCTGAGCGACAAGGAAAAGCTCCTCGATATTGCCAACACCCAACTTAATGAGAATTGCTCTGCAGTACTCTTAAGGAAATTGCCAACCAAGCTTGGTGATCCGGGTCGTTTTCTTATCCCTTGCAATTTCCCGGGAGTAGAGAATTGCATGGCCCTAGCCGATCTAGGTGCCAGTATTAATCTCATGCCTCTAAGTGTTTGGAAGCAATTATCTCTCCCAGAGCTAGTCCCCACCAAAATGACTTTGGAATTAGCTAACCGTACGATTGCTTATCCAGTGGGGATAGCCGAAGACGTCATTGTAGGAGTCGACAAATTCACCTTCCCTGCTGATTTTGTTGTCGTCGACTACGAGATGGACCCCCGTGTGCCACTAATTGTTGGACGTCCATTCTTGAGGACCGGTCGCACTCTTATTGATGTTGAAGCCGGTGAGCTTATCATGAGAGTGGGTGACGATAAAGTAGTCTTCAACATGGGAAAGTTGTCTAAACAACCTTATTCCAACGAGAGTGTTAATTGTATTGACGTTCTGGATGAGGCTTGTGAAGCACACTTTATTGATGCTTGCAAAAGTATTCCTTCCTCTCTTCCCAATGTTGAGACCGTGTCCTCCATTGATTCATCGTTGTCTCTATTTGGAGATAGTGATTTATTTTGGAACAATCTTGAAGATACCATGGGAGATGTGAATTTAGCTACTAATGATTCTCCTCTCGATGGGGATGAAGACATGAATTTCTTTGACAATCTTCTCACCGAAGACAATCCTTCGCCTCCATCTCCCACGGTTATTGCTATCGATGCCACGACTTTGAAAACGCCTCCCGTCGAAAATCCTCCGGATTTGGAACTTAAGGAGTTGCCGCCACATCTCGAGTACGTGTTCCTTGACGACAACAAGAAGTCGCCCGTCATTATTGCGACGGATTTGAAAGATGAAGAGAAGACTCGCCTCGTTGCCGTGCTGAAAGCTCATAAGAAGGCTATTGCGTGGAAGATTTCTGATATTCGCGGAATTGATCCTCACTTCTGCACACACAAAATTCTCATGGAGGACGACTTTAAGCCCACTATTCAAAGCCAACGAAGGGTGAATCCAAAAATCCATGAAGTCATCAAAACAGAGGTTATCAAACTTCTTGATGCGGGTATGATTTACCCTATTTCGGATTCACCATGGGTTAGTCCAATCCATTGTGTGCCCAAGAAGGGCGGAATAACCGTTGTTCCCAATGAACACAACGAGTTGATTCCCACTCGTCTCGTTACTGGGTGGAGAGTTTGTATAGACTACCGCAAACTCAATGATGCCACGAGAAAGGATCATTTCCCTCTACCTTTTATGGACCAAATGCTTGAACGATTAGCGGGTAATGAATATTACTGCTTTCTTGATGGTTTCTCGGGTTATTTCCAAATACCCATCGATCCCCAAGATCAAGAGAAGACAACATTCACTTGTCCCTATGGCACTTTTGCTTACAAAAGAATGCCTTTTGGCTTATGTAATGCGCCCGGGACTTTCCAAAGGTGCATGTTAGCTATCTTCCATGACATGGTTGAACAAACCATGGAAGTCTTCATGGATGATTTCTCGGTCTTCGGGGATTCATTCTCTTCTTGCCTTGCCAATTTGGAACGTATGCTTAAGCGGTGCGAAGACACTCGCCTAGTTCTGAATTGGGAAAAATGCCATTTCATGGTAAAAGAAGGCGTCGTGCTTGGACATAAGATCTCGAAAGCCGGTCTTGAAGTTGACCGTGCTAAAGTCGATGTTATCGCAAAGTTGCCTCCACCTTCAACCGTGAAGGGTGTGAGAAGTTTCCTGGGTCATGCGGGCTTCTACCGTCGATTCATCAAAGATTTTTCTCAAATCGCTCGCCCAATGACCCACCTCTTGGAAAAAGATACTCCTTTTATCTTCTCCAAAGAGTGCCTTGAAGCCTTCAACTCGCTTAAGGATAAGCTAACTAAGGCACCCGTCTTGGTTACCCCTAATTGGGAGCTACCCTTTGAGTTGATGTGCGATGCTAGTGATTTTGCTATTGGAGCGGTTCTTGGACAAAGAGTGAACAAACACTTCCAACCGATCCATTACGCTAGCAAGACAATGACTGGGGCACAATTGCATTATACGACAACCGAAAAAGAGCTTTTAGCTGTTGTCTATGCTTTTGAAAAATTTCGCCCCTATCTTGTCCTTTCCACCACCATCGTGTATACCGATCATTCCGCGTTGAAGTACTTGTTGACAAAGCAAGATTCCAAACCAAGACTTCTTCGCTGGGTTTTTCTGCTCCAGGAATTTAAAATAGAAATTCGCGATAAAAAAGGAGCTGAAAATCTAGCCGCGGACCATCTTAGCAGACTTGAGGATCCATACCAAGGGGATCATCCGAACAAAGAAATCAATGATTCTTTTCCCTTGGAGACCTTAATGTCTATAAACTCGAAGCCGAATGAAACCCCGTGGTTTGCGGACTTTGCAAACTACTTGGCGGGTGGAATTCTCAAGGAAGGGTTGACGTCTCAACAAAAGAAGAAGTTCTTCACCGACATTAAGACTTACTTTTGGGACGACCCTTACCTATTCAAACAATGTGCCGACATGATTATTCGCCGATGTGTTGATGGACCGGCAGCGTCTGAAATCCTTGATGCTTGCCACAAGGACCCACCGGTGGTCACTTTGGTCCTAACTTCACCGCCAAAAAAGTGTTTGATTCGGGATTTTATTGGCCCTCCATATATCGTGATGCTCACAATATGGTTAAACGATGTGATGTTTGCCAAAAGCAAGGCAAAATCACACATAAAGACGAGATGCCTCAGAATTTCATACCGGAATGTGAAATTTTTGATGTGTGGGGTATCGACTTTATGGGGCCATTCCCTTCGTCTAAAGGAAACAAATACATCCTTGTAGCCGTTGACTACGTCTCCAAATGGGTTGAAGCCAAAGCTTTACCCACTAATGACGCAAGGGTGGTTTGTAACTTTTTGAAAGCTCTATTCGCTAGATTCGGTGTGCCTCGTGCCATTATTAGTGATCGTGGGACTCATTTCTGCAATGACCAATTTGCTAGAGTCATGGCTAAGTATGGTGTAAATCATCGTCTTTCCACAGCCTACCACCCACAAACTAATGGCCAGGCTGTAATATCCAACCGAGGACTTAAGCGAATTCTTGAAAGAACCGTGGGAGAGCATCGTGCCGCATGGGCTGATAAACTCGATGATGCTTTGTGGGCTTTTCGTACCGCTTACAAGACCCCGATCGGCTGTACGCCTTATCGTCTTGTGTACGGGAAAGCGTGCCACCTCCCCATTGAGTTGGAGCACAAGGCTTACTGGGCCTTGAAGTGGGCTAATTTTGATATTAACAAAGCCGGTGACCTACGCAAGATCTAACTCAATGAGCTGAATGAACTCCGTAATGAGGCTTATGAAAATTCGTTGATCTATAAGGAACGAACTAAGCTCATTCACGAGTCCAAGATCAAAAACCGAGAGTTCCGTGTTGGAGACAAAGTCTTACTTTTTAACTCTCGGTTGAAAATCTTTTCGGGCAAGCTCAAATCTCGTTGGTCCGGCCCATTCACCATTGCCCAAATTTTTCCATATGGTACTCTCGAGCTCGCTCAACCTAATGGACCTAATTTTAAGGTGAATGGCCAACGAGTGAAGTTGTACTTTGGTGAGGACACCTCTCACGAGGTGATTCCATCCCTCACCACGTTCCCCATGAACTAATTTTGGGTCGAGTCAGGCTCGTGACTCGGTTATAAAAAACAAGCGCTCCTCGGGAGGCAACCCGAGTATCTATCCCTTTAACCCCCTAAGTGTAGGGGAGAACCTATTTTGGTCGTTTGTGTTTGTGTGGTGATGTGATTACAGGGATAACTGCAATCTTGGAATCTTTGAAGAACCGTGTTCCCGTGTTATCCGAAATCCGGTTCTATCTCTCAACTATCGTGATTCAATTTTCTTCATACTCACATTTGAAATTGATCACTTTAGTCGTCTCTTCCTTAACTTGAGTTAACCAACGTGCACAATGTCATAAGTGTAGGGGAGACTTTTCCCACATGCTTAAACATTGAGGACAATGTTTATCTTAAGTGTAGGGGGGACTTCTATCGAAGTTTTAAGTGGACTTTTCCATGAAAATGCCTTCATTTAACCGGAAAATCCTATTTTTCAACATTTTTCAAATTTTTTATTAACTTTGGCCATTTAGTCGTAATTTTTAAATTTTTATCGTTGCTTTCATATGTATATATCCCGCAATAAAGTCAAAAATTTTAATAAAGTGGTGTAGCTAGTTTAGAAGTCTTTGACATATTAGGCCCGTTGCGTTTATTTTGACTCAACCCGAATAGACTTATTCAAGTTTATTCTAGCTAGTATCCTTAACCATGTAGACCTTAAATGGTTTATTAGGCTAAGTGTCCACGAGTCTCATTACTTGAGATTTTAAATTGTGGAGGACGAGAAATGATAGAGTCAATTATAAGTTGGTATTCTTTCACAAGCTCACTTGGTGTAATTATTTGCCTATTCTCCCATCACTTGCTAAAAATTTATCTACAATAAGTAAGGTCGTACGATTTGAAAAGTTGCTTAGCTTCTAGCCCAAGATCGTTTAAAAGTTGCTCGGTAATGATAAGAGTTCATAGCCAAGGCATAACTTATGAAGTGGGGCGCGAAGATTGGCGAGTCCGAAAAGGCCCTAACAAGGCATGAGGATTCAGTTTTATTGCTGAAGATCCAAAGTGATGTGAAAAGCATTATTCCCAAAATCAATATGAAGGATCAAGACTCACGACGAAAAGCAATCAACTCCCATAAAGATCATGGAGAAGTCTATCCGAAAAGACCCTAACAAGGTATGAGGATAAATAGATCCAAGTCCGAAAAGGAGGCGGATCATTGTATCTCAAAATCCCAATTAGAGATTGAAGAAATAATCATGAAGTCGTGGTCAACAAAATTGGAGTACCCCTCAAAAGTCTCCAAGTGAAGAAACTCTATTATGATGAGAAGACCATTATCTCAAGAACGTCTCTCGAAGATATGAAGTATGAAGTACATGCCAAATATCGGCCCGATAAAGGTCTCAAATCGTGAACCGAGTTATGCCAAGATATGAACTTTTTGATATCCCGAGAAGCAGTTTTAAGAGATTTTGTCCTTTAGCTAACTATTGATCAAATCGTCCTACTTTGCTTTCAGCCTAAATAAACTATCGAAATAAGTCCAAAAATGCATCTTCATGATCATTCTAAGACAAAAATAAAATATAAGAGATACACCTAGGAATAAGGGAGTCTAAGCATTTAATTAAGCCATGTGTGTAAGTGTTTGATTTGCTAACTTATAATAACAATGATCTCGTTTTTAAGCTTAGTTTGGGGAAAGTGAAACTTGAGGGTGATAAATCTTCGCAGCACCAAAGCCCTAATGTAAGTCCTCGATCTCTTTGCAAGTTATCTCCATCCTTTTGTTTATTTTAAAGTTTTGATTCCTCTTAGTACTTTAATTTTTATTTAGTAGTATTTGAATAAGGCCAAGGTTGATTAATTATGAGAAAAATGTAAATTTGCTTTATCACTAAGCATTGCATGAGGGCATGGCAATGGTTAAGTGTAGGGGATTTGATAGGTGTGTAAACATCCATCCTTTTACCACTTAATTCTAGCTAAAACAAGACCAAAACACGTATTTAATATCATTTGTTTGGAATTATGCGTGGTTTTTGTGTTTATTGTGTTTTCAGAGCTAACCGGATGAATATTAAAGAAACATGGGATTGCACGGGTTTTATCAAGGAAAAAGACTAAAGACGAAGTCTATTGTCCGAGAGATGCAAAAGATTTGAAGTCAATGGGCCTATTTGAAGATTTATCGAAGAAAAGGACCAAAGATGGAAGATTTTCATATGTCGAAGAAACTCAAGTCTATTAAACGAAGAAATTAAAAGACGAGTTGAATTTAATCGACGACAAATCCCGAATCAGAATCGAAAACGTCAACTTTTCTGAAAAGACGAGAAGACAAGAAGAAAGGGAGAAAGCCCACTCACCAACCAACCACTAGGACTATATATAGTTTTTCCCTTCACACAATTAGGGAGTTAGCTTTCATTTTCTTTTTCCCAGTTTCTTAGGATCGGTTCATCACCAACACCATTAGGGTGTTTGGTGATTTTCATCTTTTTCTTTCAATCTTGTAGCTCTTAATCATTACTCTTGTTACTTTTACATTAATCTATCAATTCCATCTTTTCATTCATCTTGTTCTTCGTCATCTTCTATTGCAAGTTCTTAAGTTTTTTATTTGATTCAAGTTTGATCTTAAAAAGTTGTTGATTTAGTGTTTTTATTGGTGGGATTTATTACTTATGGTATTTAAATGATTTGTGTTTGATTTGGAAAAACCTTTTTGAGTATTTGGTTTGATTTCGATTAAAACCCGTGTCCCCTGTTCTTCGCTTTCCACTGAACTGAGTTTCCCCAGATTCCGAATAGGGAATCTGGGATTGTGGTTATTCGGAATTCTTAAATTATTCCGAGTAGTGTTTCTGTTTCTTGTTTATTCGGAATATAAAACATTCCGAGTAAGGCTTTCCTTCAAAACTTTCCGAATAGGAGTTTTCAAAAATATATTCCGAGTAGCCCAATCTTTCCGCATAGAACATTCATTCCGCATAGGTGTTTACTTTCCGCATAAACCATGTTTTCCGAATAGGGCATGTTTTCCGAATAGGCAACATTTTCCGAATAGATCTTGTTTTTCCGCATAGGCATTATTTTCCGCATAGGTATTATTTTCCGAATAGGCAATGTTTTCCGAATAGATCTTGTTTTTCCGCATAGGCATTATTTTCCGCATAGGTATTATTTTCCGAATAGGCAATGTTTTCCGTATAAGCTAGCTTTTCCGCATAGGCAATTTATTCCGCATAAGAGCATTTATTCCGCATAGGACATTATTATTCCGCATAGGACATTATTATTCCGCATAGGATTGTGTTTTTCCGTATAGGATTTATTCCGTGTAGGATACTTTTTCAGTAGAGTATTTTCCAGTTTTAATTCAAGTGTTGCTTTTTAATTGTTGATTGTTTCAAGTTTAAATCTTTCTTTATTGATTTCCTTGTTTAGTAGATTAGAAAACTAAACCTCCTTTTTGTCACCAAGAACAAATCATTCCACTTTAAACTGAGATCAATTCGAGAGGATTCCGAGAATCATATTTTGAACCCAATGAAAAATCGTATATCAACTTCATACAAAATCGCATGTGAATTCATTACTTTGTTGAACTATATGCTGTAGATATTCACAATATAGGTGTTGTCCTACATGCAAACATATACAACAATTTCGGTCTCTTATGTGGGTAGGATGAAGAGCCTTTTCCAAATACTACGCGGAATCACGCAAGAAGCTTTCAGAGTTGTGTTTCACCTCACCAACATCTTGCTCAAATCGTCATTAAAGAATGTTTGCATAAAGAGTTCTGAGAGCTCTTGTTTTTGCGATTGTGGTCGTTCTCAATTACTTAACTCGACAAGAAACTCATTTAGAAAACAAGCAAAAACTTGATGTGTTGGAAACAAGAAATGCATAAACACAAACTCTTATAATAATTTTCATTAATATAAAAAAAATTCGATACATTAGCACTGTTGTATGACTAAATGCTTATTTAGACTATTGCCTAGACTATGGAAGCAAATATGAATTAAGCTTTTGCTTTGCCACCACTTAAACTGACCTTCACACCATTATAGCAAAATCCCATCATTTCATGTCAGAGATCCCTTGGAAATTAACTTCACTAGCTAAAGATTAAAAATGAGTAAATGTTGGATTCATTAAGATTTTGGGCTAAGGGACACGCAGATATCTTGAAACACTTTTAGCCTATTTTCAATCTTCCTCCTCACCCACTTTTCCTTTCTCGAGCTTCTTAGCAAAATTCATCTTCTCAAGGTTGAGTGCTTGAATCCAAAACTTCAGCAATAATAGCATCTTCAAAGTCCTTGTTGTCAGGCACAAATCAAACCAGAGACTCTGTTTTTCCGAGTTGAACCTAAATATATACAGACATACTTAGCTTAGGAAAATAAATTCTCCATGTCCTGCATATTCCTGATATCAACCTGCAACCATGATATCAACCTACAACCAACAGTTACCACCATTTCTAATCATATTTCAAAATCTAACTTTTATTATAAAAGTGAATTGTCAAAACAAAATCACCACTCCAAAAGTCAATTCAAGTGATATACAATATTTGTACATATTTGAGGTAAATCAAGGTAAATCACATGTGATTCGCGGTGAATCACATGGGATTCGCGGTGAATCACATGTGATTCGCGCATGAATCACATGTGATTCGCATGAGAATCACATGTGAAAAGTTTTACTAGTAAAAACTTATACTTATGCATGCAACTACAATAAAAAAAGATGAGTCAAAATCTTACTAAAGTATATACTGAACCCCTACTGCTGAACTATCGCACAAGTTACAAACTATCTGTAAGGAAAGACTAATACCATCTTTATCAAATTTGAGTGAAACAACCCAACAAAAAGCAATAAACCTGTATTAACACTGTAGTTAAAATTGTGTAAAAACATACATAAATTAGAAGTAATTTACACTAAAATCACTTGTGATTCGTAATGAATCGCATGTGATTCGTGATGAATCGCATGTGATTCGTGATGAATCGCATGTGATTCGTGATGAATCGTATGTGATTCGTGATGAATCACATGTGATTCGTGATGAATCACATGTGATTCGTGATGAATCACATGTGATCCATGTAGACTAACATAAGTTCTATCTGACTTTCGACCCGCTAGTATTTTTTTAAGTTACTTGTTTTCTTAAGTTTTCTTTTCAACTTTAATACCAATAGTATAGAACCCAAGTATATCACATATGTTTTGACATAAATCACATGCGATTCGTGGTAAATCACATGCGATTCGTGGTAAATCACATGTGATTCGTGGTAAATCACATGTGATTCGTGGTAACTCACATGTGACTTGTCGTATATCACATGTGATTCGTAGTAAATCACATTTGACTTGTCGTATATCACATGTTATTCGTGGTAAATAACATGTGACTTGTCGTAAATCAAATGTGACTTGCCGTAAAACATGTATGATACAAAGTCCACTAAACATGTCAACTCGCATCACACAGTGTACATTCAACCATACCAAAGTAGAGTATTTTCTATGAAAGGCCAAATAGCTGGTGCAAGTCTTGATGTCTTTGATAAGCATTCATTTTAGTCCCAAACTCCTTAACGCTATCAGAGAAACATTCATTTTAGTCCCCGATATGCATCAAGCAATGAACAACCCATGGACTCAAGTTACATCACCCCCCCATATTTTCATCACGTCCACCATTTATCAGCTTCTTTGTATAGCTAAACCAACATCATCCTTTTACACCAATTCCCACTCACTCAACGAATAAGTGAGCTTAGTGGTTTCAGACTAGGTTTATTATTATCTCATCAGGTTTGGGTCAGCGACTATTCCACCCATGAGTGACTCATACCCTGAGTAACCATCTGAGTATAAATAATACTCAACGACGAATACACCATTTGATAAATCGAAGAACCATGTGTGAGTTGATAATCACCAGCCCCTTTGACTGATGATCAATACTCCATATGATTTGTTTAGCCGACATCGTTACACAACCACATCCAATCCACTGATGATGTCACAAACCCATATCCATTAATTTAGGAGCCTAGCTAGTAGCATTAGTTTTTAGAAAAAATATTGTCACTGGTAATATTCGTCAAATAAGCCATAATAAGTAATACCAATTACTACTAACTCAGCCATGTTTCTTAACCTTTTAGCTCAACTCACAAAATCATTCATCACCATCACTCTTTTAATAACGCAGGCCCTTCATACCCAGCGACATCTAATACATAAAATACACCCACTGACATCTAATACATAAAATATAATTTCAAAGTTATAATATGGATTGTCAAATACACATAGCGAAACGAACAATAGATAAAAAAACCGATGATTAACCTCTTAAATTACATAATAATATATTAATATGTACCTATGCATTACAGGATTTTGATACATTAATATTCGCCAGTGGTGTACGACCTAAGGTGGTGGATGACGGTGATGGATCCGACAACGGTGTTGCGGCGGGTGGGTATGACGGTTGTGGTGCACCGATAGGGTTTGATTTGAAGTGTGTCTGTGTGTTGGTAAAGATTGGGAGGAAACGAATGAACATAACTGGTATGTCTATCTTGTTAGTGACAAAGATGAAATCACAAAAATGCCTTGGGTTGTTGTATCTTAACCGTTAGATGGATATTGAAATAGAAGGTCACGATTAATTCCTTTGTATTTTTTATAGTACACGTTCTTCGTAGAACTTTTTTTTTATGTAACAATTCATTTTATTATGTGAACCAAACATCTAAGTAATATAATCGAATTATAATTACATCCGATTACAGCAATATTTTAAAACCCGGGTTTCAGATTGACCCGGTCGAGTCGGCGGGTTCAGGTCAACCCGGGTCGACCCGGGTCGACCCGGGTCAACCCGGTTTTCTAAAAAAAAATATATTTTTTAATATTTTTAATAATTAACAAAATTATACTTATAAAAACTACAAAAACTTACGTATATTGAAAATATAAATTGTTTATCAACCAATATAATATGTAAAAATAAAATTTCGTCGCAAATACGTAAAATTTTAAAAAAAAATTCAAAAAAACCCGAAAATTCAAAACTCGGCCGGGTCTTGAGAACCGGGTTGACCCGGGTCACCCCAAACCCGCCGGGTCAAGCCGGGTTTCGAAAATGTGAAACCCGGGTCAATATGACCCGTTTTTTCGGCCGGAACCGGTTCAACCGGTTAACCCGGCCGGGTCGACCCGGGTCTGAAAACATTGGATTACAGGGCTAAGATATTTTCCAACCGATTGAAGCCGGTCCGAGAAAGGCGGCAGTGAGAAAAGTTGACAAGTCTAGCGTGACGGCTTCATATAAATACTTTCCATTTCATTTTACACATTTCATTCAACAACAAAACTCCACTAGTATTTTTATTAGTATTATTCTCTGGTGCTTTCCCTTCATTTCTGGAATTTACAGGTATCAATCATACCAATTCAATGATTTTATATAATATTGATTCACTAGATCTCTCTCTAATTACCATTTATTTAACCAAATCTATACTCATTATTGCGCAGTTGTTGTTATTGTTAGTTAGTTAAAAAGATGGTGTTTTACCGGAGCGTTTCGCTTCTTTCCAAACTCAGAAATCGGGCCGTAAGTCTTTTTTTTTTAATCATCATCATCATAAACTGTTACTTATTACTAGCGTGTTACCCGCGCAATGCGGCGACAAGTAACGGTATCTATTTTTTTCATTGAATGTTACATTTAACCTATCGAATTTGTATTTTTAAAGTTAAATTTATACAAAGTTGAAAAAACTAAAATTTGATAAAAATATATAAAAATGGATGTTAAATTAAAGAGAATAAAATTTTAAAGAATATGGTGAAATTAGATTATGAAAAAAATAAATAGATAAAAAGATATTTCACTTTTAAAATAAAAATGTAATATTAATAGTTTGTTACAAAAGTTTGTTACAAAAAGAAATGAAAGGATGAGATCAATTTGATAAAAAGTGATCTAATGGCTCAAATCCCATATGTTTATCTTAATTTTTGGTTTGGAGTTAGGTTTGGAGTTAAGAAGGAAAGTATAGATTTAGGCTTGGTTTTAAGATCGGAGTTAGGAAAGGAATATGCGCCTTTTATATAGTAGTATAAATAATGTGCTTACTACTTTATGTTTGATTTTAGCTTATATTTTATAAGCCCCAATTTTCTGCCTCTTTTTTAGACTTAAAACTTTATCATATCATAATCAACTAATACAACCCCTCAAGTCTCAAAATTACCCGGAAATTTCACACATTAAGCTTAAACAAACACCTTTCTTTAAGCTTTTATTTATGTTTTACAGATTATATTTCATAAACCTCAATTTCTGGTTTATTTTTCGATTTATGAGCTTATATAAGCTTATTATCATATAATTGATCTATATAAGTCCATTAATCTCATAAGTAAGTAGGAAATTCGAGGCTTATGAAATATAAGCCAAAATCATGTAAGCTCATAAGCCCAAATACAGGGGGAGTTTGTTTCTATTTATACAACAGGCTTATAGCTTATTTTGTTTACGGTTTATGTTTCATAAGCTCAATTTTTTGTGGCTTATTCTGAAACTTTTCGGCTTTATATAAGCTTATCATGTTGTGATAAGCTTCTGTAAGGCAAAATAGTTTCAAATGAGCCACAAAAAAGTGAGCTTATGAAACATAAACCGAAAAACAAAATAAGCTATAAGCCCGTTGTATAAGCAGAAACAGACATCCTCATAAGCTTAAACAAACACCCTAAGCTTATATGCGGCCTATGAAATTATTTGTGGCTTATTTTGAAACTTGGGGGATTATATAAGTTTATTATGATATGTTAAACTTTTATAAGCCCACAAGTCTCAAAATAAGCTAGAAAATTCACTTATGATACATAAGCCGAAAAACAAATAAGCTCATATAAGCTTAAACAAACACCCCCAAAAGAATCAACTCATAAAGAAATTTGTTTAGTTTATGTTTTTTGAAATGATGTTTGGATTATTAGCTTTATCAACATATCCAACAATGTTTGAAAAAATAATAATTTCTTCTAATAGAAATTTTCGATTAACTCATTGTATTAAGGATTTTTTGTTAGATATGAGAGTAAATCTAATTTTATATGACAAAATTACGGCAAGGGACCAAAATAGAGAGACTTTTGCACATTTTAGACCCGTTTTTGAGGGTTTCTGAATTTTGAATTTTGATATCCTTGTGAGGAATCCGCGTACTCATAAGTATTATTTGCCAGGATTACGATTAGTCTGCTTGTATCCGTGATTCCGAACAGAATCTTACCCAGATTAAAAGTCTAAATTCGAAAAGCATTCAAAATTGGTCTACAATGTGCAGGGCCACTCTATTCTAGTCCTATGTCGTAATTTCTCTTCTATTATTATATCAAATAAGTATCTCCTTACATGCTAACCAAAATCTGCTTTTCTGCTTAAAAGTAAACGAAAATGCTGAACTAGAAATCAGATATGTAATCAAAGACAGAGAAATCATATTTATGTTAATCAAATAAGCTAATATAGAGTATGCAATTGGACTGTTTCCTATGCTAGGTATCGATTTTGTCGTTAACTCCTTTTAGTTTGTATGATATGTTGATTGTGTGTTGCTGTTACAGGTTCAGCAGCCTAGTTTGACGAATTCAATAAGGTGGCTGCAAGTCCAGACTTCTTCTGACCTTGTAAGTTTTCCTCTAAATCATACTATTTTTTATTTTAAGCTATAAAATAGTACCAACTTCTTTATGTATGTGCCAAAGGTCACAAAAACTTTGTTTATTTAGGATACTAGTTTATGGACCATAAAAGTCAAACCTGGCTATTTGAGCTTCCAGAAAGTTAAAGAATACCCTGTACATCTTTGAGACAGTTGAATTATGTTTGACATTCCGTACTAGGGTCTAGTTACAGAAACACCATTTTGCTGTCTAAGGGTATTTAAATTAAATATCTGATTATATCAGTCACTTTTTAATGGGACGAAGTTTTGTACAGTGGCTGCAAACTGAATCATATTTATATGCTTGTATTGCTTTTACACACTGAAAAATCATGTAATGTGATCAGAGATTTGTTTCTGATAAGATAATATTTTAAGACACTAAGGCTCATGTTTAATTTTTTCATAAAGAATAATGGGTACGTCTCTGAAAATGTTTGGCGAGTAGTATAAAGGGCATCTGTTAAACCACTCAAGGATGGCCTAGTGGCAAAAGGGCTTGTGACTATCACTCTAAAATGTGTAAGGTCTCAAGTTCATTCCTGCTAGGTGCAAACAACCTTTGAAGTGGCCACGCCAACCTCCTGAAAAGGAGGGCTTTACCTACTTTGAGTCTGTGTGGTGGTGGGTTCAAACCCCGTGGATTAGTCGGCCAAAAGGTTGGAAACCATGGTTACCTAAAAACAAAAGGGCATCTGTTAGTGCTCTGTAGATTCCTTTTTATGCTTCTGCAATCATTATAGCATTCAAATCGCTGAAATGCTTTGCTTGTAACTTAGAGGCGTGGAGAAGAGTAATGTGTTAGTCATGTATGTTTTCAAAACTTTCTGGACATGTGATGTTGAGGCTTGTTATATGCTATAGAGCATAGACATTGTTTTCATTATTGTTACTTCTTTTGTGTGGTTTATATCTTGAACACGGGACAGTAAAATGAACAATGCAGTATGATTTACGGACAAGTCATTGTGGCTAAGTTTAGATGTATGTAAATTATTGTTTCTTGAACACTGTTGCTGTTTTTTAGAACGTGTGATATGACTGCAATATGACATATTGTGAATTTTACAAAGGGAAACTTCAAATAAAACTATTTTAGAATGCGTTTGGAGTGAGGGTTTAGGTGTAGGGAATGGGAAGCGGGAATGATTGTATATGTTTGCTTTACGTAATTGGTTTGTGGATACCGAAATACATGGGGTCTCTTGAAACTAGGCTGAAGGGGTGGGGTATATGGGTGTGTTTTTTCATAGAAAAAGAAAATAATTTTGGACTTTTCTCGAAAACGGAAGGGCTTCTATCTCTAGAATAGTCTTGGTAATTTAAAAGCTGTGTTTAGATCATATTATTTAGAAAAGGTAAAAAGTGCAAGGGAAATGTAGAATTGTAGATAAGTGTAAGGAAAAATGTGGAAAACTGCGAAACGTCTTATCTGAATTCTAGCTAAAATTTGAATGTGTACTTTTCACTTTCTTAAGAAAATATTTCCAGCACTTCGTGACTAAACAAGCTTTCTACTTTTAAGAGTACTAAAAAAAAATTGGCGCATTTTTTACCAACTAAATGCACCCTAAGTTTTAGGAAACCCATTCCAAGATATCCTCAATATTGATATCAATGCCATCTACCCCACAAACCAATGAACCTCCTTATTTCATAACTGTCCACAGTGAAATATTGTTTTAGCTCCCACCAATCAATTTTTTTAAATTGATGAAACCTTCTGGCATTGCCTCTTGCCGTGCCAATATGCCCGTCGTGGTCTCTATATTATCAATATGGGCATCATTGTAGATTTGCATGATTGCATCATCTCAACGCACCATTGAAATAACTACGTAATGGTGCCGATAGTGAATTGCATGTTAGGTTGCTTCCCTCTCAATTCATTATTGTCACCATCAATCTAAGATGGTATCGGTCCTTCCCTGCACATTGAGCTTGTATCTTTTTTCTCATTTCTGGTAACATTTTGCTCATAAACAGGCCTCTAAAAGAAACTTTTTCCACCGTTAATTAAGTAAACAAATCAAACCACAAAGAAGACCTGGTAAACTTCATAGATACACCGGTTGTATATAGTGTTCTTGTGGAATCAAGTAGTTCTGGGTATTGACGTGTTTTGAAAGATTGGGTATAATTGATGGCGGGGGAGTGGTAAAGTAATACCCATTTCCAACTTGCATCAATCAAACCAAACAAGTTTACTATTAATCTCATGCCAATACTTACTGTCCCTTAAAACAAAACCTATACCCATGATTTTACCCAAAAAAAAAACCAATTCCCATCGTGATTCTTGTTTGGAAACCAAACGCCCCCTTTAAAAGCATATCATACCAAATTGACCAAGGGAACCATGCATGCACAGAGTCCTTTTTTCTTAAATTCATAAGCAATGCTGTTGATTTCTTGCATTTTCACATTGTTTATTCAATTGAATCTGGTGCTTAATTGCTCTGTGAGCACTCAACAGAAGTCTATCAAGCACATTGTGTATATTTCATGCCCTTGATTTGCGAATTTGGATTCGAAGCTTGATATTGCTGTTATAAATCTTTGTAGGACCTTCATTCTCAGCTTAAGGAATTGATTCCAGAACAGCAGGTACATTCCTAACATATATGGTTACAGGGTCATGTTTTTCCAAAGTTTTTTGTCCTCTATTTTTCCTTTTATTCTGCCTGAAAACTTGATTTTTAAATATCAGAATTCAACCTGTAAACTTGATTCTATCGACTTGTGCAGGAGCGCCTAAAAAAGATCAAATCAGAATATGGAAAAGTTCAGTTGGGTAACATTACTGTTGATATGGTAAAGGAATCTCTCCTTCCTTTGTTTGGTTTTGTTTGTAGTTGAAATGCAATCTGTTTGAATATATTAAATATAAGTTTTCATTCATCTTGCGGTGTTTCTCTATTTTAATATCTGTTTTCTTCGTGATACAAATATAAGGTGCTGGGTGGGATGAGAGGAATGACAGGTCTACTGTGGGAAACATCCTTGCTTGACCCCGATGAGGTATAAACTCAGCTTGCCTATTGATGGAATCTTTTGTCTATTCTCATGCAGTACAGTACAATCTTGAACTTTTGAAATGAAAAATACATAAGAGTGTGCTTCTTTTCATGTTAATCAGGGAATTAGGTTCCGCGGTCTCTCTATACCTGAATGTCAGAAAGTATTACCAGCGGCAAAGCCTGGTGGAGAGCCATTACCCGAGGGTCTTCTCTGGCTTCTTTTAACTGGAAAGGTAGACTAGCATTCTGTGATTTCATCATTTGGAGATCAGTTTCTGCATTTAGCGTTTTATAATTCTTCTGATATTCACCGCTAATTCTGCTGTTATTTATATAAATTAAGGTACCAACTAAAGAACAAGTGGATGCTTTGTCGAAGGAACTACGCAGTCGTGCCACCATCCCAGGTGCTCTAATTTTCTCTTTTTTTAGGTTTCACATAAATTGATTATGTCTTGATGCCCTATTCATCATAAAAAGATGCTGAGCCAATTATGTCAAAAAGCGTTATAGTATTGCTAAACTCATTTATTTTTTGCAGAGTATGTGTATAAAGCCATCGACGCCCTGCCTGTTACAGCTCATCCAATGACTCAGTTTACTACTGGTGTTATGGCCCTTCAGGTTTTCTCAAAACTGTACCTCTTGCATTGCATGCCATAGCTGATCATAAATAGTTGAAATACAAAGTATTCTGTAAAGAGCTGATTTTAAAATGTACCAGAATGTTCGTTTATAGAATCGGTCTATTGAACTACTGTATATTTTACCTTGCTAAAAGCAGTAGCGGAGCTAGACATTTTACTGTGAGAGGACCAAACGCGTAATATATGTGTTGTAAGAGGGGCAAAGTGAACAAAAATATTTTTACTATACAAAAATCCGCAAAATTTACACTACTAGACAAAGTTGTGGGGAGGCCACAACCCCCCTTTGTCCTCACATTCCTCCGCCCCTGGCTAAGACTAAGTTTATTGACAATCTGTTCCAACCGGTTGGTTGGTAAAATGACAAAAAAAACTAATATTTATATTAAAAGGACACAAAAGAAGAGAGATGTTTACACGACCAGTTCGTTTGGTGACCTCCAAATACTTGATCCGACTTTGTCACGTGTTATGCTATGAATGGCTGATCGACCCACATGCATCTTATTTCATTCTTTTCAATTGATAATAGTATTAAGAGCATAGAAAGCTGAACAAGTGGGTTTTGTTATCTACAGTTGTGACCATATATGGCACATTTGCAGTTGCAGGTTTTTGTTTATTTACTGAGGAAGGAGGCGAATGAGTAGAGAATGAATCTGTGTATAAAGTAAAATAACGTATAGTAATTCTTACCTTTAAGGCCCATTAAGTATCAGATTTTAATTAGCCCATCTAAGTTTTATCTAGTTGTCAAACTAATTTTGCTTATTTCTTTTTAAATTTAAATATTTTAGAGTTTTAACAATATAAATTTATATAAAATATTAAATAATTAAATTATATATAAATAATAATATTATATGTTAGGTTGGGTGGGTTGGGTTGTTGATAAATGATACTGTAAAAAATTTGAGATTGATTGTATGTATTGGTTGTGTAAATGGGGGAGTAAAAAAATAATATTTTAATAGAAGATTGGGTTGTGATGGGTTGTGAATAAACATAGTCAGGGGCTGTTTGATAAAACAAAATGATTTAGCGCTGAATCATTTATCGTCTGAATGATTCACTTGCTGCGTGTGACCTTGCTTCTGAATAAAAATTGGGCGTTTGTTAACCGCGCTGAATGAAGGATCTGAATAACATAAATTACTACTTTAACCTCATGCGTAATCAGAAACTACTTCTAGTAAATAAAACGAAAGTACATATGAATATTGAAAAAAACGCTAATTAAAGTAGCAATGTAAATAAATAAAGTATGTTTTTTTCTCGCTATCGTTGTAAATCGAAATATGTTCTCGTGTTTTACCTATAATCTAATTATCAATTCTTTTTTCTAATATTTAAAATGTATACTACGTATTATTCATTTGAAAATAATGTTACATTTATGGATTTATTATGTCAACCTTAACTAATTATATCCATTGAAAAATAGTTAAACTTGAATTCATATGAAAAAGATACGGGGTACGGGGTTATATAAGATGGAAACATTTGCGAAAATGTTGTTGCTGAATGGCATTGCATGCCCACCGTCCATAATGATACAGAGCCTATTAGAATGATACAGCACATGAATGTTTTACCACCAAACAATTATATCGCTGACCGATTCAAACTTGTCCTCTGAACTATATCATTCAAAGGCTATCAAACACCCCCTAACTGTGGCTAATTATCAAAATCCATTGACTTTGGTTACTGTCTGCCAGTTTATTAAAATCATATTATTAAACTATTGCTGACTCTGTTTGGGTTATTTTATCTAAACATTCATATACTTATTCTTGTTCCAGGTAGAAAGTGAATTTTCAAAAGCGTATGAAAAGGGGATCCATAAATCCAAGTGAGTTTCTTCTTAGTCTTTATCTGTTAAAGTACTTGTTTGTACGTGTGCAGAATTAGATATTTTAAGTTCAATCTTATTATAGATACTGGGAGCCAACATACGAAGACTCTCTTTCATTGATTGCCCAAGTGCCAGCTGTAGCTGCATACGTCTACCGCAGGTATATATATGAAGATTTCTTTACTTGCTCTCATGAGTTCACTTTTCTCTATTTATATTGTTGATTTGCTTCTATGATAGTATATTGGATTGTAGTCTCAGGGGTCTTATGAATCGAATTATCTTTGCTAGAGACTATTTTTAAAGGTGTTTTTTTTTTTTTTTTTTTAAGGATATACAAAAACGGGGAGAGGATAGCTGTGGATGAGTCGCTAGATTATGGTGGCAACTTCGCACACATGCTTGGATTTGATGGTCCCGAGATGCAAGAGCTTATGAGGCTCTATGTTACCATCCATAGGTACAGAACTTATATTATCTGTTATGCACTTATAACATTCACACTGTTCTTAATTGATATATCAATCGTTGCAGTGACCATGAGGGTGGAAACGTCAGTGCTCATACCGGTCATCTTGTAAGCATATAACCCCTTTCTCATATGTGTAACATGTTTTTTTTGAGCAAATTAAGCCCAGGAACAGAAGTCTGATCCTATTGCCATACTGTAATTTTTATCAAGCAGGATCCTTGCCTAAGTGTTTTTTATACTTATGTAGGTTGCCAGTGCCCTCTCGGATCCATATCTCTCGTTTGCTGCAGCATTGAATGGTCTAGCTGGACCCCTCCATGGTCTGGCTAATCAGGTATGATTTTCCTTCATCTTCTCTTTATTATATATTTCAGCTTCCTTATGTGTATTTGTGAGGTTGATGATTATAACAGACCAATATGTAGTCTTGTTTGTTATGGATATTAGGAAATTGTTACATATGAAAGTAGATCATTGTTTCTGCTTCGTCTGCTCATATGTAAATTCATTTCTTGTGCAGGAAGTTCTGCTATGGATCAAGTCTGTGGTAGACGAATGTGGAGAAAACATAACCAAGGACCAACTTAAGGACTACGTCTGGAAAACCTTAAATAGTGGCAAGGTATTGCGATAAGACTTTGATTGATCAGATATGCAACAACACTCTCATTCCTAATTCTTTTGATAAGCAAATTAGTCATGCCTTAATCAAATTTTGTTCTATTTATTCTAAATACAGGTTGTTCCTGGGTTTGGGCATGGCGTTCTACGAAAAACCGATCCAAGATATATGTGCCAACGAGAGTTTGCACTGAAACACTTGCCTAATGATCCTCTTTTCCAGCTGGTTAGCACCTAATAGCTGTTGATGCAATTATTTGAATTCACGTCTTAGCTTTGTATCTGACATATTTAGTTTCTATAGGTTTCAAAACTTTATGATGTGGTGCCACCAATACTAACGGAACTCGGCAAGGTAAGCTGCCCTTTAGTTCATTTATGTTGCAAATAAAAATTATAAAATAAATTTCGATTGTTACAAGTTGGTTCTCATGGAAAAACATTGATTTAGATTTTAGAGTAGACATACATAAAATTTCAGAGCACATTACTGATATGCATAATATGTGTTCCCTATACATATATACTAATTTAGTCTAGATGTGAAGATGTCAATACTGCAGCACTAAAAATTCGCATGTGAAATTACTCTTGTAGGTGAAAAACCCATGGCCCAATGTTGATGCTCATAGCGGTGTGTTACTCAACTACTATGGTTTAACCGAAGCAAGGTACAAAACTTCTACTTTTGTTCTCGCTGTTCTAAAAAGAATTGATATAGTGCTTAAAGTATTTGGTTATTAAAATTCAAACACTTTCAGATATTACACGGTTCTCTTTGGTGTATCGAGGGCAATTGGAATCTGTTCACAGGTTAGCCGCTAATCTTAACACCCTCAATGGTTAATATTGTTTATTTGTTCAGGACTTGTCTTAGTCTCTCTCTTTATTTTGCAGCTCATATGGGATAGGGCTCTTGGGTTGCCATTGGAGAGGCCGAAAAGTGTTACAATGGAATGGCTTGAGAATCACTGCAAGAAGTCTGCGTAATTTTGTGAACCAACTTTTACAGTTCATTATTTTTTGAAATCCAATAATAAACGTTACTTGTAGATACACAGTAGCCATATGAAAAGCCTCGAGTGCTTGTTTGAACAGAGAGAGCAGAAAATTTCTGTATTAGTACTATTGTGTGGTTGGGTGGCTGGTTTTCTGGTATGTTGGTTGGTAAATCGATTTATATAGTTTAAAGTTACATTTTGGATTTTTGGTGCCTGTTGAGTCCCAACTGTGTTGGTTTTGCTATAGCCGGGAAACGTTATAGTTTTGGTTCTTTCATTAACCTTTTCTTCTGAGAATTAAGAAGCTTTTCTTTGTTATACGTCTGTATGCTTTTTTCTTGAGCAATAAATCTGGAGTATTTGGTACCCAAAGATGCATCTCATGAAGACCCAAACACAGCACATAGTACAAACACACAGGGTTGAAAGATTTATACTCCGTAGTAGCATATGCTTAGTGTATTATTTTACTACTTTATACTCGTTGAATGTACATGCCAAATGCTGTTAAGATCTTTCGCTCGGACAATTTCTACTCATGATTCCAGAAATGAGCTCTAAACAAGAGACTGAAATTTTAAAAGTGAAATGCCAACCTGCCATGCTTCAATTGTTACACTTCTCTGAAGCGAATTTCTCATTAACTATATTTTCATTCGTGAGAAAAAAGACTAATACATAACATATGAAATTCCAGTTGAGTTTCTTGTATTAGACTTGCTGATATATATATATATATATATATATATATATATATATATATATATATATATATATATATATATATATATATATATATATATATATATATATATATATATATATATATATATATATATATATATATATATATATATATATAGTGTTCGTGCAATTTCTTGCGGGGGTTCGGATGGTGAGACCCTTTCGGACCTAGTGTGATGTTCGCTTCGGATTACCTGAAACCAAAGTAAACGTGTTAGCCTCGTCCGGGTGTGAGAACCCAGACAAAGTTCAGGCGTGAGAGTAAGTAAGGGATTAAATCCGGGTGGGAGAGATATATAAGAATATTATAATGAATATAATATATTAAGGGAAAAGAGTTAACTCAAACCTTGAACCCAAGGGGTATTTATACTAGTCAAATCTCTAAAAGGCCGGGAGTTGTAATGGGCTTTGATCGGCCCAATTGGGGACATCTTTTCCTACTTTTTCGGGGGTGTGTATGTTGACTTTTCCTGTTAACTTGCGTTAGCGCCTTCCGGACTAGGTCACGCGTTTCGGACCTTCTGGTTTGGTTCCGGATCGGGTCATGTGTTCCGGACACATACACGAACAAGTCCCCCTGTTAGGACCATTGTACTAGTTAAATGTAATAGGTAGACTAGGAGGTATGTAGTTCCTCCTGGTCCTAGTAGTAGTAGGAGCAAGTCCTGCTCCTGGTCCTAGTCGAAGTCAAACTTTATTATTTACTTAATATTCTGTTAGGATATGCATGAGATATGTTAGGAAAGGATATGCATATCAGTTTTACACGTTTTCTCTAATGCTGTATTAGGGTTTCCTTGTAGTATAAAAGGAACCTTAGGCAGAAGGGTTATACACACCTTCACAAAACGTAGTTCTACTCATTATCAATATTAGAAATCCTTAGAAAGGATCAAGTCTTTATAGTTATTCTGTTCTCCTTGATTATATTTATATTCTACATTCATATTGTGTATAGAGTCTCTTTGTGATTTGACTTGTGTATAGAGTCTCTTTGTGATTTGAGTTGTGATTACAGAAGTCATTCACCGGTCCTGACAGGCTGCAAGATCTACATCTAGTAGACCCAACAAGTGGTATCAGAGCCTGGGAGGGTCTCTATACAAGAAGAATCAAGTTTTCTTATTACTAATATTTTTTTATCATGTCTGCCTCAACTTCTACTCAAACAGGAGAAGACAGCACTCCAAAAATTGTGCAACCTCAGCAGATCCTTGCTACGGTCTCAAACACGAATGGTAAATTCCCTCTTCTGAAAAAAGGGTGAATATGAAAATTGGGCAATGAAGATGGAATGGTGGATCACCAATACTGATCAAGATCTTTGGAAGATCATTCTGAATGGAAACAACAGGAAGCTTACTGGAAGAGACAAGAATGGTAATATTACCCTTCTTGACCCTAAATCTCATGAAGAAATCATAGCTATTCAGAAGGAGGTCAAAGCAAAAACGATTTTGCTTCAATCTCTTCCTGAAGATCACATGGGTGACTTCTACCATTTGGATGATGCCAGAGAGATCTGGAATGGCATAAAAGCAAGGTTTGGTGGCAATGAGGAGTCAAAGAAAATGCGAAGATCCATGCTGAGAGATGAATTCACAGAATTCAAAATCTCAGAAACTGAAGGTCTACATCAAGGGTATGATAGGTTTCAGAAGATATTGAGCCAGTTGAATCAACTTCGGTCAAAGCCTGATGATGGTGACATTAATGCAAGGTTTCTTAAAGCCTTACCCTACTCATGGAATCAGGTGGTGATCTCTCTCAAAGCCAAAGGTGGGCTTGACTATCTCAACTTTGATGATCTGTTTCATAGGCTCAGAACTTTCGAACCTCATGTGAGAGGATTTTCGAGTGACTCTTTTCCCACTCCTGCTAATTCTGCCTTTGTGAGTTCTATGGCATCTAGTCCCATGTCATATGCAAGCAGCCCAAGCAATACTGTCTCCTCTCAGCATACTGTTCAGCATACTTCTGCTCCTGATCCTACTGCCAAGTCTGGTAGTATGGTAGAAGCCGTTTTTCATTCTTTTGTGGCTGATATTAATGCTGAACAACAACTTGCTTTTGATGACTTCAAACAGGTTGATAAACTTGACCTGGATGAGATGGATCTTAAATGGCAGATGGCCATGCTTACTCTTAGGGTTCACAAGTTTGAGAAGAAAGCAGGAAGGAAATTTAATTACAACCCTCGGGAGCCAGCAAGATTCGACAGAAGCAAGGTTCGATGCTATAACTGCCAGCAACAAGGTCACTTTGCAAGGGAGTGCCCTACCAAGAATGATCAGGAGAAGAGCAGGTACTCCGCTTTCAAGGTTCAGGAGATAAAAGATGACAAGAAGGCATTGGTATCTGTTGACTCTATGGTCAACTGGAATGATCATCAGGCTTCTACTCTGGAATCAGCTGAGTCCTCGACTGACGTGTTTGCAATGATTGCTGGGAATCTCTCTGATGTAGAAGAAGCAGACGAGTTTGCCCTTATGGGCATCTCACCTCAGGTACAACATTGTCCTCTTGGTTGTCATGATAAATACTCAGAATTGTTGTCCCAATTTAATGAAGTAAATGATCAAAATGATAAGTATTTTTTAGAGGTTCAAGCCTATAAGGCTTCATTAAACACATTGGAACAACAAAAGAGGTGGTTACAAGATACTCAACGTGCGTATGAGGATAAAATCAGGATACTAAGCATCGATTTAGAAAACACGACAAATATGCTGAAATATACAGAAACAGTAAGAGATGCTAGTATCAAAGAAAAAGAAGAGATGCAAGGCAAATTAGATGCTACAATGCTAAGATTTGAAAAATGGCAAAAGGCACCTAAAAATCTTTCAAAATTAATTGATAGTAGCATGTCTGGTAGAACTAAAAGAGGCTTAGGATTTGAAAAATATATTGATTCAGAAGATGTATTTGATTTATCTTTTTCAAGTGTCTTTAATGCCGACAAAGAGGATGAGGGAAAACCTAGTTACAATAGGTTTAAACCAGCAGCAGAAATGCATGCTGTCCCTCCTCCTCTTACTGGAACTTTTATGCCCACTTCATGGCATAATGAATTGGATGGATCACAGATGCTTGAGTCCCCAACAAGTTCTACTAATACTAATGACTTTGTCTCATGTACTTTCAGTGACAAAGCCGGTGACTCTGCATCTAGTGGTTCAAGTGAAGAGTCAAGGCCTACAAGTTCCAAGATGAATGAACATGCTGCTACTGGTGCTAGGAAGAGTGAAGAAAGAGTTGTTGTTATGTCAAGTGTGTCTGGTCCTAGTTTATTGAGTCCTAAGAAGAATGTTTCTCCTAGAATTGTGTGTAATAAAGTAGGCAGTATGAAACAATCTCATTCTAATAAAAGGTCTTTCAAAACATGTTTTGTTTGTGGCAGTGCCTTTCATTTAATTAAAGATTGTGATTATTATGACACACATGCTTCTGTTAATCATGGTTTTCCTGCTCCTGGTCCACCAGGAGCTACCCCATATGCTTCTAGAAGGCTTAATCCTAGTGCTCAATCGTTTACTTCTTCTAGAAGGTCCTCTCCTTTAGCTTCTGATCATTGGAGAAATATTGGATTCCAAACCACCAGTAATTATTTTCAAAATTTTAATCCAATCTATCCACATAATTTGGACCACACGTATTTTGGTTTGGGGAATTTGGGAACTGCTGTTAAGCCCTCAGCAGGTTGTTCTTGGTCAAATAATGTAAAACCCGTATTTAAAAATCAGAATATTTAAATACGCGGTTTAATATTTATAACTATATACGTATTAATTATTGACAGAGATATAAACGCAGAAGTTATACGCAATCTCAGCTTATTTAAATACTACAATAAGATAACAAACTAGATTACGTAAACTACGCAGCACGTAAACATTAATATTAGGCACGTTTATTCGTACTACGTATAATTAATTAATACGACAAAGACTACGTAAATTAATACTACTTATAGCACATACAAGATATTTCACGGCATAGTTTATACGAGAAACCGTACACGTATTTATTTAACGCGTACGTTTTATTAAACGAATAAAGTTTTGGGGCTGTTTTTGACAAAATAAAATAGAGGAGGACTTGGGCTCAAGGCCCAAGTGTTTTGTTTCTTTCTTGGCCGGGTATAACAAAAGAAAGGACGGGGCTTTTTGTTTATTCTCTGCCGACACAAAAAAATAACACACAAGAAACCCTAAATCCAAAAACAAAGCAGCCGCCTATTTTTCCTTGGCTCTCTCCTTCCCTGCCGCGACCCAAACCAAGAAATAAGAAGATTTACTAGCGTGTTTGATCCAGAAATCAAGAAAGACGAAGGTTGCTGTCTTAAAACCCTAAACGATTAGTAAGCTTGTATAAACCCTAATTCGTTCTAATTAATTTCTTTTAATCCGATTCATTGGGGTTTAAAACATGTTTTTTTGAATATTATGAGGTGGGCTGTGTGTCGGGATATTGCTATGTTTGTTTGGCACACAAACCGAGAGTCAAAAGACTCTCGGTGATTGATTTACACAACCAGCCGCAATTAATTAGGGTTTGGTTTGGGTTTGCACTAACGGGGGGAAAATAGAGAACAAGCAGGGGGAAAAGGTCGTTCCACCAGTGGGAACCGAGACCATATAGGTCTCGGTGGGATTATTATGAATAGCAGGGGGAACCCCGAACTGCCAATGGGAAAACTGGCAGTAAAGGGGGTGTTTGGCAGTGGGTTTAAACTGGGATTTAGGGCTGTTTGGCTACAGGTTTTACGGGTGTTTGGCAACCCGGATTAGAAACAGTTAAGGGTGCGTTTGGGACTGTTTTATCAGTATATATTTTTAGGAAATTAGTAGAAACGTTTTAAAAAAAAAAAAATAATAAAGATTTTAAATTATACCTTTTAAATTAGTTTACTTTAAATAAATGTTTTAAAATGTAATTGGTAAAATTAAATATAAACAAGTTTATAAAATTTAAAAGGGTATAATTTTATTAAATGAAGTAAATTATTTCGGGAACTTACTAATTTAGCAAACTTTTGTTTTCAGCAGGTTACCTAATATAAGGTTAATATAGCGTCAGAATACTTTATGCCAAAATTAATAGTAGAACAATAATACGTTAAAAGAATTATAAGCAAGATCAGATTTATCAGTTAAAAAGCGTTTAGAATTCCAGAATTTTAGAATCAAAATAAATAAATAAATAAGAAACCAATAATATCAGTAAAATTTAATAACGGATATCAGTTAACTTATTCGCGTCTTTTATTCGTGTAGCACGCGTGAAGCCCGAGTAGTATTCGTTCAGTCTTCTTTCAGTCAGTTACTGGACTAGAGGTACGGATTTCCGTCCTTTCAGTAAGGACTTCCTTTCTTATGCATGATTAGGATTCCCCGTCTGCAGCCAATTGTTTTCCCCAGTACATGTTTAAGCTTATCAGTAATCATATTAATAACAGAATAAATTGCCTGAGCATTATATACAAGCATGTTTAGTGTATGTACTAGTTACGGAGGTACCGTAACCACGACACTAGAGGCACCGGTGTCGTGACTCACATGCAGGAGAGTGATATCCTGCATCGTCCCACTCAGCTCAACTTGGCCATTTTATTAGTATTATTAGTGGGGCGTATGGATGCATCCTAGGCTATAGTTTACAGTTTAGCAGGTGAATGTGGTGTGTGCTCTACATCCTTCACATTGGAGCTGATCCCTCCACCCAACACAGTTATTTAGAGGTCACCCCTCTATAGCATGACGAGGACACCCCTCTATGTATTCATGCAGCAGTTGATTTAGTTCATGACCTATATAAGCTCTTGGCAAACTAAAATACAGAAAATGCATGTTTTCAGAATTAATAAGTTATATTTCAGTTTCAGTATATATGAAAAGGTTTATCAAATTTTATACAGAGTTGTACCACATGTCATATCAGTCTCATAGTTTCATTGTAGTTTTCTTATTCCATTACTTTCAGTGCATCCTATTCATGCCATATCCGTCCACTGAGCGTAATGCTCAGCCGTAGTTTCCTTTCATGTTTCCAAACGGCAGGTACACAGGGACGATCTTAGGACTGCTAAGAGAGTACGTGCATTGGATGGGAGCTATCCAGACTCCTTTATTTTATGCATGCATACTTTACATCTCTTTGGTTGTTGGACATTGTTTCGTCCTTTTTCTTTCAGTACTTAGTCTTTATATTTGGAGCTTATGTTGGACTACCGATGTTTGATTCCGGTATTTTCCGTATGGTCATTTAATGTTTAATACATTGCCTTGCATGCTTTGATGATACGCCATAAATACACGTAACGGTCCATTTATCCAAGTGGGGTGTTACAAATAATAATACCCATATGATGCATAGGCAACCAAGGAACAACGGTGGATCTCATCAATCTTCTTGGCACTCCTCTAAAGATCCACAAGGCAGGCTCAAACCTGCAAAGGTTTGGGTCCCCTTAAGACACTAACTTTTGCATTGTTATTATCTTGTTGTTGTAGGTTACTCCATACCAGGATCCTAGCTTAGGCATTGTTGATAGTGGTTGCTCCAGGAGTATGACTGGAAATAAAAGTCTTCTCTCTAACTTTGTACCATTTCATGGAGGCAAGGTCTATTTTGGTGGGGGTGAAGGCATAATCACTGGCAAAGGGACGATAAAGACTCCTAATCTAAATTTTGAGCAGGTCTACTATGTGGAAGCACTTCAACACTTCAACTTGATATCGGTCTCTCAAATTTGTGACAAGAAGCAGTTTGTTCTCTTCACCGATACTGATGCACTTGTGCTTTCCAAAGACTTTCAGCTTCCGGATGACTCACAAGTTCTACTCAGAATCCCTAGAAGACACAATCTCTATAGCATCAAGTTGAATGAAGTCAACCCTACTGGTCAACTAGCATGTCTACTTGCTAAAGCCTCAGAAGATGAAGCCACTAAATGGCACCGAAGGATGGGGCATGTGAACTTCAAGACCATTCACAAACTTGCAAATCTGAATCTGGTCTCTGGTTTACCTCCCAAGACGTTTAGAAATGATATAAATTGTATTGCCTGCAGCAAAGGCAAACAACACAAAGCATCCTTCAAGGCCATTACTGCTCTTAGTCTTATTACTGAACCATTGCAGCTACTACACATGGACTTATTTGGTCCCACTTCCATTAGAAGCATTGACCACAAGCAATTCTGTCTGGTGGTAACTGATGGATATAGCAGGTTTACGTGGGTGTTCTTCATGGATGCCAAGAGTGAGACCTACTCAATCCTTAGAGATTTTCTTACCCTGATAGAGAACCAGTTGTCCAAGAAAGTTAAAGGTATTCGTTGCGACAATGGAACCGAGTTTAAAAATAAAGACCTCATCGCACTTTGTAATGCTAAGGGCATCAGAAGAGATTATAGTGCAGCAAGGACTCCTCAACAAAATGGTGTGGCAGAAAGAAAGAACATGACACTAATAGAAGCAGCAAGAACTATGCTTGCCGATTCCAAGCTTCCAACCATGTTCTGGACAGAAGCTGTTAATACTGCAAGTTATGTTTTGAATAGGGTTTCTATTACCAATCCTCACAAGAAGACTCCTTATGAGCTACTCACGGGCAAAGTTCCAAATATTGCTCATTTGAAGCCTTTTGGGTGTCCGGTCACCATTCTGAATACTAGTGACTATTTGGGGAAGTTTGATGGCAAGGCAGATGAAGGATACACTGTGGGATATTTAGCTCATTCTCGGGCTTATCGTGTTTACAATCTCCAAGCCAAGCGGATCATTGAAACTATTAATCTCAGGTATTTTGAGGAGAAGTCAAACATCCAAGGCAAGGGTCCGGAATGGTATTTTGATCTTGATTATCTTAGTGATTCGTTAGGATATTTTCGTTTCAAAACTAACCATGATGCAAGACCACAAGTGTTTGCAACTTCTAGTACTGGTGTTCCTTCTAGTCTTTCTGATTCAGATGATGAGGATGACATTTTTGTGGTTCCATCCTATTCCACCACAGTTTCTCCTACTCCTCCTAGTGATGCAACTCCATTGGACGTACAGGATTCCCAAGTAGCTCTTGACACTCTTCTCAAACAACAATAAGAAGCTACTAAAGCAGCTGTTCAAGGTGGTTTTGAGTTTCCCTTGGTTGAGCCTACTGAAAAAGCTGCTCCTGGTACTCCAGCTTCTGCTCATAGTGCTAGCTTAACACCTACTGGTACTCCAGCTAGTGAGTCTGCTTCCAATACTCGTTTCTCTAGTCCTTCTGATTTGGGGAACCATCAAAAGAAGTCTTCTACCAAGCTGGATGATATTCATAAACAACCAGTAGATGGGATTTTCCACAATGCTTCATATGATGCTGACTTTGTTGGTGATCTCAATAACTTGGCACCAGAAGTGGAGGTTTCTTCCAATCCAGTCTTGCAATCACACAAAGATCATCCTACCACTCAAATAATTAGAGATCCTGGTTCTACTGTCAAGACACGCAGAATGCAGTAGAAGGCCTCGTCTGATCATCATGCTCTTGTGAGCTATCTTGAAGATCAAAGGCGTAATAATCATACGAACTTTCAACACTGTTTGTTTGCTTGTTTTCTTTCACAGGTGGAACCTAGGTCTGTTTCTCATGCTCTTGAGGATCAAAGTTGGGTGGAGGCTATGCAGGAGGAAATGCAGCAATTCTTGTTTCAGAATGTTTGGGTTCTGGTTGACTTACCAGATGGAAAGACAGCTATCAATACCAAATGGATTCTCAAGAACAAGAAGGATGCACGAGGAATTGTCGTAAGGAATAAAGCTAGGCTTATCGCACAAGGCCATACTCAAATTGAGGGCATTGACTACACTGAAGTTTTTGCTCCGGTTGCAAGGATCGAGGCTATTCGTCTGTTTTTGGCCTTTGCTTCTTATGTGGGCTTTACGGTGTTTCAGATGGATGTCAAGAGTGCATTTCTCTATGGCAAAATTGACGAGGAGGTGTATGTTACTCAACCCAAGGGCTTTGTAGATCCACTTCATCCAAAGAAAGTTTACAAGGTGGTCAAGGCTCTTTATGGGTTACATCAGGCTCCTAGAGCTTGGTATGAGCGTCTTTCAACTTTCTTGTTAAAGAATGGCTATAGAAGGGGTACTATTGACAAAACACTGTTTCTTCGGAGGAATACCAAGGACATTATACTTGTTCAGGTTTATGTGGACGACATTATCTTTGGTTCTACACGGAAGGAATGGTGTGATGAGTTTGAACACTTGATGAAAGGCGAATTTCAGATGAGTGCGATGGGAGAACTTTCTTTCTTCCTTGGTCTTCAGGTCAAGCAACAATCGGATGGGATTTTCATCAGTCAAGATAAATATGTTCATGAGATTCTTCAGAAGTTTGACATGGATCCTCTTCGCCCAACAGCGACTCCTTATGAGGTTGCTAAAATCAAACTTAAGACTGAGCCAGACCCCCGGGTCAATGTTCACATGTACAGGTCTATGATAGGCTCCCTCATGTATTTGACTGCATCTCGTCCGGATATCATGTTTGCAGTAAGTGCTTGTTCTAGACACCAGGTGACTCCAACGGTTTCGAACTTAAATGCAGTAAAGAAGATTTTCAAGTATATCAAGGCTCAACCTAAACTGGGCCTATGGTATCCTAGAGAATCACCTTTTGTTCTTGAAGCCTATAGTGATAGTGACTATACTGGTGCTAATAATGACAGAAAGTCTACTACTGGTGGTTGTCAATTTTTGGGTCGTCGGCTTATTTCATGGCAATGTAAGAAACAGACAATAGTAGCTACTTCTTCAACAGAAGCTGAATACGTTGCTGCTGCTAGTTGTTGTGGACAAGTTTTGTGGATCCAAAATCAGATGTTGGATTATGGTTTCAATTTTATGAACACCAAAATTTTTATTGACAATCAAAGCACTATTTGCATTGTGAAGAATCCTGTTTTTCATCAGCGAACGAAGCATATTGAGATTCGGCATCATTTTATTCGAGATGCCAATGAGAATAAGCTGATACAGGTTCTTAAAGTTCATACGGATGATAATGTTGCTGATTTGCTGACTAAAGCTTTTGATGGTCCTAGGTTTAACCACTTGGTGGTTCATATTGGGATGGTCAATCCTTGAGGTCTAGGATTGAGGGGAGGCAAAGCCTAAGGGGAGGCTTTGTGTAAATATTCGTAGAACAGACTAACGTATTGATAGATTTTAACAACTTATTTTATTGGTTCTGGTGGTGTGTGTTACTTCTGGTGGAGGTTTTTGCTCACTTCTAGTGGATATGGTCTTACATGACTGGCGTCTGGTCCACATTGGTCAGCTTCTAGTCATAATTGGTTGGCTTCTGGTGGTTCAAAATCCTTCCATGTCAAGTGGTGATTGGCTCCTGGTACTGGTCTGACACACGTTTCATTCCGTTTGTCCTTTGTTAATCACGTTTTGCTCCTGGTCTGACCATTGTGTGTTTTGACTTTTGGTCAACGCTCCCAATCCTGGTATTTACATTTTTAATTAAGTATGGTAAATTGGGAGTTGGTAATTATGTTAAAAAGGGCAAGTGGTTACTATGCAATTATGGTTAAATTTGAAAGGGCAACCCCCCATTAATAGGGGTCAATGAACAGTTACCATTTTCTTTATTTATGGTCAAACTACATCCTTGACTCACTCATTACAATCAACACACTCACAAAACCGCTCCTACTCTTTCCACCCTAATCACAATCCTTCTTCCATCAATTAATCGAGATCTATGGCTGCTCTTGCTTACCAACCTGCTCACAACCGAGTTGCTTATCTGGGTGATGGTCCTCATCGTGAACATTTTGCTGACATCCTGGATTTCATTGAAGCTTCCAACCTAAGGTTTGAATTTACTGTATGTCCCACCATATATGATAGTGTTATTCGTCAATTTTGGGCGTCTGCTCGAATTGTGGATGTGGTTGGTCGTCCACGTGCACTCCATGCTACCATAGATGGACGTGCATATGTGGTGACTGAGGCTTCTATTCGCTCTTCTCTTCATCTTCAGGATGAGGGTGGTGTTGAATCCATCCCCAATTCAGAGGTATTGGAGGGGATGGCTGCTTTAGGATACGAACATGGGGGGAAGTTTAACTTCCAGAAAAATAGGTTTTCCCCCCAATGGAAGCTTCTGGTCCACTTTCTAATCCATTGTATGAGTCCCAAGTCTGGGAGTTGGGATGCTTTCCCTACTCCCTTGGCTACTGGTCTTATTTGCTTAGCCCAGGGTAGAGTTTTTAACTTTTCTCATTATCTATTTAAGGGGATGGTTAGTAATCTGTCTAATGCTGGTTCGAGAAAGAAGTTTCTTATGTACCCTAGGTTTCTTCAGCAAATACTAGTTTGCATTCCTCGTGATAGGACTGAGCATATGCCGTCTAAGCTTACAGCAAAAGTGTATTACAATATGGTCAATGGGTCCTATGGGTGAGGAGGAGGAGGCTCCTGAGTTTGCATTCCCCTGACTGAGGCAATGTTGGGATTGGCTCAGGGTCCTATGGGTGAGGAGGAGGAGGCTCCTGAGTTTGTTGTGATTGATGATGACCCCATGGAGGAGGAGGCTCCTACTGGTGGTCCTTCTCATGTGGTTGAGGAGGAACTGGTTGAGGAGGTGGTGGTTGAAAAACCATCCCCTTCCAAGGCTGGTCCTTCTTCAGTCCCACAAAAGTCTCCATTTATGGAGACTCCACCTCCTAGTCCTGCTCCACACTCGACTGATAAACCGTTTGGTGCTAGTACTCCACAGGTTGACCCGTTTGTTGCATCGGGCTCCAATGATGCTTTCCCTGACCCAGGTTCTCTTGGTGGGCAGGCGGAGGAGCCTACTACACTTATGTATTTGCTTGATCTTTTGCGCAGGTACCATGAGCGGATGATTTCATTGGAAGCCGATTTGAACCAACACAGGAAACTTACTCGGGAGTTTGTTCTTCCTTTGGCTGATCGCATCAAAGCTTTGGAAACTCAGCAACGGCGCCGAAAGAAGCATGTGATCCATTCGGAGTCTGATGAGGAGGGTACGGAGCATGTTGAGGATGGTTTGACATTATTGGCAAAGGCTGCCTTTGCTGATAAGGTTTATGATGATTTGCCGGTTCCTCCGACATCCTCTAGTGTTCCTTCTCCTGGTGCTATTCCCACTCAAATGGATGGTGATTCTGATCCTGCTGCTGGTTCCAATGCTGGTCCCTCCCATGATTCGAAGGGCAAGGCACCAATGACTGATGCTCCATCACCATCTCGTAAGCGTACCCGTCGACAACTTGAAGAGGAAAGGTTAGGTGAGGAGGCTGCTCGTCGGATTCAGGCCGAGATTGATGAAGCTGATAGGGCTGCTGAAGAAGAGCTTCGAAAGAGGAGCCGTGAACAAATTCCGCACGATGCAATGCATTGGAGTGAGAGTGAGTGGATGCAGGTTTTGACTGTTCTCACCCGGGATTATGCTCAGTTTACAGATCTTTTGGGTGACGATGTTGATGAGCATAATTGTATTCCGCGAGCTATGGTATTGATGCGTAAGCACCAGTTGGCCCTTGCTGCACAACTTAGGGAAAAGAGAAAGAACAGACCTTTATGTAGGACTGAGGAGCGCAAGCAGATGCAACGCTATGTGAAATATCAGTCTGCTGCTCATTTTAATGCTCCTTGGAAGTGGGACCGGGTTCGGGCTTTGACTTTTGATGAGCTCAAGGCACTTTATGAAAGTATGGTGAAGCGTCAGAGTCAACCTATCCCGGAAAGATTTATTTACCATCCTCGTGGTGTGACCTCTACTTCGCCTGCTGCATCTACTGGTCCTTCATCTGCTCCCACTCCTGGTTCTGCTGCTAGTCCATCTGGTTTTGTTGCTACTTCCGTTGGTACCTCTACTTCTCCTTTGGTTGCTCCTTTGGGTTCTCCTGCTGGTCATGCTACCACCACCGTTGATGCTACTACCACCACCACTCATGCTACCACCACCCCACATGTTCCAACCACCACCTTTGCTACCACCCCAACTACTGCTGCTACACCTGATCTGTCATCTCCATCACCACCGGTTACTGGAACTCAACCAATTCCTACTTCTGCTGCAGCTCCTCTTGATCCATTGGGTGGGCAAACTCATGAGTCTACTTCTCCTGCTCCCACTGCTGCTGCTGAGGTTACGGTAAAGGTTGAATCCACACCTAGTGATCCCACGCCTAGACGTTCGCTTCGTCAGAAACAGGATCGTCGTGTTCGCCATGGTAAGACAGTCCCTTATGAGAAGCGTGATCCTGAGAATTTGATTGATGCAGCTTCTGACAGTGATTCTGACTTAGCGTTGGGAAATGGGAACATTACTGGTTACACGGTTGAGCGTTCCACAACTCTTCCTGGTGTGGTATCCCATAGAATTACTTTGAGTGATGGGACTGTGCGTTTGGCTTCGGGTTTGCAGGGTGTGTTATCGTGGGCTGACCGTATGGATCTTATGGCGTTGTATGGCCTTGTGGATTCTAGTATGCCTTTTGACCCCATGGCTGTGTCTTCATGGCCTGGTCTGCGTATCTGGGCTGATCTTAAGCTGATGTTGGATGCTCCTCCTAATGCTCCTGTTTCGGGCATATGGAAGGATCAAATACAATGGGTGATTCAGCGCTGGAAGTTATATGCAGGATGTGGTGTTCATATGTTGGAATTAGAATCTGGCCATATGGTTTTTATGCTGACTGATGTGGATTATCCTTTGACAATTTCTTCGATGGAGGCGATGTTGGCTACTCATTTGCAAATTTCCAATGCTCCATCAGGAAATGAGTCATCTATGGCCACGGCATTGGTGGAAGGTATTCAGGCGCGTTTGTTAGCAGATAAGAAGGCTGCTTCTGGTTTGTGAGGTGATTGGGTTGTAAGTGTTTATGTTTTGTATTTTTGTTCATTTGTTCATATGATCATTCTTTTCACCAATATGTAAAGTGATTGGTGAACTTCATTCTTTATAGTTAAAAAAAAAAAACCAAAAAAAAAAAAAATATTAAAAAAAAACAAATAAATATACTTTTTATATAATATCTGCTTATACTTTTAACACATATTGGATTTTATACTTGTGAATATGATACCCCTTGGCTGCTTCACATTGTGGTTCTGATTTCTGCTTGTACTGGTACGTGGTTTCACTTGGTGTTGGACTGTGGTCCACACAACAAATGGTTCTCAAATTACCATGTCTAATCGACAAGAGAAAGTTGATTCACCTTGAGGGTACGGCTCTTGGTGCGATTCTCAAATCCGTTGATGGTTGCCAGGTTACCCAAAACTGGATAGTTTTCACTTGCTATAGTCTTGCACTGAAAAGTGGCTAATCCAAGAGGGTACGGCTCTTGGTAAAGATCTTATCAAATCCGTTGATAGCTGTAATAGCTTGCTTAAATCTATAGGGTGTTCAACTCACCGATGCTTCATTGCTAAGAGTTGGCGAGTCCAGAGGGGTACGGCTTCTGGTAAAGACGCATCAAATCCGTTGACGGCTGTGATGGTTTGCCTAAAATCATCAGGGTACTCCCACTCACCATTGATTCACGTTCTAAGAGTTGGGCTGGGTTCTAGTCTCCCAGGGTGATGTTTATTCCACCAGAAAGACTGGCTAGCCCAAGAGCGAGCAGCTACTTGGTAAAGGCTCTTCAAATCTGCTTATGTTGCTGAAAAGATTCAACACGATGCTGATTTGTTCCAAGCTTTGGAGAAGCTTCTAGTGTTTCAAGTTGCGGCGGTTACTCTGATTTTTATTTTTCTGATGCTGCTATTTGTTTTGCTGATACAATCCTCGGGCTTATTTGAACGTTTTCCAGGAAACTTGAACTCAACAGGTCAAATTCAAGTTTAGGGGAGGATTGTTAGGACCATTGTAATAGTTAAATTTAATAGGTAGACTAGGAGGTATGTAGTTCCTCCTGGTCCTAGTAGTAGTAGGAGCAAGTCCTGCTCCTGGTCCTAGTCGAAGTCAAACTTTATTATTTACTTAATATTCTGTTAGGATATGCATGAGATATGTTAGGAAAGGATATGCATATCACTTTTACACGTTTTCTCTAATGCTGTATTAGGGTTTCCTTGTAGTATAAAAGGAACCTTAGGCAGAAGGGTTATACACACCTTCACAAAACGTAGTTCTAGTCATTGTCAATATTAGAAATCCTTAGAAAGGATCAAGTCTTTATAGTTATTCTGTTCTCCTTGATTATATTTATATTCTACATTCATATTGTGTATAGAGTCTCTTTGTGATTTGACTTGTGATTACAGAAGTCATTCACCGGTCCTGACAGGCTGCAAGATCTACATTTAGTAGACCCAACACCCCCCAAGTATTGGTTTGGCTAACTCGTTCAAGTATGTTAGCCAAATTAATATTTCGAGACGACCCCTTTCTTGTAATCTGGATGGGCCGATCCATCCTACGAGCCCATTTTTTTAGTTTAAGCCCATCAAGGCCCAACCACTTTTGCCCTTTCCTTTTCCGATAGTCGACACGTGGCCCTAGCAGGCTTGGATTGCTGACACGCATGATTTTACTGTACCTCTCACACTTCCCCACATTTTTACCGAGCGTATAAATACCACCCATTTCGTCATTCGTCAGTGTGTGTTTTTTACTTCTCTCAAATATTTCTTCTCTCTACCAATCCGGACTTCTCTTTTTCTTAGGTATCTTCTTTTTCCTTGGCTCGTTACCTCTCCGGATCTTTCCATAAAACGAAATGGCAGACGAAGATCTTCCTGGGCCTTCCGGTTCTACTCGTTATACTCCCAAGTTTGACATGCCAAAGTATACTTCCAACCTTCCGGAAGAGTACGTTAAGTGTTTGGTCAAGATTTATCACATCCCTGAAAGTTTCACCCCTCGAGCCGCTCCGGAAGGGATGACTATGAACCGACTCCCACCGAATTGCATAGGTTTGTATGCACAATTCTTTAAATTATCCGGGATACGGATCCCCTTATCCACCTTCCTTCTAGCCGTCCTAAAAGACTTTGCCGTTCATATGTCTCAGATGGTTTCGTTGGGGCTGAACCATGTTACTACCTTTGGGGTTTATTGCCTGGGCCTCTCCATTGAGCCTACTGCGACCATATTTCGTCTTTATTATAGGCTTAGCAAACAAGGACATTGGTTCTCTTTTGAGAAAAGGTCCGGGAAGGGTTCACGTAGACAAATTTTTCATGATACCCTAACTTGTTTAAAAAATTGGAAGTGGGAATTCTTTGTCATAGATCGTCGAGCTATTCTGGACTTCATGTCTTGGAGGCATGTTGATTCGGATCTGAATGATTATATCCCTCAGGATGGTTTTAACGAACTGGATGCCCTTCGTCTTGAAGAACATGTCATAGATTTATCATACATTCCGAATGGTGTTTTGTATGTGGCTGGGGTGTCATTAACTTGGGAGTGCCCAAGGTTTCTGCCTCGTTTTTTAGATCCGGAAGGGAATGGTATTACCCCTCTTATTGTTTTCTCCTTCTTTTATCTTGTCTTTTCCTTTCATGATTGTAAATTCGTATTGTTTTTTGTTGTGTTTCTTTCTTTATTTGCAGTTATTACCATGTCTGAATACCTTAGGTTCCCCATCACTGCTCCGGGCAAGGTCGTCAAAGGTGACCGTCTGACCGAAGCCAACCGGGTTATCGCCCATGTTGTCAGCGTTTTGGCTGCTGGGTAGCAATTGAGTGCTCTTACTGCTGAGCAAATTATTGCTATGAATGAAAGTGAAGTTGTCAAAGTAACTCGTGAGAAAAAGAGGTTGGCTGCTCTTCGTGCTACCGAAGAGAAGAAAAGGAAATAGGAAGCCGGAGAGGAGGTTGAGAAGGCTAGGGAAAAAGAAGGTTACCGAAAAGGGTGGTTCTTCCGGAGTCTCGCATTAGACTAACAAAGCTACTAGTGATTTGCTTAGGAGCATGAAGCGCATGACTGTTGAAAAGCCTGCGGCCTCTGGCAGCCAAGCTAAGAAGAGGCGCGTGAATGTGGCCGAAGATGTTGGTGAGGACGAAGATGAAATCTTTGATGAGCATACCGTCATAAGTCCCATACCGCTTCGGTCCGTCAATCTATCCACTCACACTGCTGATGGTTCCTCCGGACCAGTTGATGACCAGATGGAGAAAACTCACGAGTCTGAGTCCGGAGGGATCAAGGATACCACTTTGGAACATTCTAAGGAGAAAAGCCCTCCCTCTAAGTTCTCACCACTTCGTCATTCATACTTGGATGGGTCGAGCTCTAAAGGTGTTTTTCTGACGATGGCGAGGAGCCCCCAAAGTAAAAGGATGGCAAAGGAGTGATGAGTCTGAACCATCTTCATTCCAAACGTAAGTGCTTCCTTCTCGGATTTATATATATATATATATATATATATATATATATATATATATATATATATATATATATATATATATATATATATATATATATATATCTAATATTCCTTACTTTGATTTCGATGAGAACTTTATCTTATTCTTCCAGAACAGGTGTGTTCACACTTGATGAGGATATGTCTGGCCCTAGTGCCAAGTACGTTCCGGATTAGGGTATTGATGTTAAGAGCCGAGTGGAAACTCCTACGGAATGCCGAGACCTAATGATGCATATAATTCCTCCAGTTATGCAACAAGAGTTGGGCTCTTACCCCCCAGTCCCTCGCCTTGAGTCGAAGTTGGTATCAACTCGCTCGGAGTACCATGGGGATGGTTGATTCCCTTCGTCGTTTAGAGAGAGAATCCAAAGATCAAGATGATCTTTTGGAGAAATGTGAAAAGTATAAGGCTCTCCTTCGGGAATCAGATCTTAAGTTGTCGAAGCAGGTTCAGGTTACTTCCGAGCTTACTTCCCGACTTTAGAACTCCGAAAAGGCTTGTGCTTCCAAAACCTCCGAACTTGCTGTCGCTGTAGGCAAAAAATGGGACTTAGCCAAAAGGTTAAAAGGTCGTGATGCAAGGATTGCAGATCTTGAGAAAACTCTTAATGTCCTTCGTGCTGATAAGGAAAGACATGCCCAAAGAGGCTAAAGCATGAAGTGCCAAAAAGGAGGAGCTCCAAAGTAAAATCAACACTTCGGAGATGGTAAGATATAACGCTGTCCGGACATTGCTTCCTTCCGTTGTCTCCAAGCTCCTCAACAGTCATGAGCACAAAAAGAACATCACTGATTGTTTTAATAAGGCTATCGAAGCTGGCTGGGCCGAGGGGATCAAGGTGTGGAGACCTTTGGAGGAGCAGATGGCCATTATTAAAGCTACCCCGGGTTTTGATGCCTATTGTGATAAGAAGATGGGGGTGATGGTTGATCAGCTTTCGTCCGCTCAATATCCTTACATCCAAGAAGTTTCTGCCAACTTTTACCTATCCCTTGAGCGTTTGATGGAGATTGAACCCACCCCCGCTCCGGAGAAGGTTGGTGACCCTTCAGGCGAAGCTTCTAATGACGAAGATGGAGACTCCCTTAATGATGATGATGCTTCCGGATCCAAGGATGCCCCTCGGCTTAGCTTATCGTTTCCTTGTAATTTTTATAGAAATTTACTTTTATGCTTGTTTCTATTCGGATGAATGTAATATTCCCAAGACTACTTTTATTTTCTTTATGTTTTCTTTTTATCCAGACGATATAATATTGTATTAGTTATGTTCCAAACACTTGTTTTCTTTTTGTGAATGTATAAAGTTAGTTCTTATCCGGATAGGCTTTAGTTACTTTTGTGAATTCCTTTTGTTTCGGGATAGGTCTTGATAAAAAGAACTATGTTCTTCCCTTGCCGAAGGGAGAAAGAATTAATCATAAATGAATCGTCCTTCCATTTCGGATAGGACTTGATAAAAAAATATTAAATTCTTCCCTTGCCGAAGGGAGAAATAATTAATCATAAACGAATCGTCCTTCCATTTCGGATAGGACTTGATAAACTATATTAAATTCTTCCCTTGCCGAAGGGAGAACGAATTAATCATAAATGAATCGTCCTTCCATTTCGGATAGGACTTGATAAAAAATATTAAATTCTTCCCTTGCCGAAGGGAGAAAGAATTAATCATAAACGAATCATCCTTCAATTTTAGATAGGACTTGATAAAAAATATTAAATTCTTCCCTTGCCGAAGGGAGAAAGAACTAATCATAAATGAATCGTCCTTCCATTTCGGATAGGACTTGATAAAAAATATTAAATTCTTCCCTTGTCGAAGGGAGAAAGAATTAATCATAATGAATCGTCCTTTCATTTCGTATAGGACTTGATAAATATTAAATTCTTCCTTTGCCGAAGGGAGAAAGAAATAATCATACATGAATCGCTCATTTGTTTCGGACGGAATATTTCGGATGGAAATTTTAAATTTAAATTAACAAAATGAAAACTAAATACAATGCTAAATTATTCGTGCTAATCATACTTGCTGCAAAGGTGCTTTCTCTTCCGGTACTAAGAAGAGAAGCTTTCTCATTGATTTAACCAAAATACATGGCCTTTCCTTTCTAGAGGGAGTGAAGGTCGATACATTCCGGAATAAAAAACAAAAGAGAAATAAACTAGACTTTTCCCTTGTCGAAGGGAGAAAAGGCAGTACATGATAGAGAGGAAATCACAAATAACATTTCCTAAGGTTCATTGCATGCCACACTCTTGGAAATTCTTTGTCTCTCATGGTAAGGATCTTGTATGAGCCATTTTGGTATGCTTCCTTGATACGGTACAGGCCTTCCCATGTAGGAGCGAGTTTTCCTTCCTTCTCCACCTTACTTGCTTCGTTCTTTCGGAACACAAAATCTCTTGGACGAAACGTGACAGGCCGAACTCGCTTGTTGTAGTATTGCTCCACCTTTGTCTTGTACTTTTCCTCTCGGATAGCTGCCATTTCCCTTTTTTCTTGTAGTAAATCCAAGTTTATGCGCAGGGCATCATCATTTTCCTTTTCACTTACCATTGATGAGACTGCTTTTGTACATAGTCTCATTGTCCAAATAGGGCTTAAAATGCATTAAATATCATCAAAATACCCAAATATATGCTTGTGTTTGTTGATTGTGTATTTTAGGTACGGATATTGAGAAAATGACAAAAGATCACAAGAATCAGTCAAAAACGAACACGGGAAACGAAGCCGCACGATGAACCAAGCCCTAATGAAGAATTTTCCAAAGAAAACCCTTGAAGATTTGAAGAATATTGAAGATTGGTCCCCCAAGTTTGAAGAATTGACACTTTATACCCTTGTATCTTCATAATTACAAGTTTGATCCCTAAAGTTTGTCAAAATTACAAAAAGGACCCTTAACTTTGAAGAATTGGCAAATTTAGTCCCTCATCAAAACTAAATTGTCAATAATGGTCCTTCAAGAAGTCAACAAACAAGTCAAAGTCCTTGAAGTATGAAGACATGACAAGAACAGCCCTTGAGATATGAAGAAATTGCATTTTTAGCCCTTGATTCAAGTTTGGAAATATTTGTGCCAAAAATGACAAGCTATCCAAAGTTGTCATGTGTTAATTTGGCGTTGTTAGCCATTTTATACAAAGTGAATAAAGTTGAAAAGGTAGGGGGTCAAACCTGCCAAGACAACCTAAGATAACCCCCCACTCACAGCTTGACACCTCACCAACCTTAAACAATCAACCAATCATGCACCTCCTTTCCTCCACGTCTGCATTCCACCACCCCAGTTTTATTTAATTAACTTATTTAAGTTTCCCACCCAAACACTTAATTTAAAATCTTATTAATCCCAAACGGATTAAACACCCCTTAATCCACCCTTAAACCCTAATTTTTCCCAGGAAGAACAATAATCAAATCAAAGGGTTTTTGGGTAAATCTTTCCAGATCCTTAATTAAACACATCTTATACCCAAAACCACCCTTAAACTCCCATCACCATCACCTCACATGTCCCTCCAACCCTCCCCTGCCCCACTATTCACTCTCAAACAAAAATGGACAGCAAGATCAACATCCCACATCATTTTCTTGCTCCCAAAGGCAAAATGAACGACCTAGATTGCTTCTACATCACTGGCACCTCAGCTACATGCCAAATTCATCACATGGCTTTGTTTTTGACTGAAAAATTCAAAAATCGTCCAAGGGCAAGATTGGAAGTTCACTTGTTAGGGTTTTAGCTTCTTATCACTTCTAGAATCATAATGTAAGCCTCTATATAAAGGCCTTTAGGACGTAGCTTAGTTCTGTTCTTGATTTTTCTCCTTTTTCACAAACTTTGTAAAGCCAGTTTATGAATTAATATAAATGGTTTAAGTGTTGCTGATGAGAAATATTGAGTTCCCTTTACATTTTCAGTTGATTTAAGTTTATTGTTTGAGTTTGGTTTGATTTTCAGCAAAAAGTTTTCAAGTTTTAAAGTTTCTGTTTGTTTTTTCAAAGATTTCTTATACCTTAAATTTTCATATAAACCTGTTAAAATGTTGATTCAGAGTGTTGGATTGATGGTATTTGACCTTGTGTATGTCCATAACACCATGGCTTGTTCTGGTGTAGTGGGTACCCAAGTGTAAAATATCCATTGGTTTGGACATTTCCTATTTTTAAGCTTATCATATCCTTACCCACAAGCTCAAGCTTTCTTCTAGCTTAATCTGTAAGCTAGGAGCAAGTTTTAAGCTTTTACACAGCTTTTACCTTTTCTCTCTTAGCAGGTTCAAGGAGAAACATTTTTATCCATTTTTGTTAAAGAAAAATTTCATCAACCCATCAACAAAGTTCTGCATAGGCCCCAGCCTATATGGAGGTGGTTTTTCAACCACTAAGGGTCCTGGATGTAGGACCCTTGAGGTAGTCTCTTGTTATCCATTTCAAATTTTATCTTTCTGAAATTTTATGTGATTTGTATGATTTTTTGTGTTAAGTTGTTAAATGTATGTTTGAGTGCTTAAAACTGCTTAAATAGGACTTGTATGCATGCTTAGATAGTGTTCAATCACTTTGGTTAAGTCTTGATTGGATTTGCTTTGAAAAAAGTTGATTTTCAGATTCAAAGGGGTGTTTGGATCTGCTTATTTATCTGAGTTTCTTTGGAAGTTTGTGAGTTAAATCTGCTTTGAATCACTCATTAGGGTAGGATAGGGTGTATGCTAGTTGTGTATTGCAGTTTGGTAAGGTTTTAGAACACTTTGCATGATAAAATTTTGAAGATAGAGCTAAAAATCAGTCACTGCTTGATTTCTGCTTACTTGTGTGAAATTGGTGCTTCCAAGTGTTAAATCTGCTAGAAGTAGGCTTGTTCTAGGTTTGTGCATTGTCTATTTGCTAGTTGATTGACTTGTATGCATAATTGGAGCCTTTGAATCTCACTTGTGTGTCAATTGCACCAGCAACTTGTGCTAAGTATATCAGTAACATTGATTTGATATTTTGTGCTTGATTCTTGTGTGTACTTGCTTAATTTGTGTTTGTTTTGACTCCTTGTACTCCAAAGAGTACAAGGGTGCCTTTGTTCCATCAAAAACACCACCAAAAAGCAAGATCAGGCCCTCTTGATCATAACTGCACAAGTGAATAAACACTTGTGTGTTCATTAGAAAGTTCATCAACCTGGGCACGTTTTTGATTCATTCTAGCTTAATTCTTGGTTATTTTGGATTGTGTTTGAGTTTTAGGAGTTAATTATGTACCTAGTTTGAGTATTTAAAAGTAAAAAAAAAAAAAAAAAGTTTTACAAAAAGTTCACCCTGCCTGGACTCGAACACGCGACCTTGCGTTCCAAGGAGTAGCGTGCTTACCAGTGATCTAGATGACTTTTTACGTTATTGTTTGATTTAATTACTTATTTAACTAGTTTTTGTTTTGTAGCTTATTTAAGTAACAGCTTATAAATAAGCATTTTCTGGCTTATTCCTTGGAGGATTTATCTGTTTAGCATTTTTCTTAGGATTATATTAGGGTTATTGATTTTTCTGAGCAAACAGTATATTTTTCCCATTATTATTTTATTTATTAGGAATATTTTAAGTTTAATTTTTAGAAAGTCTTTTAAAAATAGTAAAAAGTAATATAAAAATCTGAAAAAATAATTTTTAGGTTTTTAATCATACTTTTGAGGTTTACAGCTTATTAGGTTTTCAATTTAGCTCATTTTTAATTTTATAGGATTTTAGGGTTTTTAAGCAACTTTAAAATTTAATATAAAATTATTAAATAGGTTTCAGAAAATTTGGTTTGCATTTTTGTTTTAGTTACATTATTTAGGATTTTTGGTAATTTTTTAGAATTATTTGGGGAACTTTGAATTTTTTTGATTATTTTAATATTATTTTATTATTAAAATTTGAAGTTTCATTTTTTCTTGTTTTTACATTTTCCCTAGGTTAAGGACATTAAATTAGGAGTTTTGTCACTTTCCAAATATTCTTTAGACTTTTCAATTAATTTCTAGAATTAATTTAAGATTTAATACATTTTAATAGTTTTTAAGTGTTTAAAAATAGTTTAATTTGGTTTTAAAATTTTTAAAAATAGTTTTTAGCTTAATCAGGATATTTTTGAGGTTTACAAACTATAAAATCTTGTTTAGGGCTTTTTAATAATTAAAAGTGATTTTTAGGTCTTTAATTAGCATTAAAAAGTCATTATTTAATTAATTAAAAGGTATTAGCAAGTTTGGATTTTTTGTAAACTCTTAGAATATTATTGTGGATTTTTAGTAATTTTTAGGAATTTTTAGGTTAAAATTTTAGTTTTGGCACTATTTACGGTTTTACGTTTACGCCTTTTTCGTCATAGTTTAATTCATTTTCGTAACCGTCTTTCTCTTCTAATCCCATTTCTTTCTCAATCAATATAATCACAAATCAATATCAACTCTTAACACAACGCACTTGCCTCCTTGGGAAACGAACTTGGACTTCACTTGGGTCATTAGTGCTCGGTTTTCCTAAACCGACACTTAATACTACCACTATTTGTCATCCTTTTCCTAAAGGGTACAAAAACTCTACATCAATTTTTGGCGCCGCTGCCGGGGAGGCGTGTTGTGTTTTGGTTGAACAATTGTTGTTTTTATATAGCCATAATTAGTATTTGTATTAGTAGCACTCTACTAATACGTATTATCGGTTTTTCGTTTTTTGTGAATACTATTACTATATTGTATACGTAGAACAATAAATTTACAAGTACTCCAAATACGTGAGAAATCACAACCTTGACTTGGGAGGTCATTACCCAATCATTGTATTCGAATCTCAAACCAAAGAAAAAGGCAAAAATAGATAAATACTTTCGTGAAGCTCGATTTTGAGAAATACAAACTATAAGGTGGGTATAAGGCGGTTGTATTTCACGACCTAAATGAAAAAGGCTCTTAAGTGCTTCGCGCCGCCTCGTTTCCTCCGCTTGCTTGTGCGTAATTTGATTTTGAAAGCTAATCGAGGGTTTTGCCGCCCAAAGTATTACTATGTATCATATATATTTTCTTGGTTTTATTTGATTAAACCCTCTTGAACGATTTGGTGTTCCACCATCGTTCTAAAGTCATCGAAGGCGTTCACTTCACGTGATCGTTTTCATTCCTTGAGGCTTCTTTAATCGAGAGATTTGATTAAGGAGGAGATTTGTAGATTTGTGTCTACCTAATACATTCCAAAAATCCAAAAAAAAAGTAAAAACAATCAAAAACCACAAAAAAATTGAAAAAGTAAAAACACCAAAAAGAATCTTCTTTGCTCGCCTTCTCGTTGTACGTGACGTTTATGCAAACTCGCTCTAAAGCAAGACGTGCTCGTAAACGAAGAAACAAATCCATCACTCCTACTAGTGAGGAGTCTCCTATTGACGAACCCATTGTAGTGAAAGAAGCACCCATGGCTAATCGAACTATGATGGAGTTACTTCAAGCACCCACCGAGGGTTATGGAGAAGCGATTGTGATTCCCGCTATCCTTGCGGAGAATTTTGAGGTTAAGACGGGTTTATTGTCCATGATTCAAAACAACAAGTTTCGAGGTGACGAAAAGGACAACCCTCATAACCACATTCACCAATTTAATCGTCTCATCGCCACATGAAAGTTTAAGGACGTCTCAAACGACTCGATTAAGATGATGATTTTTCCGTATTCCTTAGCGGGGCCCGCAAAAATTTGGTTAGAGAAAGAGCCACCCAATTCTATATTGACGTGGAAGGATCTCGTTTCAAAATTCGTGAACCAATTTTTTCCGCCCTCTAAGACTACGCACTTGAAAAACGAGATTTCAAAGTTTTCACAAGAGTATAATGAGAGTTTTTCAACGGCTTGGAATAGGTTTAAGGAAATGTTGCACGAATGTCCTCATCATGGTTTCTCCGACTTGCATCAAATAGACACGTTTTACAATGGCTTGAACGATCATGAGCGTGATTATCTTAATGCCGCCGCGGGTGGTAATTTTTTGTGTAAGACGGTCGAGGAAGCATTGTTAATCATTGAGAATAGGTATAAGGTGTATAGTCCTCGTAGTACGTCGAGTGTTCGTAAGACTTCGTATTCGTCTTTGCCTTCATTGTCACACACCGTTGATGCTTGCCAAGTCGAGGCTAATTTGGAGAACAAAATTTTTGATATAGTGAAAGGATTGTTAGTTGAGTTTAAAGTTGGTGAACAACCCGCTCCCGCTACGATTAAAGCGGTTGAGGTTTCTTGTATGTATTGTGGTGGAGCTCACGATTATTCCGAGTGCATTACCAACGGTGGTAACACTTCGAGTGCCTTCACGGCCACGGGAACTTATAACCAAAACGGTCAAGTTCCTCGCACTAATCAATTGACTCCACCGGGTTTTTCACCAAATCAAAATGCTAACAATTATCGAAACAATCAAGTTGGTTACCAAAGCAATCAAAGGAACAATTACAAGGGTAATAACAACTATGGGAATCAAGGGAGTAGTAGTAGCCAATTGCAAAATCAAAATCAAAACCGTAATTTTCAAAACACGAGTCAAGGTCTTCAAAATGTTTACACTAAAGAACTTCCACTGGACTTTGTGAATTACGCCACGGCAAATGATAAGATTTTGGAAAACATACAAGAGCAATTGGCTAATCAAGCTAGGGACACGACTAAGAACACCAAGGAGTTAGCTAATTTTGTTAAGGAAAATCTAGCCATGAGAAATGAATTGAAAAATGATTTTGCTAACCAAATTCGAGGTCAAAATAACAAGATAGAGCAAAGTCATGCTAGGCTTGAACAAAGAATTGACCAAAAAGCCGCTAGCCAAGATTTGAAGTTTAATAGTCAAGATGCTAAGCTTAATGCAATTTTAGAAGCCGTCATAGGAAACAAAGCCTCTACTTCGAGTGGTCTACCTAGTAACACCGTTTCAAACCCGAAGGGAGAGATGAAAGTGATTACCACACGTAGTGGTAAGACACTTAAGGAACCGACTCCTCAACCAATTACTCCAACGGTGGAGGAAATTGAGGAAGAACCCGAGGTGGTGGTCGAAAAGGAGCATATTTCAATCCCACAAAGTACCGCTCATGCCACACCTACGGTTGACCAATCACCCATATTGGAACCCGAGAGTCCAAAGGCTATGCCTATGCCCCAACCCACACCACCCTTGCCTTACCCATCGAGACTTAGGAAGGAGAAATGACAAGAGCGCGACAACTACCAATTTGAGCTTTTTATGAAAATGTTTCGTGATTTGCACTTTAATGTGAGTTTCGCCGATGCTTTGGTCATGATGCCTCGATTTGCCGCTAAGTTTAAAAGTATGTTGAACAACAAGGAGAAATTGCACCAAATGTCTAGTTGTTCGTCGGTTTATCTTAATCGCATACCTCAAAAAGTCGGTGATCCCGGTAAATTTTTGATCCCTTGTGCCATTCAAGATATGGAAGAATGCTATGCCTTGGCCGATCTTGGTGCTAGCATTAACTTGATGCCACTTGCAATCTTCAAGTCGCTCAATCTTCCTAATCTTACTCCTTCACGAATGTCTATTGAGTTGGCCGACCATTCCACGATTCTTGCATGTGGTTTGGCGGAAGACGTTTTTGTGAAAGTGGGGAAGTTCTACTATCCCGTAGACTTTATTGTTGTTGACATCCCCACGGATCCTCAAGTTCCTCTTATTTTAGGTCGTTCATTTTTAGATACGTCTATGGCTTTAATTGATGTTCATGCTAGAAAGATCACCTTACGTTTCAACGACGAGGAACTTGTTATAAACGCAACTCAAAATTCTCAACTTTATCATGTTTATTCCGTTGCTACCATAAACCTCGTTGACATGATCGACGTGGTTTGCGAGGAATTTTCACAAGAAGTTTTAGGGTTTGGTGATGAAGAAACTAGTGGCAATTCCACTATGTTAGATCCAATTCTTGATAATTCGACACCTACCTTCACTCCTTTCGAAGGTGGTGGTTTTACGTTGGAAGAATTCGATGTTCCACGTACTTGTAACGAAGACCTCGACAACGATGAGGACTTCTCGATTATCAAGGATTTTCTCAACGATTTCCCATTTCCTCCACCCGAGGAGGTTATGAGTATCGAGCCCAAATCTTCACTTGAGGAACCACCTATTCTCGAGTTGAAAGATTTACCTCCTCACCTCGAATATGTCTATTTGGAGGAGGACGACAAGTTGCCGGTTATTATTGCGAAGGATCTTTCGAATAATGAAAAAACCGCACTTGTCGATTTTCTTAAGGATTACAAAGGGGCGATTTCGTGGAAGTTATCCGACATTAAGGGAATCAATCCCAAATTTTGTACACACAAAATCTTAATGGAGGAGGATTTCAAGCCAACAATCCAAAGTCAAAGGAGGGTGAACCCCAAAATTCACGACGTCATCAAAAAGGAGGTCCTTAAACTCCTTGACGCGGGAATGATTTACCCTATTTCCGATAGCCCTTGGGTGAGTCCTATTCATTGTGTCCCTAAAAAGGGAGGGATGACCGTTGTGCCAAACGATGCCAACGAGTTGATTCCCACTAGACTCGTGACCGGATGGAGAGTGTGCATTGACTATCGAAAGTTGAATGAAGCCACTCGAAAAGACCATTTTCCCTTGCCCTTCATGGACCAAATGTTGGAGCGTCTTGCGGGAAACGATTTCTATTGCTTTTTGGATGGTTTTTCCGGTTATTTCCAAATTCCCATCGATCCTCGTGATCAAGAAAAAACTACGTTTACGTGTCCATATGGAACGTTTGCCTATCGTAGAATGCCATTCGGACTTTGTAATGCACTGGGAACTTTTCAACGATACATGATGGCTATTTTTCATGATATGATCGAGAAGACGATGGAAGTCTTCATGGATGACTTTTCCGTGTTTGGTGATTCTTTCACTTCGTGTTTGTCTAATCTTGAGAGAATGTTGAAACGTTGTAAGGAAACCAACCTTGTGCTCAATTGGGAAAAGTGTCATTTTATGGTTAAGAGTGGAATCGTCTTAGGGCACAAGGTCTCGAAAGCGGGGATTGAGGTAGATCAAGTTAAGGTAGACGTCATCGCCAAATTACCTCATCCAAAAACCGTCAAGGGAGTTAGGAGTTTCCTAGGCCACGCGGGCTTTTATCGACGATTCATCAAGGATTTCTCAAAGATTTCTCGACCCATTACACATCTTCTTGAAAAAGAGGCACGTTTTGTCTTTGACGAAGATTGTATACGAGCCTTTGAGATCCTTAAGAGGAAACTTACCGAAGCTCCCATTCTTGTTGCTCCCAATTGGAACCTCCCCTTTGAACTTATGTGTGATGCTAGTGATTACGCTATTGGGGCCGTTTTGGGGCAACGTCATGATAAGCACTTCTTGCCTATTCACTATGCTAGCAAGACGATGACCGAGGCTCAACTTAAATACACTACAACGGAAAAGGAGTTCCTTGCCGTGGTGTATGCATTTGAGAAGTTCCGACCTTATCTCGTCTTGACGAAATGCATAGTGTATACGGACCATTCGGCTATCAAGTATCTCATGGCAAAGCAAGATGCTAAGCCGAGATTACTTCGTTGGATTCTCCTCCTTCAAGAATTTGATCACAAAATCGTTGACAAAAAAGGAGCCGAGAATCTAGCGGCCGATCATCTCTCTCGTTTGGAAGATCCTCACCAAAGTGTTTACGAGCCCAAGGAAATCACCGAAACATTTCCGCTCGAGACACTTGGTGTAGTGAATTCTAAGCTTGATTCTTCTACCCCATGGTTTGCGGATTTTGCAAATTACCATGCGGGTAACTTCATCATTAAGGGTATGACGACTCAACAAAAACGAAAATTCTTTCGTGACGTCAAGTTCTACTTTTGGAACGACCCTTACTTGTTTCGAACTTGTGCGGATCAAATCATCCGACGTTGTGTTTTTGGCACCGAAGCTTCTAACATCCTTAGAGCTTGCCATGAGGGACCCACGGGTGGTCACCACGGTGCTAATCTCACGGCTAAGAAGGTGTTTGATGCCGGCTTCTTTTGGCCTACTATTTACCGAGATGCACAAGATCTTGTGAAGTCTTGTGATTCATGCCAACGACAAGGAAAAGCCTCACAAAAAGATGAAATGCCACAAAATATCATTCAAGTATGTGAGATCTTTGACGTTTGGGGCATAGACTTTATGGGACCGTTCCCATCATCTCGTGGTAATAAGTACATTCTCGTTGCGGTTGACTACCTTTCTAAGTGGGTGGAGGCCAAGGCCTTGCCCACCAATGATGCTCGTGTGGTAGTCAAGTTTTTGAAGCAATTGTTTTCTCTGTTTGGAACCCCTCGTGTTATCATAAGCGATCGTGGAACCCATTTTTGTAATGACCAATTTGAAAGGGTTCTAAAGAAATATGGGGTTACACATCGTCTTTCTACGGCTTATCACCCACAAACGAGTGGGCAAGTCGAGGTTTCAAACCGAGCTTTGAAGAGGATCTTGGAGAGATCCGTAGGGGAAAACCGAGAATCATGGTCGGATAAGTTGGACGATGCTTTATGGGCCTTTAGGACCGCTCATAAGACACCCATTGGGTGCACTCCCTATAAGCTTGTGTATGGAAAGAATTGTCATTTGCCTATCGAGTTAGAACACAAGGCTTATTGGGCCCTAAAGCATTGTAATGATGATATGGAGACCGCGGGAAAACACCGGAAAATGCAATTAAATGAATTGGATGAATTAAGGGATATTGCTTATGAAAATTCATTGATTTACAAAGAGAAAACTAAAAAGTTGCATGATTCTAAAATTAAAAAACCGGGTTTTTAACATTGGGGATCAAGTTTTACTTTTTAATTCAAGATTGAAAATCTTTTCCGGTAAATTGAAATCCCGTTGGTCCGGTCCATTCACCGTGACTCAAGTGTTTCCGTATGGGACCATCGAGCTAGCTCAAGATGATGGTCCTAACTTCAAGGTGAATGGACATAGGTTGAAGCACTACTTTGGCGGGGAAGTTCCATCCTTGAACTACCTCGACCAAGTCACCTTCCCCAATGATAATTAGTATTGAGGGGATCGAGTCGAGCTCATGACTCGGTAATCAAAAACGAGGTGCCTCGTGGGAGAGTCCCATGCTTATCCTATGTACATATTATCGCTTTCTTAGTCTAATGTAGCTCACGTGTGGGGATTTGTGCCCTTCCAACCTTTTTTCCGTGGTTGTTTGTGATATGTGGTTTTTAGATCATGATCTTCACGATTGGAGTCTCTCGTGTTCGTTTTATGGGAGCACTCGATCGTTTGCTTTGGAGACATTTCTCAATATCCATGATATATCCTTTGATGTTCTAACCTTAGGTTTTTAGCACACTTCATAAACGGCTATTACTTATTGGTTACACCCTTTCCATGCTAGATTAGGCATTCGACTACGTCTCTAGTATGGGGGTGTTTGCACCCCTAGACTCGAAACATTGAGGACAATGTTTAACTTTAGTATGGGGGGGGGGTGAATAGATACTTGCCTTGCCAAACCTTCACGCTTTCCAAAGTTTATCTTTTTGTTTATCGTTTTTGTTGCAAAATAAGGCTAAAAATGGCCAAATTTTAAATTTTTTCTCATGTTTTATAAGTGTTTGAAGACACGAATGTAGATTTTCCGATGGCGAGAATAAGAGTAATTTTTGACTCGACCGTGCGTGTTGAGCACTTAGCTTTGATTCCTTAACTACACATTAGGCTAAGTCTCTTAAATGAGGACGAGAAATGATAGAGTTAATTATAAGTTACCATGCTAAACGTAGAGTACTCGTATTCTTTCAAAAACTCATGTGTTCTCGTTGTTTGCTTATTCTCCCTTCGCTTGTAAATATTTTTTGCTTAATAAATATTGACTTAGCGGTTTAGTTAGGATTGTTGGGTTTCTAGTCTTTTCTAGTAGCTTCCGTGTAATTAAATTGGGAAGACATTAAGGTATCGCCAGCGTCACGGTTTTGAAGTATTGGCACCCGAATAATCGAAAGCTTCACCCAATAATAAGATTTCAAGTGCTCACCTAAATCAAGCAAACAATTTGAAGCCCCACAAGGCCTAAAATCTATGCAAAATTGAAAGTGAATCAAGCCTTAATCTTCGAAGCTTTAAAGATCCAAAATTCGCTTTAGCGTGAGGATATACGTCTTTGGCTAATAAAACCACCGATGAGGCGGATAATAAAAGGCAAGGCAAGACCGAAGTCATAATAAAAGCTTCATGGCGAAGTTGAATAAAAGATGGAGGTAAACCAAAGATAATAAGGCCCTTCCGTTAGGGGGCGTATAAAAGTCTTGGTAATAAGTCTCATGTTCAAAACCGTTATAAAACCGTGTTTATCGAATCTTCTTGTCAACTTAATTTTTTAACATCGTTGTCTATTAGGAGGGGTTATTGATTTGATGGTCTTAGTTACACCGTTAGGACTCTATTTTAGACCTAGATCTCTATTATCGCATAAGTCAACAATGTATCCTCGTGAAACATTTAAGACAAAATAAAATATAAGAGATAGAACTTAGGAATAATGGGAGGATAAGTACGTGATTAGGGCATATGAGTAGTGTTAGCATTACTAACTTATAATGACAATGATCTCGTTGCACGCTTGGCATGGAATTAAGGTGAAAATCGAGGATGATGAAATTATTTCTAACGAAGCATTCACGTGTTCTTATTCTATGAACCTAAACGTCCCATTTTGCGATGAAAATCATACATTATGTCTAAAACACAAGTAGTAGTAATAGTAGTAGTATAGCTAGTTTATCATTCAATAAAGTGAATAAAATGAATTTTGGAGATGCTTTGATACTTAATTCTAGCATTGCGTGAGGGCACGGCAATGGTTTAGTATGGGGGAGTGATGAGACTGCTTTTATACATAGTCTCATCGTCCAAATTGGGCTTAAAATGCCTTAAATATTATCAAAATACCCAAATATATGCTTGTGTTTGTTGCTTGTGTATTTTAGGTACGGATATTGAGAAAATGACAAAAGATCACAAGAATCAGTAAAAAACGAACACGGGAAACGAAGCCGCATGATGAACCAAGCCCTAATGAAGAATTTTCCAAAGAAAACCCTTGAAGATTTGAAGAATATTGAAGATTGGTCCCCCAAGTTTGAAGAATTGACACTTTATACCCTTGTATCTTCATAATTACAAGTTTGATCCCTAAAGTTTGTCAAAATTACAAAAAGGACCCTTAACTTTGAAGAATTGGCAAATTTAGTCCCTCATCAAAACTAAATTGTCAATAATGGTCCTTCAAGAAGTCAACAAACAAGTCAAAGTCCTTGAAGTATGAAGACATGACAAGAACAGCCCTTGAGATATGAAGAAATTGCATTTTTAGCCCTTGATTCAAGTTTGGAAATATTTGTGCCAAAAATGACAAGCTATCCAAAGTTGTCATGTGTTAATTTGGCGTTGTTAGCCATTTTATACAAAGTGAATAAAGTTGAAAAGGTAGGGGGTCAAACCTGCCAAGACAACCTAAGATAACCCCCCACTCACAGCTTGACACCTCACCAACCTTAAACAATCAACCAATCATGCACCTCCTTTCCTCCACGTCTGCATTCCACCACCCCAGTTTTATTTAATTAACTTATTTAAGTTTCCCACCCAAACACTTAATTTAAAATCTTATTAATCCCAAACGGATTAAACACCCCTTAATCCACCCTTAAACCCTAATTTTTCCCAGGAAGAACAATAATCAAATCAAAGGGTTTTTGGGTAAATCTTTCCAGATCCTTAATTAAACACATCTTATACCCAAAACCACCCTTAAACTCCCATCACCATCACCTCACATGTCCCTCCAACCCTCCCCTGCCCCACTATTCACTCTCAAACAAAAATGGACAGCAAGATCAACATCCCACAACATTTTCTTGCTCCCAAAGGCAAAATGAACGACCTAGATTGCTTCTACATCACTGGCACCTCAGCTACATGCCAAATTCATCACATGGCTTTGTTTTTGACTGAAAAATTCAAAAATCGTCCAAGGGCAAGATTGGAAGTTCACTTGTTAGGGTTTTAGCTCCTTATCACTTCTAGAATCATAATGTAAGCCTCTATATAAAGGCCTTTAGGACGTAGCTTAGTCCTGTTCTTGATTTTTCTCCTTTTTCACAAACTTTGTAAAGCTGATTTATGAATTAATATAAATGGTTTAAGTGTTGCTGATGAGAAATATTGAGTTCCCTTTACATTTTCAGTTGATTTAACTTTATTGTTTGAGTTTGGTTTGATTTTCAGCAAAAAGTTTTCAAGTTTTAAAGTTTCTGTTTGTTTTTTCAAAGATTTCTTATACCTTAAATTTTCATATAAACCTGTTAAAATGTTGATTCAGAGTGTTGGATTGATGGTATTTGACCTTGTGTATGTCCATAACACCATGGCTTGTTCTGGTGTAGTGGGTACCCAAGTGTAAAATATCCATTGGTTTGGACATTTCCTATTTTTAAGCTTATCATATCCTTACCCACAAGCTCAAGCTTTCTTCTAGCTTAATCTATAAGCTAGGAGCAAGTTTTAAGCTTTTACACAGCTTTTACCTTTTCTCTCTTAGCAGGTTCAAGGAGAAACATTTTTATCCATTTTTGTTAAAGAAAAATTTCATCAACCCATCAACAAAGTTCTGCATAGGCCCCAGCCTATATGGAGGTGGTTTTTCAACCACTAAGGGTCCTGGATGTAGGACCCTTGAGGTAGTCTCTTGTTATCCATTTCAAATTTTAGCTTTCTGAAATTTTATGTGATTTGTATGATTTTTTGTGTTAAGTTGTTAAATGTATGTTTGAGTGCTTAAAACTGCTTAAATAGGACTTGTATGCATGCTTAGATAGTGTTCAATCACTTTAGTTAAGTCTTGATTGGATTTGCTTTGAAAAAAGTTGATTTTCAGATTCAAAGGGGTGTTTGGATCTGCTTATTTATCTGAGTTTCTTTGGAAGTTTGTGAGTTAAATCTGCTTTGAATCACTCATTAGGGTAGGATAGGGTGTATGCTAGTTGTGTATTGCAGTTTGGTAAGGTTTTAGAACACTCTGCATGATAAAATTTTGAAGATAGAGCTAAAAATCAGTCACTGCTTGATTTCTGCTTACTTGTGTGAAATTGGTGCTTCCAAGTGTTAAATCTACTAGAAGTAGGCTTGTTCTAGGTTTGTGCATTGTCTATTTGCTAGTTGATTGACTTGTATGCATAATTGGAGCCTTTGAATCTCACTTGTGTGTCAATTGCACCAGCAACTTGTGCTAAGTATATCAGTAACCTTGATTTGATATTTTGTGCTTGATTCTTGTGTGTACTTGCTTAATTTGTGTTTGTTTTGACTCCTTGTACTCCAAAGAGTACAAGGGTGCCTTTGTTCCATCAAAAACACCACCAAAAAGCAAGATCAAGCCCTCTTGATCATAACTGCACAAGTGAATAAACACTTGTGTGTTCATCAGAAAGTTCATCAACCTGGGCACGTTTTTTATTCATTCTAGCTTAATTCTTGGTTATTTTGGATTGTGTTTGAGTTTTAGGAGTTAATTATGTACCTAGTTTGAGTATTTAAAAGTAAAAAAAAAAAAAAAGTTTTGCAAAAAGTTCACCCTGCCTGGACTCGAACACGCGACCTTGCATTCCAAGGAGTAGCGTGCGTACCAGTGATCCAGATGACTTTTTACATTATTGTTTGATTTCATTACTTATTTAACTAGTTTTTGTTTTGTAGCTTATTTAAGTAACAGCTTATAAATAAGCATTTCCTGGCTTATTCCTTGGAGGATTTATCTGTTTAGCATTTTTCTTAGGATTATATTAGGGTTATTGATTTTTCTAAGCAAACAGTATATTTTTCCCATTATTATTTTATTTATTAGGAATATTTTAAGTTTAATTTTTAGAAAGTCTTTTAAAAATAGTAAAAAGTAATTTAAAAATCTGAAAAAATAATTTTTAGGTTTTTAATCATACTTTTGAGGTTTACAGCTTATTAGGTTTTCAATTTAGCTCATTTTTAATTTTATAGGATTTTAGGGTTTTTAAGCAACTTTAAAATTTAATATAAAATTATTAAATAGGTTTCAGAAAATTTGGTTTGCATTTTCGTTTTAGTTACATTATTTAGGATTTTTGGTAATTTTTTAGAATTATTTGGGGAACTTTGAATTTTTTTGATTATTTTAATATTATTTTATTATTAAAATTTGAAGTTTCATTTTTTCTTGTTTTTACATTTTTCCTAGGTTAAGGACATTAAATTAGGAGTTTTGTCACTTTCCAAATATTCTTTAGACTTTTCAATTAATTTCTAGAATTAATTTAAGATTTAATACATTTTAATAGTTTTTAAGTGTTTAAAAATAGTTTAATTTGGTTTTAAAATTTTTAAAAATAGTTTTTAGCTTAATTAGGATATTTTTGAGGTTTAAAAACTATAAAATCTTGTTTAGGGCTTTTTAATAATTAAAAGTGATTTTTAGGGCTTTAATTAGCATTAAAAAGTCATTATTTAATTAATTAAAAGGTATTAGCAAGTTTGGATTTTTTGTAAACTCTTAGAATATTATTGGGGATTTTTAGTAATTTTTAGGAATTTTTAGGTTAAAATTTTAGTTTTGGCACTATTTACGGTTTTACGTTTACGCCTTTTTCGTCATAGTTTAATTCATTTTCGTAACCGTCTTTCTCTTCTAATCCCATTTCTTTCTCAATCAATATAATCACAAATCAATATCAACTCTTAACACAACGCACTTGCCTCCTTGGGAAACGAACTTGGACTTCACTTGGGTCATTAGTGCTCGGTTTTCCTAAACCGACACTTAATACTACCACTATTTGTCATCCTTTTCCTAAAGGGTACAAAAACTCTACATCAACCATCATGATCTGATAGGTAGGCATCCCTATTTCAGCCGGAATTACTGCTTCTGAACCATACGTGAGGCTGAAAGGTGTTTCACCATTGCTCTGTTTTAACGATGTCCGATGAGCCCATAATATGTGCGATAATTCCTCTGCCCATCCATGTCTATCTCGGTCAAGCCTTGTCTTAATGCCTTCCACGAGGGTTTTGTTAGCCCGCTCTACTAAACCATTTGCTTGGGGGTGAGCTACAGCTGTGTTGATCTGTTGAATTTCCAAGTCCGAACACCAACTCTTGAATGGTTCGTTGACAAACTACTTGCCATTATCCGTTACTACAATATTTGGAACTCCGAATTGGTAAACCACGTTGTCCCAGAAAAACTTTATAACTTTTTTTCCAAAGATCTTTACCAATGGCTTAGCCTCCATCTACTTGGTGAAATAATCGATGGCCACTATTATGTATTTCACGTTTCTGGATGAGGCTGGCTATGGACCCAAGATGTCCATTCCCCATTGAAAAAATGGCCATGGTGCCATGATAGACTTCATTAGCGTCTTCGGCAGTCTTGCTACTAGGGCGTGAATTTGACACGAGTCGCACTTGCGTAACTCCTCCCTAGCATCCGTATGCATGGTTGGCCAGTAGTATCCGGACCTTAATGCTTGGGCCACTATTGATCTTGGCTTTAAATGCATGCTGCATGAGCCCATGTGTATTTCTCGAAGGACATAGTTAGCTTGAAGTGGTCCTACACACCGGAGCATCGGTTCTATGTATCCTTTTTTAAACAATACTCCATCAACCATTTCGTATCGGTGTAGCTTCAGCCTTAGACATCGTGCTTCATCCTTATCAGTTGGCCATATTCCATCCCGGAGGCATTTCATGATTTGGAGTCATCCATTTATCTTCCACTTCTTCCACTATAGTGTTCACTTCACTCCATTCAGTGGATCTTTCGTTTAGGACTTCTACTAACACTTCTTTTTTCAAGTGATCGAATGCTAATGTTGCTAGTTTGCTTAGGATATATGCTTTATGGTTTTTACCTCTTGGGATATTTACGATTGAGAAATGAGAGAATCTAGGTATCATGGCTTTTGCCTCAGCTAGGTATTTCATCATTCGGTCGTAGCTTGTCTCGTATGTTCCGTTGATTTGGTTAGCCACCAACTTTGAGTCTACTCGGACTTCAATCTTTCCTACCGTCATTTGTATCGCGATTCTCAAGCCTGCCAATAGGGCCCCGTATTCTGCTTCATTGTTGGTTGTTTTCAAAATTTAGCCGGAGAGCGCAAGTGTACTTTGTTCCGGTTGGACTAATGAGAACCAATCCGGCTCATGCACCTTGAGAACTAGACGCTCCGTCCGTGAAAAGAGTCCACTTTTCCGTTTCGTCCTTTCCTAACTTCTGAATTTAAAAAAATTATTCTGCTGCTTGGCCTATAGGCGCTTGATACAAGGCTTTTACCTAGTATAAAAATTAAGTTCGTTGTATGTGTCTGATCGAATTGATTACTGGTTAATTGTGCGACTCAGTCGTCTTTTGGAGGGAAAGAATATTTTTGGTCGTTGTAAAATAAATGTGCAAAAAGTTAAAGTAAATGACGAGTAAATAAAACTAAAACTAATTAAAACTTAAATGGTGCAATATTTAAAACTTTTAAAAGTAATTAATTAAATGACAAAAATTAAAGACCGACGAAAAGTAATTTTGATAGTGTAATAAAAATGTAAACTTGAAAATTAAAATAAAGCTAAACAATTAAAATAACACTAAATAAAAAAATGGCGGGAAAAATAAATGCTTGAAAATAAAATAAAGATAAACAAAACCTGAGTCGGAATCCAAAATACTGTCACTATCCGGAATAACCAACAAAGTACTGCTTATCCGGAATAAAGCTGTCACCTTTATCCGGAATCCCCTAGCTGCTGCTTATCCGGAATAAATGAATGAGGTTATTATCCGGAATAAATTACTGTCACCCTTATCCGGAATAAGTACTTCTTCACTATATCCGGAATATGAGTCCGAAAGCTTATCCGGAATATACTTCTGAGCTTTATCCGGAATATCCAAACCGAGACCCTATCCGGAATACCAATCAAGAAGCTTATCCGGAATCCACCTGAGACTCTTATCCGGAATCTGCGGCTATCCGGAATAAATGACTTGAAGCTTATCCGGAATAATCTTCTCGTGCCTATCCGGAAAATTTACGGATCCTTATCTGGAATACCCCTAAAGACCAATATCCGGAATAACTTATCGTGTAGCTTATCCGGAATCCCCTGCCTATTGCTTATCCGGAATAACCTGTCACTTTATCGGAATATACAATAGAAGGCTTATCCGGAATGTCAACCCGTATAGTTTATCCGGAATATAGGACTTGAGTAGTGTTCGGAATAAGAGGGTTTTACCAAAACCCGGATAAGAACTAAAATCAAATAAGCTACGAACTAAAATTAAGCTAAAACAATTAAGCACTTAACCAAAAACTTAACGAAATCAAACTTAAGGAAAAGCAAATAAGCCAAAATTAGAAAACTTTTAAAAATACTAAATAATAAAAATATTAAAAATCAACTTTTTATAAAAATTAACTAATAATCACTTAATTAAATTTAAGAAATACACAATAAGCTATAAAATCAATAAGCTAACAAAATCAATAACATAAAAACATAACCATTAATCAACTAGGCATGACAATAAGCACATAAACATAAAGATTAAATCAAGACAAGAAAGGTAAAATGAGAGATTAAAATAAAACTTGATTAAGATTAAGATTCAACAATTAAAAATAAAGACAAGAATTAAAAGCTTACAAATTTAAGGTGTAAGACAAGTAATTAAAGGTGCAATTAAGAAAATTGCAAGTAATTAAAAATGGAAGACTAGTTTGTCAAAATAGCCAACACCTCCTAATGTGAGATTAGGAGGGTATTTATAGTGATTAGGGAGGTTAAGCATGTGTTGCTTCCTTCTTTCTTTCTTTCTCATCTTTTCGTCTTCTTAATTCTTCGACTTTTATCAACTTGGTCTCGGGATTAATTAAACTTATCTTGTAATTTCTTCATAAATTAGACTTGAGTTCTTCGACTTTTATTAAACTTCCGTCTTTAGACTTTTTCTTCGATAAATTTTTAGAATAGGTCTTGGACTTCCGTTCTTTTTGCACTCTTGATCTCTTGACTTCGTCTTTTGTCTTTTTCTTCGATAAAAGCCCGTGAAAGCCCATGTTTTCTTCCCTTTTCATATTTTGGTCCTAAATCACAACAAAAACACAAACCACGCATAATTCCGATATTTACGACATAAAATACACGTTTTGGCTTGGTTATTATTATAATTAAGTGGTAAAAGGATAAGTGTTTTCAGACTTATTAAATCCCCTACACTTGACCATTGCAATGTCCTCATGCAATGCATTAATTACAAAGCAAGCTTTACATTTTTCATCATAATCAATCCCTCTTGGCCTTTATTAAAGAGACGAAAAACAAGTAAAAAGATTAAAGACTTACCTTAGGGTTTTGGAATGTCATGAATGATTATCATCCTCAAGTTTCACGTTCCCCATACCAAGCTTAAAAACGAGATCATTGTTATTATAAGTTAGCAAACTATCACAAACTCATGTGGGCCTATTATTTACTTAGACTCCCTTATTCCTAGGTGTATCTCTTATATTTTATTGTTGTCTTGAATGATCCCGAAGATGCATTGTTGACTTATTTCGATAGTTATTTAGGCTGAAAATAAAGTAGGACGATTTAATCAATAGTTAGCTAAAGGACAAAATCTTTTAAAACTGCTTCTCGGGACCTCATAAAGTTCATATCTTGGCATAACCCGCTTCACGATTTGAGACCTTTCTCGGATTGATATTTGGCATTGACTTCATACTTCAAATCTTGAGAGACGTTCATGAAACAATGGTCTTCTCTTCATAATAGGAATTTCTTCACTTGAACTTTTTGTGAGATTCTTCATATTTGGACCACGACTTCTTCATTTTTCTCCAATATTTATTTGGGATTTTGATATACAACGGTCCGCCTCCTTTTAGGACTTGGATCTATTTATCCTCATACCTTGTTAGGGCCTTTTTGAATAGACTTCTCCATGATCTTTTGGGGAGTATTTGCTTTTCGTCGTGTGTCTCGATCCTTCATATTGATTTTTGATAAATGATTCTTCACATCACTTGGGATCTTTAGCAACAAAATGTAGCCCTCATGCCTTGTTAGGGCTTTTTCAGACTCGCCAATCTTCGCATCCCGCTTCAATAAGTTATGCCTTGGCTATGAACTCTAATTAATACCGAGCAACTTTTAAACGATCTTGTTCTAGAAGCTAAGTAACTTTTCAAATCGTACGACCTTACTTATTGCAATTAAATTTATTAACAAGCGATGGGAGAAAAAGCTCATAATTAACTCACATAAATTCATGAAAGATACCAAACTTATAATTGACTCTATCATCTCTCGTTCTCCACAATTTAAAATCTCAAGGAATGAGACTCGTGGATGCTTAGCCAATTAAATCAAAGTTTTGGGTTTTCGAGTCATCTATAGGATCTTGCAAACTCTTAGACTTTTTCAAGTTTTAGAGTTCGCATTTTAAAGTTCCCTTGATAAACGAATCTCTAGGATCAATTATAGGAACTTGCGAAAAATTCTTGTTCTTAACCCCTAAGAGTTAAGACTTTCGCGTTTTAAAGTTCCCTATATAAAAGCCTAGCAAAACTTGACTTAAACACGTTAAGGATACTAGCTAGAGTAAACTTGGATAAGTAAACTCGGGTTGAGTCAAAAGATTCACAACGTTTAAAAAATAAAACCACTTTATTAAAATTTATTCTAGCAACGAAAGAAAATAACTGTTAGTGCAAACATTACGATGCTTTGTCGATATAATCTCTTTGTGTTTTGTTGATAACAAACGTATAATTCGTAATACATTATGTAAAATGTTAAGGTACTCGTAATCACTCAAGAATACATTTGTATACTTCTCTCGACACCTCCAAGACCACATTCGGCATGAATCACTCAAGGTATGTACAAACATGTCATTAACCTAACTAAGTGATCAAGGATTAATATTTTCTTAAAACTCGCATTTTAATCAAATGTGATAAAAGATTTTAATTAACTTTATTTTTAAGAAAATGTTTTATTAAAAAGAAAATGGAAATTTGAATTTGGCATATTCCATATGCCAAAGGAATATCCTTTGAGGGTATAAACTACCCCAGATGGCATATCCCCACTAAAGGACAAATTTGAACGGACTCCGACGTGGAGGTTCCTTAAAGGAACCCGCGGTTCCTTATTGATAAGGTACCGCGGGTAGAGATATGGAACCGCGAGTGTTTTTTACCGTTGCAATGTTGTCCTATAAATAGTGGATCATTTCCAGGTTTTCTTTCAACCCTTTTTGCACAGTTTCTTTCAAAAACCATCTTAGATCCTTGATTAGTTAGTTTTGATTAATCTTGTTTAAGATGTGATTCAATCTTCAATCTCCTCATCCTCTCAAGTGTAAAGAGAAGAACACTATCATTACCATGATGTGTTGGGTTCACTACATGATGAAGATCTTTCCTTCTATAGATCTAAGTTATGTTTTTAGTCTTCCTATTATGTATATGTAGAAGATACAAGTGTTGGGTACACTTGGATGTGTTTGTAATGGTAGAATATCCAAGTTATGGTTATCCTTGGATTAGGTGTTAGTTGTGTAGATCCAAGTCTTGTTAGTACTTAGATATAGTGTTAGAGTTATAGATCTAAGTGATGTGTGCTTAGATCTATATGGTTTATGTGTTTAGGCCATAAAACACAAGGTTTGTTATGTTGGGCCATAAAACATAACTAGTGGGTAGATTAGGTTGTGTCTTGGTAGTTCTCACTAAACTCTAAAGTGATGTGGTTGTGTCTAGGTAGTTCTCACTAAACTATAAAGTGATGTGGTTGTGTCTTGTGAGTTCTCACTAAACTTAAAAGTGATTAGTAGTTGTGTTTTGTGAAGTTCTCACTTAGCTTCAAAGTGAAGAGTCGTGAAGATTGGTTCTATCTTTCGATTAGAACTCGACATCTAGCCTTGTGTCGTAAAATGGTGAAGTGGGCGACGTTGTGTAGATTGGTCCTACCTAAGATTAGGACTCGACTTTTTGCTTAGAGTCGGAAATTGGATAAGCGACGTTGTGTATGGTTTCTCCACCTTAAGGAGTTTGTTGACTAGTGAACTAACTCTCGAGTAAGGTGTACTCGAGGAGTGGAGAAGGGCGAAGAGGAGCTTCGTGACCGAACCACAATAAATCATCGTGTCGGTACTTTCATTTACATTTATGTCTTTACCTTTTTAGATATATTTATAGTTGCATACTTGTTGTTGTGTGTTGTGTGCTTCTCATAATCTAAACATCTAAGTTGCGGAAAAGCTAAGGCTTAGTACGTGTGTGCTTCATGTTTAGATTATGGTCAAGTGTACATCACTTAGTCTAAACATCCTAGTTGCGGAAAAGCTTATGCTTAGTACGTGTGTGCTTAGTGCTTAGACTATTGCTTGATGTACTCTTGATTTGATGTGTTTGTGTGTTTACTTCTTGTAGTATTTATCTTTCAATCAAACACATCTCATATCTAGTCAAGCTTGATCGAGAATTTGATACAAAGGATTTTTGATGTTTAACATGTAACAAATGGCGTCGTCCACTGTCGGCGGTTCCATAAGTGGACAGGCGGTTCTTTATTGATAAGGAACCGCGGGTAGACATAAGGAACCGCGCACAGTGGATTAAGCCGAAATGTTTTGAAAACTAACTAGAAACTATTCAACCCCCCTTCTAGTTTCTACAATTGGTATCAGAGCGAGGTTACTCAATATCTTTGAAGTATATTGTACTTTAAAGCTTGGATCGATCTTTGCTCTCTTTTTCAAAACAAATGGTTTTTAAAAATGAAAACGGTTTTTAAAAATAGAGACGATCTTTGTATCAAATTGTTCATAAAAAGTGATTACTTATGAAATGTGTTTTGTTGTTTTATTCATACAAGTTTTGGTGTTAAATAAACTTTGTATAATAGCTTGAATTAAATATTTTCATATTTGGAAGTATAAAAATCTTTTGTGTCATAATTAACTCTAAAATACGAGTTCTATGTGTCTAAAATGATTTTTTAGAGTCCTAAGTCCTTCCAAAAAGTTACCAAATGATTTTGGCCAAAAACTCATTTTTTGTCCTCTTACCGCGGTTCTTTATTGTTCCCTGCGGATCCTTATCAATAAGGAACCGCAGTCAGTCTGACTCAGATTTTTGAAAACTTTGAAAAATCATATAAAATCAACCGTAAGTCCGTAGAAGTCGTGCCACCAGTCATTTCGAACGTAATTGAATTTTATTTCAATTAAAAATGCTTCCAAACCTTTATTCAAACTTTAAAATTTGGATGGTTTCTAAGTTCCATACTTTATCCAAAGTATTGAGAGTCGGTTTGTCGTAAAACTTGTGTTTTACTCTTTTCTATTAAGTTGGACATCTGTTGGTGATATATCTTTGAAAATTGATATATTTACAAAGCGTTAAACTTAATTAAATTTTAAATGGGTCAAAGACTATTTTCAAATAAAATCAAGCTATGAATACTTTGTTGTATCTAACACTCAAAACATGGACGAATACTTTTATGTGTTAAGCTAATTGTTTGTGTGTGTTTCCTTGTGTGTTATTATTATATGTAGATATTATTAAGTGTTCCTTGATATTGTAGTAGTATTGCTTATATGTCTAGTCTCTTGTGCCTTGCTTGGTATTTGTTAGTATCTAGTTTTTCCTAACTAGGATGTATGCTAGATTTCTTGCATTTTAGTTGCAACATTATGTGTGCATTGCATATAGGATTAACATCTCTTGGTTTACAAATGTTACATAAACATCTTGTACACATCGGCATGTTCTTTAACACTTTTAGGTTTGAAAGCTTTGGGAGCTTGTCAAATCTATTGATTTGGGTCGTCTTACTCGATCATTGTGTTATTAGTTCAAGTAGATAAATGTCTCACTATAAAACATGAAACACCCTTTGAAAATCTTAGCTATTTTCTCTTAAAAGAGTGTTTGTGGGAATCAAGAAAGATTTCGATTAAATATCAATTCATTATTCAAACTATGATTGGTATCATTATCGAATCTAATTGACATGTTTTTTAGTGTAGACATGAATGTGGTTTATTAATAATATACATCGGATCATAACTCACACTTGTGTTGATGGTGTTATATTGAATCTACTTGTTCAAATTGTTAGATATATTTTGTTTAATAATTGCTTATAATGCACAATAGAGTCGGTTTGATAACTTGGATGTTTCATCCGAAATACTCAAGTAATTTACATTGCTATGCAATTTATAAATGTGTCATTTCCGAAAGACCAATCAAGAGTGTTCCTTTGGTTTGTGTAAACTTTGTTTATACACTTCAATGTTATTGGCCTCAAGTTCTATTAAGGTAATTAACCTTAACTAGACTTGTTTGACAAGATATGCAATGGTGCATTCTTTACCCTCATTAGGTCATGCATTGTGTCGCCATGCAAGTTTCATCCTTGCTAAAATTTATTAGGCAAATGTTGGAATTACATTTTGTCTAACTTGAGAATGACTACTAGAGAATTTATGCACTAAGATCTTAATTTGACCTAACGGTTGAATTACTTCCATGTGGGAAGTTGAGTTGGTGTATAACTCGTAAAAATGGTCGTGTTTAGCCTTAATTGAGCACCTCTAGTGATAGTCTCATACTCATTCTCTAAATTGGCTAAATGGCTCTTCCTATATATGACTAATGATAGTTTACTTTGATGAACTTTGTATGTCATTAGGAGTATTTTTATTTTGTAGCCATTAGGTTTTTCTTAGCTTTCCTCTTACGTGCTAATTGAACCTATGTGTCCTTCCTTTGTGTGTGTTCTAGTTTTTATTGCTCTTAAGCATGACTTTATGATAAGTTAGACTAGAACATTAGGATTTGCTGAATTGGAAAATCCTCCTTCACCACCTAAACCTAGCCTCTGTAGGCGGTTCTTTAAATAGACCGCGGCTCCATATCAATATGGAACCGCCGGTGGAGATAAAGAACCGCTGGCAGAAGCTCTCAAATTCGGGTTTTCTGAAACTTCCCAATTGTTCCAACACCCTTTGGAATCTTTGTTTCAAACCTTTGATCACTCCCAAAATATCTTGGGCTTTCCCTTTTTAACCCTTTACTAGTTTGGATCATCCCCTCACCCCTTAAACCACCCATTACTACCATGTTCTACAAGAACCTCCAATTCATCCAAAACCTCCTCTTCAAAGAGGCACCTCAAAATTAAGATTAAGTTACCCAAACTTAACTCTTCACCCTTTCACACACCCAAGAATGAGATTGTTCCAATTCTCATCTCTTCATCACCCTCACCAACTCTTGCTCCATGCAAGACTACCTCAACCCATGGTACCAACCATTCACATGGTTCTACCTCCTCTTCATTCCAATCTAGAATGAATGAGCTAACCTCACCCTTCACTCCAAGTACTCTCTTGGATGTGGCTACCCAACCTCAACCCATCCAAAGCATTCCCATTTTGAATGACTTTGTTGATACCTTGGTGACTTCACCTTTTACCCCTTCAAACTCACCCACATCACCCATCCAAAGCATTCCCATTGTGAATGACTTTGTTGAACCCTTGGTGACTTCACCTTTCACCCCACCAAATTCCGCCACCACCCTTGTCTTTCATTTAAGCATGTGGATTGCTTATTGCTAAGACATCTAATTTAAGCAAATCTTAGGATTCTAGTGTAACTAATATTAAAATTATGCTTAAGTTTTAGGCTTGTTTTTTTACATCTTTGTATGATCTTTATTCTCTTGTATTTCCTTTCATGTTTTTCAACATGATTTTTCTTTGAGTCTTGGATCTTGTTGTTATTATGTTTTTTCTTTTCTCTTTTTTTGAGTCCTTTTCTTAAACTAATAAGAATTAGGAATCTTCTTGGAGATTTACACTACATGTAGCTTGATTTGTGATATCTAGATAGATGACTTGCTTGTATGCTACTTGCTTATATATCTTCTTGCTTATCCGTATGTTATATGCTTAATTGATTAGTTAATGAATGCATGCTTATTATAAAGGTTTTGTCTTTGTCAAGCAATTCCGATATAATATTTCTTAGATGTGTCTAACTCATGCATGTCCTTAAATGCTACGTGCTAACATGTTTTACTTAGTCTTCTCTTTTTAAGTAATCTTGTTTCTTGCATGCCATATGTGTTAATTGTGCTCCTTCTCTACATTGGTTTATTGTAGACTTTATAAGGCATTGCATGAATTATCCTATGTGCTTACTTGATTATGTGTTAGATTTTGTACTAACTCTTCATGTCTTCTTGAGCTTCTTTTGAGTTTCTTCTCTCATTTTCTTTCGAGATTTCACTATCACCTTCTAAGGTATAGTATTCATGAATTAATTTGTGAAGTTATCCTTAACTTCTTTGTTGAGTCTCTCTCAATTCATTTTAATCATGCTCTTCTAAGTCGAGTCTCTTTCTTCTAGTCTTTCTAAACTAAGTTGAGTCGAGCCTTACCCTTTCCTCATCATGTAATTGTTCTTTGAACATCCATAATGATTGAGAAGAGCTACGAAACTTTGAGCATGTAGTTTATCGTATGCTAAACACCATTTGGTGTCGACATTCATACGCATTTTTGCCTATAATGTCCTATATCTCGAATTTTTCTTATAGCGTCGATTTATCCGCTTTTGGTTTTCCTTTATTTTTTTTTTGGTCAAAAATTTCTCTAGGTTGAGATATTTTTGGTTCCTCTTTTTGAGAGTTGATTGCGGTTAAAATTTACAATTTGTATGGGTGATTCCATCAATTCTAAGTTTTTAACCCCTTGAGATGATATCTTTAAATTCTTGGATGTTTCTTTTCTACCTCTACTCCAACAATTTTGAATTGATTTCCTCAAAATCCTCTCCTTGTTTTTTTTTCTGAGAGTTGATGGTTAAATCTTGAATTTTCTTGGGTGATTCCAAAAATTATAAGCTTTTTACCCTTTGACATATTATCATTACAATTGTGAAATGATCTTGTCAAGATCCTCTCCTTTGATTTGTTTTTGGATTGATAGCATCGCATGCACACTTCTTTGCTTGTCATTGTTTGTGCAAACGACTTGTTTATCATCCCCGTTTGGGTGACATCTCTTTTTATATATGCTCTTGTCTACTAACCTTGTTTTGTAGGACACTTCTAACCCATTTTTGTAGCTCGTCACTATTCTTGCTTTGTTGGTGCCTCAAGCAAGGGGGAGCTCATATCAAGGGGGAGCATTTGAAAGAGTTCAAGTCATTACATTTGTGATCATTCATCGAATATCTTGCTAGTAATGAATTTTGGAATCTTGAAGATAAGCATTTTATTATGCATGGAGTTAGTTAACCTATGGTGATTGAAGACTTCACTAGGATGACGCAAGCTCAATATCTTTGGATGATGGGTTTATGGTTAGGATTCTCTCCTCTCAACCGTCGACCACAAGTGATGATTAGCCTTTTGGATGCATGTTCTCTCGAAGTCAATCTTCCTCCACAAATGAAAACTACCTTTCGGATGCTAGCTCTTCTGACGTCAATTCTTCTCTTCTTCAAATGACGTGCTATAGATGACTATCACTTTGGATGTGTGATCTCTCGACGTTGATTCTTCTCTTCTTCAAGACGTTGACTACCTTTTTGATTCGACAAAAGGGGGAGAAGTAAGTGTAAACGAGTAACTTATGCATTTTAATATGTGTTGCGGTTTACTTGTTTGTCATCATCAAAAAGGGGGAGATTGTTAGTGCAAACATTACGATGCTTTGTCGATATAATCTCTTTGTGTTTTGTTGATGACAAACGTATAATTCGCAATACATTATGTAAAATGTTAAGGTACTCGTAATCACTCAAGAATACATTTGTATACTTCTCTCGACACCTCCAAGACCGCATTCGGCATGAATCACTCAAGGTATGTACAAACATATCATTAACCTAACTAAGTGATCAAGGATTAATATTTTCTTAAAACTCACATTTTAATCAAATGTGACAAAAGATTTTAATTAACTTTATTTTTAAGAAAATGTTTTATTAAAAAGAAAATGGAAATTTGAATTTGGCATATTCCATATGCCAAAGGAATATCCTTTGAGGGTATAAAGTACCGCAGATGGCATATCCCCACTAAAGGACAAATTTGCACGGACTCCGACGCGGAGGTTCCTTAAAGGAACCCGCGGTTCCTTATTGATAAGGTACCGCGGGTAGAGATAAGGAACCGCGGGTGTTTTTTACCGTTGCAATGTTGTCCTATAAATAGTGGATCATTTCCAGGTTTTCTTTCTACCCTTTTTGCACAGTTTCTTTCAAAAACCATCTTAGATCCTTGATTAGTTAGTTTTGATTAATCTTGTTTAAGATGTGATTCAATCTTCAATCTCCTCATCCTCTCAAGTGCAAAGAGAAGAACACTATCATTACCATGATGTGTTGGGTTCACTACATGATGAAGATCTTTCCTTCTATAGATCTAAGTTATGTTTTTAGTCTTCCTACTATGTATATGTAGAAGATCCAAGTGTTGGGTACACTTGGATGTGTTTGTAAGGGTAGAATATCCAAGTGATGGTTATCCTTGGATTAGGTGTTAGTTGTGTAGATCCAAGTCTTGTTAGTACTTGGATATAGTGTTAGAGTTATAGATCTAAGTGATGTGTGCTTAGATCTATATGGTTTATGTGTTTAGGCCATAAAACACAAGGTTTGTTATGTTGGGCCATAAAACATAACTAGTGGGTAGATTAGGTTGTGTCTTGGTAGTTCTCACTAAACTCTAAAGTGATGTGGTTGTGTCTAGGTAGTTCTCACTAAACTATAAAGTGATGTGGTTGTGTCTTGTGAGTTCTCACTAAACTTAAAAGTGATTAGTAGTTGTGTTGTGTGAAGTTCTCACTTAGCTTCAAAGTGAAGAGTCGTGAAGATTAGTTCTATCTTTCGATTAGAACTCGACATCTAGCCTTGTGTCGTAAAATGGTGAAGTGGGCGACGTTCTGTAGATTGGTCCTACCTAAGATTAGGACTCGACTTTTAGCTTAGAGTCAGAAATTGGATAAGCGACGTTGTGTATGGTTTCTCCACCTTAAGGAGTTTGTTGACTAGTGAAGTAACTCTCGAGTAAGGTGTACTCGAGGAGTGGAGTAGGGCGAAGAGGAGCTTTGTGACCGAACCACTATAAATCATCGTGTCGGTACTTTCATTTACATTTATGTCTTTACCTTTTTAGATATATTTATAGTTGCATACTTGTTGTTGTGTGTTGTGTGCTTCTCATAATCTAAACATCTAGGTTGCGGAAAAGCTAAGGCTTAGTACGTGTGTGCTTCATGTTTAGATTATGGTCAAGTGTACATCACTTAGTCTAAACATCCTAGTTGCGGAAAAGCTTATGCTTAGTACGTGTGTGCTTAGTGTTTAGACTATTGCTTGATGTACTCTTGATTTGATGTGTTTGTGTGTTTACTTCTTGTAGTATTTATCTTTCAATCAAAGACATCTCATATCTAGTCAAGCTTGATCGAGAATTTAATACAAAGGATTGTTGATGTTTAACATGTAACAAATGGCATCGTCCACTGTCGGCGGTTCCATAAGTGGACAGGCGGTTCTTTATTGATAAGGAACCGCGGGTAGACATAAGGAACCGCGCACAGTGGATTAAGCCGAAATGTTTTGAAAACTAACTAGAAACTACTCAACCCCCCCTTCTAGTTTCTACAATAACTATAACAAAGATAAATACTAATAGGCCAAAATAGATTAAGCATTTTGAAAAATATCGAAAAATCAAATTTTCTGGTAAAAATGAGGACAATTACAAGGAAAAGCCCACTTAACTTCGATAGAAGTCCCCCTACACTTAATATAAACATTGTCCTCAATGTTTAAGCACGTGGAAGTAAACTCCCCTACACTTAGGACATTGTGCACGTTGTTTAAACTTGCTAAGGAAAGGACAACTAAAGTGATTTCTATGTTAATATTGAAGAATATAAAATAGAGAATCAAAAGAGTTTAGGATAGAACTAGGAAGACGGGTACACGGAATCACGGGTCGTCAACAGTCATCAAGAATGGATATTTGAAAGCTCGAATCCCTGCACATGATAAGAAAGAAAACAACAAACACATTCTAGGGTCTCCTCCTACACTTATTATAAAAACAAGAGAAAAAGGATAGATACTGCGGGTTGCCTCCCGAGAAGCGCTTGTTTTTGGTAACCGAGTCGTGAGCCTGACTCGACCTTGATTAGCATAGGAAGAAGCTTGAAACACATCCACCGGGGTCAAATACATGGTTTTCATCCATCAAGTAGCACAAGCTTAAGACGAACAAGGCAAGCCAAAGAAGAGTAGGCAGGGTTCCCTTAAGCAGTGATTGAGCACAGTGGTAGCAAGGGTGAAGTGCAAGCATATCTCCATAAGTTCCAAAGATTTTTCCTTTTATTTCATCAGATGGATACTGAGATGGCTTAAAAAGTGCAATACCGGGGTCGAACACCTTTTCCTTTAGGGGAAAATAACACTCAGGCTCAACAGATCTTGAAGAAGATCCGATCATAAATCTCGCAATCTCATCCTCAGAAGGTGGATATAGAGGTGTCAAGACATAAGTGTTGCGGATATCGGTGTCGGCCGGCTTTTTCTCCTTTGAAGCGGGTTTCTTCATATCCAAAGTAGGATAAAAACCATAATCATCAAAGTCTAAAGGAGGAGCATCACTCTCATTTGGGAAGTAAGTGTTGAGAAAATTAGCAAAGTCTTCCTCAAATGAGTAGTCATCCAAAGTAGGATCAAGTGTTGTTGCCGGAGGATCTTCATCATGTGAAGAATCACTCGAGAGAGTATCAGCCTCATCAAAGTCATCATAAGTGGGCATGCCTGGATACTCAGAAGTAAAATCATCATAATCATCTCCATTGGAACTAGAATCGTCATCATAAGCATCAAAGATTGGTGGAGAATCATAATTTTGTGGAGGATCAGAATTGGAGAGAGAATCATCCACATCATCTTGGAACAGTGGATTATCATAGCAAGAATCGAATAGAGGATTGTTGTAGACGACAAAATCATCAAGCACATTAATCATATTCGCCGATTCTCTTCCATTGGATTTGGTTGTGATCTTCCCCATTTTAAACACTTGTGCATCATTCCCGACCCTTAATATGAACTCACCTTCGGCAACATCGACTAATGCTTTTCCGGTTCTCAAGAATGACCGACCAAGTATTAAAGGAATACGAGGGTCCATTTCATAATCAACAACAACAAAGTCGACCGGAAAAGTGAAGGTGCCAACTTTAATGAACACATCTTCGGCAATACCAAGAGGGTAAGCGAGAGTGCGATTTGCAAGCTCAAGAGTCATCTTCGTTGGTGTAAGATCGGGTAGTGATAACTTTTTCCAAACACTTAAAGGCATCAGATTTATACTTGCCCCGAGATCGGCTAAGGCAGTAAATTCTTCGGTTTGGTGAAAATTACATGGGAGCACAAAACGACCGGGATCTCCAAGTTTCTCTGGAAGTTCTTTAAGAAGGACGGCAGAACAATTTTCATTTAATCGAGTATTAACAAACGCGACCATCTTCTCCTTCTTATTAAGTAATTCCTTAAACATCTTAACAAATTTAGGCATTTGTGCTAGAGCTTCAACAAGGCTAAAAGTGATGGTCATTTCCGAAACTTTCTTCAAATAGTTTGACACTTGAATGTCATCCTTGGTTTGCAGTTTGGCCTTGTCTAAGCGAGATGGATAAGGAATATTGGGTTTATAGGTGGGAGGTGTAGGTGTAGCAGGTAAAGGTTGAGATGTTGAAGGTTTAAAGGTGGAAGGTGGGGTTGGTGAAGGGTTCTTCTTCTTGGGTACTTCAATAAGATGTGGAGACGGTAATGGGGAACTAATACTAGGCGTGGGAGTAGGAGGGATAAATGGTGGTGGAGGAGGTGTAGATGGAGTAACTGGGGGAGGGATATATGGTCCTACTAAGGTTTCTCCACTGCGTGTAGTAATAGCACTCACATTCGCTCTTGGGTTGGTGACGGTGTTTGAAGGTAGAGAGCCCGAAGTAGAGGGTTGAGTGTTTGGTAAGAAACTAGCCAGCATATTCTTCAAATCATTTGTTTGAGTGCTAAAAGAGGTTTGTATATCATGTCGAAGCTCGGATCTAATGTCATTACCTTGCTTAGTGATATCCCCTTTCAAATTGATAATTTGGCTTTGTAGATTCTTAATTTGCTCTCCTTGGGTTCTCATAAAGGCTTCAACATCTTGATTAATGGGTGGGGCTTGTTGAGCGGGTAGGTGATAAGGATTAGAAGCTCGAGGTGGGATTTGGTTGCTTCGATTGTAGTTGTTGGGGTTGTGGTTTTGAGGAGAAAAATCGGGTGAAAGAATGTTGTTAGAACGGTAACTTAGCAAGTTGCGATCACCCTTGAGGTCGAGCTTGATGGTTTTCCGTTGAGTAGTTACCATAAGCCGCATACACGTTTTCCGGATTGTCTTGAGTAGAAGGACAATCAGTGTATGAATGAGGACCACCGCAAGTCTCACAAGAAATTGCTACAACTTTAACTTGTTGTTGATTTGTAGCCAAGAGTTGCATGTTCTTGCTCATTTCGACCATTGCGCGGGTCAATTCGATGATATCAGGGTTTGAAGAAGTAGAAGAAACATTGACTCTCGGGTTATTCCTTGAAGATGCGGATGAATCCCAATTTTTGTGATGAGTAGTCATGTTCTCTATAAGCTCTCTACACTCCTCAGGTCTTCTTTTCATAAATGTGCCACCGGCGGCTGCATTAATCGTATCACGATCACGAAAAGTTAAACCATTGTAGAAAGTATCAATTAAGGTAACGGGAAGCATGTTGTGGTTTGGACATCGACCGATCAAAACATGATAGCGTTCCCAAGCATCAAAAAGAGATTCATCAGGTTCTTGTGTAAATCCACTAATTTGATTTCGAAGGCTCGTGACCATGGATGGTGGAAAGTAGCGCGATAAAAAGCGTTGAGTCATCTCATCCCGAGTATGAATTGAATTCTTCGGAAGACAATCAAACTATTTTTCGGCATGGTGGGATAAGGTGTGTGGAAATAGGTGAAGGCGAAGAAAATCCATAGTAACCCCGGGCAACTTCATGCTTTGAGTAACGGTAATGAATTTGTCGAGGTGTTTGTTGGCATCATCATCCGGCAATCCGCGAAATGGACAAGTGTTCTGCACTTGTTGGATCATGTGATGCTTCAACGAAAACTCTGGAGCCGTGATTTGCATCGGCGTAATCGGTCCTCCTCGTCCATTCATGGTAGGTTGACAAAGCTCCTCCATCGTCCTAAGATCAGGTGGTGGAAGAACATTGTTGTTGTTATTGTTGAGGTGCGGTGGGTTATTATTGTTGTTCACACCTGCCATATCTAAATCTTCACGAGTCTCGGGCTCTGAATAAGTGTAAGATCTAGTACGCATACACCTGCAAAAGCAAAAGAAAAAGATAGCAAAGAAATAGAGAATATATATGTACGTGTAAAAATAAAAATAAAAATAAAAATCTTTTTGGATTTTTGAAAATTTTTAATTTTTATGGATTTTTGGAAATTTTTGAGCAAGAAAAATAACGTTCACGAGTGAAAGGATCCCAAAATTCAACGCGTCTCTCACAGAAAACCGTTAATCTTTACGAAAAGAGCCGGCAGCGGCGCCATTTGATACAAGGCTTTTACCTAGTATACAAATTAAGTTCGTTGTATGTGTCTGATTGAATTGATTATTGGTTAATTGTGCGACTCAGTCGTCTTTTGGTGGAAAAGAATATTTTTGGTCGTTATAAAATAAATGTGCAAAAAGTCAAAGTAAATGACGAGTAAATAAAACTAAAACTAATTAACACTTAAATGGTGCAATATTTAAAACTTTTAAAAGTAATTAATTAAATGACAAAAATTAAAGACCGACGAAAAGTAATTTTGATAGTGTAATAAAAATGTAAACTTGAAAATTAAAATAAAGCTAAACAATTAAAATAACACTAAATAAAAAAATGGCGGGAAAAATAAATGCTTGAAAATAAAATAAGGATAAACAAAACCTGAGTCGGAATCTAAAATACTGTCACTATCCGGAATAACCAACAAAGTACTGCTTATCCGGAATAAAGCTGTCACCTTTATCCGGAATCCCCTAGCTGCTGCTTATCCGGAATAAATGAATGAGGTTATTATCCAGAATAAATTACTGTCACCCTTATCCGGAATATGTACTTCTTTACTATATCCGGAATATGAGTCCGGAAGCTTATCCGGAATATACTTCTGAGCTTTATCCGGAATATCCAAACCGAGACCCTATCCGGAATAAATCCAACTATCTGGAATATCAATCAAGAAGCTTATCCAGAATCCACCTGAGACTCTTATCCGGAATCTGCGGCTATCCGAAATAAATGACTTGAAGCTTATCCGGAATAATCTTCTCGTGCCTATCCGGAAAATTTACGGATCCTTATCCGGAATACCCCTAAAGACCAATATCCGGAATAACTTATCGTGTAGCTTATCCGAAATCCCCTGCCCGTTGCTTATCCGGAATAACCTGTCACTTTATCCGGAATATATAATAGAAGGCTTATCCGGAATGTCAACCCGTGTAGCTTATCCGGAATATAGGACTTGAGTAGTGTTCGGAATAAGAGGGTTTTACCAAAACCCGGATAAGAACTAAAATCAAATAAGCTACGAACTAAAATTAAGCTAAAACAATTAAGCACTTAACCAAAAACTTAACCAAATCAAACTTAAGGAAAAGCAAATAAGCCAAAATTTGAAAACTTTTAAAAACACTAAATAATAAAAATATTAAAAATCAACTTTTTATAAAAATTAACTAATAATCACTTAATTAAATTTAAGAAAGACACAATAAGCTATAAAATCAATAAGCTAACAAAATCAATAACATAAAAACATAACCATTAATCAACTAAGCATGACAATAAGCACATAAACATAAAGATGAAATCAAGACAATAAAGGTAGAATGAGAGATTAAAATAAAACTTGATTAAGATTAAGATTCAACAATTAAAAATAAAGACAAGAATTAAAAGCTTACAAATTTAAGGTGCAAGACAAGTAATTAAAGTTGCAATTAAGAAAAGTGCAAGTAATTAAAAATGGAAGACTAGTTTGTCAAAATAGCCAACACCTCCTAATGTGAGATTAGGAGGGTATTTATAGTGATTAGGGAGGTTAAGCATGTGTTGCTTCCTTCTTTCTTTCTTTCTCGTTGATAGGTGTGAAAACACCCATCCTTTTACCACTTATTTCTTGATAAAACGAGACCAAAACGCGTATTTAATATCATTTGTTTGGAATTATGCGTGGTTTTTATGTTTATTGTGTTTTCAGAGTCAACCGGATGAATATTGAAGAAAACATGGGATTGCACGGGTTTTATCGAAGAAAAAGACTCAAGACGAAGTCTATTGTCTAAGAGATGCAAAAGATTTGAAGTCAATGGGCCTATTTGAATATTTATCGAAGAAAAGGACCAAAGATGGAAGATTTACACATGTCGAAAGAACTCAAGTCTATTAAACGAAGAAATTAAAAGACGAGTTGAATTTAATCATCGACAAATCCTGAATCAGAATCGAAAACGTCCACTTTTCTGAAAAGACGAGAAGACAAGAAGAACGGGAGAAAGCCCACTCACCAAACAAAGACAAGGACTATATAAAGGGATTCCCTTCACACATTTGGACCAGTTTTCATTTTCCCAGTTTCTTTTTTTGTTTCGTAGGAAAGAAGCCAACACCACTAAGGTGTTGGTGATTTTGATTCTTGTTTTAACAACTCTTGTAGTTTTAATCTTTTCCTTTGATTGTTTAAACCTTAATCATCAATATAATCCTTCCATTAATCTTGTTCATCTTCATCTTTTTTATTTAAAGTTTAAAGTTCTTATTTGGTTGATTTGATCTTCAAAAGTTATTGGGTTTTGTGTTTTTATTGTTCGGATTTGATGTTTATGGTTGGTAGATGATTAGTTTTTAGTTTGGTTTAAACTTTTGGTAAAAACTTTGGTGATTTTGATTAAATTTGTGGCTGTTTTGGTTCCCCAGTTCTACTGTTCTTCATCATTCCCAGATTCCGCATCAAGCTCCTTCATCCGGAATATCCAATATTCCGGATCAGTGTCCTTCATCCGGAATAACCATTATTCCGAGTCAAGCCTTTCATCCGGAATAATCAAATTATTCCGGATCAACCATTTATTCCGCATAAACTATATTATTCCGCATAATCCTATTATTCCGCATGAGCCTTATATTCCGCATGAGCAGTTTATTCCGCATGAGCAGTTTATTCCGCATGAAGATTTATTCCGTATGAGCGTTTATTCCGCATGAGCAATTTATTCCGCATGAAGATTTATTCCGCATGAGCAGTTTATTCCGCATGAAGGATTTTTATCTGATTTATTCCGGATCAAGGGTACATTCCGAATGAAGCATTTTTTAGGGTATATACAAGTTACTGTTTTAGTTTAATTTTAATTCAAGTTTATTTTTACTAATTAATTGCTTCTAGTTTACTTTTATTTACTTCACACATTTACCCTTTTAGTAGAATAGAAAACCAAACCCCCTATTTGTCACCAAGAACAACTATTCCACTTTGAGCTGTGATCAATTCGAGAAGATGCCGAGAATTTATCTGAACCCCATAGCAAATCATAGTATCAAATGGCGCCGCTGCCGGCTCTTCTCGTTAAGATCAACAGTTTTTTGTGAAAACTTAGATTTTGGGATCCGTTCACCGTGAACGTTACTTTTTCATAAAAAATTTCAAAAAACCCTAAAAAATATAAAATTTTCAAAAACGCAAAAAAAAATAATAAAAAAATAAAATTAAAAAACATAAAAAAACCAAAAATATTTCTAGTTTGCTTTGTTAGTTCTTTTACAGGTGTATGCGCACTCGATCAACGTCTTATCAAGAGCCCGAGCCTCTCGAAGACTTAGACATGGCAGGTGTTCACAACAACAACAATAATCCACCTCAAAACAACAATAATAACAACAACAATGAACCTCTACCGGACAATCGCCCGATGATTGAACTTTTGCAAGCACATGTAGACGGCAACAATGATCCAATTGTCATACCCGCTATTGCAGCCAACAACTTTGAGCTCAAATCCGGCTTTATTCAGATGGTCTCTGCTCAACCATTCTTGGGGCGTACCATTGATGATCCACATGACCACATCAAAAGGTTCATTCAACTCACGAATACGGTCAAATTCATTGGTGTTACACAAGAGGTAATCCGTTTGCAACTTTTTCCTTTCTCTTTAGAGGGACAAGCCCGACATTGGCTTGCAAAGGAACCGCCACAAAGTATTCTGACGTGGACGGATTTGGAGACCAAATTCATAAACTACTTTTTCCCACCCTCTCGTACTACCGCTTTGCGGAATGAAATCATTAATTTTGAACAAAAGTACGATGAGTCTTTTAGTGAATCTTGGGACCGTTTCAAAGACCTTTTAAGAAAATGCCCTCAACATGGTTTTACCAAAGTGCACCAAATTAATACTTTTTATAATGGTTTAAGCACGAATGACCAAGATTCACTAAACAGTGCCTCGGGGGGTAATATTTTGGTTAAGACTTCTAATGTCGCTTGGGATATTATTGAAAATAAGTCTCGTGTGCAAACTAAGAGTGTTCGGACCAATGCCGCTAGTGCTAGTACTAGTGACAACGACAAGCGACTTGACAAAATTACTACGCTTCTTGAATCGCTTGCTACCCAAACCGCCAGCAACACCAACAACATCAACGCTGAAAACGCTCAAGTCAATGCTGTCAGCCAACCATGTGAAATATGCGGTGGTCCTCACTCTTACACCACTTGTACTTCCACCCAAGACTACCCTTCTGAGAATGTTAATGCAGCATACGGTACCTATCCTCCGGCCGCTTATCAAGCTCGTCCTCAAGGAGACCGCAACTTGCTTAGCTACCGCTCAAACAACTTTCTTTCCCCGCCCGGTTTTCCTCCTAACAACCTAAACCAACAACAAAACCTCAATCGCCCTCCTCAACAACAACCTCGTGCACCATACCAACCACCTCAAAGACAACCATATCCACCTCAAAGAAACAACCAAGTTTACCAACAACCTGCTTATCAACCACCCGCCTACCATGCTCCTCCTCCCAACCAACCCACCACATTACACCAAGATGTTGAAACCTACATGAGGACTAATGATGTGATCGTGGAAAATCTTCAGCGGGAAGTGCTCAACTTGAAAGCAGACATGGTGAAACAAGGGAACAATCTTAGAGCTGATATGCGAAACACTTTGGCAAGTCAAACGAATGACTTAAGGAACATGATGGCTGGGTTCTTCCAAGGTAATCAATCCTCTTCTTCGGGTACTCTTCCGAGTAACACCGTTGCGAATCCAAGAGGGGAGATGAAAGCAATCACCACTCGCAGTGGCAAAGGTACCAAGGAACCCGAGCTTCCTATACCTCTACCGGTGATTATGACTAAGGAAAACGAGTCACCTACTCATATTCCTCATCTTGCTACTTCCCCTATTTCTCCACCTCTTACTTCTACCCCTCATCCACCCAAGGATGTGAGTGATCCTACTCTCCAAAAGCCTTCCTCTTCTTCCGATATACCTTATCCCTCAAGGTTGAGGAAAGAGAAGCTCAAAAGCAAGGACGATATTCAAGTTTCGAACTTTCTTAAAATGTTTAAACAATTGAATTTCAACATCTCCTTCGCTGAGGCTCTCGCTCACATGCCTAAATACGCGAAAATGTTCAAAGATCTTCTTAGCGACAAGGAGAAGCTTCTTGATATTGCTAATACCCAACTTAATGAGAATTGCTCTGCAGTGCTCTTAAGGAAATTGCCAATCAAGCTTGGTGATCCGGGTCGCTTCTTAATCCCTTGCAACTTCCCGGGAGTAGAGAATTGCATGGCCCTAGCCGATCTAGGTGCCAATATTAACCTAATGCCTTTAAGTGTTTGGAAGCAATTATCTCTCCCTGAGCTAGTCCCCACCAAAATGACTTTGGAATTAGCTAACCGTGTAGGAGTCGACAAATTCACTTTTCCTGCCGATTTCGTCGTCGTTGACTACGACATGGATCCTCGTGTTCCATTGATCGTTGGTCGTCCATTCTTGAGGACCGATCGCACTCTCATCGATGTTGAAGCGGGTGAGCTTATCATGAGAGTGGGTGACGATAAAATCGTCTTCAACATGGGAAAGCTTTCTAAACAACCTTATTCATACGAGAGTGTTAATTGTATCGACGTTCTTGATGAGGCTTGTGAAGAACACTTCAAAGATGCTTGTAAAAGTATTCCTACCTCTCCTCCCAGTGTTGAGACCGTTTCCTCTATTGATTCATCACTAACTCTATTTGGAGAAGGTGATTTCCTTTGGAAAGATTTTGAAGCAACCATGGGAGATGCGAACTTAGAAAATGACGATTCTCCCACCGATTGGGATGAAGACATTCGACTCATTGAGAAACTTCTCAAAGAGGACCATATTTTTCCACCATCTCCCAAGGATATTGCTATCGATGAACCGAATTTGAATCCGCCTCCCATCGAAAATCTTCTGGATTTAGAGCTTAAGGAGTTGCCGCCCCATCTCGAGTACGTGTTCCTCGAAGATAAGAAGAAGTCGCCCGTCATCATTGCTAAGGACTTGAAAGAAGAAGAGAAATATCGCCTCATCGCCATGCTTAAAGATCATAAGAAGGCAATTGCTTGGAAAATTTCCGATATCCACGGAATTGATCCAAACTTTTGTACTAACAAGATTCTCATGGAAGATGACTTTAAACCCGCAATCTAGAGCCAAAGAAGGGTTAATCCTCGCATTCATGACGTCATCAAACAAGAGGTTATCAAACTTCTTGATGCCGGCTTGATTTACCCTATTTCAGATTCGCCATGGGTAAGTCCCGTCTATTGTGTGCCCAAGAAGGGCGGAATAACCGTTGTTCCCAATGAACACAACGAGTTGATTCCCACTCGTCTCGTTACTGGGTGGAGAGTTTGTATCGACTATCGCAAGCTCAATGATGCCACGAGAAAAGATCATTTTACTCTTCCTTTCATGGATCAAATGCTCGAGCGTCTAGCGGGTAATGACTATTACTGCTTCTTAGACGGTTTCTACAGGCATTTTCAAATTCCCATCAATCCCAAAGACCAAGAAAAGACCACATTCACTTGTCCCTACGGAACATTTGCTTACAAACGTATGCCTTTTGGTTTATGCAATGCTCCTGGGACATTCCAAAGGTGTATGATGGCTATCTTCCATGACATGGTTGAAGAAACTATGGAAGTCTTCATGGATGATTTCTCGGTTTATGGCGATTCTTTCTCTGCTTGCCTTGCCAATTTAGAACGTATGCTTAAGCGGTGTGAAGACACTCGCCTTGTTCTTAATTGGGAAAAATGACATTTCATGGTAAAAGAGGGCATCGTGCTAGGACACAAGATCTCCAAAGCCGGTCTTGAAGTGGACCGTGCTAAAGTCGATGTTATTGCTAAATTGCCTCCACCTTCAACCGTGAAGGGTGTGAGAAGTTTCCTGGGTCATGCGGGCTTCTACCGCCGCTTTATCAAAGAATTTTCTAAAATCGCTCGCCCGATGACCCATCTCTTGGAAAAAGATACTCCTTTTATCTTTTCCAAAGAGTGTATTGAAGCCTTCAACTTGCTTAAGGATAAGCTAACTAAGGCACCGGTCTTGGTTACCCCTAATTGGGAGCTGCCTTTCGAGTTGATGTGCGATGCTAGCGACTATGCTATTGGAGCGGTTTTGGGCCAAAGAGTGAACAAACACTTCCAACCGATCCATTACGCTAGCAAGACAATGACGGGGGCTCAATTGCATTACACGACAACCGAAAAAGAGCTTTTAGCTATTGTCTATGCTTTTGAAAAGTTCCGCCCCTATCTTGTCCTTTCCACCACAATCGTTTATACCGATCATTCCGCGTTGAAGTACTTGTTAACTAAACAAGATTCCAAACCAAGACTTCTTCGCTGGGTTTTGCTACTTCAAGAATTTAAAATCGAAATTCGTGATAAGAAGGGAGCTGAAAACCTAGCCGCGGATCATCTCAGTAGACTTGAGGATCCTTACCAAGGGGATCATCCGAACAAAGAGATCAATGACTCTTTTCCCCTGGAGACCTTACAACTCGACTTCTGATGAAACCCCGTGGTTTGCGGACATTGCAAACTACTTGGCGGGTGGAATTCTCGTTGACGGGTTAACATCCCAACAAAAGAAGAAGTTATTCAAAGACATTAAGACTTACTTTTGGGATAACCCGTATCTATTCAAACAGTGTGCTAATTTGATTATTCGCCGATGTGTTGATGGACCGGCAGCTTTAGACATCCTTGACGCTTGCCATAAAGGACCCACCGGTGGTCACTTTGGTCCCAACTACACCGCCAAAAAAGTGTTTGACTCGGGATTTTACTGGCCCACCATTTATCGTGATGCTCACGAGATGGTTAAACATTGTGATGCTTGCCAAAAACAAGGCAAGATCACACATAAAGATGAGATGCCTCAAAGTTTCATACAAGAATGTGAAATCTTTGATGTATGGGGCATCGACTTTATGAGGCCATTCCCTTTATCTAAAGGAAACAAATACATCCTTGTAGCAGTTGACTACGTTTCAAAATGGGTTGAAGTCAAAGCTTTACCCACTAATGACGTAAGGGTGGTTTGTAACTTTTTGAAATCGCTATTCGCTAGATTCGGTGTGCCTCGTGCCATTATTAGTGATCGCAGGACTCATTTTTGCAATGATCAATTTGCAAGAGTCATGGCTAAGTATGGTGTAAATCATCGTCTTTCCACCGCATACCACCCACAAACTAATGGCCAGGCTGAAATCTCTAACCGAGGATTAAAGCGAATTCTTGAAAGAACCGTGGGAGAGCATCGTGCCTCATGGGCCGATAAACTTGATGATGCTCTGTGGGCTTTTCGTAATGCATACAAGACTCCGATTGGTTGTACACCATATCGTCTCGTGTACGGAAAGGCATGCCATCTCCCCATTGAGTTGGAGCACAAGGCTTACTGGGCCTTGAAGTAGGCTAATTTCGATATCAACAAAGCCGGTGACCTACGCAAGATCCAACTCAATGAGCTCAATGAACTCCGTAATGAGGCTTATGAAAATTCTTTGATCTATAAGGAAAAGACTAAGCTCATTCACGACTCTAAGATTAAAAACCGAGAGTTCCAAGTTGGAGACAAAGTTTTACTCTTCAACTCTCGGTTGAAAATATTTTCGGGCAAGCTGAAATCTCGTTGGTCCGGCCCATTCACCATTGCCCAAATTTTTCCATATGGTACTCTCGAGCTCGCTCAACCTAATGGACCTAATTTTAAGGTGAATGGCCAACGAGTGAAGTTGTACTTCGGTGAGGACATCTCTCATGAGATGATTCTCCCTCACCACGTTCCCCATGAACTAATTTTGGGTCGAGTCAGGCTCGTGACTCGGTTATCAAAAACAAGCGCTCCTCGGGAGGCAACCCGAGTATCTATCCTTTGTCGTTTTAACCTCCTAAGTGTAGGACCTCTATAGGTTTCTTGTGTTTGTGTGGTGATGTGATTACAGGGATGAATGCACTTTTGGAACCTTTGAAGAACCGTGCTCCCGTGTTATCCGAAATCCGGTTCTATCTCTCAACTATCGTGATTCAATTTTCTTCATACTCACATTTGAAATTGATCACTTTAGTCGTCTCTTCCTTAGCTTGATTTAACCAACGTGCACAATGTCATAAGTGTAGGGGAGATTTTTCCCACATGCTTAAACATTGAGGACAATGTGTATATTAAGTGTAGGGGGACTTCTATCGAAGTTTTAAGTGGACTTTTCCATTAAAATGCCTTCATTTAACTGGAAAATCATCTTTTTCAACATTTTTCAAATTTTTAATTAACTTTGGCCATTTAGTCGTAATTTTTAAATTTTTATCATTGTTTTCATATGTATATATCCCGCAATAAAGTCAAAAATATTAATAAAGTGGTGTAGCTAGTTTTGAAGTCTTTGACATATTAGGCCCGTTGCGATTATTTTGACTCAACCCGAATAGACTTATCCAAGTTTATTCTAGCTAGTATCCTTAACCATGTAGACCTTAATTGGTTTATTAGGCTAAGCATCCACGAGTCTCATTACGTGAGATTTTAAATTGTGGAGGACGAGAAATGATAGAGTCAATTATAAGTCGGTATTCTTGCACAAGCTCACTTGGTGTAATTATTTGCCTATTCTCCCATCACTTGCTAATAATTTATCTGCAATAAGTAAGGACGTACGATTTGAAAGGTTACTTAGCTTCTAGCCCAAAATCGTTTAAAAGTTGCTCGGTAATGATAAGATTTCATAGCCAAGGCATAACTTATGAAGCGGGGCGCGAAGATTGGCGAGTCCGAAAAGGCCCTAACAAGGCATGAGGATTCAATCTTATTGCTAAAGATCCAAGGTGATGTGAAAAGCATTATTCCCAAAGTCAATATGAAGGATCAAGACTCACGACGAAAAGCAATCAACTTCCATAAAGATCATGGAGAAGTCTATCCGAAAAGACCCTAACAAGGTATGAGGATAAATAGATCCAAGTCCGAAAAGGAGGCGGATCGTTGTATCTCAAAATCCCAATTAACGATTGAAGAAATAATCATGAAGTCGTGGTCAACAAAGTTGGAGTATCCCTCAAAAGTCTCCAAGTGAAGAAATTCTATTAACAAAGAGAAGACCATTATCTTAAGAACGTCTCTCAAGATATGAAGTATGAAGTACATGCCAAATATCGGCCCGAGAAAGGTCTCAAATCGTGAAGCGAGTTATGCCAAGATATGAACTTTTTGATATCCCGAGAAGCAGTTTTAAGAGATTTTGTCCTTTAGCTAACTATTGATCAAATCGTCCTACTTTGCTTTCAGCCTAAATAAACTATCGCAATAAGTCCAAAAATGCATCTTCATGATCATTCTAAGACAAAAATAAAATATAAGAGATACACCTAGGAATAAGGGAGTTTAAGCATATAATTAAGCCATGTGTGTAAGTGTTTGATTTACTAACTTATAATAATAATGATCTCGTTTTTAAGCTTAGTTTGGGGAACGTGAAACTTGAGGGTGATAAATCTTCGCAGCACCAAAGCCCTAATGTAAGTCTTAGATCTCTTTGCAAAGTTATTTCCATATAGCTATTTTCAAGTGAAAATGGTTTTCTATCCTTTTGTTTACTTTAAAGTTTTAATTTCTCTTAGTACTTGAATTTTTGTATGTTAATAAGGCAAAGTTTGATTGATTATGAGAAAAGTGTAAAATTGCTTTATCACTAAGCATTGCATGAGGGCATGGCAATGGTTAAGTGTAGGGGATTTGATAGGTGTGAAAACACCCATCCTTTTACCACTTATTTCTTGCTAAAACGAGACCAAAACGCGTATTTAATATCATTTGTTTGGAATTATGCGTGGTTTCGTGTTTATTGTGTTTTCAGAGTCAACCGGATGAATATTGAAGAAAACATGGGATTGCACGGGTTTTATCGAAGAAAAATACTCAAGACGAAGTCTATTGTCCAAGAGATGCAAAAGATTTGAAGTCAATGGGCCTATTTGAAGATTTATCGAAGAAAAGGACCAAAGATGGAAGATTTACACATGTCGAAAGAACTCAAGTCTATTAAACGAAGAAATTAAAAGACGAGTTGAATTTAATCATCGACAAATCCCGAATCAGAATCGAAAACGTCCACTTTTCTGAAAAGACGAGAAGACAAGAAGAACGGGAGAAAGCCCACTCACCAACCAAAGACAAGGACTATATAAAGGGATTCCCTTCACACATTTGTACCAGTTTTCATTTTCCCAGTTTCTTTTTTTGTTTCGTAGGAAAGAAGCCAACACCACTAAGGTGTTGGTGATTTTGATTCTTGTTTTAACAAATCTTGTAGTTTTAATCTTTTCCTTTGATTGTTTAAACCTTAATCATCAATATAATCCTTCCATTAATCTTGTTCATCTTCATCTTTTTTATTTAAAGTTTAAAGTTCTTATTTGGTTGATTTGATCTTCAAAAGTTATTGGGTTTTGTGTTTTTATTGTTGGGATTTGATGTTTATGGTTGGTAGATGATTAGTGTTTAGTTTGGTTTAAACTTTTGGTAAAAACTTTGGTGATTTTGATTAAATTCGTGGCTGTTTTGGTTCCCCAGTTCTACTGTTCTTCATCATTCCCAGATTCCGCATCAAGCTCCTTCATCCGGAATATCCAATATTCCGGATCAACCTTCATATTCCGCATCAAGCTCCTTCATCCAGAATATCCAATATTCCGGATCAGTGTCCTTCATCCGGAATAACCATTATTCCGAGTCAAGCCTTTCATCCGGAATAATCAAATTATTCCGGATCAACCATTTATTCCGTATAAACTATATTTCCGCATAATCCTATTATTCCGCATGAGCCTTATATTCCGCATGAGCAGTTTATTCCGCATGAGCATTTATTCCGCATGAGCAGTTTATTCCGCATGAAGATTTATTCCGCATGAGCGTTTATTCCGCATGAGCAATTTATTCCGCATGAAGATTTATTCCGCATGAGCAGTTTATTCCGCATGAAGGATTTTTATCTGATTTATTCCGGATCAAGGGTACATTTCGAATGAAGCATTTTTTAGGGTATTTACAAGTTACTGTTTTAGTTTAATTTTAATTCAAGTTTATTTTTACTAATTAATTGCTTCTAGTTTACTTTTATTTACTTCACACATTTACCCTTTTAGTAGAATAGAAAACCAAACCCCCTATTTGTCACCAAGAACAACTATTCCACTTTGAGTTGTGATCAATTCGAGAAGATTCCGAGAATTTATCTGAACCCCATAGCAAATCATAGTATCACTCGTCTTTTCGTCTTCTTAATTCTTCCACTTTTATCGACTTTGTCTCGGGATTAATTAAACTCATCTTGTAATTTCTTCAAAAATTAGAATTGAGTTCTTTGGCTTTTATTAAACTTCCGTCTTTAGACCTTTTCTTCGATAAATCTTTAGAATAGGTCTTGGACTTCCGTTCTTTTTGCACTCTTGATCTCTTGACTTCGTCTTTTGTCTTTTTCTTCGATAAAAGCCCGTGAAAGCCCATGTTTTCTTCCCTTTTCACATTTTGGTCCTAAATCACAACAAAAACATAAACCACGCATAATTCCAACATTTACGACACAAAATACACGTTTTAGCTTGGTTATTATTATAATTAAGTGGTAAAAGGATAAGTGTTTTCACAGTTATTAGCGCTTCGGTTAGAAAATCGGCAAGCACTTGCCCCTTGATTGCATTTCTAGGCTTGTATTCTCTTTTGTATCCCCCCAGTTCAATTGTCTATTTGGCTAACTTTCCGGATGCATCTGCCTTGCTTAATATTTGCTTGATTGGTTGGTCTGTGATCACATTTATTTTGTGGCCTTCGAAGTACCGTCTAAGCCTTCTTGATGCTTTCAGTAGAGCTAACGCCAATTTTTCCATGCGAGAGTAGTTCTTTTTTGCATCGCTGAGTGGTCGGCCAATATAATGAATTGAACATTGTCTTCCATTCCTTTGAGTAAGCAATATTGCGCTGATTGACTGTTGTGATGCTACCAAATACATGTATAGCGGTTCCTTCGGTCTAGGAGTATTAAGGATTGGTAAATTCATGATCAGCTACTTCATTTGCTGAAATGCCTTCTCAGCCTCCGGCGTCCACTTATATTCATGGTTGTTTTCTATTCTTTAAAGTGTTGAAGAATGGCAATGCCCTTTCAGCTAATCGTGATAAGAACCGATTCAAAGCTGCCAATTTGCCGCTTAGGGATTGCATTTCCTTCCATGTTTTTGGCGATTGAATATCTACGATGGCTCTGGTTTTCTTCAGATTTGCTTGGATACCATCCGGAGTGATCATATATCCAAGTAATTTCCCCTCTTCTACTCCAAATGAGCAGTTGACCGGGTTCAACTTCATGTTTATCTGCCGGAGGTTATCGAAAGTTTCTGATAACAAGCTTTTCTCATCCTTGCTTTTTCATATCATCAATATATGCCTCCATGTTTCGTCCTATTTGACTTTGAAAAGCTGAATCAACTAATCTTTGATATGTTGCCCCGACATTTTTTAGTCCGAATGGCATTTTGGTGTAGCAGAATGTGCCTTGGTCCGTATAAAAGGTTGTTTTCTCTTCATCTTCTAGGGCCATTTGAATTTGGTGATAACCCTTGTATACGTCTAAGAATCATTTAAAGCGTGACTCTACCACGGATTCAATTTTTTCATCGATGTCTGGTGGTGAATAATAATCCTTCGGACATGCTGAGTTAAGATTTTTGAAATCCACACACATCCTCCACGATACGTCACTTTTCTTGACCATGACTGGATTGGAGATGTATGTTGGGTACTTCACTGGCCTGACTATTCCTGCCGCTACTAAATCTTCCATTTCCTTGATTACTGCTTTGCTTTTTTGGACCCAAGCATTCGTCTCTTCTGGCATATCGGATCCAAGCTTCCATTACCATTCAAATTATGTTGCATGATCCGTCTCGTCACCCCTGTCATATCGGACGGCTCCCATGCAAAAACATCTAGAGTATCTTTCAAGAAATTCTGTAGCGCTGTTTGGCAAGCTTTGGTTAGTCCACCTCCAATAATGGCCAGCTGTTCCAGATAGGCAGGGTTGAGCATTATGCCTTCCGTCCCGGATGGTGTCTCATTCTTTACGACCTGCTCTTTGGTTGAAGGAGTCGGTGTTTGCCTTTTTGCTATTTGCCTACATTATGAGACAATGACTGATCGGGAAACCAAAGTGGTTATTCCTCTCGGAGTAGGAAATTTCATCATGACGTGAATGGTTGATGGTATTGCACGGAGGATCCGAATGTGTGTTCTTCATATGATCACATTATATGGTGACGGAGCACTGATCACTATGAATTTCATGTGAGTTCGCCGGACTAGACTGTCTGGTCCAAAGCTGACTTCTAATTCGACCTTCCCTATTGGCTTGACTATTTCTCCAGCGAAACCTACAAGGTCTGTTTGCGTCTGCCTCATTTTTGACTTGACACTTGCTGGCAGCTTTTCGAAATAGCGCTCAAACATAATTTCGACCGAAGCCCCCTCGTCAACATACACTCTTCTTACTAGGTATCCTCCCAATTCGACTTCTACTATGATCGGGTAGTCGGACATTTTGTCTTCCTCAAGGGAGGGGAATGTGATTGAGGCCTTCATCCAGCTTTCGGTTTCTCTTCTAGCCTTCCTTTTTTCCCTTTCCGATATCGTTCTAACCATATTTATTATCCTTTCTTGCCTTGGAGCTTCTTACTTTTGGTTGTCTCGTCCTCTCTGACGTACGTCCTAGACCAAATGGTTCAGCTTTCCGGATTCTAAAGCTAGCTCAATTTGCTTTCTCAATTAGATGCAGTCATTGGTAAAATGACCATTGTCCTGGTGATAATCACAGTATCGATCCATGTTTCTACTTCTTGTTGGGTTGTTCATTGGACAGGGAGGAGGTAGACGAAGCTGTGTTTCGGTTGCTAAAATTTCTTTTAGATTATTTGTCAAGGAATTAACACTTAGGACTGGTGCCACTCGGTTGCGATATTCATTTCGGTCAAGATAGTTGTTTCGGTTGTATTTGTCATTTCGGTTGTAATTGTCGTTTCGAGATGGTGGGTATGGTGCCCGATAGTCTCTATCCTTGTTCCTATTGTTCTGTAAATCTCTTTCCCTATATGCCTCTCGTCCATCATTCCTTCAATTGTTGTTCCAGCCATTGTACCTTTGGTTGCGATCGTCCCTTCTATGGTTGGGAGGGTTGGGCTTCCTATATTGGTCGAATCCTTCCCCTTTTGGTAGCTCAGTACTGGCAAATGCTTCTTCTGCTCGGACGAAATCATCCAACCTTTCCATCGTTTCATCCCCTGATTCCGGAGCCTTGTCCAAATATCTTTTTGCTAGTTCAGGGCTCTTGACCGAGTCCATGAATGCCGAAATCTTCATGATGCCGGAACTCCATGGATGAGACCTACTTCTACTGTCCATCTCTCGTTGAAGTCTGTGAGTGACTCATTTGCTTTCCTTACGATCTTGGTTATCTCATGAGGGCCCTTGTCACATAGTTTCCTGATCAAATATCTTTTGGTAAATGCTTTTCTAAAGTCGGCCCATTGATCAATGTTGTTTGGATCCAAACTTTCAAACCATCCTCTTGCTCCCCCATCCAATGTCTGTTGGAACATCATGCACCAAACCGGTATTGGCCATTCTCCGGAGTTGGCTGCTCCGGCAAAGCGGTTTTAAATGGTCTTCCGGATCTCCCGAGCCATCGTATGCTTTGACATTGGCCGGAAGCTTGTACTCGGGTCCTGCGAAGTCAATGATTCTTTGAGTGAGAGGAGTTTTGACCACTTCCTTGAAAGGCTTCTTTAAATCCGCATCGGACACCACCCTTCCTCTCACTATGTTAGTACTACTGCCTCCTTCTTCTTCTTCACTGAAACTTAATCGGACTGGTCCCACATCGTCCTGGTTATGCTCCTGGACTAGTGATCGCAAAGTCGAGATGTGTTGTTCAAGTTGTTCCCTTGTGAGGTTCTGGTTTTCCGGGGTGATCAAATTGATGGGAAGATTAGGACCTGTCGGGAGTGACAGGAGGAGTAGGACCTGCCTTTCTAAGCAACTGGGAGATAGAATATCATGTCCCACGGAAGGCGCCAAATGTTCGTGCAATTTCTTGCGGGGGTCTGAATGGTGAGACCCTTTCGGACCTAGTGTGATGCTCGCTTCGGATTACCTGAAACCAAAGTAAACGCGTTAGCCTCGTCCGGGTGTGAGAACCCAGACCGAACTCAGGCGTGAGAGTAAGTAAGGGATTAAATCCGGATGGGAGAGATATATAAGAATATTATAATGAATATAATATATTAAGGGAAAAGATTTAACTCAAACCTGGAACCCAAGGGGATATTTATACTAGTCAAATCCCTAAAAGGTCGGGAGTTGTAATGGGCTTTGGTCGGCCCAATTGGGGACATCTTTTCCTACTTTTTCGGGGGTGTGTCTGTTGACTTTTCCTGTTGACTTGCATTAGCGCCTTCCGGACTAGGTCATGCGTTTCGGACCTTCTGGTTTGGTTCCGGATCGGGTTATGTGTTCCGGACACATACACGAACATGTAGCAAATGTGAATGTTGTTCTTAGCAAATGAAAATTAATACAGTAACATAATTCAAAATTTTTTAGTGTCTTTTTCCTTTTCTCGTTTTCACCACTTCTTTGAATAGTCATATTCATAAACCATGATTGTTTGTTTAAAAATGAGAAAGTTTGCAGAGTCCTGGTAAAGAAGTCAGTACATCAATTATGCTACGTAGTTGATACTTTTAAAGAAAAACAACAAGAAAATTTTAATGGCCCCACTTTATACAAAACTAATTTAGTATTGAGTGGAACCATTAATTTATAAACACCGATAATTTTGAGTTGACTCTAGGTCGTAAATGAATCGGACGAACGCGAACAGAAGTATGTTTATGTTCGTTATTTAATTTTAGTTGAACAAATAAATGAACGCGAATGTGTAATCGGACCAAATTTTTTGTTCATGTTCGTTTATTTATATTTGAGTTTGTTCATATTCGTTTATGTTCATTTATGAATAAGTTAAACGAACGTAAACGAACATAAACGATCATATATAGACATAACCGGACATAAACGAGCATGGAACTAAAGTTTTTACTTTAAACAATTCATACGGTCTTTGAAATACTTAGTATATAGTTTATGTTATTGTTAGAAATCTTTAAAATACTCAATATATTATTTATTAACTTCTTTCTAATTTTTGAGATGTTAATCGAACAAAAATTATCGAGCATAAACGAACACACTAATTTAACATAATCGACCGTTCACGAACGGAACAATTGTTCATGTTCGTTCATTTAACTAAATGAACCAAAAAATCTTGTTCGTGATTGTTCATATATTAAATAAACGAACATAAACGAGTTTTTTGCCAACGATCGACGAACGGTTCGCTAAACTTTCAGTTCGTTAAATCTATTGCGGCATGTTTGGTTTGCGTTGTTTGAGTTAATCTTTTTCTTGATTCAAAATTGAACTGAACTCAAATTGGATCAAACTGAACTGAAAATTAAGTTTGAGTTTGATTGGAACCAAGAAGTTACGTAATTTATATTTTTTTTCGACAAAATCATTATAATTTTTTAGCATCAAGTTTATTCGGTTATAAAACATAGATAATGATGACATAGCGCAGAAATGGCACCTCGATTCCACGTTAATGAACACATGTCATGTAGCAAACAATGCGAAATTTCATAACTATTTGTTCAAATCTTTAAAATTGGCACTGTCAGAATTCGAACCTTGACTGGGATGGGGCAAGATGCAGATGAGGACTAGGAAACAGAAATGAAGATGGTAAATGCGTATTAGTGGATAATTACGGACCAAGACGGCTCGGTCTATGGGTTGAGTCAATTAAAGTTGGATAATTATGGTTCAAGACAGTCTGACTTGTGAGTTGGGTCCATTGCTATATCTTGTATTATATATTGTGGTTCAAGGTGAGTTGAGTCTATTAAAGTTTGATATATTTTGTATTATATATTGCATGTGATATATCTTGTATTATATATTGTGGTTGATTAATAAGATCATACACATCTATTAGAAAACCCTAGTATATTGCAATTGTTAATTGTTTTTATCGAAATAAAACTAAATTTCTTGTTTGAAGATGTCTACTACTCGTATTTAAGACGATGAAGAATTTCTTCTTTTGACTCCTTTTGAAATGATTGAGTACTTAGAGGAGCGTAATAGGTCTGAATCTAACATGATAGCTGATGTATTGTCCGGTTTAATATGTAAGCGCGCGTTTGAGAACGATGTTCCCTTCAATGCTCTTGAAATGGGTTGGATCTTTGATATTATCAGCCAATTGGATTTACTAGGAGGAGAAGACAAGAGCGACATGCATGCACAAGAAAACAAGGACATCGGTGGTTCGGTTTTATCTAAAGAAAATATTTCGAAAGATCAACAAGCATAAACGGAACTTGAACTAATTTGTTGAGAGGACTGAAGCGTTAGTGGTTACTTTTTATGAGGGCCAAACTACTAAAACAAAATTTTAGCACTAATTTATTAACAAAATACATTAAGGAAAAAAATTTAGGGAAGCCATGGCCCTCCCTAGCCCTCAAGAAGGTCCGTCTATATCAACAAGTAAGCATAAGAGATGATAAGAAGGATTAACAAAGAATGAGCACTTCATCAATAAATATAATTGATCCTACACACAAGGATTGACAACCGATTAATAAAGAAAATAAGAATTGGATCAAATAAATTGGGAGGTCAAATATGATAGAGTTGGTTCTCATTGCAGTTTTGATTTATTTTTCATTTTTCTAATTAGGGTTTAAAGTCTGTGATGTTTCTTTTATATATATAAAAATAATATTATTATTCTATTTTAGTTGTGTTTTTATTAAAAAAAAAGTTGTTCACTTTTTTTCTAAGTTTTTATTTTTAATATTGAAAGAATACATTGGGTTATTCTATGTTGCGGGATACTTTGGGTTATCTCATATGATTTGAGATATTTTGATTTATCTTTTGAATATTTTGGTTATTTGTAAAAAGTATAAAAATAGAGGACATTTTAGGTTATTTTCGGATATTTTGATTATCCCATTTTATTTGGGTTTATTATTTTATTTTATTTTTTAACTTTTATCCGAACTTTCGTGAGAGTACTAGTAAATAATTATGCCTCAAGCCCGGTCTTTGGATTGGATTCAAGGCCGTCTCATAGATTTCAAGGGCCCTGTGCAATTAGTCAAACAATGGGCCTCTTGAAAACAAATATGGGCAAGATGGTAAAAAAAATATAAATTTAACGAATACGACAATAATCAAAGTCTAAACATCAAAACAATAATGGTTGTTAAGTTAAGGAAATTGATTTGCACACTTAAGAATTTGATTGAGGCACTATCTGTGCATTGCATAAATTATGAGAGTCCATATTATGCTTTATATGTTTTAAGTGTTCTGATCAAAATTTTGAGTATACAAATCACCTAACATTATTTTAACGGCTCTTTAAAAAAATTAAGCAATACCCCCTTCCAAATATGTTTAACTCCTAATAGTCTTTTAAGAAGAAAATAAAGGTTGCGACAAGGGCTAAAAATGCTAATTTTGTCCCTCCGTTTTAAAATAAGTGTTCACGTTTGAATTTTTCGGCCTTTTTTTCTAAAACTTTGATCGTAAATATGTTTATTTGTGGTATATAATACTTGATACAAATTATATGAAATTACACTTAAAACGCTATTCATTTATATATTTTGCATCAAGTATTATATAACACACCAAAATATAATTAGGGTTAAAGTTGCACAAAAAAGACTTCGAAAGTCAAACATGAAACAACATTTTGAAATGATGGTACTTTAACAGCTGTACAAACTTAAGGAGGCGAAATGTAGATATTAGAAAGTTTAAAGGGAAAACTGTAAACAATTAAAATCATCTTTCCCACTCACACAATTCATATCCAGTTATCCACATACCACACCATTGCAACACTGCTATACGCCATTTTTGTTTTTGATATTCCAAAATTCTTATCAATTTTCTTTGTAAATTCAACGATAATAAGTTATTCAACACGTTATTTTCAGTTGTACGCGCGAAATCAAACTAAGAAATCTAATATGTCTAAGATCATGGTGCCCATAAGAATATAAAATCCATGTGTGATCGATCACCTTGCACATGTCGAAATTTGGCTCTGATTAGATTCATTAGGATTTGTAATATTTCATACTATATATTATGGTTGAATAATAAGATCATACTTACGGGTTCATTCATTCAACAATAAGATCGTGACATTTTTTGTCTCGTTAACAACGCAACTATACAAGTACAACCTAAAATAAAAACTAAAAGCTTATCTATATCTATATTTATAATACTAGACGATTACCCGCGCATAGCAGCAGAATTACCTAAAGATATATAATTAATGATATGCTAATTGATTCGATGGTCGAACTCGTGACCAAATAATTGCCTAGCGATAGATAGTTAATGATTTATTAATTGACCCGATGGTCGAATCGGTAACCCCGGTGACTCGTTCGGGTTGAACCGGTAGGCGAGCCCGTTCCCATTTGAAAGTCCCTTAATATAACAATTGTCACTATAACTCGTATAAACACTAAAACACAACGAAATACTTTTCAAACGCGTACTGCTTTATTAACTATTATAAACAAAGTATTACAAAGTGCTATGAATACCTAGAACAAGTAAACTTGATTCGAGACTCAAGTTTAAAAGGGAACCTATGAGACGCTGGTAGACAGCTGAGGGCTCAGTGGTTCCAAAGAGAGAAAGAACTTAGATAATTTATCCAAGCACAAGGGTTGCATTAACTCTTCTTTCTCACTCCTACTTATAGTGGTACGAGGTTGCTTCCTTAGTGGGAGTAGTTGATACGTGTCATCTTCTGAATGGAAGAGTACAACGTATTAAATGCATGTCTAAATCGAGACATACCTTTAAACAACTTTAGGTGAACAGTTCTGCCAACTGTTCACCTTTTGTCCCACTAGGTCGTACAAGGCTTTATCTTGAATCTCTTATTTTGTCCCGCTCAAAACACTTAGTAGATTCTCCCGTCTAAACTATAAAGGATTGGACAAGCTTTGCTTGTATCAGACTTCTAGGGTTCTTAAGTGATCTCTGAGTATTGTCAACTCAGAGATCCTTGAACACCAGAACATTCCTTCTACATCCCAGCTATTCATAATCGCTGGTAAGTATGACTCCAGATTGTCTTCGACTTCTCTGACGTTGTCTTTGACTTGAATGTTCCTGGTGTGCCAGCTGAGGCTTTGCCTTCCGCTGATCTGGTCTCTGTCGCTGGTCCTCTCAGCGATCAGTAACACTTAGTCTAATTTAAACAAATCTAGACTGGGCCATAGTTAAAACTTTCATTGGCCCAACAATCTCCCCCTATTTGTTTATAAATTATACTAAGTCTAAAATTATTGTAAGTGAGTACACAACTTCTTCTTACACATAATTTAACAAACATACCTCAGAATTTTATTAAACATAAAGAACCTAGTCTATTACAAGAACACCCAGTGGTGTAAACATAAAACAAAATAAAAGGTTCTTTAGCGATCGAGGCCTTGATCACAGATTCTCTGAGCTTCAACTTTGTCACTCCTAGAGTTAATGATCAGCTCAACTTCAAACTCAAAATCTTCAGCTAATTTGTAGTTCCTTAGGATGCCCTGTTTGAGTCTGATGAGTTAGATAGTTGAGGCCAGATTAAGTTCATTCATCCTCTGAAAGCAATACTCACAATTTCCATTCATAAAGACCATTCCTGTCTCTGGTTCTGAGTATACTTGGCCACCCACTAGCTTAGTGATCTCCTTGGGAAGTATAAGGTTTCTGTACATTCCATCTACCACAACATTCTCAGTGACCATCTTCTCTACCAGAGGCCCCATTTGGGTTTTCCTTTTTCTTTGTCATTGAGATGATTGTTGTTGTGATAGTTGAGGAGGCAGAGGTACCTTCAGATTCTTTGCAGTGTCTCTTACCCAATTAAGCTTAGCTTGAATGTTTTTCATCATTTGGGCAGCACCAGGCCCAGTCTTCTTTTGGGTAAGAGACAACATTTCTAACCATTCAGAGAGGCCCAGATCTCTGATTTTAAAGTCACTAAAGACTTTGTAGTTGGTTATTTGATTTTCTCTGTATAAGGTCATCACTACTCTTTTGTCTTTGTCAGTGTAACATGTGTACTTGGTGATTTGACCGGGCTCTGCTCTTTGGTCCATAATTCTCTCATATTCCTTTTGAAGGTTGCTCCTTTTGACTTCAAGTTCTTTGAGCTTATTCAGCTGAGCTTCCTTTAAAGCTGGAGAGAGTAGTTTGTTCAGAGCTTCTTTGCTCTTAATTTCAGCAGCTCTAATGTTTTCTAACCTCTTTTGTTCCAAGATTTGAGCCTTTTCCTGCTCTGGGGTTAGTGGTGGTTCATCAGCACTTTTCAATTTGTTCAAGTCATAGTGTCTGGCTGTGGATCTACCTTCTTCTTGGAGGGAGTGCAGGGTTGTTCCAGGCACCTCAGTGGCAATACCTTTTCCCTTGTCCTGTGCCACCTCAGTGATGGGGTTGAAGGATCTGATGGGTTTTGGTGTTAGGATCTCTGTTGAGGGTGTTGGTTGTTTAAGTGATTGCTCCCCCTTAGGTGGAGCAGTATCTTCTTCTTCTTCAGAGGTAGAGGTAGCTGAATTCTCCCCCTCAGGTATAGCGCCAGCAGAAGCTGTACCTGATCCAGGTTTGAGGAACTTAACAAATTCTTGATGGACAAATAGACATATTTCTTTAAGTTCCTCTTGTAATAGCTCCTGAAGAAGTTGTCTAGAAGGCTCAGATGCCTTGGTAATAGCAGCAACATTGGCTTTGACAACTGCGGTGAGGACTGATGGCATGTATTGCTGAAGACTCTGGTTTAGAACTACTGGGAGTTAATTTTTCAAGGCATTTCCCAGTAGTTGCGGAAGCAGTGCAGTCATAGAGGATTCCACAGATGAAGTTAGTGAAGTTTCTAGGGTGGTGGTGAGTTCTTCTGCAGCATGAGTGACTGTTTGTAGTTCAGATAGGATGACATCATTTGTGACTTTAGGCTTGGTGATACTGATGTCTCCCCTCCTAACCCAGAGTTCCTTAGCGGCTAGTTCATGAACATCTTTCATTCTAGGAACATGGATAGGCTTGAGGTGTTGCAAATGTTCTAAGTGTTTCATTGCCCCCAGTTCCATGATGTTTGGCAAAGTAGGGAAGGTAACTGGGGTTGGTGTACAGAGCCTATGGTCACATAGCTGCTTGGCAGCTAGTTCTTGAACATTTTCCATAGATGGGAAGGGAATGGGCTTCAATTCAAATGTGACTTGGTCATCATCAGCATATTCGGAGATGGTAAGGTCATCTTCAATGATGAAGACCTCATCTTCAGGCATGGAGTCAATGTCTAACATGACATCCAGATCAATGTGGGACACTTCAGCGTTATCGTCACCAGCAATGGAATAGGCCTCATCATTCTGTTGTTCTTCATGAAGATTGTGAGCCTGTTATGACATTTGTTAGTAACCAGTGTGAAATGAATATGAAGTTATAGATCGCCATGCGCTGCCCCTAGGAAAGCTTGGTGTGATTATCCAGTCCCCCCTAAGGATTTCTCCTTGGGACTCTTTTAGTGTGAAACAAATACGTTGAAGGGTCGCCATTCGCTGCCCCTAGGATAGCTGGGTGTGATTATCCATATCCCCCATAAGGATTACTCCTTGGGACTCTTTTGATTTGTGAAAACTATGTGGTGAATGGTCGCCGTTCGCTGCCCTTAGGATAGCTGGGTGTGATTATCCAGCTCCCCCTGAAGGATTGCTCCTTGGGACTCTTTTAATTTTGAAGTAATGGAAGTTAAAGGTCGCCTTTTATCACTGCCCCTAGGAAGACTAAGGGTGATTATTCAGTCCCCCCAAAAGAATAAATTATTTGGGACTCTTTTAGTTGTGACATATTTGAAGGTAAAGGTCGCCTTTTATCGCTGCCCCTAGGAAGACTGAGGGTGATTATTCAGTCCCCCCAAAAGAATAAATTCTTTGGGACTCTTTTTCATATGAGGGGCCCCAAAGACCACGTGAGGTGTAGAGACTCTGGGTCGGGACCTATAACATGCTCAAGTTGTTATGGACAAGAGCACAGTCCAGAGGGTGAAGGATCATAGGGGTGCGTTTATAGGTGATTATCCATATAAACATGATATGAATAAATAATAAACGCAGCGGAAAGATCACCTATTAACGGATCCATAGAGTCATATGATTAATCAACAGAAAGGGAGATAAAAGTATACCTTTGTAACGTGATTCGGTAGGATCGAACGACAAAAAATGATATATGGAGACAATCACCACATGATCTAACCAAGAAACTAAATGATCAAAATAGATCATCTCTATGATGTAATCCACACTACACGTCATTGTATACCCCGTAGATGCTAGTCAATATAACCCGTAACCTCGTAACAAATCTTGAATGAACAAGATTCAAGATTGTTGATCAAAAAACAACAAACCCACTCATAAAATCATTATAATTTCGTGGTATATGGTCAAGGGAAGAAGGAAATGGTTTTGGTAACTTGTTTATATGGAATTAATGCAAATAAATGCATAATTAAGTCATATTAATTCAAAAACCAATACTTATCATTTTTCTGTATGTGGAAGTCCACTATAGGGCCCAAATGGGCTTTCCATTTGTTTTATCTAGTCCAATGGATTTAAGTACTTTACTTATTCATTAGAGGCCCAATAGTTATTCCGAGTTACGTAGGTTATAAATATATCGTAAATACGATAAACACGATATATTGAAATGGTACCTCAGTGTATATGTGTGTGACCCCATAGGCCCATATGGGTCTAGCCATATAATTAGTTGTTATGACACGAGCATACTCCAACAGCTCCCACTTGCGCACGTCATAATAATCATGTAATTATACAAGCAATGGTTAGCGTCTAGCAACACGCTAATGCCCCCAGAAACATATGAGGATAGTTTCTCAAACATCTTATTTAAATGGTTTAGATATCAATCATCCTTTTGTTTCAGATACTTTGTAAAACTTTAGACATGGATCAAAAGTCACTCTTAAGTTTAACTATTTTGTTTCTCGATATAGATATTGAACTAGATTACCAAATCAATCAAGTATCATCTTAATTGCCTTTGGGTGTGGCCACACATACATCTGTACAATTCATCGAGGGGCCCAGTAGTATCTAAGTCCAATACAAGTGGAGGAACAAATCCTATTTTGACTGCACGTGTCGTTCATGTGTTTCACATCGCACCTGAAAATGGTCTTTATAGCAGCCTTGTTCAGGACAGCGTTTAACCATATCAAAGATTGACATTCCACACATACAAAACCTACTTGCATCTCAAGTCTAAGGATGAGAGATTCAACCACTTGCGAGATTCACTATTGACGACGATCCATGTAGTGAATTCTCGTAGGTTGGGTCAATCCAATGTTCATCCAATGAACACATATGAGTTTGGCGGCATCAACAATTAATATTCATTCCTAATGAATATGATCAACTCACATTTCTCTTAATTCGACAAACTCTCGTATCGTCAACTGAAAATGGATAATTTAGAATTGTAAAACCCGCATGCTTTTACCATGCATAGTACCCTTAGGATCCTACGTACTAGATTAAAACTTTCCTAATATAGCATGATTACGATTACGTGTTAGGAGTTTACGTATTACGTACGTGTTAGAACACGATAAGTATTTACTATGCACGATCACGTAATAATTATTTAACGATAATTAATCACGAACATGCGATCATGAAATCATGAACGTATTTAAAACACGAACTATTATTAATTACGTATATATATTTATTACGAGCGTAATTAAATATATTAGATCACGGTATTTACGTAACGAGAACATTTAAAACACGAACATAAATAATCACAAACGTGTAACTAAATAACGAGACACGGAAAAAGGTACGGGTACCCCAAGTGGGGTCCCTACCCGCGGCCAACAAGGACAAATGGGCCAAACCCATTTGTCAAATTTACTAAAAGGGAATTAGGAGGTTTTCACTACTCAAATAAACTTTACAGAAGATTTTTAAGAAAACCTAAAAACCTCCTTCCTCCTTGTCTCTTTGTGCCGCCACCCTACAACCACCATAAGGAGTGGTTTTTGATCTTGGATCTCGGAATTCTAGTGATTGATCGTGTTTGTTCTTCGTCCTCTTGATCTACGAATTCGGTAAAACCTTTTTAAACCTTTTCTTTTGAGTTAATCTTTTTATAAATTATGAACATGTGATGTTTTTACAAAAACATAATAACTAAACATGGATCTAACATGATTTGGTGTTAAATAAAATCAAAAGGGTGTTTTTAAGGGGTGTTTGTTTTGGCCGCAGGCTGCAACCGAACCCGAATGGGTTTCGGTTTGCCAAGCCGACCACCACCAAGACCATATGGTCTTGGTTGGTGCGTGTGGGTCCCACGGCAGCAAGGAAACAAGGGGTACCCCGAGTTGGTTCGGGGTACGGTGTCGATTTTATGTCCGGTTCATGCTTTTTAGTCTAGATCCGGTTCATGGTGTATGTTAGTTTTTTTTATGTTTATGATCTTAGGTTAAAATTAAATTAATAAAATGATGTGATTAATTTAATAGCATGACTTAGGTTATTTAATTATTAATGATCATGAAATTATTTTAACCTAAGTATATTTATATTTAAGACTTATAATTAATTAATTAATTTAAAACCATGGATATAATTAATTAATTAACATGACTTAGGTTATATTATTAATATATAATAATACTTATTTTAACCTAAGTATTTAACTTATTTAATTAAAAACATGTTATACTTTAATTAAATATTTTAACCTATAGTTTAATTTAATTACATGAAATAATTATTAAACTATACACTATACCATATGACTTAGAAAATAATCATGAAAAACACTTAGGCTTATATACTTAGCTTATTTAACCAGCTTATTTCTAATTATAGAAACTTTCTATTTTTAGGAACTTAATTAAATAAGGCAGCTAATCTATTTATGGAAACCAGCTATTTTTAGAAACTTATTTATTTCAGGCAGCTAATCTATTTATGGAAACTTATTTAATTAAGGCAGCTAATCTATTTATGGAAACTTTCTATTTTTAGAAACTTATTTATTTTAAGCAGTAAATCTATTTTTGGGAACTTTCTATTTTTGGAAACTTTCTAGTTTTGGAAACTTTCTATTTTTGGAAACTTTCTATTTTTAGTAACTTTCTATTTTTGGAAACTTTCTATTTTTGGAAACTTTCTATTTTAGGAAACCTGCTATTTTTGGGAAGTTACTTATTATTACACAGTAAGTATAATAACACATGAAATATCAGAAATACTTAATCAGATTAAACAGAATATAAGATTTAACACAGTTTAAGGCTTTAAAACGGTAAAACATGGTAAGAACACATAAAATAAGTTAAGACATGACATAAAACCAACTATGTATTTAGTAAGCAGATAGTTATTCATGTACGTATTTATGTAGCACTAGTGATTCGGAAGTAGGATTCCTCGCAGTTCGTCTTTCTCGTTCACTAGAGATAAGGTACGGATTCCCGTCCTTTCAGTATGGACATTCTTTTCTTATTAGGATTCCCCGTATGCAGCCAACTGTTTTCCCGTAGTATAAGTTATGTGTTTGATTGCTTATGTTTAATTAAGATTACCTATAGCCATATACATGCATGACCAGTTTCACCTAGTTATGGAGGTACCATAACCATAACATTAGAGGCACTGGTGTTATGACTTCACCACGGCGGAGTGATTGCTCGTGACGTCCCTTCAGCTTTTGGCCATTTATTTATATTTATCATGTGGGGCGTATGGGTGCATCCTAGTTACATGTTTTTATTCATGATTTCATGGTGAATGTGGTGTGTGCCTTGCATCCTTCACAAGGAGCTGATCCCTCCTACCAAAAAACCAGTATATTAAATTAGAGGCAGCCCCTCTAATTTGCATGATGAGGTCACCCCTCCAATTATTCATGCACGGTGGATTTTCATGACCTATATTGGCTAATGGTAAAATATGACAAACAGTTTTTATAAGATAAACATAAGACTTTCAAACTATTAAACCAGCTTTATTAAGACTCAACCAGGTTACTCGGGACTTAGTTTTCTTCCGCTGTTATTATGTTATATTCTTATCCTATTCATGCTTTATTGTACATCCGTGCACTGAGCGTATTTGCTCAGTTGTTTTCCTTTTCTATGTTCCCAAAACGGCAGGTACTCAGGGACGCTCGTAGACACTAAGAGTACGTGCATATGGACTGGAAGCTGTCTAGCCTTCTTTACAATATGCATTTCCTTTCTTATGATACTTATGCTTTGGACATTGTTTAGTCCTTCCTTTATTATACTATGTTTGTGTGTGATGAGCTTTACTTTTGGACTACCGATGTTTGATTCCGGTATTTTCCTTTTTATGGTCAAGTAATGTTTAGACATTTTTCCTTGTATGCTTTAATGACACGCCATAATTTCTGTGATATTTCCATTTCCAAAATGGGGTGTTACAATTATGGTATCAGAGCCCAAGGCTTCGACCTGTAGGCTCTCAAATATGACCTGTGATTAGTGGGTAGTCACTACGGTCTTCCTAGAACTGACAGTTGTTTTCATGCATTCATCATTTTTATGCATACATATACATGTCATTGTTGCAGGGTTTTTGACTAAGTAATGGTTGGTACAGGACTGTCCCTATTTAGTCGCATGTGTTTTATCGAAACTTTTAGATTTGGGACCGACCCATAGGCGTCCCCTCGCTATGTCTTTTGTTTTGGGTGAACTGGCCAGAGGCTTTCACTCTCGAGCATAAAAAAGTTTTCATAAAACTACATCATGCATTCATACACAAAATTTTCTTGCATAAAACTTTTCTCGTGAAATTTTAGTATAAATTTTTTTCATGTATATATTTATATTTTATGTTTTGATCTGTTTAATCATACGTTTTATGTCATACTGTCAGATGGCAAACGCAAACAATATCTGGGCAATATTTGCAGCTACTGATGCAAAGATGCAAGACGCTCTTCTTCATAACGACGGTTATCCTCCCCCGCCTAACATCTTTCCCATGGAAGGAAGGAATCGGCTCATGAGGGAATACTATAGCCTCAGACAGCGACCTGACGAAGACAGCAATGACTTCATGCAGCGTTTCCTTCGCTATACTGGTGTCCTGAGAATAGCTGCGGGCACCACTGAAGAACAAGCAATACATTTTCGTTGGGCTCTTAATCCAAGGATTGAAAATAACTTATCAGGTGCTCCGTTGGATACGGTAGCACAAGTAGCCGATGCAGCACGTAGACTGGAGATGCTGCAAGAGGGAGATGAGTTCGGGGAAGATGAAAGACCCGACAAGAGGTAAACCTTCGTATTCAAGCGGTGACCAATCCGTATATTTTTCCATATGTCAATTATTCATCTCTTAAATGTATCTTCCAGGCAGAAAACTGGGGACCGGTCTCAGTCGGCTACTCAGCAGCAGCCTCATCAGCCCAAGGGAAACGGTCAGACTAACGACCGTTCTGCTACGGATAGGCGTGGAGGTAATGACAATTACCGTAACAACGCTGGGCACTCCAACAGCAGCAGGTCCTAATACTTACGAAATTCCTTATGTTTTATGTTATAACTCATATTCTGACACTTCAGCCAACTTCTACCAGGAACCATGGAAATGGTAGGGACCAGAACCAGAGAGGTACGCAGCCTAGCCGTCCAGCTATCACTGGTATTCAATCTTACGATTATCCGCTTTGTCCTTTCTACCCAATTACCATGTCTTATGTAAAATGTTTTATCAGGTTCCCAGCCAGCTAGAGCACCTGCTGGAGGATACACTCATCCTCTTTGCTCTACTTGCCACCGTAGGCACCCAGGACCATGTCGCCGTAATACTGATGCGTGCTTCAAGTGTGGTCTTCCTGGCCATATTATGAAGGATTTCCGTAAGGGCGAGATGGAGGGTACATCAGGACATGCTGATACCAAGCCGCCTCCTACTGCCGGGTGTGTCTACACGACATCTCGAGACCAGGCCAACAAGTCTACATGTACCATCACTGTAATCTTGTATATGTATGGTCAAGCTGCATGTGTTCTTTTCGATACGGGTGCTACTCACTCGGTTATTTCTACTGCTTATGCTAAGAACATTAGGATGCCTCCCTTGCCACTAGAAAATAGGCTTACTATTTCCACGCCTTTGAGGGACTCTGTATTAATCACCCATGTATACAAGAGTCTTCCCCTAGAATTTGATGATAAGGTTCGACCTGTCGACGCACTTCTGCTGGACATGAATGACTTCGACATGATTTTGGGCATGGATTGGCTATCCAAGCATCATGCTACCATAGACTGCCATTCATATCGAGTTATCTTCGGTGATGTTAATGCACCAGAGTACATTCATAATGGGTTCATACCCGAACGGTCTGTACAAATCATATCTACCCTGCAAGCGCGTGCACTACTGTCACATGGCTGCGAGGGTTATCTAGCTACGGTTCACGACATGGATGCTGAATCTCCATCGATTCAGGATCAACCAATAGTGTCGGAATTCCAAGATGCGTTTCCAGCAGAACTTCCGGGCATACCACCTGCACGAGAAGTGGAATTCAGTATCGAGCTGGTTCCAGGAGCTGAACCAATCTCCAAGGCTCCTTATCGCATGGCTCCCATAGAGCTGAAGGAGCTGAAGGATCAACTACAAGAACTTCTTGAACGAGGTTTCATTCGACCGAGCGCATCTCCATGGGGCGCACCGGTCTTGTTTGTTAAGAAGAAGGACGGCAGTATGCGTCTTTGCATGGACTATCGCGAGCTCAACAAGATTACCATTCGGAATAGGTATCCACTGCCACGCATCGACGACCTGTTTGACCAACTCCAAGGGGCCAAACACTTCTCCAAGATTGATCTTAGGTCAGGCTATCATCAGCTACGGGTCAAGGAGCAGGACATCGCTAAGACTGCCTTTCGTACCCGTTATGGCCACTACGAGTTTGTAGTTATGCCATTTGGCCTGACAAATGCTCCAGCAGTGTTCATGGATCTGATGAACAGAATCTTTCATGAATTTATGGACAAGTTCGTCATTGTCTTCATCGATGACATCCTGATTTTCTCAAAGTCCAAGGAGGAACACGAAGACCATCTTCGTACAGTACTACAGATTCTTCGCCAGAAGCAGCTGTATGCTAAATTCTCCAAGTGTGAGTTCTGGTTAGACAAGGTGGCATTATTAGGTCACATTGTATCAGCAGAAGGAATCACTATGGATCCAGCGAAGGTTGAGGCCATTACTAAGTGGCCAAGGCCGACATCAGCGACGGAAGTCCGCAGTTTCTTAGGCTTAGCTGGCTATTACCGTAGGTTCGTGGAGAACTTTTCCCGCCTAGCACTACCATTGACCAAACTGATGCGGAAAGGGGAGAAATTCGTCTGGACTGAAGATCGAGAGAAGAGCTTTGAAGACCTGAAGCAGAAGTTAGTATCTGCACCTATTCTTACTCTACCATCTGGTACGGGTGGATTTCAAATCTACAGTGATGCATCGGGGAAGGGACTTGGCTGTGTTCTCATGCAACATGGGAAAGTGATCGCGTACGCTTCACGGCAGCTTAAGCCTTATGAAGAAAATTACCCCACGCATGACCTGGAACTTGCTGTAGTCGTGTTTGCATTGAAGATATGGAGGCACTACTTATATGGAGAATCATGTGACATTTTCACGGACCACAAGAGCTTGAAGTATATCTTCACTCAGCGTGAATTGAACATGAGGCAAAGGAGATGGTTAGAGCTGTTGAAGGATTATGATATTAATCTACAGTATCATCCCGGAAAGGCAAATGTAGTAGTAGATGCTCTTAGCAGGAAGTCCGGAATGATCAACGGCATTAAAATCGAAGAGGAAATCATCAGAGACTTGGAGCGACTAGACATCAAGATCATGGTACGTGGACAGCACGATTACTGGGATAATCTTAGAGTGGAACCAGAGTTGCTATCTAAGATTAAGGAAGCTCAGAAGGATGACGGAGAAATCTGGGCGATAGTACAGAATTTGGAGAAGCAGACAGAATTCAGAGTAGATGCAGATGGTATCGTATGGCAGGGCACTAGACTTTGTGTTCCTGATGACCAAGAACTCCGGGAAGCTTTGTTAGCTGAAGCTCATAGCTCCCCATTCTCGATACATCCTGGTTCGACTAAAATGTACCATGACATCAAGCAGTACTTTTGGTGGAGTGGTATGAAACAGGATGTGGCCACTTACGTCTCCAAATGTCTTACCTGCCAGTAGGTTAAGATCGAGCATCAGCGATCTGGCGGTCTCCTTCAACCGTTAGATATTCCAGAGTGGAAGTGGGACAAAATCACCGTGGATTTTGTTACCGGTCTTCCGCCTACCAAAAGGAAGCACGATGCAATTTGGGTTATCGTTGATCGACTTACCAAATCAGCTCATTTCTTACCGATCCGCAAGGAAGATCCGGTAAGTAAACTCGCAGATACGTACAGGCGAGAGATCATGAGACTCCACGGTGCACCATCCAGCATCGTCTCAGACAGAGATCCTCGATTCACTTCGCGCTTTTGGAAAAGTCTGCAGAAAGCTTGGGGTACACAACTTAAGCTTAGCACGGCTTTTCATCCTCAAACGGACGGACAGTCGGAGTGAACCATTCAGACATTGGAGGATATGTTGAGGTCATGTGCGTTGGAATGGACGGGTGATTGGGACGAATACATCTGTTTGGTGGAGTTTGCATACAACAACAGTTGGCACGCAAGTATTAAGTGTGCTCCATTTGAGATGTTGTATGGCAGGAAGTGTCGCGCCCCAATCTGCTGGGATCAGGTTGGCGAGCGAACACTCGAAGGACCAGAAATCATAGAGATGACAAATGAGAAGATCGCAGAAGCTAAGCAGAAGATTCAGGAGGCACGGTCACGTCAGAAGAGTTACGCCGATAAGCATCGTAGGGATATACACTTTAATGTAGGAGATCACGTCTTCCTTAAGGTTTCGCCGGCACGTGGTGTTAGACGCTTCGGGATTAAAGGGAAGCTCAGTCCTCGTTTCATCGGACCGTTTGATATCATTGAACGAGTCGGTGAAGTATCTTACCGATTGGCGTTACCTCCACAGCTTTCGGATGTGCACAATGTGTTTCATGTGTCCTTACTCAGAGGGTACCAGTATCATCCCCTTCACATGGTTCAGTATCCACTGGAACAGATACGTGAAGATCTTACTTTTATAGAAGAACCCGAACGAGTTCTTGACAGACAAGAACGAGTCATGAGAAAGAAGACGATTCCATTCGTCAAAATTCTATGGAGGGATCATACCGAGCGGGAAGCCACTTGGGAAACAGAGGAGTCTATCCGGGCTTCTTACCCTCATTTCATATTTTGAATTCGGGTATGTTCTTCTTTTCCGGTTTACTTTATCTATAATTCGGGGACGAATTATTCTTTTAGGGGGGAAGAGTTGTAAAACCCGCATGCTTTTACCATGCATAGTACCCTTAGGATCGTACGTACTAGATTAAAACTTTCCTAATATAGCATGATTACGATACGTGTTAGGAGTTTACGTATTACGTACGTGTTAGAACACGATAAGTATTTACTATGCACAATCACGTAATAATTATTTAACGATAATTAATCACGAACATGTGATCATGAAATCATGAACGTATTTAAAACACGAACTATTATTAATTTCGTATATATATTTATTACGAGCGTAATTAAATATATTAGATCACGGTATTTACGTAACGAGAACATTTAAAACACGAACATAAATAATCACAAACGTGTAACTAAATAACGAGACACGGAAAAAGGTACGGGTACCCCAAGTGGGGTCCCTACCCACGGCCAAAAAGGACAAATGGGCCAAGCCCATTTGTCAAATTTACTAAAAGGGAATTAGGAGGTTTTCACTACTCAAATAAACTTTACAGAAGATTTTTAAGAAAACCTAAAAACCTCCTTCCTCCTTGTCTCTTTGTGCTGCCACCATGCAACCACCATAAGGAGTGGTTTTTGATCTTGGATCTCGGAATTCTAGTGATTGATCGTGTTTGTTCTTCGTCCTCTTGATCCACGAATTCGGTAAAACCTTTTTAAACCTTTTCTTTTGATTTAATATTTTTATAAATTATGAACATGTGATGTTTTTACAAAAACATAATAATTAAACATGGATCTAACATGATTTGGTGTTAATAAAATCAAAAGGGTGTTTTTAAAGGGTGTTTGTTTTGGCCGCAGGCTGCAACCGAACCCGAATGGGTTTCGGTTTGCCACGCCGACCACCACCAAGACCATATGGTCTTGGTTGGTGCGTGTGGGTCCCACGACAGCAAGGAAACAAGGGGTACCCCGAGTTGGTTCGGGGTACGGTGTAGATTTCATGTCCGGTTCATGCTTTTTAGTCTAGATCCGGTTCATGGTGTATGTTAGTTTTTTTTTATGTTTATGATCTTAGGTTAAAATTAAATTAATAAAATGATGTGATTAATTTAATAACATGATTTAGGTTATTTAATTATTAATGATCATGAAATTATTTTAACCTAAGTATATTTATATTTAAGACTTATAATTAATTAATTATTTTAAAACCATGGATATAATTAATTAATTAACATGACTTAGGTTATATTATTAATATATAATAATACTTATTTTAACCTAAGTATTTAACTTATTTAATTAAAAACATGTTATACTTTAATTAAATATTTTAACCTATAGTTTAATTTAATTACATGAAATAATTATTAAACTATACACTATACCATATGACTTAGAAAATAATCATGAAAAACACTTAGGCTTATATACTTAGCTTATTTAACCAGCTTATTTCTAATTATGGAAACTTTCTATTTTTAGGAACTTAATTAAATAAGGCAGTTAATCTATTTATGGAAACCAACTATTTTTAGAAACTTATTTATTTCAGGCAGCTAATCTATTTATGGAAACTTATTTAATTAAGGCGGCTAATCTATTTATGGAAACTTTCTATTTTTAGAAACTTATTTATTTTAAGCAGTAAATCTATTTTTGGAAACTTTCTATTTTTGGAAACTTTCTATTTTTGGAAACTTTCTATTTTTGGAAACTTTCTATTTTTAGAAACTTTCTGTTTTTAGAAACCTGCTATTTTTGGGAAGTTACTTATTATTACACAGTAAGTATAATAACACATGAAATACCAGAAATACTTAATCAGATTAAACAGAATATAAGATTTAACACAGTTTAAGGCTTTAAAACAGTAAAACATGGTAAGAACACATAGAATAAGTTAAGACATGACATAAAACCAGCTATGTATTTAGTAAGCAGATACTTATTCATGTACGTATTTATGTAGCACTAGTGATTCGGAAGTACGATTCCTCGCAGTTCGTCTTTCTCGTTCACTGGACATAAGGTACGGATTCCCGTCCTTTCAGTATGGACATTCTTTTCTTATTAGGATTCCCCGTATGCAGCCAACTGTTTTCCCGTAGTATAAGTTATGTGTTTGATTGCTTATGTTTAATTAAGATTACCTATAGCCATATACATGCATGACCAGTTTCACCTAGTTATGGAGGTACCATAACCATAACATTAGAGGCACTGATGTTATGACTTCACCACGGCGGAGTGATTGCTCGTGGCGTCCCTTCAGCTTTTGGCCATTTATTTATATTTATCATGTGGGGCGTATGGGTGCATCCTAGTTACATGTTTTTATTCAGGATTTCATGGTGAATGTGGTGTGTGCCTTGCATCCTTCACAAGGAGTTGATCCCTCCTACCTAAAAACCAGTATATTAAATTAGAGGCGGCCCCTCTAATTTGCATGATGAGGTCACCCCTCCAATTATTCATGCACGGTGTATTTTCATGACCTATATTGGCTAATGGTAAAATATGACAAACAGTTTTTATAAGATAAACATAAGACATTCAAACTATTAAACCAGCTTTATTAAGACTTAACTAGGTTACTCGGGACTTAGTTTTCTTCCGCTGTTATTATGTTATATGCTTATCCTATTCATGCTTTATTGTACATCCGTGCACTGAGCGTATTTGCTCAGTCGTTTTCCTTTTCTATGTTCCCAAAACGGCAGGTACTCAGGGACGCTCGTAGACACTAAGAGTACGTACATATGGACTGGAAGCTGTCTAGCCTTCTTTACATTATGCATTTCCTTTCTTATGATACTTATGCTTTGGACATTGTTTAGTCCTTCCTTTATTATACTATGTTTGTGTGTGATGAGCTTTACTTTTGGACTACCGATGTTTGATTCCGGTATTTTCCTTTTTATGGTCAAGTAATGTTTAGACATTTTTCCTTGTATGCTTTGATGACACGCCATAATTTCTGTGATATTTCCATTTCCAAAACGGGGTGTTACAAGAATAACTAAATTATTCATGGATTAAACATGCTAATATAGAACACAGTAGTAAAAATGAAGACGATCTACCAAGTATATCAATTCATTATTTAGTAAAACTGCTTAATATTCCATTATCCAAATACTAAAAAAACAGATATACATGAGACTACTCTAAGGTTAAAGTCCAATGTTCCAAGCATGATAAACATGTTTGACTACAAGACATTGAATTTACACAAGGACCTGTTGAGTTGTCATCTGAGTGAACTTTGAGAATACTTATTTCAGAAACTCACAAATAGTGAAGATTTTGAATAATATGATGATTGTCATTTTGTATATGTGCGCTCAAGTGCTAATACAGTAATACTAGCATCGACATAGTACATTACATAGGTTGTTTGAAGCAAGTAGAACACCTATTTAAGACAATCTTCTTAACAGCTTCCCAAACTGTAAAGTATTCTTATTTTACTAATGAGTAGTGCAACAATGCTTTTCATCAAGCACGTCTAGGTAGTAGTAATATCATTGAAGATGAAATATTACTATCACTAGTATTGAGTACCGTCTCAATCAAAGTAAGCATTAGTGTATAAACTCAACACTAATCTTCTTAGCTAAAATCCGTAAACGATGATCAAGTATATAGTAGTCTAATGACTTTCACTTAGATACTTTGTGATCAGTTCATCTTGCATTCATGCAAGTATTAACATTAGTCTAATACATCACATATCATATGTAATGAATCCACTAGGTAAACTAAAGGTTTCCATGTACATAATCAATCTTATCGCATGAGTTAGAACTTTGAGACTTTCTCAGTGATGTGTCATATTTAGACTTATTAACCGCGTATGCCTTTTCCTAATAAGCATATGTTCCAAGGTTATATGTGTTATTTCTTATATCTCTCAATAGAAATATATTCCAAACTAAGGATTAAAACCTACCTTTGATGGAATGTTATTTCCAATATGTTAAAAACATATGAGATTTAAGAACAAACAAAACAATATGCTCCCACTAGCTTAAAGAGTTATCTTTCTTTTATGGACTACATCTAACCATTCATAGTTTTGAGTCATTCATTAGATTCCAAATCTAAAAACGAGTCTCGATAGTTATGAGGTTCACTATGATCCTCTAACTCAGATTCCTCAACATTGACATGACATTCATATCTTCAGGTGCTTGAGGTATCCTTGCGGATATGCGAATGGGAGTTACAACACTTTGTGGCTTTTGCATTTACATGCTCAGCCTCAATTGAGTCATTCACTAGTGTATTCAGAAGGTTGTATTTTATTCATTACTTTCTTCAAAGATGCATAAAGGCTCCCACTTGCTTCTTGTAAGAGGAGACTTTCTCCAAGTACACACATGTCGAGCAACAATGAATTGTTCTCGTTTTGGGATGTATAAAATACATTGAAATTTCTTGATTCAAGTTTATTAATAACACGTCCGATTTTAACAAGTTCAAGAGTTCAACTAAGACTTGCTGGGAGTCATCCCATTCCATAAATTGATGATTTCTTAGTTACCTTCATGTTTGGAACCATACTGAATAAGCACGGGCTCATTCAAATCTTTGCTAACCTTAATAAGATACGAGAGAGAGAGAGAGAATGTAGTTAATGTTATCAATGATCAAATAATAAAACAGTATTTGATTTTACACATGAGACATAGTGTTGCGATTGTGAGACATTATCACAATTCCTTAAATAACCAAATACTCTTTGGCTCACATATTTTATAATTTGGTCAAACCAAATTGCATAAACAATATTTCAAACCAATTGCATGCTATAAAGTATGATTGTTTTAGCAGCTCAAGAACTTAATGTTCATGTTTTGACAAGAAAACATAACATGTTAATCGCTATATTTACTTTATAAGGTATTGAACAATTCAATAACTTCATTGTATATGCCCTAGCAGGAAGACACAACAATTCAATTATTTACTTTATTTTGTAAGTCTTTGAATAATTCAAGGAAGTCAATGTTTATGTATTTACTTGAAAACATAACCATATTACAAATAAAGTATTATTGAATGCCTACTTTTGGCTTCAATAGTATTTTCAAGTTAATTTACATACTTCATATTTATGTATTTATTACAAGAAGACATATGCTTATTAGCTAAAACATTTAGGTAATGTGATGAAGTAGTTTTTATTATTTCTTGACATTAGTTCTCTATAGACAACATACATCAATATGTATAAGTCATAATAGAATATTATAAGCCATATTGTGTTGTACCTTGCACACTCTAATATTTCTCCCACTTGAGCATGGCACAACATCATATATGAACAATATAAAAATATCACAGATGTAATAAGATTTAAGTCATACTCAAATCAAGATTGTATAGAAGGGTTATCCAGAACTTCATCGTTTAATAAGCAATCATGCATAACTATTTTTAGATAACATTTCGGGAAGCGACATCAGATAAGCGACTAGTTATCTTTTAAAATAATATGCAATAAGGCTTAGAAAACTATGATGTTATTTCAAGACAATCTAGAAATTAAGTGGGTCACTTACAAGGTGATAAGCTCATAGCTCCCACTGAATAAGACAACTTTAAAAGTGTGTCCTATGGTTAAAAATGCATTGCTCCCATTAATTTAGACAACATTTTGAATGTATCTATATTAGTGAAAAAGCAAGTAGCAATTTGTATACTTTATAGTACTTTGAATGTCTACACATTATAGCCAATGTGAGTCTTGTAGACTAGTAAACATGTACATAGATATTCAAAGAAAAGTATCAAGTTCTACTATATTTGTAATGAGATTTCCATCGATGCCATTAACTTGAAGTTTTGCATGCAATTTCTCTTTCTACTTTACCTTAAAGGTGTGTAGAATATTATGGAACTTATTTGAGTAAGGAAAATATACTAGAAAAACATGCTAGTAATTTCCTTTCTTCTCATGGTTTATTGAGACTTCAATTTCTAATCAAGACTCATACAATATCTTAACACTTTAAGATGTGCAACCGTACTTAATCGTTTTGTCTTGTAACTCACAATACAATGCGTTTTCTTGAGTAGGTGTGTTTTAAGTTTGATTAGAATTGAGAAGATTCAAGTGTTCCTATTATAGCTTTCTCATACAAGGAGAAAGGATGGGAACAAGTCTTATTCTTACAAGGAAAGAAGACTTAGTTTGTCTTCCTCTATCACAAAAGGAAACAAACTTTGTTTACGGTTTGTGTTGCATAAAATCATTAATAGAAATACAAAGTTCATATTTAGTATTTATCGATAATTATCCTTTTAAAATTAACTACCCAAGTTTTATAAAAAACAATTAATTTTACGAAAAGGCTAAGATCCTCATTGAGGTTCTACCATCACATCAGTTGATCTGCTAGCAATGATAGATTCAATAGGTAGATGATGTTCATTAATTGCAAATCTTGTACAATTCTTAGATCCTTATGGGACTCATGACACAAGTAAACATTTCACTAAATGTCAAACTGGCATGTTTAGCTCCATCCTTGCCTCGGTCAAGGTCTCACCGTTGTACCGATTAAGTCATCCAATTTGAGAACATGCGAGAATAAGTCTAGGTCTCACGCATAGATAATAATCACTTTGGGTTACAATTCACATCCGTCTCACAAGATGAAAAAAGTAATTGTAAGTGATCTCAAACGATTGGACGACATGACTTAAATTGGAGACGGGTATAAAAGTTTGATTTACAAATCAAAAGTGTGTACGAGGAAGCATGCATTCATCCACCGTAGCACAAGTTAAAAACATTTTTTAACTTAAGTCTAATCTTGTTTTAAATTATGCGTGTCAAGTTGTCCAAGTTAAATACTAATATAAAACCTAAGTGGAAGTATTATTAGTTTAGACAATGCATAAAATAAATAATATTCATAACATGTAATGAATTATTATGAAAACAAGATTTTTGTTTTAAATCGTATTTAAACTTTAAACTAAATCAAAGGTTTAGTTTTATAAATGGTTTGTGATTGGTATCAAGTTTTATAAAAACATTTGCAAGTTATAGCATGATATCAAGCAAATAAGCAACCACACAACCACAAGTATGCAAAGCCTCGAACCGATGAAAAACCTAAGCTTGATCTTGTGAGACATCACGAGGACTAAGAAGTCTACTAAGGGTAATTCAACACTACCACAAAGTGGGCTCCCACTTGCTCTAAGACCATCAAGAGCAAGTAGAACCCAAAGTGAACATGAGGCCCAAAACTGCCATAAAATTTCAGTCGACTTCTAGGGCCCAAAACCCATAAAAGGAGTCCTCCCTAGCCTGATATCTAGTTGAGACTTTTGAAGGCCCATGAGTTGTGAATCAGCACACCAAAATTGGGCTTCTATCTCCTTATAGAACTCCGGGAAATCACGTTTTAGTGCAGGTCACTCAACATCTCCGAATTTCACAATATGTCTTTAATTCTTTAGCCATTCCCATCCAAGCATCGGTTACAATTGATTTATGACTAAAAACATTTAACCTATCATTAAACTACAGTAAAGTGCCCAAACAATGGCTATAAACAACATCAAAAACATATTAATTAAGCCGAAACAATGGCAAACCCCAAAACTGAAATTAAATGCAAATCAATACACAGCATGTCACATTTGGTCTATGTTTTCATCGGCTTTGCATACGAAACATAATAATACCATGACTAAACATGCATGTATTTGCCATGGATATAAAATAAACAACAAGATACACATGTTAACCAACGAAATCGAAGCAATAATCAACAATTAATTAAACCCCTGATTGGTACGTGTAACCAATGACCTTATGAGGCTTAAAACCACATTTTAGAAACCTTATAATTATCATATAATTACAGAAATAATGGTCATAAGGGCTGTTGAAAACCCGATTCGAAAATTGTTCCAAAAAACGCGTTTTTAGGTCATTTTACACGTACCGGTAACAATACCAATTAAGATATGTGTAACCCATGGCCATGGAATAGAAAACAACAGATCATAAGACCATCTTAGGGTCTATTTTATCACAAAAATTAAGCCCTAGGGGCTGTTATAATTTTATCTTTTCTTAATCCATCAAAAACACACGTTTTAGCCACATTTACGCATACCCGATAATCATATGACATCTATGATGGCTCGTGATACCACTATAGGTGATTATCCATATAAACATGATATGAATAAATAATAAACGTAGCGGAAAGATCACCTATTAACGGATCCATAGAGTCATATGATTAATCAACAAAAAGGGAGATAAAAGTATACCTTTGTAACGTGATTCGGTAGGATCGAACGACAAAAAATGATATATGGAGACAATCACCACATGATCTAACCAAGAAACTAAATGATCAAAATAGATCATCTCTATGATGTAATCCACACAACACGTCATTGTATACCCCGTAGATGCTAGTCAATATAACCCGTAACCTCGTAACAAATCTTGAATGAACAAGATTCAAGATTGTTGATCAAAAAACAACAAACCCACTCATAAAATCATTATAATTTCGTGGTATATGGTCAAGGGAAGAAGGAAATGGTTTTGGTAACTTGTTTATATGGAATTAATGCACATAAATGCATAATTAAGTCATATTAATTCAAAAACCAAAACTTATCCTTTTTCTTTATGTGGAAGTCCACTATAGGGCCCAAATGGGCTTTCCATTTGTTTTCTCTAGTCCAATGGATTTAAGTACTTTACTTATTCAATAGAGGCCGAATAGTTATTCCGAGTTACGTAGGTTATAAAGATATCGTAAATAGATAAACACGATATATTGAAATGGTACCTCAGTGTATATGTGTGTGACCCCATAGGCCCATATGTGTCTAGCCATATAATTAGTTTTTATGACACAAGCATACTCTAACAGCGTTATGAGCACAAGTGAATCATATCCTAGTGTTAAGACAGAGTGTACAGATAATCTTAAGAGATCTAGGTGCTGACACAGACACTCTATGGGTTGAGGCAAACCCTAAGACTTCATCACTCTCTCCTACAGAATTTTGAGAGTGATTGTATGTGATCCTCCAAGAGAGAAAAAAATGGCGAACTAATACCTAAGAGATATCAGCATGGAGAAGGTTCTTAGTCGTCTCTGCTGACAAGGAGACGTTAGACTCTGGTCGTTTGTCAGCGGTAGGCTCTTTAACCACATCCTCCAAAGAAGGGGATGGGTTCTTCTTGGTCTTCTTCGTCTTGAAAGGATTAACAGAAGGGGTTTCAGAGGAAAGGGGGATGTCTTTCCTCTTCTTCTTCTTTTCCTTGAGCGCTTTGGGCTGAGAAGTGGATTGCACAGAGGTCTTGGACAAAGACTTGTCAGTTTGTCTTTCAGCATTCACCTCATTGTGAGGGATCAAGGGCTCTCCATCATCAGCGAGTAACCCAGCAACCTTTGTCATATGCCTGCTGAGGGAACTTCATCATCCAAGGGAGTCTTTAGTGAGGCTGGAGTGATGCGATAGAGAGAGAAGTAGTGAAGTTCATCATTGGTGTAGGTTTCACCAAGCATATCCTCTGTAAGCAATTGCTTGCTAAGCACCATTAAGCTGATCATGCGACCCCTGGTTTCCTCCCAGACATTTCACTATGTACAACATCAGCGTCCTCCAAATGGGTGAGAAGTAATTCACTTTGATCAGTGATTTGTTTTGGAAGCCTTGGGTGGTAAAGGGTTTGTCATCGTCATCATGAGGACGAAGGGTAGCCAGAGCCTCTTTACTATGGCGCTGGCAGGCACAACGGACATGCCTTCATTGACAGGAAGTCCAATGACTTTGGCAAAAGTGTGGAAATCAAAGGTGAGAGGTTGTGGATGTGTAGAAAGGTTGAAGGTGATGTGTGATGAGGTTTGATCAACTTCAGCGTTGTACCAGAACTCCCTCAAGTATTGGTGGTAGCATGTGGAGGGTTCCCTAGTCATGGCTTCGTAAATGGTGGAGTTCTTGAGGAAGGATAACAAAGGATGGTAGAGAGGATTGTTATGTTCCAAGAGAGCTACACAGTTGTTAAGGGCGATCTTTCCATCGGTTATCCCAAAATCTACATTCGAGGCGGCCAATACGGTGAACGAGGTGTTTGTTGATGAAGACGCCATTGTTGATGAAAGGAAGAAATGGAGGATTTGAAGAAGATGAATAGTATGTGTGTGTGAAAATAATGAGTAATTTGATATTTGAAAAATGATTCAAGGGTTTTGATAAAAAGTTTTGCCGTTTTACAATTAAAGCATTAGATGCAGATGTTTATGTTGAGTCTTAGGATCTAGACTCATCTGGGATATGATAACAATGATTGTAAGCACAGCGGAATATAATAAAGAACACAATCAAAGTTATGAACAAGGCTTTCTTATTCATAAAATACTAATAAGCTACTACTACTAGCTCCTGGTGCCTTAAAGGCTTGACACCAGGAGGAACACACACACCTTTAGTTTACATTGTATATGAATCAGTCAATAACCATGTGTGCCTAACCCTCTTTATATAATAGAGGTACTAGGGTTACATCACAACCCTTGCTTACTTACTAAGCTAACCTAATATTACATATTAGGTCCTTATTGTTTCTTCTATCTTCATCTCTGCCTATAGGTTTTGTAATCATCAAATCTGTATGTCCCAACAATCTTCCCCTATTTTATATTACAAAACAATGTGCATGAAGAAACAATGCTCGAACATGTCATCACGATAATAAGCTGCACATCTAACTATTCTTCCCCTTTTTGTAATTAGCAAATAGGGTCTTGTGTAACTCGTAGACGCTTCCCCTTAAGTGATGCATGTAGATGGTTAAGTATATAAACAATCATACTAACCATCTCTTGAATCTTGAACTCAGTGGCATAGATCATTTCTTCCTTCAGTATGAAAAAGACATGCTTATTACAATATCATGTAATAAAATGTCTTTGAATAATTCTTGTAGTCAATATATGCATGGCGATCACATGCAATGGCCGATAGTCTCAGTGAGCTCTGACGGATCAACCAGAAACCACTCGATGCTTATGATCATGCTAATTTTGTGATGATCATATCATGAACTGTATGGTATCATATGCTCCCCAAATATTTGTAAAAGAGCGTGTAACTGTTCCAGTTAAGAATTATAGCATAAACTGAATCTCCGAAACGATCTATACCCCCCGTCAAGATGAACTCCCTTCTCTTTTTTTTTTTTTTTTTTTAAACGAACAGCAGGAACCAGCAAAAACCACCAGAAGAAACCATAACGTACCAGTAGGAACAACCAGTAGGAACAACCAGTAGAAACGACCAGTAGAAGCGACCAGTAGGAGCGACCAGTAGAAACGACCAGTAGGAACCGACTAGTAGGAATCCACCAGGAAGACTAAGCTTCCCCTCGATCCATGTATGCTTCCCCTGAAGAAGTGCATGTCCAATCCGATAGGTTCCTTGGAGTGATCACTGATGAAGAAAATCAAGTATAATGAATTTGATGAAGAAGTGGAACCTCCCAAACTTGTGTCGTATATCATGCATTTTACCCAGTTTTTGGTACACGGGAACTGGTAACCTCACAACTATGAGCCAGCTGTTAGCTATAACAATATATTTAGTCAAAATGATATATTTTTGATCAAAATGACAAGGTGTATTGCTCACCAACAGTTTTTGGTACATGGGAACTGCTAACCTTCACAACTATGAGCCAGTTGTTAGCTATAACAATATATTTAGTCAAAAGACAAGGTGTATTGCTCACCCACATGCTGATATAATAAGAAACAAATTTGTGAAACTCAACTACAACATCAAATAAATAATCAAGCATCAACTTCAATGACCAGTAGAAACCATAGCTCACCAGTAGCATCTCGAACCCCGTTCTTTTTTTTTTTTATCCAACTGTCACTACACTGTCGCTAATATCAAACATATCTTCCTCCAAACTGCAAGAACTGTCACTAATCTGTTGCTGAGCTGTCACAAAAACCTGACAGAATATATATAATGGACGGGTGCTCTAAGCTTACTATGTCTCAAGGAGTCAAGCCCATATCCATCCAATGAAAATCTCACGTAAGAATCATTGGAACCAAGGTATGCAGTAAGACTAGGGAACTTCCATATATACATGTATCAGTGAACGAAAATTGTCCACCTTTTTAGTTATCAAAACGTATATATGGTAACATATAATCCCCACACATACCCCACGTGAAAATAGACCAAATTACCTAAAGATTAGGAGTCAAATAGCTGTAAACACGTAGGAAGAATAAGCTCCATATTGAATCACACGTGGTTGACATATCTTTTAAATCATGTGCATATCACACATGTGCAAACACAAGTACTACTCCAATAAATCATGTGAATATCCACACGTTTGAACCACGTAGTAAATCAAATCTTTTCCTCCCATAATATATCTCGTCCATCATATATCATGAAATCAATTAAAGAAAGCAAGTAATCCCTACACATTAGGAATTATAGAACGTGTAAATTTCGTACCATAACAAATTCACTAATCACGTCCATCTTATGTCCATCGGCTCTCAATTTATGGAAACAGCCCGTAACTCACGTCGATCATTTAGGATTAACTCTACGCAAGATAGAAGACTTAGTCCCTAAAAATAAGGGATCTCATTATAACAATAACCGATTGTTTCAAAGGTATCCATATATTTATTTCGTCCCATAAATAAATCAAGATCTTGTCCTTATCAACCGGTTTATACTTATCACATTTCTTTGACTTTAAACAAACCCACAAATCACGCTCAATATAGTCCCTACAAATTAGGCAAAACTGTTTCCAAAATAAACACATACCATAATATGAGGGCTGAAAACTCGTGGATATTAAAAGCGTCCCACGTCTGTTGTCCATAATTTCCCCTTAAATCTCGTAGGAATAATTCTGCTTTATTATTACTCGTTCATATAATCGACTGCTTTTATGGTATGCACATCTTTTATGAACTTGCAATCCGTGATATTAAGCCCACAAGTTGTACCACTCCTTTTCTTCTCACGTCATCCTTTTTAATGCAAATGCTAGAATCAAATCAAACGTAAGTATAAAGAACAGTACCTTTTGGTCACGTGACATCAATAACATATCCTTTTTCTTTTCAGTCCCTATCTGCTTGGAGTCCACGAGACAAATAAATACGTGACCATGAATAATACCTTTTGGGTGTTTTATTTGTCATCGCCTTTTATCCCATCACATGATAACCTGCTACTGCATAGAAAGGAATCTAGGGTTTCACAACCCTAAACGAATTTAAGATCCATACAGCATCCATATCACCAGTACCAAACCTGACAGCCATACGAAACTCAACCTACTGTGATCGCATGTCCACCAATCAACAAATTAAAGTGGCTGCAACGAATCACTATTATTTGGCAGATAGGTTTTATAAATACCCAGATACCAATGATACGATTTGCTCCCATGAACCACTCTAACTGCAGCTCAAAAACACGAATCTAGGGTTTCCAAGGCGGACCCTAACAGTGAAGATCACAGCCGTTATAAAATCATTCACCACCCAAGATCATTCTAGGGTTCATCGTTGATTTAAGAATCAACTCACCAAAGCTAGAACAATCACCATCACAGTACCAGCAGCAACATCAATGTAACAGCATATGAATAGCAGCAACAATCATCTCAGCGGGAACACCATTATTTATTTAAAAATAGAAAATAACATAACATGAAAACCTTGTAGATCAACCAGATCGAGAGCCAACAAGCTCTGATACCACTTGTTGAGTCTTAGGATCTAGACTCATCTGGGATATGATAACAATGATTGTAAGCACAGCAGAATATAATAAAGAACACAATCAAAGTTATGAACAAGGCTTTCTTATTCATAAAATACTAATAAGCTACTACTACTAGCTCCTGGTGCCTTAAAGGCTTGACACCAGGAGGAACACACACACCTTTAGTTTACATTGTATATGAATCAGTCAATAACCATGTGTGCCTAACCCTCTTTATATAATAGAGGTACTAGGGTTACATCACAACCCTTGCTTACTTACTAAGCTAACCTAATATTACATGTTAGGTCCTTATTGTTTCTTCTGTCTTCATCTCTGCCTATAGGTTTTGTAATCATCAAATCTGTATGTCTCAACAGTTTACCTTTTAGGAAAACTGGGACCCCTTGACTCTTCATGTGATTTTTCCGTCCCTTTTGGAAAGTGGGAAAGTTGTTGACAATGAAGGACAATTATTTGAATTAAATATGGGAATATATTAACTCCCATTGGAATGTAACTACCTCGTTACATTCAATTCCCTTAAATACCCAAAGACAGAGATCATTTATCAGATTTGTTTACCAATATTGAGCATACCCAACTCAACAACCAACCTAGTAAAACTTGGCTCAGCCAGAGGCTTGGTGAAAATATCAGCGAGCTGGTATTCAGTGGGTATAAAATGAAGCTCAATATCACCTTTTAAAATATGGTCTCTGATAAAGTGATACTTGATGTCAATATGCTTAGTTCTGGAATGAAGTATCGGATTATTGGATATGGCTATAGCACTTGTGTTGTCACAGAATATGGGAACCTTTTCATAATTGATCCCATAATCAGCCAGCTGACTTTTTATCCAGAGAACTTGAGCACAGCAACCAGCGGCAGCTACATATTCAGCTTCAGCTGATGACATGGCCACTGATTTTTGTTTCTTAGCACTCCAGCATACTAACTTTCCTCCAAGGATTTGACAACTCCTAGAGGTGCTCTTTCTATCAAGACAGCAGCCAGCATAGTCAGAGTCAGAGTAGGCTTTGAGGTCAAAGCCTGGTCTGTTTGGATACCAGAGACCTAGTATGGGAGATCCTTTTAAGTACCTAAAAATTCTTTTGACAGCTACAAGGTAGGATTCCTTGAGGTTAGCTTGGTACCTAGCACAGAGACATGTGGAAATTTGTATGTCTGGTCTGCTTGTTGTGAGGTACATCAGTGACCCAATCATGCCTCTGTATAAGGTCTCATTAACAGAGACCCCTGAGTCATCAGCTCCCAATTATTGGGAGGAAGCATGGGGCATTTCACTGATGCACAATCAGACAGATCATACTTCTTGAGCAAATCCTTAACATATTTTTCTTGACAAATGGAAATTCCTTTTGAATTTTGTTTAATTTGAAAACCCAAGAAAGAAGCTAATTCCCCCATCATGCTCATTTCATACTTTTTTGGTCATAAGTTTGGCAAACTGTTTGCTCAAGGTAATATTGGTTGAACCAAAAATTATATCATCCACATAAATCTATACTAAAATGACATCACCCTTGGACCTATAAGTGAACAGGGTTTGATCAATGGTACCTCTGTGTTAGAAATATGTTTTTACGTATATTAGAAGTATCGGTCACTCCACAATAATATTCATGTTGTAATAGCTCGTAGTTAGATAATAGTTGTTAGTTACTTATTAACTTAAGTAAGAACCGGTCCATGGGCTTGTCATGGACCGGCCCAAGCCCATGTTTAGCTTGGTACTATAAATACCCCTTTCCACTAAGGAAAGGGGTTGGTTGTTGTTCCATTTTACATTTCATATTAATAAAATCTTTCAAATATTCTCTCACTTTCTCTCTCTAGTTTCTCTCACTAGAAAACATCAACCCACTTCATAGATTCATAGGTTATCAATTTCTACATTTGGTATCAAGAGCTATGGGGTGATTTAAGGTAAGGATTGTGTTGCTTTTTTAGTTTTTGAATCAATTAGTGATCTTTAGAAAAAATCAATCTTGAATCTTGTTATTTTTGGTGTTTTTGTTATTGGGATTGATTGATAAGGATTGGGTTTAGCTTATTTTGGTAAAAATCATAAAACTTTTTGTGGTTTTGGATCAAAAATCGGAGTTAATAGCTACTTTTTAAGTCTCGGAAACTATTTTTCCAGAATATTCCGAATAGGGATTCCGAATAGGGAGGATTTTCAGCATAGAAAGTTTATTCCGAATAGGATTCCGAATAGGAGGATTTTCAGCATAGAAGAAATTTTTCCGCATAGACTTTCCGAATAGAAGAATCTTTCCGAATAGAAGAATTTTTTCCGAATAGAAGATTTTTTTCCGAATAGCAAAAACTTTCCGAATAGCCAATTTTTCCGAATAGACACCAATTTTCCAAATAGCCAAAATTTTTCCGAATAGACACCAATTTTCCGAATAGCCAAAATTTTTTCCGAATAGGAGAAATATTCCGAATTGCCCATCATTCCGAATAGGAGGTGTTTTTCCGAATAAGCCAAATTGCCAAGATATTCCGAATTGAAGAAAATATTCCGCATAGGGGATTTTCCGCATAAGGGTTATTCTGCATAGAGTTTATTCCGAATAGGGTATTTTCAGCATAGGATTATTCCGAATAGTCATTATTCCGAATAAGGGTTTATTCTGAGTTTGGGTTATTCCGTATAAGCAAGTTCAAGGGGTATTTGAGTTTTTTCGACGATCTTTAGTGGATTTAATCTTGAGTTCAACCAACACAACACAAATTCTCAACCTTTCTTCACTGCTCGATCAACCGATAATCTTTGAGTCTGTTAAGTGATTGCAATGAATCCAAGTTCATTAATGCCTCAGATGACATCTCTTACGGATATCTCGATCATAACGGGGACTGATAGTCGTCCACCGATGCTTATTAAAGAGGTGTTTGAGGCATGGCAGGGTCGTATAATGCAATACTTGAAGGGCAAACCAACATACGGAAGGCTTATGGTCAAATCGATTTTGAATGGTCCACTCGACTATGGTACCATTGTGGTTGACGACGTGACTAGACCAAGAGAGTATGAAGAACTCACACCGGCACAACAACTCATTGCTGATGCTGATGAAAAGGCTCTATAGACACTTCTTCAAGCTCTTACGCATGATATTTATCGTATGGTTAGTCAATATACGGTTGCCAAAGATTTGTTGGAACGTCTAAAGGTGTTGTTACAAGGCACGTCTCTCACAAAACAAGAAAGGGAGTGTCAGCTGTATGATTTGTTTGATAGATTCACGTACAGCCAGGGGAAACACTACACGATTATTACTTCAGATTCACCACTTTAATGAATGATCTGAATGTATACAATCTGGTGATTGCTCCATTCCAGGTTAACACCAAGTTCTTGAATACTTTACCTCAAGCTGAATGGGGTGAGTATATTACCGATGTGAAGTTAACCCGGGATTTGCATAAGTGCAACTTAGATCAAATCTATGCTTTTCTTCAGCAACATGAGAAGCATGTGATTATGCACCGTTCTCCTCGCGGTATGTACCCAGATTCCTTAGCTTTGATGGTGAATCAACCAAGCTTGTCACACAACAACACACCTTATATCTTGGGACATCAAGCCTATCATCCATCACCTTATATGACACCAACATTCCCACAATACTCGATTCTACCGCAACCTCCCACCTCACATCAGCAACAATATCAGTTCAATGCACCTTCACCACAGTATGCTTCACAACTTCATCCAGCAAATGTTGCACCTTATGCTCAGCCTTCATATTCTTCTTATCAAGAGAATGCAGCATATCCAACAAGCTACCCTGATCAAATGAGTATTCCTTCTACTGATTATGCAGCTCATCCAGATCAAGCACTATATTGTGATGATGAGGAAGTCCCCGTTCCTGTTTTCCAACAAGGAGCTGACCCAGTTGAAATGCTAACTACTATGTCTGCTTATCTCACATGAACCTTAAGCAAACGAGGATACAGAGGATCAGCTCCTACCAACAATCAGTTGAGGAATTCATCCAATTCTCGCCAACAAGCTACTATTGAGAATGGCAGGGTCATGGTTCAGCCAATTCAACCATATCAGGGGAGATCTTCCACTTCAACCAATGCTCGCACGATTACTCCTGCTCCTGCTCCAATGGTCAACAATCCTCCACGGGCTAATACAGGCAAGTTGAGAATGATCACATGCTACAACTGCAAGGAAGAGGGTCATATGTCCAGGGATTGTAAGAAACCCAAGAGGAGAAGGGATGGACAGTGGTTTGCAGAAAAGATCTATCTGGTAAATGCTCAGGCGCAAGGAAGGGAACTTGATGAAGAGGAGCTTGCATTTCTTGCTGACCCAGGGATTGCTGAACAAGACGTTGTCACTACGCAGAATGCAGCTTACCAAGCCGATGATCTTGATGCGTATGATTCCGACTGTGATGACTTTCAAACTGCAAAGGCTGCTTTCATGGCAACTTTCTCCAGCTTAGGGCCAGATAAGAGATCTGAGGTACTTATTAATAACACCGATAATGCCATTGATGCTAGTGTTCAACCACATCAAGTTGTGCAAGAGAGTGCTAATTCGAATGAATCTTCGGTGGTGAGTCTTTCAAACGAGGAGACAAACAATGATAGCAATATCAATGTGAGTCCCCAGACTTTGAGTGAATCACAACCGGGATCCATTTCGCATACGCCTACTCCTGCTCAACAAGATTTGGTCATGGTTCCTGCTACATTACTTAGCCAAATGAATGTTGCACTCTTAGAAACCTTAGCTAAGAATAAGAATTTGTATGATGAGCTTGCCTTAAGCAATGAGAAAGTACAAACTTTGGAATTAGTGCCTTCGTCTAGTGTTCTCACAAATCTCGAATATGATCATTTTAGAAACAAACAAATGGGTCACTTGCAAGAGATCGAAAACTTAAGAGCAAATCTGTCTAATGAACTTAAAGAAAAGGAGTTAGTGGTCACTAATTTTCAAAAACTTCAAACTGATTTTGAATTACTCGAATCTAAGAAGACTGAAATGGAGATTAATGCCACTAATAAGATTAGAAGTCTAGATTACTTGCTGTTAAGACAATACGCTGCTTCACAACTAGTTCACTTATTTGATGCTTCATTTAGAGAATTTAACTTATCACGTCTAAAAGGCCTTCCCCCTAATCCACGGTATGCAAAACAAGCTTTAAGACATAGTCCTAGACTTTATAATGCAACTCAATTAGGATTGGCTTTAGACCCGATTGTTTTTCCCAATGATCAAACAAGTAAGGATCTAGTTGATGAGGATCGGTCATACAATTCAGCAAAATATCCCGATTGTGATTATTTTAAAATGAATAAGGAGCTTGCTAAAACTGATTTTAGAGTTCGCTTCCATATGGATAAAGATCTCATCACAGCACCGACCTACATGTTAGAGGAAGAACGCCCTAGTACATTTCCTACACTTGTCAACATGGAAGGTCCTAAGGAAATTCCAAAGAATCTTCCACCTGTTAGCACTGTATGGTTAAACTTGAAAGAGATTAACCGATACTTTACTAACTTTGACAAGGTCATTTTGGAATGTACGACTTCAAATGGCTTAAACGCCGGAGAATGGGCTTTCGAACACATGAACGAGGTGTTTAAAACTAAGATCAATCCGTTTGTCGAAAGTCTAAAAGGAAGTTTTGCATCTCTTAAGGAAAATCTTCAGTTTGAAATTGGTGAAGTTCAAAAAGTGTTTTATGAAATGGACACCGCTTACGAACTGCAACTAATTGAAAAAGAAAAGATTTTAACCGAATATGACCGATTCTTGTCCGAAGTAATCTCATGTGATGTGCTTACTACTGTAAATGTTAATTATTCGAATGAGCTTACATCTGCTGTGATTAATTGTGATGCTGTGAATATTTGTGAGGATATTTGTGATGATGTTTGTAATCTTTCTGTAAATGTTGCTGATACTGTAAATGAGGTAGAAAATCATTCTTGTCACGAATCTAACGCTGAGTTTTTAAAGCTACAAGATTCTTACAATTTACTTTCACAACGCTTTAATCAACTAGAACAACATTGTATATCTTTAGAATTAAAACAACAAAATCAAAATGAAAATCTTTTGATATCAAATGTTTGTGAAAACGGTGTTGAGAATAGTGACAAGATGATTGCAATTGTTAAGACATTAGAGGAAGAAATCATGAGATTGAAGAGAGAGGTATCATCAAAGGAAACATTAAGAATGGAACTAGAGGCTGCAGAGTCTAAAAACCAGGTCTTAGAAATTAGACTATCAACTGTTCTAGGGGAGATGGATCGGACAAGGCAGGGACTATCCGCTCTTTATGGTTCACTAGAAGAACGCTTCGCTTTTAATGCGGCACAGCAACAATATTATGTTGAACAACTGAACCAAAAGTGCGAAGAAATCTCTGACTTGAACATCCTGCTCATAGACAAAAATATGGTTTTGGCTGAGTTAAAGGAGACACTTCTTCTCACCCGACAAGAAGTTGTTGATAACTTAGCTACCGACTCTGCACCGTCCACTAGTGCTCCAACAACCAAGTCAGTAGTGCTTTATAAGAGTCCGCTTCACAAGAGAAACCAGGTTACCTATGATGATTATATGAGGAATGCCATTAAGCATGTCGATCTTCTTAGGGATATTTTAGACGATCTTTATGCCTTAGATCCCTCAAGTAGCGACTATTATTCGGCTCATGAATATGTTAAGCGAGTTCAATATTGCTTGGCTTATTTGCAATACATAGGTACACCAGGTTCTGCACTACTTAATAATAGGCCCATTGCTGTCACTCCATTTAATAAGACTCCAGGAGCGAAACCGTCATTGGCACAATCAAGTAAGACACCTTTAAAATCTGCTGCTAATGTTCCCACTTTGCCTTCTACAGGATTAAAAGAGACTACTAAGGCTAAAGGATCGCCACTCAAGAAAGCTAAGATCAAGCCCTCCACTAGTAGTGCCACAAAGAAGAAAGTAGAAGTCCACAATAGGAATGCTAGTTCAGTTTTAAATAAAATGAATCATGTTAAGACTAAAAGCTCTGCGCCTGTGCAGCAGCCTAAACCATTCGTGAATTCTGATTTAAATTGTTGGAATTGTAATGAATGTATGTTTTCCCAGCGTCATGATTTGTGTCTGATTGATCACGTTAATGAAATGAATGCTATTAAGAATGGTCTTGAATGGAAGCCAACGGGTAGAACTCGTGCCCAAGTTGGCTGGCAATGGCGTCCCACTGGTAGGACCTTTACACTAGATGGTAAAATGTGCCCTTTAACTAGGAATGCATCCATTGAGGTTAGGTCTGAGCGTCCTTTAGTTAGGAACACTCGCACTCAAGTATGGAAACAGCGCCCTTTAATTAGGTCAGCCCCCACTATAGTGCCTATCAGTGAAGAAATACCTCAGGATTTGAGCCAATTAGAATCTACACCACCAATTAAGAAGAAGAAGGCTAGGAAATCTAAGAAACCTAGAGTTAGCAAATCTAAGATTATTAAATCTGTACCTGCTAATAACAAGGAACACTCAGATTCCGATACCTCTACATTGTCTTTGTGTGGTGATATTTTCAGGTGGTCCAAATCATCCTGTGGTATTTGGACTCCGGTTGTTCAAAACATATGACCGGAAATCGCTCGATGCTCCGAAATTTCGTCAGCAAGTTTCTTGGTACGGTTAAATTTGGGAATGATCATATAGCAAAGATTATGGGATACGGTGAATATCAGATTGGAAACGTGACGATTTCTAGGGTATACTATGTAGAAGGTCTTGGTCACAACTTATTCTCAGTAGGACAGTTTTGTGATTCCAACCTTGAGGTTGCTTTTCGACAACACACTTGTTTCATCCGCAACTTGGAAGGAAAAGATTTGTTGAAGGGATCTCGTGGTGCAAATCTTTATACGTTGTCTCTACAAGATATGATGGCCGCCTCTCCAGTATGTCTTCTCTCTAAAGCATCCAAGACCAAGTCATGGTTATGGCATCGCAGATTATCTTATCTTAATTTTGATGCTATTAATCATCTGGCTAAAAACGAGTTAGTTCGTGGTCTTCCAAAGCTTAAATTTCACAAGGACCATTTATGTTCCGCGTGTTCAAGAGGGAAAAGCACCAAGAAATCTTACAAGCCCAAAGCTGAAGACACCAATCAAGAAAAACTTCATCTTTTGCATATGGATCTTTGTGGGCCGATGAGAACTGAAAGTGTGAGCGGTAAGAAATTCATTCTCGTCATTGTGGATGATTTTTCCAGGTTTACATGGGTTAGATTTCTACGTACAAAGGATGAAGCACCGAAGGCTATCATCACTTTTCTGAAGTTCATTCAGGTACGTTTGAATACCACTGTCCGCCGTATTCGTACAGACAATGGTACAGAGTTCGTCAACCAGACTCTTCGTGATTATTATGAAGGAGTTGGTATATCACATGAAACATCCGCTGCACGCACTCCACAACAAAACGGTGTCGTTGAAAGACGAAATCGCACACTTATGGAAGCTGCTAGGACCATGCTTATTTATGCGAACGCTCCATTGTTCTTGTGGGCAGAGGCTATTTCTACTGCATGTTTCACCCAAAACCGTTCTATCATTCGGAAACGCCATGGAAAAACACCTTATGAGCTTCTACATGACCGCAAACCCGATGTTTCATTTTTCCATGTGTTTGGTGCTCTGTGTTATCCAAACATCAATAGTGAGAACTTGGGTAAGCTTCAACCAAAAGCCGACATAGGTATTTTCATTGGTTACTCACCGTCCAAAAGAGCATACCGAATCTATAACCGTCGTCTTGGCAAGATTGTAGAAACTATGGACGCTGATTTCGACGAGCTGACAGCGATGGCTTCTGAGCAACACAGCTCTGAACCCGCGCTTCATGAGATGGGAACCGGTGCCATTAGCTCCGGATTAGTTCCCAACAATCCTACTTCTACATCATTTCTACCAACATCGAGGCCCGAGTGGGATAAACTGTTTCAACCGTTGTTTGATGAATTCTTCGATCCCCCGACTGATGAAGTTCCAGCACCTGTAGTAATTGCTCCAATACCTGAAGTGGTTGCTCAAGTTAATGAACCTTTATCTAATGCATCTACAATTCACATTGAACCGGATGCACCTTCACCAAGTGATTCTCAAACTACACCTGAATCATCACCCCTACTTGTGCCTAATGATGTGGAAGAGGATTCTACTGATCACGACTTGGAATATGCTCACTTGCAAGAGCTTCCTTTCTTTGGTGTAGCGATCCCTGAAAACCCTTCAGCCGCGTCTACCTCAGAAGAAGCTCCTTCTATTGTTCACTCCAGACCACCTAGGATTGAAAACCATAGCACTAAATGGACAAAAGATCACCCAATTAGGAATGTTATTGGAGATCTAGATCGACCAGTCTCTACGCGCCATCAATTACAAGAGAGTGCACTCTATTGTTACTTTGATGCATTTCTCTCTGAAGTTGAACCCAAAAATTGGCAGCAGGCTATGACCCAATCATCTTGGATCGAAGCTATGCAGGAGGAACTCAATGAATTCAAACGACTAGAAGTATGGGAATTGGTTCCTCGCCCTGACAAGGTTAACATCCTTACTTTGTTATGGGTTTATAAGGTTAAACTTGATGAGATGGGTGCGGTATTGAAGAATAAAGCAAGATTGGTCGCTAGAGGATATAAACAAGCCTTGGGTATAGACTTTGAGGAATCTTTTGCTCCTGTGGCTAGATTGGAGGCGATTAGACTATTCCTTGCGTTTGCTGCTCATATGAACATGATCGTCTATCAAATGGATGTGAAGACGGCATTTTTGAACGGTGAACTAAGGGAAGAGGTTTATGTTAGTCAACCGGATGGGTTCGTCAGTACGGAGTCTCCTCATCACGTGTACAAGCTTAAGAAGGCTCTCTATGGGTTGAAACAAGCTCCACGCGCGTGGTATGATCTCCTGTCAACATATCTCATGTCGGAAGGCTTCTCCAAAGGCAAAGTGGACCCCACTCTATTCACTCTCAAGGACGGCAACGACATGCTTCTGGTACAAATTTATGTTGATGATATAATTTTTGCTGCCACTAACATAGAATTGTCTAAACAATTTGAGAAGATAATGTCCACACGCTTTCAGATGTCGATGATGGGAAAAATTTCATTTTTCTTAGGATTACAGATTTCTCAGAATCCCAGAGGCATCTTTATTAATCAATCCAAATATGCTCTAGAATCTCTTAAGAAATATAACTTTGAGAATTGTGACCCCGTAGACACTCCAATGGTGGAGAAATCCAAGTTAGATGAAGATAGGGATGGGATCATTGTTGATCCGAAACTTTACCGTGGAATGATTGGCACCCTTCTCTATCTGACTGCTAGCAGGCCTGATTTGCAATTTGCTGTATGCATGTGTGCCCGGTATCAGGCTCGGCCTACCGAAAAGCACCTACATGTTGTGAAAAGGATCTTTCGGTATCTAAAAGGAACACTTCATCGTGGTCTATGGTATCCGAAAGATTCCTCGATTGCTTTAATATCATACGCAGATGCCGATCATGCTGGATGTCAAGATACGAGGCGTAGCACTTCTGGATCTGTGCAACTCCTAGGAGATAGATTGATCAGTTGGTCTTCAAAAAGGCAGAAAAGCGCTGCAATATCAAGCACGGAGGCTGAATACATCGCCATGTCCGGTTGTTGTGCTCAAGTCCTTTGGATGAGATCACAATTAACTGACTACGGTTTGGGATTCAACAAAATCCCGATGTATTGTGACAACAAGAGCGCCATTGCCCTTTGCTGCAACTATGTTCAACACTCCCGAGCCAAGCACATAGACATTCGCTACCATTTCATTAAGGAGCAGGTGGAGAACGGAGTGATCGAGCTGTATTTTGTCACTACTGAGTACCAGCTGGCGGATATGTTCACCAAAGCCTTAGATCGAGGACGAATCGAGTTTTTGATCGACAAGCTTGGTATGAAATCATTCACTCCAGCGACTCTCAAAGAGTTGGCAGAAGAATCAGCTGAATAGTCGTGGTAAACTATTCAGAGTATCCTTTGTTCGTGATCATGTATATTATCGTAAATATATAAACCACAAAAGAAAATACAAAAATATAAAACCAAGAAAAACCATAAAAAATATAAAACCAAGAAAAACCATAAAAAAATATAAAACCAAGAAAAACCATAAAAAATATAAAACCTAGAAAAACCATAAAAATTATAAAATCAAGAAAAACCAAAAATATTTTTCGTTTAAAAACGGGCATGTCTTTTAGTACGGTAATATTTACGGCCTTAGAAATGTCGATCAATATTGACACGGTGCCATAAATAGAGTCCGTATAAAAGTTGTACATTTTTAAAACATGCCCATAATGGCTTGTAGTTATTTCAGACTGCAACCCGGTTTTCATATGAAAGTCACGTATTTCCTTGGAAAACGTTGGCTCAGAACGGGAATTAATTTTCTCGGGCGTGATTTACAAGCCAAATCATGCAAAGGGATCAAGTTTACTTTACAACTTGGTCTAACACGAATTTGTGTACGTCTCAGTGCATTAATTTGTTAAAATAAGAGAAATCTTATTGACACCACGAATCAAACTTTTTCAAGATATCAATTGGGAAATGTTTTTCATCATCAATATTTGACTCTTTAAACAATGACTACAGCTCTTTAAATAGAAAACGGGTCATCGTTTAAGGGGGAGAAAATATTAAAATCATCTTCGTCATTAAATTGATTTTCAAAAGTGATTGTGAAAATTAAGGGCTACATGGTAATTGAGTGGTTTTTGCTTTAGAAAATGACTTGTGTTCGTTCTAAGTGATAGGCATGGCTTTTAGATATTGGAGAAATGCTAATAGATTGCGTTTGCTAAGTTGTGTGTACGGGATAAGTGAAATGAAAAAGTGAGAAATAAAAAGGAAAAGAATAGATAATTGAGGGACTAAAGGTGATGTTTAATGAACCTAGTCAAAAAATTGACCTAAGTCAAAAAACAAAACACCCCGCCCCTCACTATTCCCATTCACTGTTCTTGTTTAACTTTGCCGCCATTGATAACCTTCCACACAAAACAAACACACGTAAATCAATCAATCATCTCAAAATCATTCACTTTCTCAGATCAAGATCATCTAAAAAGGTATTAAATCGGCTTAATATTTCATGAACATCAATTCAATTAACTCTTTTTAATTGGAAATCAAACGAATCAAATTACTGATTAATTAGGGTTAATTAATTTGGGGGTTTTGCTTGGGTTGTATTCGGAATAGGTTTAATTGCACTATTTTGGCCTTTAGATCAATTGAATCAAACGGATTAAGTGCCTAAATTAGAAAAATCGCAACTGTTGAAAACTTTCCGCATAGAAGCAGTGTTTTCCGAATAGAACAGTTTTTCCGCATAGGGCAAAAAATACCGCATAGAGCAAAAGTTCCGCATAAGGTAAAAGTTCCGAATAGGGCAAATGTTCCGAATAAGGAAAAATGTTCCGAATAGGACAAATGTTCCGAATAGGACAAATGTTCCGAATAGGGCAAATGTTCCGAATAGGGCAAATGTTCCGAATAGGACAAATGTTCCGAATAGGGCAAATGTTCCGAATAGGGCAAATGTTCCGAATAGGGCAAATGTTCCGAATAGGGCAAATGTTCCGAATAGGGCAAATGTTCCGAATAGGGCAAATGTTCCGAATAGGGCAAATGTTCCGAATAGGGCAAATGTTCCGAATAGGGCAAATGTTCCGAATAGGAATTTATTCCGCATAGGATCAATGTTCCGAATAGAGTCTTTATTCCGCATAGACAAAATGTTCCGAATAGAGTTTTATTCCGCATAGCCTTAATGTTCCGAATAGAGATTTTATTCCGCATAGCCTATTATTCCGAATTGAGTGATTATTCCGAATAGAAGATGTTTGAATGATTTCAATGATTAAGGGATTATGTCATATGTACAATGCTTAGGTTTAAAGTCATAATGATATTCATACTTGTTTGTATCAACCGTTGTGTTTTATCTTAAGCAGAGACGATGACTAACCCTACCGTACAACAACTACAACACAACAGAGCCGCCGCCATTGCTGAAGCCAAGACTCTAAAGTTTATTCCGAACAACTACCGTCTGAAGGAGGTATCTCACTCTACCCATAATGGCTTTAAGGTAGGTACAGCCATGCTTGATAAATCTCATTTCAAGCATGCGCTAAGGAGAAGTGCTTCAGTACCCTACGACTACCTTTACGAGTTCTGGGCTACCAAAGAGAAGACGTCCAACAAAATCACTTTTTCCTTGGACAACAAGAAGCAGACGCTTACTGTGTCAGACTTTAGGAAGATTTTTGGATTTCGGCCGACACTCAAAGACTTATCATACTCAGCCAACCCGACTAAGGACCAGATCATGGAGATGTTCACCGCCATTGGATGTCTTGACATACGAACCCCGTCTGAGTTTACTACTGCCAAAGTTGGTCAACCATGGAAAGCTATTTTTGGGATTCTAAGCCGCTGTTTAACACCCAAAACAACTGGGTATGATGCTGTTCGTCCACCAATCATCAAGATGTTTTATGGTATGTTCAAAGGTATGGGTATTGATTATGCATCACTGCTGTGGGAGGAGTTTACTTTTCAACTCTTCACTAACACAAAGGGTAAAGTTAAAACTTACCAGTACCCTAGGTTTATTAAGTTGATCATACATTACTTTATGGAAAACGATGCATCCATTAACAAGCGTGCAGGTAGTCGTCACCACATGATAGATGATGATGATTTGGTAGACTTAAGGCAGGAGACTCATTCGAATACGGTTATTCCTGGTCCTATTCCCAGTCATCTTCTGACCGATGAGATTATTGCATCTGAGGATTACAAGAACTTGCTAACAGAAATTGAGAATCAACGCGCAAGTATTCTAGCAGGTGAAGACTCGTCAACCACGGTGAAGAGCAAAGGTAAAAGGAAGCAAACAGATTTACCTGAACCCAAAACCAAGAAGAAGAAGACAGAGGGTAAGAAAGGAAAGGGTAAGGCTGATGAGATGCGTTTACGTGACGAAGAAGGCATTGTTGATCCTACTCTTGATAAAGCTGAGAAACAAATGATGAAGATAGCCATTAAAAGGAGTAGGAAAGATACTGGCGGTAGTGGTTCAGGTGTAAGGGTAGACGTTGAGGATGAATACATGGAACCCGATGATGTTGACGAATTTGGGTCACCTGAACATTATTCCACTTCGAAGGAGCCATCAATCCCTGTTTCAGCTGGTATTGAAAAGGCATCTACTCAACCTCTAACAACTCAACCTCCACCAACTCAACCCTTACCAACCAAACCGGTTTCTACACCACTTCCTCCACCACCAATAAAGCCCATCCTTAGCACCGCAGTCACAACCGAGCCCATTCCATCAACCCAGAGCAGCTCTGCAACATCTGCAATGGCAGCAATAGTGATGGCCGAGTTGTTGGATAAACACGTGGACAAACAAAAGAGAGAAATGGATGAACTTCGCCGAGAGTTAAATAGAAGAACTCAAAGTGAAGAAGCATCAAGGAAAGCTCAAGAAGAGTTGATTGCCAAGTTCGCTGCAGACATGGAAGTTACACGTAAAGCTCATGCAGAAGAACTTGCTCAGGTTAAAAAGGATGAAGCTGATAGGCATAAAGCACGAATTGCAAGACTTAAAGCTATTAAGGATGACTTTAAAGAGCAAAAAGAAGCTCTTGAAGCTACTATTGAGCAAAGAGTGAAAGACTCCATTGAATCCTTAATGCCTAAACTGCGTGATGACTTGAAGACGCTTGCTGCTGACAACTTAATGATCAAATCATCCAATCCTTCAGAAGCCGCCTACAAGATCGCTTATGACTTGACGGATTTTGAACTTAAGAAGATCCTCAAAGCTCGAATGAAGGAACTTGGATCGTTTGATAAATCGAGGAAACAACGGGCTCTCTTCAAATCCCTGAATGACGCTATCATGGAGGATGATAGGTTGTTCAAGACGTTTGGAAGTGTGGTACCCTACCACATTCTCCCTGAAGAAGAAAGGGAAGAGAGCGACGAAGAAGAGGGTACTGGTGGAGAGGAGGAAGAAGAAGAAGAAGATAAGAATGAGGAGGATGATGAGGATGAGAATGATGAGGATGATGAGGATCAGAATGATGATGATGAGAATGATGATGATGAAGATGAAAATGATGATGAGGATGAGGATGAGAATGATGATGATGAGGATGCAGATGATGATGATAATGATGGTAATGATGGTGGTGATGGTCACCAGGAGAGTGTTAAGGGGAGCAATGCGGATAAAGGTGAACAGCGTGAGAAAGGGGATAAGGGCGCCAGCTCAAAGAAAGTGGTTAAGTCTGGCACCAAATCCAAGAAAGATGCAGCACCAAAGGAGAAATCTACATCCACGGAATCCAGACGATCGAAGTGGCGCCATGACGTGAATGCCACTACAGGCTCATCTATTCCTGGTACATTTATCCATGCATCAATACCTGTTACCACTAACCCCGTTAGTTCTTGTGTTGTTACCCCTATGATTGCAGAATCGGTTACCGAACCAGAAGCTGCACAACACTCACCCGTCCATGACACTGCTGAAATGCCTGAATCTGAACAAGCAGATGTTCACGTCTCTACTCCTCTGCAACAAAACCCACAATCTACTATTCCTGAACCAAGCACAAGGAACTGGGAGGACACGTTAGAAATCGACGAGACTGCTCCACCACAGGCTTGGATCACGGCAGCGGTGCAGTATGATCCGATCACCGACGCCGACAAAGAAGTCTTGTACCTTCGTATCCGAAGTCCGATTGACTTATGTGCATTTCTTGCTCATGAGTATAAGACTTCGGTTACTCCATCATTGGTGAAGAAAGTACTGAAGGATAAAAGACTTCGCGCCAAAACCCGGTTGACACAAATGGAGTTCGAATATTATGCCGAGGAGATCCTGAAGGCTCTGAATACCGTTCAACGGCCAGGTCTTCATGAATCAGAAAGAGCTCCACCTCCAATGGATCAAGATAATCAGATTGCTCTTGACTTCTTTGTCACCAATGATCTGGTGTATCTACTGAAGGGGTCATCGAAGTACGCAACATCCCTGACCTTGCTGAAAGCTGCCAACTGGGGGACTATACCCTTTATCGAGGAAAAGGTAAACCGACTCTGGGTCCCTAAGATAAATCGTAATTATGATATGTATGCTGTCATAGGTGCATCTCATTGGGACGAACGAGTCAGAAGGGCGTACAGGGGTTGCTGCCTAGTCAATTCTGGAAGCTCAGTTAGGTCCGATATCCGCATCTCCAGCATTTTAGGGATGAAAACAGAAGCCAAGAACGGCTATTATCATGTGACGGAGATTCGCTTGAAAAGGGAGGATGACAGGGAATACAGAATCCAGCAGGGAGATTTTTCCATCATTCGCCTTGAGGATATCGAAGATATGCTGCTTCTGATGACCAGAGATCAACTGACACATATTCCTCGTGAAGACCTGATTGCGTTGAATACAGCACTTCGTATGTTCACACGAAGCGTTGTCATCAAGTCACGAGTTGAAGATCTTCAGTTGGGAGTCGAAAGCTATCAGAGGAAGCTCAATTTAACCCGTCCTGTGAACCAAGTGTTACCTCAACATGTAGCAAGATGTCCCTATACCGGCATTTCTGTCCCGAATTACGGCATTTTCTACTTGAACAGTCGAGGTTTGATGAAGTTTATGAGGGTGGGGGAGCTCCACAAGTATAGTGATGGAACTCTTATACAAGTCAGAGGAAAGTTGGAGCATCTGAACTCGGGTAAGACTTTGCCAGAAATGACGGAGGATTGGCATCAAGGTTACCGGCAGATGGCGAAGTACGTGATCAAAAAGATCGATCAAAAGCTCCGTGAACGTAGGTTGATGAGGAGCTTGGAAAGATTCGTGGGTGGTAGACCATATGGAGTGCACTACAGGACACTGCAACGATCCATCTGAAGGGTCGTACATTTCAGGTCACTCTATATTGGTATTATTTGTGAATATGTATATTTGTGAATAATGTGCTTTAATGGCTTGTTGTAGTGTTAAGGTATGATAATTTTTCAAGAATTTCTCACGAGATTCTAAATCTTTCAAAATATATCATACTAAAGCACTACAACTACCCCTTATTAACTTAAGGGGGAGCAATCATTTGTTCTATGGCCAAACATCAATTTCATTTTTACCCAAAGACCGGTTAATCCATTCAATATCCCAAATATTAATGGTTAACATTTTGGATAAGGGGAGAAAATGGGATTAAGGAGATTTAAATGATACTTGGCTAAAATGAAAAAGACTTAAAGATTATCCAACTTAATATGTGTAAAGCACGTGTTAAGGGGGAGCGTTTTTGATGAACAAAACACCTAAGGTACAAAACTTTTGATTTCAATATCACAAGTACTTTAGGTGATTTTCAATGATTTTTCATGGTGGCAATTCCTTCCCAAAACGCGCTTAATTCACGACGGATGTGGTGACAAAAGGGTGGTAGGAATAGGTTTAGTCCAATGATTCATCAGAGCCGATGGAATCTTCCCAAGGACAATTCCCTAGTTAGAATTAGAAGTCCTAGGAAAGATGGAGAAAGAATGTGAATGTAGCTGAATGCCGACCAAGTACTTAAGCTAGCACTGGAACAATCACAACAAGGTGCTAGTGATGATGTATTGGTAAGCATTGAAGGGGTTGAAGAATGAAAAAGAAATGTAAAGATAAAGGGTGTAAAGAAAGAAGCCCTCCTTACAACTTTAGGCAGAAACCGGGTCAATACATATGCTATTGAGGTCATTTTTGCTAATGATTCTCGGTATTGAAGAAAGACATCATGGACCCAGTGATGCAATGCACAACCCTTCCCCAGCTAACTCAAATATCTCTCAAAAGGTATTTGTTTTAATCACACGGAGATCAACACGTTATCTATTGGTTTATTCACTCCGAATAGACTGGTATTGAAAAGGTGGCACTCCTCTCCAGCCATCGCTCACTAAATCAAAACGCACAATCGAGTCTAGAGCCAAGAGATCATCAAAAGTCTCATTAGGACACTTTCCATTTATTCCTTGCTTTCTCACACACTGTGAAAAGTAAGAGATTTTCATGAGTCCTACGCAGTATTCCTGTAATATTGCCAGAACATCCGAGTAATACGCAAGTATTACAATGAAGATGGAAATCCTGCTTGAGCCAACATCAAACAAGCTCATGGTAGGTTACACGTGCGGTTCTTTTAGAACCAATCTTGTGAAAAACTGGAAGGTAACAGTGGTTTAATTCTTAATTGAAATTAAACTCGTTCCAGGCCTCTTCGCATTATCATATGATCTTGCCAGAACACTCAGAGTGACTCTTTATTGACCACAGTGACGAGTGGAAATCCTTCTAGTGTCAACATCAAACAGCACTTGGTAGGTAACGTGCAAGATTCTTTATGAATTGAGCTCGTGACAACTGGAAAGCAACGATGGTGAAAATCTTAATTGAAATTCACTTGTTCCAGGTTTCATGAATTGACGGCTTTTAATCACAAGGATAATTTATCCAAGTGATTCACTCTTTATGTTCGCAGTCAGCTTTGGACGGTCGAATAAAGAGAACGGGTTTACCCGCGAAATCCTGTCAGGAAGTTACTTAATTGAAACTATCCGTCACGGGTACGATATTTAATATCGTCCAACGGTCTTCACCGACCGGAGGTAAAATGCTACCGAATTAGAATAAAATGTTCAAAGCCATTTTATTCGTGTCGTTGCTGTGTACCTGTTAAAGACGGTGGCGTTGCTGTGTACCTGTTGAAGACGGTGGCGTTGCTGTGTACCAGTGAAGACGGTGGTGTTGCGGTGTACCTGTAAAAGTCGTTCCCATATGCTTATGTCTTTTGCAACAAAGTTCAGCAAAAATTCAAGAAAGTACAAGATAAAGTCTTCCGCTGTACCAAACTCTGAAGCTTTCGAGAATTCAACAAAAAGACGTAAGTATGTGGAACATGAAGTCACGAGGAGGCAAAGTTCACAAGAAAGGCAAAGATCGCACGTGAAAGGCCAAAGAACAATGCTCTCAAGTCAAAGCCAAAAAGATCAAATCAACATATTCACAACAAAAGAAAGAAAAGAAGAAAAGACTACGAGCTAAAGAACGAAGACTTAGTATAGTATGCTAGGTTTAGAACTTTGTAAACGTGGAGTGACCTCCCTTAGGGGGAGATTGTTAGAAATACGTTTTTACGTATATTAGAAGTATCGGTCACTCCACAATAATATTCATGTTGTAATAGCTCGTAGTTAGATAATAGTTGTTAGTTACTTATTAACTTAAGTAAGAACCGGTCCATGGGCTTGTCATGGACCGGCCCAAGCCCATGTTTAGCTTGGTACTATAAATACCCCTTTCCACTAAGGAAAGGGGTTGGTTGTTGTTCCATTTTACATTTCATATTAATAAAATCTTTCAAATATTCTCTCACTTTCTCTCTCTAGTTTCTCTCACTAGAAAACATCAACCCACTTCATAGATTCATAGGTTATCAATTTCTACACTCTGACAAATTTATTTTCAAGTAAGAATTTTGATAGGGTTTCATACCAGGCTCTAGGCGTTTGTTTCAGCCCATAGAGTGCTTTATGAAGTCTGCAAACGTGATCAGGATACTCACTGCTTTCGAACCCAGGGGGTTGATAGACATATGGTTCCTCTGCAAGCTTACCATTTAGAAAAGCACTCTTCACATCCATCTGGTATACAGTAAACCCCATGTAAGCTGCAAAGGCTAGGAAGATTCTGATAGCTTCCAATCTGGTTACTGGTGCAAACGTTTCATCATAGTAAATACCCTCAGATTGATTGTACCCTAGCACCACAAGCCTAGCCTTGTTATAACAATCATGCCAGCTTCATCCCTCTTGTTTCTATAGACCCACTTAGTTCCAACTACTTGTTTTCCAGCTGGAGATTTTACCAGAGTCCACACCTTGTTCCTCTTGATCTGATTCAACTCATCTTGCATGGCAACAACCCACCCTTCATCTAGAAGCGCAGCAGCCACATTCTTAGGTTCATCTTCAGAGAGAAATCAGCGAAAAGGCATTCATTCGCTGAGGCGGTTTCCAGAGATCTCAACTTGCCTCTGGTGGTGACTCCCTCAGAGGGTTCACCAAGAATATTCACCAGAAGAATATCTTGGTTCCTACTCCATTTGGATTGAGGAGCAGGAGTCTCTGTGGGTTCAGGAGTCACTACAGGTTCAATGAATGCTGGGGGATCTTCACATGTTATTTCTTCATCCATAATCTCTTCATCTAGGTGAGAGATTGGTTTGATAAGATCAGCATTCACTATTGTGGGTGGAGTGGTAGGTTCAACAATTTCAACCTCTAGAGTGATGTCAGAGATTGAGTGTGGATCAAATGCATGAACATATGGAAAGTCCTTGTGACCTGCCTGAGGTGATTCCTTGGGATTTAAGAAATCATCCTATGTATATGATTTGACTTTATTGAAATCAATGTCACATTCTTCTGTGTTGGTGTGAGTAATGACAACATATGCTTCATTAAAGGTAACATGAATGGATTCTTCAAGTTCTTGCCTGCGAATGTTAAATACTCTATAGGCTCTGGAGGTGGGAGAGTAGCCAACAAAGAATCCATCATCTGACTTTTCTTCAAATTTTCCCAGGTGATCTCTGTAGTTGTGAATGAAAACAGGGAAACCAAAGACATCGAAGTAGCTTACATCAGGGGCTCTCTTCCTATACACTTCATAAGCGGTCTTGCCGTGTCTCTTCACAATAATAGATCTGTTTTGTGTGTAACAAGCTGTGTTCACAGCTTCACCCTAAAATTGTTGTGGAAGTCTTGATTCGTTGAGCATGGTTCTAGCAGCCTCTATGAGAGTTCTGTTTCTTCTTTCAGCGACACCATTTTGTTCAGGGGTGCCTGGGTTTGAAAAGTTCTGTAATATTCCCTTTTCATCACAAAAAGCTTCTATGGCATGGTTCTTGAATTCAGTGCCATTATCACTTTTGATAGCCTTAACTCTGCAGTCATTGAAGTTCTCTATTTCTCTGATGAACGACATTATTCTTTCAGTTGCATCACTCTTTCTTTTGAGAAATAATACCCATGTGAATCTGGAGAATTCATCTACAATGACTAGTGTATACTTGTTGTGATTAAGGGATTGTGGTTTTACTGGTCCAAATAAGTCCATGTGAAGAAGATGGAGGCACTTATTTATGGAGAATGATTGCTTAGTCTTAAATGAGGCTATGTGGTGCTTCCTTTTCTCGCAGGTTGAGCAGGGTCTGTCTTTGGTGAAGGTTAGAGAGGGAAGCCCAGCCACTAAATCATTCTTGGCCAGTTTGTTGATGTTCTTGAAGTTAAGGTGGGAGAGTCTCTTATGCCATAGCCAATTTTCACTATCAGATGCTTTGGCAAAGAGACAGGTGTTCTTCCCTTCTAGACATGATGTCATGTCAATGACATACACATCCCTTCTTCTGGGTACAATTAGAACAACATCATCATTCTGATTGAAGATTGTTCCTTGGTTCTTAGTGAACAGAACTTTGAAACCAGCATCACAGAGTTGACTGATGCTAATTAAGTTGTGCTCCAGTCCATTGACATAAGCGACCATTGTGAAGGTTATACCGTCGCAGTCCACTGAGCCATATCCCTCAGTAGCCCCTGAGGAGTCATCTCTAAAGACTACTTTTGGACCAGACGTCCACTTATACCGTCATGTGTCTGGAGCACCCACTATCCAGATACCAAACATATTTCTTCAAGTAAGCCTGCATAGATATAACAGATCCAGATTAGTTTCGATGATGAACCCACTTTCTAGTGGGTCTATTCTGTCGCTGACCAGCGACATTTGGGCTTCTCTGGTTCCTTTCTCCCCCTCTTTGGTTGCAGTCTCTGGGTTCATGACGCATAATTCCACAGATGTCACATCCGGGATAATGCTCACACTCATCAGAGTGATGGTCAAAGAAGCCGCAGTACTTGCATGGGGGATTTGGTCTGTAACCCTAAGAATTGTCTCTGGGTTTGGGCTCAGGTCTCCTAGAGGGTCTGTGAGGAGTTTTAGACCTTAATTGAGTTCTAGTTCTTTGAACAGCAATAGTCTCCTCATGCTCTCTGGATGTGTGTTCAGTAGACTCGCATGTGATACATTTTGGTTTCTTTGAGCAATCCTCAAAAGAATGATTTTTGAAACCGCAATGTTTGCAAGGCCTGAATAAAGCTCTCCCCTTAGAGCTACTTGATCCTTCACCAAGAGAGTTAACAGATGGACTGTTGACTCTGGGGTTGATTTGTTCTTTCAACCCCTTTACTTATTCCATCAAGGTGAGGAGAAGTTGCTTGGTGGGTGAAAGCTCTTCAGGGGGAGGAGTGGGTTTGGTGGAGTCCTTGGCCACAAAAACCTTTTTGTGCGCTTTATCATCGACTTTGAGAATTGAATTACATGGGTTTTTGGTTAGAGGTTGATATGAGTGATTTTACTCATATCATTTGTATCCATAAACAATGAATAAGTTCAATAAATGTATAAAAATGGCCTTGTATACGTTTGTTTGTTGTTTAATGTGTGTAGGTACCGAAGTTCGCGAAAACCGGCAAAATCGGCACGAGTTTGAAGAAAAGATCAAAAAAGACAAATACAAGCTCGTTTTTAGTGGATTTAATATTTAAAGAAGTTAATTGGGCTTATGGGTCCCACACTTGGGTATTGGGCCCATAAGCCCAATAAGGAAGCTAATGTTATTTATCTTGGGTAATTAAGCCCAAAAAGGTCCATTACAACAATCTATGAATGGATTTATGAAGTATGGGCCAAAAGCCCACATCACTTAACAATTTACAAAAGGGACGATTGTGTCTTGGGCCTATTAACCCATTAGGGTTGTCTCTTGATAACCGATTTATAGAAAAATTAAATAAAACATTTTTGGTCAAACACTCACACCATTTAACCGTTATTCAACTCACACACGTTTATTAATTTCTTCGTTACAACCTATGCCTATCTTTCTCTCTCTCACTTCACCAAAACCAGACCACTATTCCCTAACCCTAGATATTAAAATCAATTTTGGGGCTTTATTATTTAAAGCGCGTGGCATGACACGCAACTTAAATTAATTCCCAACTTTATAGGGGCTTGAAGATGCCCCTATTTTGGTGACATGGATCCTTGCCCTGCTCTGATTGGTCGAAGATACATCATCCTCAACAACCCTCCAATAAAAAGATGCCACCTCATAGCACAACTAGCACAACTAGCACACTTGATTGCCAAGCTGGCAATCCGTGTGCTAGATTGGCTAATTACAACCGTAAGATCAAAAGAATGAAGAAAGAGAAGAGATGGACAGCTGAGAGATCTGCTTCAACAACCATCACCAAGAGCCTTGGGGGTTGGCTATAAAAACCCCCATATTTCTGTAATTTGATCATCCAATTTTTATTTTTAATGTTATTATGTTGAAATAGTGTTAGGATTAAATTTGTATTTCCTTTATAAGTTTTGTAATTCAACTTGATTATTAATAAAAGTTTATTTGCATTCAATAATATTCATGTCTTATTTTCTGCTTAAATTGAATTTACAATTTAATTATTCAATCTATTTTATGATAATAATGTTAATGATTATTTAATTTAAGCTGATTGATAGCTTTAGTCAATTAGTTGAGAGTAAAAATTGGGGATAAACTTTCCCACTGAAAGTTTAAAATAAATATTCATGTTGTTCGAATGGTGTTGGCTGGTTCGATGATGGTGGTTAAAAGATGGTGTTGATTCGTTCAGTTAAGGAGGCTCAGCGCCTTCCTTCTTCTCAAAGGGTTCTTCAAAGGTTTTAATCCCTTTTTATTTTATGTTGTTTACATGTTTTTATGATTCTATTTAGTTGACTAAATTTAGCTGATAATTTGTTAGTTTAATTTGCTTTTGTTATATTTTACTTGATCCTGTTTAGATGTGTTAAATGAAGTGGTATTATTTGTTTGAAAGAGGTTTTTGAATTTATCTGATTATTTGGATTCATAAATCTGCATATTAATTTAATCTGATACAATATTTGGATTAAGTCTGCTGAATGATCTCGGTTGTTCAAATGATGTTGATTTTTGGATGATTGGTCTAAGTAGTTCTCTTAAATTGTTAAGTTTTATTATTATTTTTAGATTTGATGGAGTAAATTTGGTTTTGCTATTGTTTTGAATGAATGTCATTGGATTTTATAAGAATAGCTGATATCGCATTTGTCTGTGATAGTCTATGTGACTGGTTTTAGTTTTTATTTGTTTCTTAACTTGCTGATTATATTGTCTTGCTTAGCTAGTTATATACTTGCTGATTTTATAGCTTTATTCTTGCTGATAAAAATTTCTACTTGCTGAGTTTGTAGGTTTCTTGTTTAGCTGATATAAGGTTTTAGATTATCTGATATTGCTTGTCTGTGACATTTTTGTTATCTATTATATGTTTGTCTTGACTCTTAGTATGCTGGCTATTTGGTTTAATTTGGTACTTGCGATTTGCTGAATAGTTGGTTTCTAAGTTTGCTGAATGATTTAGTTCTCTTTGCTGATAGAAGTTTAAATGCTGATATTTAATTTTGCTTTGCTGATATCATGTCTGTATTACTGTTTTTCTTATTTTGCTAAGCAAATGCTATCAGATTAAACTGATCTGATAGTATAATCCTGATTCCTATCAATCCAATATTTTCATCAAATAGCCATACCTATGACTGTTTCTTTTAATCTGTCAAAAAAACCAAAAAGTGTTCCCAATGGGACTCGACCCCTTGACCTCAAGGGTGAATGTCAAACGTGTTAACCAGCTCGACTAGCTTGCTATTTTGGTTTAATTACATACTTTTTAATTAATATAGTCACATAGCTAGGCTGTCAGCCTTTAATTTAGTTAAACACAATAGTTTTAACTTTCTTTAAATTAAAAATAGATTTTTATAAAAATTAGTTTTAAAAAAATAGATTTTGTTTAATAAAAAGTTAAAGTAATTTTTAAATAGATTTATTTAATTTTGAGATTTAAAATAGTTTTTAAATTAGTTTAGTTAGTTTTAATAAAGTTTTAAATAGTGTAGAGTATTTGTATTAAATAGACTAAGTTTTTAATTAAATTTAGATAGTTTAAATTTTAAATAGTTTAATTGTTTTAATTTTTAATAATTGTCTTTTAGATTAAAAAATGGGGAACGATTCATGCATTTTAGGATTTAATTAATTAAAAATATAGGAGTAATTTTAGTTTAAAAACCGATAACCAATTCAAGTCGATTGTCCAAATTGAAACAAAACGTCTCAAATTCACTTGATCTTCGTGTACAATGAACTTGGATCATCAACGTGTTTAATTAAATCCGTCTTCGACTTATTTTTGGATTATTACCTTTTCCTAAGGGTAATTTCCTAAATTTGTCCTATATAGTATCTAATTAAAATACATCGACGTTTCCTCTACACATCAAAAAATTTTGCGCCGCTGCCGGGGATCTTGTGTACGATTCGTCTTGTTGAGATTTGTTGATCATTGATTTGAAGACCCTTTTCGTCCTCGGAAAGTTTTGTTATTTTTCTATTATATATAGTATGTATCGTTTTTCGTGTTTTTTGTGATTATTATATTATATTACGTAGAACAATAAATTTACCTACTTCCAAATAAGACCTTAGTTGGGATTTCATCACCTAGCTATTGTATTCTAATCCAAAACGAAAAAAAGGCCAAATAGATAAATACTAATAAAAAGTTTAAACTCGATTTATACAAACTATAAGGTGGGTATAAGGCGACGAGGTATAAATGGCTGTCTAAGGAAAAAGGTTTTTAAGTGCTTTGTGCCACCTCGTTTCCCCGCTTGCTTGTGCGTATATTGAGAGGGACGATCGATTATTGGTTTACCGACTCAAGTGGTATTATATCTTATTTTTGTAGTTTAATTATTGAACCTCGAGACGTTTAGGTTTTCACCTATCGTTTCAAAGTCTACCGAGGGTAGATTACTTCCATAGTAATTATCCTTATTCCTTGTTTTTATCAATCTTTTTGATTGAGCAATACCAAATAAAAATACCAAAAATAATATTCTTTTTGTCTAATTTATTTTCTTTAACCATCTAAAATTCTCGTCACTTTGGTTTATGCAATTACGATCTTCTCGACTTTTGATTGATCAGAATAGGCTTGAAAATATTCCTCGTAGAAATAGAAATCGTCAACAACGAATAGTGGAACCCGAGATTCCACCTATTGTTGTAGAGATGGCCGATAACCGAACAATGGGGGAATAGCTCCGTGCACCCACCGAAGGGTATGGGGAAGCAATCGGTGTGCCGGATATTTTGGCGAATCATTTTGAGATTAACTCGGGTCTTTTATCACTCATTCGTGCCGACTAATTTCGTGGCAATGTGACCAATAACCCGCACTCTCACATTCGGAATTTTCTTCGTATTACCTCGAATCTCAAGTTTAGAGATGTGCCGAATGACGCGATTAAGCTCATGCTTTTTCCGTACTCGCTCGAGGGAAACGCTAAGCTTTGGTATGAGAAAGAACCACCGGGTTCGATTTTGACATGGGATGATTTAGTGTCTAAGTTTATGAATTACTTCTTTCCACCATCCAAAACAACACACTTTAAGAATGAGATCACTAGATTTGAACAAAAAGTGCATGAATCGTTTGGAGTTGCTTGGGAAAGGTTTAAAGATTTGTTAAGACAATGTCCACACCACGGTTTCTCGGAATTACACCAAATCAATACTTTTTATAATGGACTTAATATGGTTGAACAAGATTCTTTAAATGCCGCCGCGGGTGGTAATCTTTTAAGAAAAACTCCGAGAGACGCGTGGGGTATCATTGAGAATAAGTCTAGAGGGCAATATTCACGAAACACACCGGTTGTTTCCAATGTGAATTCATTTAATATCGAGATTGCTAGATTGGACTCTAAGATCGATAATGGATTTGCTACATTGTTGAATGACATTAGAAAGAATCCTCATGGATCGATTAATATGGTTAAGAATTTTTGTGTATCATGTGGTGGAGCACATTCTAATTATGCCTGTTCAACCACTGGGTTTGATCAAGCTAGTGCTTTTGCCGCGACGGGAACTTATGCCCTAACGGTCAAGATCCTCGTCAAAATCATGTTGCTCCACCGGGTTTTCCACCGGTTCAAAATAGGTACAACAATGGAAATAATGGGAATAATTTTAATCGTGGTAACCAAGGGAATTTTAATAAAGGAAATGGGTTTAATGCTAATCAAAACAATCAAGGATTTCATAATAATTAAAATGATTTGTCAAGCTACATCAAAATAAATGAGGCAAATTTGAAAGCTTTTCAAAACAATATTCAAGGACAAATGGCAAATTTGAAAAATGAGTTTCAAAATACAATCAAGGGGCAAAATAATAAGATTGAGCTTAACAAACAAAGATTAGAGCAAAACCAAAACCATTTTGAACAAAGATTAGAGCAAAGTCAAAATCGTATGCAACAAAGTTTTGAACAAAGTCAAAACCGATTACTTTCGATGTTTGAGGGATTTATGTCCAAACCTTCCACTTCTTCGGGTTGCTTACCTAGCAATACCATTCCAAACCCGAAGGGAGAGATTAAGGCCATCACCGTTTATGATGATTGTGATAATTTAGAAGAAGTGATTGAGTTTGATCCTCCACCTCAAGAGACCTTTCTTGATGTTACCAAGGCTACTTTAAATGTGATTAGTACCTCGGTTTTCTTTGATCTCTTTCCCGAGAAATATAGAGATCCGGGTCAATTCTTGATACCTTGTGTTTTCAATGAGCTTGGGGAATGCAAAGCTCTAGCCGATCTAGGAGCTAGCATTAACTTAATGCCTTTAGCCATTTGTAAAATCTTGACTATGCACCACTTAGTCCCACTCGAATGATCATTGAGCTTGCTAATGGTACCACCACCCATCCGGTTGGTATAGCGGAGAATGTCATTGTTAAAGTGGGGAAGTTTTTGTACCTAGCCGATTTTGCAATCGTTGATTATGAGACCAATCCTCGTGTGCCTATAATTTTAGGACGACCATTTTTGTGCACGGCTCATGTTCAAGTTGATATGAGGAAAGAGGAGATTAAATTGTTTTATGGGGATAAAAATATTATTTTCAAACCGGAAAAAAATTCCAAGATTTGTTTTTAAGAAAGTGGAAAGTGTGAAACTTGTTAAAACTATTGAAAGTAACATAAACAAGGGATCTCTCTTATAAAAAGGTGTTTCGCCAATTATGGAAACCTCATTTTGTTATGAAGAAAAGTTAAAGTTAAAGCGAGATGCTTGTTTTGTTGAAACGTGTTATAATCTTACCTCATCTCCACTCACTCCACTCGAGGATGATAGTTCTAAGATTGAAAAGGAAATTGATGATTACCTTAGTGAACCATTTGATGCTAGTGAGTTTAATTGTGAGAACTTTGATCCCGAGAGAGATATTGCTTCAATTAAAAAATCATTAAAAATGGACTCATTTTCACTCTCTTCGAAGGACCAAATTGATGATCCTAAGGCACAATCTTCATTTGAAGAGCCTTTGATTCCTAACTCCACACCGAGTGAGGTTAGTGACTATTCGTTAGATAAGTTCATCAATGAACTTGTTGATCCACTTCCATGGGGAAGTGAAGACGTTTTTGATCTCGAGATCGAGCGTGATTCTCATGTTTTACCTACCATTCTCGAGGAGTTCTCCGATGAACTTCCTTCTAATGAGAATGATGATCTTGTATCCGAGTGTGACACACTTGATACTTTGTCGGATATTTCTTGTGATGACAAGATTGATGACACTTTTGTGACTTACTCAAATCCTCTCTTTGAAGCTTCAAGGAACAATAATCCATTGTTTCAAGAGGATTTTGAGAGCATCATACCTCCTTCGTCTCACAACCTTTGTGATGATGAACTTCTCTTTAAGGAGGTTGATGAGTTTCTTTACATAGACATTCCTTCAGAATTTGAGGAAGAGTCTAATGACGGTGATGAAAATACTTAGTTTAATCACCCGATTTATGATGATGATAATGTTGACCCGGAGGGAGAAATTACCTTTACTCCAATTCTCTTTCCCACTCGCTTTGATCTGAATGTGCGGGTTTTTCATGCGACTCATTTTGTGTACCATGACCCCTTTGTTCACATTCATAAGAGTGATAAGGTCAACAAAGTCATGCAAGTTGATACCACAAATGTTGAGACTTTTAACCCACCATTACCATGTGCTTTATATGATTTTGGATTAGCATGGGGGGACGACGCCATGTTGTCTATTTCTTTCTCTCCCGAACGAGGTATTCGATCCCGGAATCGTTGATTTAGGGAAATCTCGGCCTTTCACCAATGCAATAATTGAAAGACTTTTCGATCATCTTGGTGCGAGTTTATCTCGGGGAGCATGTTATATCCATTTCATGATGTGAGCACCATCTCTTTTTGGAGATTTGTGTTAGAGTTTCATCCTTTCGTTTATCATCCGAAAACGAGGATGTAATCTTTGACCCAGGCATCGTGCTTTATGTTGGATTTTGTTTCAATATGTCGGTTTTCACCATTTTCCCTAAGGACCAATGAATGCGGGGATCGAGTCGAGCTCATGACTCGGTTAACAAAAACGAGGTGCCTTGTGGGGGAGTCCCATACATTCTATCTTCTTTCTATTTTCTAACACTAATAAGGCTTGATCTTTCAAGCTCGTGCTCGTGTTTTGTTGTGTTGTGAATCTTAGGTATGACCCTAATCATTAAAGACTCTCGTGTTCGGTTTTTGCAAGTCCACTTGGTCTTCCATACTTTGATTGTAAAAAGGGGCACACTTTCTATCCTTTGATTTTTATCGACTAACGTTTTATCTTGAGGCATAATTAATAAACGGCTTATAGATTTGCGTGCTCTTTACATGTTAGGATTTTGCATTAGACTCTTCGTGTTTTAGCAAGGGGGTGTTACTCTTGAGCTAAGAAACATTGAGGACAATGTTTGGTTTTAGCATGGAGGAGTCAATCGATATAATCGCTTGCAATTTCTTTTGTCGTGTCTAAACGTAATCGTTTTTCTCGTTTTTCATAAAAAAATCTAAATTTTTAGTGTTATTTTTAAGTTTTAATAAAGAAAATAAGTGTTTTTGACACAAATGTAGGCTTTCCGTTGGTGAAAATAAAAATAGTTTATGGCTCGACTTGGTTTTTACCTTAGCTTTTTCCTTAACGTGTTTAAATCAAATTTTTCTAGGCTTTTATATAGGGAGCTTTAAAACGTGAAAGTCTTAACTCCTACGGGTTTAAGAACGAGAACTTTTCGCAAGTTCCTATAATTGATCCTAGAAAGTCGTTTATCAAGGGAATTTTAAAACGAAAATTCTAAAACTTGAAAAAGTCTAAGAAGATGCAAGATCCTATAGATGACTTGAAAACCCAAAACTTTGATTTAATAGGCTAAGCATCCATTGATTTCACATTTTTGAAATTTTACAATATGGAGAACAAGAGATGATAAAGTTTAATCATTAGTTTTTAGGTTAATTCTTCCTTGTGTAAATATTTTTGTGTTTGATTTAATCTCCTCGTATTTATTTTTCACGTTTTAATAAAAATTGCTTAATAAATGAAGTTTTTAGCGGTTTAGGCTTAATATCTTAACTCGTAACTCCTTTTTCTTTCCTTGTAATTAAAGTGAGAACACATTAAGGGTGTCAGCGTCATGGACTTTTGATCATGGGATTGCAGAAATTTGGCTTACTATAAATATCATATTAATAAGAAGAATGAATAAAAACATGTTCTCTATGAGCCTTCGGGTGGGAGTCATGTAGAACTAACCATGTCATTTGAGCCTTAGGGTGTATGGCATGGGGACGTGTTTAATAAAAATTGCTTCATCATCGTGAGCCATAAGGTGGGATGGTGAATGTCAATTCCCTTATTTTTGTCCAAGAAGCCTTCGGGTGTGGATTATAAATAAGGAGCACAATTGCATCTTAAAGAGCCACAAGGTGATATGATGAAATATTTGATAACTCTATTAATAAGGTAATAATTGACTATGGAGGAATTATTGTTGCTTTTAAGTAGACCTATTAGCCAAATTTCGGATCCGGGGATTTATCCCTCAAATCGTGTTAAGTTATCCTTGATGTGGGCTTTCTTTAGTGACAACGGTTTTTGAAGTCGAGGTTAGGTTTTGAGTGTTGAGTTTTGCACCGTTTTTGCCTTCATTTTTAGATTAATAAATATCAAATAAGTCAAATAAGCCTTTGGGTGAATGACATTTAAAATCTAGAGATACAATTAGGAATAAAAGGAGATTGAGTTTAACACAAATTACTTTTATGAGTTGTCTTAACTTTGGGACTTATGATTGACAATGATCTTGTTTTTAAACTTGGCATGGAAAAGTGAAAAGTCAAGGACGATGAATCTTTTTGATTTTTATGATCCTAAAAGTTATTTTTCAAATAATGAAAGCTTTACATTATGTCTTTCCAAAATAAAGTTTCAAAAGTTGAATAATAGTGTAGTTAGTATTTTATTTTATCATTGCGTGAAGACACGGCAATTGCTTAGCAAGGGGGAGTTTGATATGAGTGATTTTACTCATATAATTTGTATCCATAAACAATGAATAAATGCAATAAATGTATAAAATGGCCTTGTATAGGTTTGTTTGTTGTTTAATGTGTGTAGGTACCGAAGTTCGCGAAAACCGGCAAAATCGGCACGAGTTTGAAGAAAAGATCAAAGAAGCCAAATACAAACTCGTTTTTAGTGGATTTAATCTTTCAAGAAGTTAATTGAGCTTGTGGGTCCCACATTTGGGTATTGGGCCCAAAAGCCCAATAAGGAAGCTAATGTTATTTATCTTGGGTAATTAAGCCCAAAAAGGTCCATTACAACAATCTATGGACGGATTTATGAAGTACGGGCAAAAACCCCACATCACTTAACAATTTACAAAAGGGACGATAGTATCTTGGGCCTATTAACCCATTAGGGTTGACTCTTGATAACCGGTTTATAAAAAAAGTAAATAAAACGTTTTTGGTCAAACACTCACACAATTTAACCATTATTCAACTCACACACGTTTATTAATTTCTTCGTTACAACCTATGCCTATCTTTCTCTCTCTCACTTCACCAAAACCAGACCACTATTCCCTAACCCTAGATATCAAAATCAATTTTGGGGCTTTATTGTTTAAAGCGTGTGGTACGACACGCAGCTTGAATTAATTCCCAACTTTATAGGGGCTTGAAGATGCCCCTATTTTGGTGACATGGCTCCTTGCCCTGCTCTGATTGGTCGAAGATACATCATCCTCAACAACCCTTCAATAAAAGGATGCCACCTCAGAGCACAACTAGCACACTTGATTGCCAAGTTGGCAATCCGTGTGATAGATTGGCTAATTACAACCGTAAGATCAAAAGAATGAAGAAAGAGAAGAGATGGACATCTGAGATTCAAGATCTGCTTCAACAACCATCACCAAGAGCCTTGGAGGTTGGCTATAAAAACCCCCATATTTCTGTAATTTGATCATCCAATTTTTATTTTTAACTAGTTTGGGTGCCCGCGCTTCGCCACGGATGTTTTAGTTTCATTTGTTGTGGTGCCCTTATATAGAGGTCATCGTACATAAAGTAGTGTCTAAAGCAACTTTTAACTAGGGGTGCAAACGAGCCGAGCTTTTATCGAGCTATTCGAGCTCGAGCTCAAGCTCGACTCGATCGAGCCGAGCTTTTATCGAGCCCAAGCCCGAGCCCAAGCCCAAAAGTATGGCTCGAAACATATAATGAGCCGAGCTCGAGCTTTTGATAGCTTGGCTCGAGCCCTTATCGAGCTTTTTCGAGCCTTAGTATAAATATATTTTTATATAAGTACGAAAACATTCATTTAAGTACTAACCTTATTATCAAGAGTAACTATATAAAAACTTAAATAATTTATTGATAGTCGTTATCATAGTTTAGTACATACATAAAATTTGTGGTGGTGTGTAAACGATAATGATATATTTGTTTCGTATATATAATTTCGAGCTTTTCAAGCTAAGCTCGAGCTTTGCTCGAATCCTAATCGAGCCGAGCTCAAGCTTTAAAGGTAAAAGCTCGACGAGCTATCGAGCCGAGCTCGAGCCTATTATTTTATGTTTCGAGCCGAGCCCGAGCCCTGTTGAGCTCGGGTTCGGCTCGGCTCGTTTGCACCCTTACTTTTAACTCATCATAACAAATCGTTGCAATTTTTATGTGGCAATCGTGCACTACCTCAAATTTTAATGCCCATGCTGACCAAAGAAAAAACAAATAGATAGAAAGTTGACTATATCAATAATTGATATTTGGGTTACTTGTATGGTAAAAGCTACATAAGTCACATATATTACTCTTGCATGCCCAAAGTGGATTCACAGTTGAACATATTATGACATAAGGCCTGAGTTATATTTAAGTAAAAATATACCAGAAATCAACTTAAAATAAAACAAAACAAAATGCAAATAATTATCTGAGCAATAAATGAGTTAGAAAGTACGCAACACAAAAAACCAAGAGTGTGTTGTATAAATATTGCATCTTCATCAACTTAAAAGAAATGGAAACTTGTTTATCTGTGATCTAGGATGCTACTCATCCCAAAAGTATCGCCCTTAGTCCTTTAGAGCATTACGTTTAGAGCCATGGTGTGTTCGGAGTTGGCTTATTTCACATCCTGACACCTCCAAGGGGAAAATCTGCAGTTGGGGTAGAACGTGTACTTGTTACCGAGGTTACCACAGTCTAGTTTTTGTAAGTCCATTCGCTTGCTGCAACACAACTTGAGAATCAAATAACTCTTTATGAAATAACATCGACGTTCGACAAATCACAGAGAATAGATTGCTGAAAAAATAATAAGTAATGATGCACAATTATCGCCCAATGGTAATAGCATATTGAAGTAATAATATCAAGTTACACAGAAAGTCACACCTAATGAACTACGACAACGTTAGGCTAAGGTTAAAAAACACGCAGGTGGCACAGTCTATGACTACACTTCTAGCGCTGCTGCAAAGATTGGTCAAGTGGTCAGACTGGATGGTATCCAGAAGTTACTTTAGTACTTTCCAGACAGTAAAAGTAAAGCCTAGATCGGTAATTTTTAATTCAAACTTGCTATGAACGCCGACAAATACAATGTTACTGAAAACTTAAAAAATATCCATGGTCCATACTCTCTCTTTCTCTCATATTTGAGCTTCACTCAGCAGTAAAGGTGACCAAATAACTATAAATGACACATGCAGATTTGGTGTTAGGAATTCCACGAAAGAAGTTTCCACATAAAGACATCGACTTTATAATATATTCCGGTGGCAAACGATTTCAACAGACACTTAGAAATACTAATCTCAATAGAAATTTTACAAAGAAAATGTGAGCCTATTAATCAAATAAGCTCATAAGCGGGGTATTAAAGCTGTTCCAAACACCCCCCATTTAGTTGGCACTTTTGAGGTGGGGTAGATGGTCATCTAGTAATACGTTTCTTCTTCGACGTATATTTAGGAAGACTAATTTCCGTATAAGTTTATAAAGAAAAAGTGAATCTGTTAATCAAATAAGCTCATAAGAGGGGTAAATTAGCTGACCCAAACATCCATTTAGTATCTATCTAGTTTAGTTCAGGTATTACGTTGACATCTATTAAGATTAAATCAGTAGGTTAAAGTCAACACCGGTTTATGTTACACTTACTAAACGATCAGACTATGTTCTCAAATTGTCGACATGTATATACTCAGGCACACTAATAATGACACTTGCAGCAAAGAAAAAAAAAACAATGCCAGTTTAGTACAAATTAGCATCTATCCAGTTCAGTTTGGTTATTTTAACACCTATTACACTTATATTAGTAGGTCAAAGTTGAACTCCACTTCAGTCGCATTTACTAAACCTTCATATTTTGGGTACTAATATTCTCGAATTTTGGCACATATATATACTGAGGCACGGTACAGAGTAACAGTTCCATTCCAGTACGAATTAGTATCTAATCAGTAGTGCAAAATTTAAGTCCAACTCAAAATACATCCACTAACCCGTCTGATTCTTCGCTATTCATATTCTCAAACTTTCTGCACTTACATACTCTGACACGCTACTCAATAACATTTACATAAAAAGAAACAGATTATCGTTTCATTTTACGCCTATTATACCTAAAATGTTCATTCTACGCCTATTAACATAAGTTGCTAAACTCGACAATAAAAATAACATGTGTCATTTCCCTTATGATTTGAAGTAAAATTTAAACGTTATGTTCCATTTCATTAAGAGTGCCACCTATGCCCAGGGCAACATAATCAATTTCCCACCTGTTTATCTTTGCCCGGATATATCCATTCATCTAGATTAGTACTCTAATATTCGTGTCTTGTCCTAAATTACCAAATTGATGATTCCTATATTTTTGTTACAGCTAAAATGTATTCATGTAGAGTGAATAAAACAAAAGATGCTTCCTATCTTTTGTTTTCTTCAGTCTTCCTGCATTGCCTAATCTGATCCGCACTCAGAAAGCATGTTTTACCCATTATCAAATATCTTTAGTACCTGTGCATTGGCTGGAAGCACAATTCATTTAGCGTCTCTTAAAACAGAAACGAATGAGATCCATGAACACCTAAGGCTGTTCCTGAAAGAATAACATACTCATAAAATTAGCGGGTGAGAAGAAACGATGTAAACGCGTACTCAATTGGACATACCTTTCAAATGTGTAGTGCGTGTCAGACTGGTTTGTATCGAAAGGCGTGCTTCACATTCCGTTATCATAGATGAGAGTACCTTTGAAACGCATCAAGATGTGTGGATTCTCCAAGCGCAGCTCGGATTTAGATGGCCTCAAGATGTGTGGATTCTCCAATTTCCCACATGATTCACACAACATATTAACCATCAATATCAACAAAATCAACAGCATCTACTACTAATTCACCAGCTGACGTTTGGATCAATGATATTTTATCAGCTTCACAAACCCAACAGAAATCACATCGTGGAAATTTTTCAATCAAAACAATTACACTTAACAAACAGATTTCCACGGATCCATCATTCACCCAACTCTAGGAATTCATACAACCAAACCAAAACCATCATAGATTCGTTTACCCACTTCAAAGAGAAAAGAAAAAAAAACGATTTTCATCTGTAATTAAATCTCATCCCGTGGCCATCAGGAAGAAATCCAGCATGTTTATATAACTCGATTTTTGTTGAGGGATAAAGTATTTCCTTCGAACTGGGTTTGTTGATTTTTTTTTGTATATCGATTTGGATCTGTTTTTTTGAGTGAGTCTGTGCAAAAACAGATCGAGGTTTTGGTTTAGATGAGATTGTGAAAAAAAAAACCTTATAAGCCATTTTCCCCTTATCAGAGCTTCAATTGCCAAAAAGATATCAGATTCATAACAACAATATCATTTAAAAAAAATTTAATAGGTGGTTGTTCATCTTCTCCATCTCCATCTCGTCACACAACGAAAAATGCGAAAGTAAAAAAAAATCACACAGTCGGAAAATCAATAAATTGGGGCTTAAAAATCATCTGAGGAATGCTACACTCACAAAAATCTTACACAATTATTTCCACATAATGATTTGTCAACTAGATGTGGAGGGTAATAAAGTAAAAATAGAGATTATAAACCAACATGATTGGACCAATACACTTGCCAAGTCATTATGTGAATATGTTTTTGTAAATCTTTTGTGGTTTTAGCAATTCTCAAATCATCTACACAAACATCAATTTGAACTTTTTTCTCACAAACTATGAACATTTATAAAATAAAAATGAGGGTTAGTGCGTACCAAAGGAAGAGACAGCCGACTTTTTTTATTCTTCAATCAAAACCCTCAAAAGCTTCAAACACTCGGTGCAAAATTAGGTTGTTCGTGTGTGTTTCTGGTTGGGTGAAAACCACTGAGAAAGCAAATCGGGTCAGTTTTCTTATCTCATGAAGAACGGTGGTGGTGATATGTATATTAGAGAGAAGCAGTTGGGGCGGTGGAGTATAAAAAAATGAGAGAGATGCTGTTAAGGAAACCGTCAAAAGTGATCTGTGGGGGGCGGTTTATTTTTTTTTATTTTTTTTTAATTACGAAATTTCCCATCTTTTATTATAGTTATAATTATAATGTTATTATGTTGAAATAGTGTTAGGATTAAATTTGTATTTCCTTTATAAGTTTTGTAATTCAACTTGATTATTAATAAAAGTTTATTTGCATTCAATAATATTCGTATCTTATTTTCTGCTTATATTGAGTTTACAATTTAATTCTTCAATCTATTTTATGATAATAATGTTAATGATTATTTGATTTAAGCTCATTGATAGCTTTAGTCAATTAATTGAGAGTAAAAATTGGGGATAAACTTTCCCACTGAAAGTTTAAAATAAATATTCATATTGTTCGAATGGTGTTGGTTGGTTCGATGATGGTGGTTAAAAGATGGTGTTGATTCGTTTAGTTAAGGAGGCTCAGCGTCTTCCTTCTTCTCAAAGGGTTCTTCAAAAGTTTTAATCCCTTTTTATTTTATGTTGTTAACATGTTTTTATGATTCTGGTTAGTGGACTAAATTTAGCTGATAATCTGTTAGTTTAATTTGCTTTTGTTATATTTTACTTTATCCTGTTTAGATGTGTTAAATGAAGTGGTATTATTTGTTTGAAATGGGTTTTTGAATTTATCTAATTATTTGGATTCATAAATCTGCATATTAATTTAATCTGATATAATATTTGGATTAAGTCTGCTGAATGATCTCAGTTGTTCAAATGATGCTGATTTTTGGATGATTAGTCTAAGTAGTTCTCTTAAACTGTAAAGTTTTATTTTTTTTAGATTTGATGGAGTAAATTTGGTTTTGCTATTGTTTTGAATGAATGTCATTGGATTTTATAAGAATAGCTGATATCGCATTTGTCTGTGATAGTCTATGTGACTGATTTTAGTTTTTATTCGTTTCTTAACTTGTTGATTATATTGTCTTGCTTAGCTAGTTATATACTTGATGATTTTATAGCTTTATTCTTGCTGATAAAATTTCTTCTTAGCTGAGTTTGTAGGTTTCTTGTTTAGCTAATATAAGGTTTTAGATTATCTGATATTGCTTGTCTGTGACATTTTTATTATCTGTTATATGTTTGTCTTGACTCTTAGTATGCAGGCTATTTGGTTTAATTTGGTACTTGTGGTTTGCTGAAATAGTTGGTTTCTAACTTTGCTGAATGATTTAGTTCTCTTTGCTGATAGAAGTTTAAATGCTGATATTTAATTTTGCTTTGCTGATATCATGTATATATTACTGTTTTTCTTATTTTTCTAAGTAAATGCTATCAGATTAAACTGATCTGATAGTATAATCCTGATTCCTATCAGTCCAATATTTTCATCAAATAGTCATACCTGTGACTGTTTCTTTTAATCTGTAAAAAAAAAATAGATAACCAAAAAGTGTTCCCCAATGGGACTCGACCCCTTGACCTCAAGGGTGAATGTCAAACATGTTAACCAGCTCGACTAGCTTGTTATTTTGGTTTAATTACATACTTTTTAATTAATATAGTCATATAGCTAGGCTGTCAGCCTTTAATTTAGTTAAACACAATAGTTTTAATTTTGTTTAAATTAAAAATAGATTTTAATTAAATTAGATTTTTATAAAATTAGTTTTAAAAAAATAGATTTTGTTTAATAAAAAGTTAAAGTAATTTTTAAATAGATTTATTTAATTTTGAGATTTAAAATAGTTTCTAAATTATTTTAATTAGTTTTAATAAAGTTTTAAATAGTGTAAAGTATTTGTATTAAATAGACTAAGTTTTTAATTAAATTTAGATAGTTTAAATTTTAAATAGTTTAATTGTTTTAATTTTTAATAATTGTCTTTTTGATTAAAAAATGGAGAACGATTCATGCACTTTAGGATTTAATGAATTAAAAATTATAGGAGTAATTTTAGTTTAAAAACCGATAACCAATTCAAATCGATTGTCCAAATTGAAACAAAACGTTTCAAATTCACTTGATCTTTGTGTACAACGAACTTGGATCATCAACGTGTTTAATTAAATCCGTCTTCGACTTATTTTTGGATTATTACCTTTCCTAAGGGTAATTTCCTAAATTTGTCCTATATCGTATCTAATTAAAATACATCGACGTTTCCTCGACACAACAGAGGTTTTGGGCCAAGCAAGGAATTAGATGGGTTAGCACCAGCGAGTCTTGGTAAAGCTGGTGCCTCTGATTTCTTGTGAGAGTTTATCTCATCCACAGAGGTGGACGATGGAGAAGAAACATATGAAGGGACAAATTTAACACTGGGTACAGGTATATGATTTTTGAATCTACCCTTTCCCCCAATAGCCTGAACCACATCACCTGGTATGGCTTCAGCAAGTATTTCCTCCATTGTGGATTGAGCCAAATTCCATTTTTCAATGGTTCTTCTGAGTTCAGTGTTTTCATCAGTTAAAGACTCATTTTCAATGGACAATTTGCTTACTTCATTTTGAAGTTGATTTACAAGATTCACAAAAGGTTTGATATTTGTTAACTCAGAATGACAAAGATTTAACTCTGTTTTAAGACTATGAAACTTGTTTAACAGGTTTTTTCTTTGCTCTTCCACAAAGTGGAGGTCAACTAAGGTATAGTCACTGATATGGTCTCTATCAGGACCTTCAGGCATAGAAAGCAATCTTTGTACCTTTTTCATGGTAATGTCCACCCATTTACCAGATCTTGCTTCACTCTTTCCCACAGCAGGTTCTTCATCAGCGACTGCCATAAAAGCTCTAACAGTAGTGGTTCCTTCATCCTCAAATGTAAGAGGTTCATCATCCCAGTCAAATGAAGCAGCAATCAGACCTTTTTCAGTCTTCTTAACATCCTTTTTCTTAGTTGCATCTTCAGCCTTTTGGTTGAGTTTCATCAACTCAACTTTTAAGGCTTTGTACTTAACTTTGTACTCCTTCTTTCCCTCTGAGTCAGAGTGGGAAGTTTGCTTGAAAGGTGAGGTAGAAAACTTCTTCTTGCTGTTGTGGTTATTGCTGGATGATGGAAAGCTTGGAGAGGAGGTTTTGTTTGACCAACAATCTTTCTGAAAGTGACCAATCTTTCCACAAGTGTAGCATGACACCTTGGATTTATCAACCTTAGCAGCTCCAACTCTACCTGATCTCTTGTAGTACCTCTTTTGGTAAGCTAGAAGAGCTCTGTCATGGAACTCGGCATGCAATTCATCAAGAAATTCTTGACTGCTTCTGGTATCTTCTTCTATGTTAGAGTCGTTGTCCTGAAAAGAATGGTTAGCAACAAGAGCTTTTGAACCAGTGATATTGGTGGTAAACCTATCAGTCTTTGATTTGCAAATGGAGTCAATTAGCCCTTCTTAATAGTTATATGTACCAAACAGTTGGCCCAAAGTATCATTTTTAATAACATTATTTGCTCTTAAGGTCTGGTTTAGGCTAACCCATTTTCTAGGTAAACTATTGACAAATGTAGCATTAACCTCAACCTTAGGTAGAACAACTCCATTGTTTCCCAAATCATTCAGCAAAATCTTAAGCCTAGTATAAGTTTGAGCAACAGTTTCTGTTTCTAAAGATTTAAAAGCATTAAACTTAAGTCTAAGGGCTTGGATTTTGGTTTCTTTTGTTTCCTATGGACCTTCATACCCTAGAACTAACTCGGTCCACATCTCCTTAGCAAAGTTGCATTTGATGATGGACTTCATAATGTTCTTGGGTAGGCAAGAGACTATGATACTTTTGAGTCTCTTGTCCTGGTTAGCTAGACGTTTATCCGCTGGAGACCATTGCTTAACAGGCTTCTTGATGGGTCTCTCAGGGGTAGAGGAAACGGCCAGTGGTACATAGGGACCAGTTTCTAAGATTTCTATCAAGAAAGGTTCTAAGCCATCTAAATATATAAGAAATTCACTTTTCTAACTTGAAAAATCTTCTTCATCAAACGCTGGAACATTGGACACATGTGACCCCCCACGAACATCAAGAAGTTGGGGAAGGTCATCATCATTATTACCAGTGCTTACAACTGGTGTAGGCATGGTAGTAGATGTGGTGGCCGGTGCGTTGGTCGAAGTGGTACCTTGACTGGTTTGACCAAAGGGTGGTGGTATAGGAGGCATAGTTTAAGTCATATTAGGATCTTGATTTTTAAAACAAGAACGGTTTATAAAATGTTTTATAAATCAAACCGCTCTGATACCAATTGAAAGTCCCATAATATAACAATTGTCGAAACTATAACTCGTATAAACAATAAAACACAACGAAATACTTTTCAAACGCGTAATGCTTTATTAACTATTATAAACAAAGTATTACAAAGTGTTATGAATACACCCGTTGAATGACAATAAGAATTGAACCCTAGAACAAGTAAACCTGATTCGAGACTCAAGTTTACAAGGGAACCTATGAGACGCTGGTAGACAGCTGAGGGCTCAGTGGTTCCAAAGAGAGAAAGAACTTAGATAATTAATCCAAGCACAAGGGTTGCATTAACTCTTCTTTCTTACTCCTATTTGTAGTGGTACGAGGTTGCTTCCTTAGTGGGAGTAGTTGATACGTGTCATCTTCTGAATGGAAGAGTACAACGTATTAAATGCATGTCCAAATCGAGACATACCTTTAAACAACTTTAGGTGAACAGTTCTGCCAACTGTTCACCTTTTGTCCCACTAGGTCATACTAGGCTTTATCTTGAATCTCTTGTTTTGTCCCACTCAAAACACTTAGTAGATTCTCCCGCCTAAACTATAAAGGATTGGACAAGCTTTGCTTGTATCAGATTTCTAGGGTTCTTAGGTGATCTCTGAGTATTGTCAACTCAGAGATCCTTGAACACCAGCACATTCCTTCTACATCCCAACTATTCATAATCGCTGGTAAGTATGACTTCAGATTGTCTTCGACTTCTCTGACGTTGTCTTTGACTTGAATGTTCCTGGTGTGCCAGCTGAGGCTTTGCCTTCCGCTGGTCTGGTCTCTGTCATTGGTCATCTCAGCGATCCGTAACACTTAGTCTAATTTAAACAAATCTAGATTGGGCCGTAGTTAAAACTTTCATTGGCCCAACACCATTGACTCGATCGGGTTGACTCGGTGGTCGAACCCGTGTCCCGGTGGTTGAACCCGTGACCCGCTGACTCGATAGGATTGACCCGGTGGTCAAAACCAGTGACCCGGTGGCTCGACAGGATTGACCCGGTTGTCGAACCCGTGACCCCATGACTCGATCGGGTTAACCCGATAGTCGAACCCGTGACTCGAAAAGATTGGCCCGATGGCCGAACCCGTTACCCGATGACTCAATCAGGTTGGTCCGATGGTCGATCCGTGACCCAATGACTCGACCGGGTTGACACGTTGGTGGAACTTGTGACCAAGTTACTCGACCGAATTAATCCGGTGGTGGAACCCGTGACCCGGTAACTTATGCAATTGTTTATGGTTTAATTTTTTAAACATTTCCTATTTTATCCAACTTATGTGCATTTAATTTTTAAACAATTACATAATTTATATCCAACTTCTATGCATTTAATTTTTCAACAATTCCATAATTAAGTCATTTTTCAACATTCAAGATTTTAGGGTTTTTCCTTTATAAATAGTATAGATATAGATATATAAATGGTGTGCATTCTCATCATAACTACAAACCAAATATTGTATATCTAACTCTAAACCAAAAGTTAAAACTCCAAATCAAAAGTTAAGACTTTAAACCTAACTTCAAACTAAAAATTAAGATAAAGAGAGTAAATATCAACCAGTAGATCATTTTTAATTAAAACAAAGAGGTGCAATCTTGATCATCTATCTATTTTGTAATAACTTTTTGTAAGAATATATTTAAAAAAAATATTTTTATTTTTTAAATTGAAATATCTTTTAATCTATCGTTCTTTTTATTATTTAATTTCATCATATTTTCTAAAATTTTGTGCTATTTAAGTAAATATTCATTTTTATATACTTTTACAAAAAAAAATTATATTTTAATTTTTTTCACTTTACCATTAATCTGATTGTCAAAATAATAGTTAATGGTTATTCTCGATGTATTACACATGTATCATGCTAGTCTAACTAAAAAGATGTAGAGTCCTATTCTTAAGATAATAGATACTAAATGTAAGGTTATCTTTAGGGCTGTAAATGGATCGAACGAATATGAGCGAAGCCTTGTTCATGTTCGTTCATTTAATTTTAACCGAACATGAACGCTTAGATAAATTTTCTTATTCATGTTCATTTACTAAGAAAATGAGGTGTTTATGTTTGTTTATGTTCGATCATTAAGAAACTAAACGAAACTTAAACGAACATAAAAGATCGATAATAAATAAACGAAGAAAAATTTTGGGTTAAGAAGATGTCAAAGCGCCTTTATCTCTATAAGAACGGCGCGTTCTGAGGTGTGAAGTGGGAGAGAAGGGATGTCATAATTGGGGTTTTGAATAAGACGACCTTTTTTTTGCATTTTTTTTTCATATTGAAAAAGTATGAAGAACGGGAGGTGTGAAGCTTTTTATCATCCTGACGTTGAGCTATTTTTCCGCAGGACCTCCCTTACAGTATCGTCACAGCAGTAGAGTTTAACCAAGTTCGGGATGGATTGGTGTGTGTTCACAGTAACTAGGATGTAAATGAACTAAACGTTTTTTGAACAGAAAATGTCAACACAAAATGTCTATTTTTCCGCAGTATCCCTTACATCCTAGTAGTACAACACAAAATGTCTGGCTAGCAACAGAAAAAGCGAAGAGTATGTGTTCAATTAGAAAACCTAAAATACTCTATGCATGTTGTTGGTTGAAAAGCATAATCGTGGACTACAAAATGCCACTGAAGTATTCTTTTCTATCATAATCAAAAGTTTTTCATTATTTAACAAAGAATTAGATTTTAGAACTCAAGAGCACGAGGTATGGTGTTGAGTTTTCGTGTTGAGTTCAAGGGGTATGGTGTGTGGTGGGTAAATGATCCCACAACACCAAAACCTCCACAACACCAAAATCATGGCTCCCTGGTTGGCTTGAGCCGTGGGGAAAAATTGGGCCCACTTTTCTTAAAAAAAAAAAAAAAATTATTTATGCACGAAAACGCGAGACCGGGTACGGTCTCGCGTTTTCGTGTCTCGCGTTTTCGTGCGAAAACTCGCGCCGTGCCCTCGGCTTGAGACACGAAAACGCCAACAGGGGTATGGTAACTCGCGTTTTCGGGTGACGTCATGGGAAAACGCGGGGCGAAAACGCCCCGTATCCTGTGCTCTAACAATAAATTGATTTGTACAACCTAAGCACGGTAGAGCAAGAAACTTTTAATCAAGAGGCATACTAAACTACGATACAAATTAGGGAAATTGCTTGAAATGTCTTAAAATATCACCTTTTTTTTTGGCACCAATCCAATGAGAATTTTTTAAAATGTTACTTATATGACTTTTCTAAAAATAAATAAATTTTGAGAATTTTTTTTTTTTTTTTTCATTTTTGAAAAAGTCGCATAAGTTGTATAAGTTGAATAAGGCATTTTGAGAAATTTTCATTTAATTGATATATTTTGGGAAAGTAGGTGCAACCTTGCGACATTTCAAAAAATTTCGCTACAAATTAACTTTGAGAGTGCTGGGAGCCGTTGGCACCAGAAGGTGGTGCCAAAGGCGTCACGTAGGATTCTGGGCCTTTGGCACCAGAATCCTGTTGGCACCACATTTCTGAGGTAACCGTTGGCACCAGAATTTCTGGTGGCACCAGAATTTCTGGTGCCAACGGAATTATTATTTTTTTCTTCACAAAAATTAACTTAAAATAAAAACTTTATTAATAAAAAAAAACATTACAATAAAAAAAACATTACAATAAAAAAAACATTACGAAAAAATTAAAATAAAGAAAATACATAACGGAAATAAATAAACTAGTTTCCAGGAGGGGCATACGATGCGCGAATCGCATCCTTTCGACTCTCGATGATTGCCCGGTCCGAGGCACACATGTTCCTTGTGTCGATTTGAAGGATTGCGAATTCTTGAGCGACCATGTGCGTGTTGAAATATTTTATTTTCGCGCTTGACTCACGCTCCATGATTTCCAACTTGGCTTGTCTCTCGATCTCGTATTGTTCTTTCATCATTTGTTGATAAGCTTCCGGGTTTGAACCGGAAGTAGCCGACGAGTTGGTTGATCTTTGACTTTTGGCAATACGATACGACTCGGGCGGCCTCGGGATGGCGTCGGGACCAAAAAACTCGGGACCTTCTTCGGTAACACGGAGACGGTTTCGCCTTTCAAGAGTAGAATCGGGGTTCTTCCACTTGTGCTTGTCCTTCAAAAAATTCCAAGCCGATTTGTGCTTAAATGCTACACCCCCCGTGGGTCGTTTATACGCTAGCTCAACCCGTGCCATAAAACCCTCATCATTCTCCCCACTCATCATTTCCATCTCGTCATAAAGACTATTCCACTTCTTAACCGCCCGATTCAACGTACTCCATTTTCCCGTTAACATGTTTTTGGTGCGTTTTGGGAATTTTTTTGATTTCGCCACATCATTGTATACTTGATCAACCCGCCACCAAAAAGTTTCCTTTGTTTGACTCACACCAACCCTAGCATCCTCCGAAATCTCTATGAAGCATTCGGCTAAAAGCAACTCCTCGTCATCGGTCCACAAATGCCAAGTCGCATCATCTTCATCGTCGTCCTCCACCTCAACCACCTCTTTCGCCTTCCTACTAGTCTTAGCCTTACTAGACTTAGTCTTAACCTTACGACGACCTTTCTTTGATGTTGGTGTCGGGATTTGTTCTTCGTCTACGTCTTTGTCGATTAGGTGATGGGATTGTTGGTCGGATTGTGGTGTAGGTTGTGGTTGTGATTGAGTTTGTGGTTGTGAACCCATTTGTGATTGTTGAAATTGTTGAAACTTCGCCCATTGTTCTTGTTGGTATTTCATGTAAGCTTCATTTTGTTGTGGTGGAAAAAACGGAGAATAGAAGTGTTGGGGTTGAGAAGACGAACCCGGATTCGAAGATGAACCGGGATTGTAGTTTTGGAATTGATTGGAGGGATCGTTAAGCATGTTGTTAGTCCAATTAGGATCCATTTTTTGTAAAAAAATTAGGATTGGAAGTAATAGATTGGATTGGAAAAAATGGATGAAATGAGGTATAATATATAGGGATTTCTAGAATGTTTTTTGAAAAAAAAAAAAAATTTTTTAAACCCAACGGCTAGTTTTTTTTTAAAAAAATTTTTTTTAATAACCCTAGCCAACGGCTAGTTTTTTAAAAATTAAAAAAAAAAATTTCAAAAAACCACCCTACCAACGGCTAGAAAAAACAAGAAAAAAAAGGTGCTTTAACGCGAGCTGTTGGGTTGGCACGAGGACCGTTGACGCGAGCCACGGTACCGTGCGTCATTGGAGGGCTGACGCCAAAGAGCTAACAGCCAGCCTTTGCACCACCACTCCCCCATTATGAGAGTCAAATTAAAAAATAGGCAAATATTTAAGCATATTTACACTATACTCTTTTTCGCTTTAAGGCACGCATCCACTGTGCCCTTTCTATCTCCGCCACTAACCTAAGTTTTACGTTTATCACTAAAACTAAATCACAGACATGTTCTCTGTTATATTACTGTGAGAGGAACTACAAACATATTCTTGTTATAAACTCATAAGACTATGTTTATCAGCGACTTCATCCAACCGGTTGAAGTACATAGAGGACAGAAAGAATAGTATTATATTTAAAAGTACAACAATGAAGGAGAGAGATGTGAACGACCTGGTCGTTTGATGACTTTCAGATCATGAATCCAACCTTCCACATGTCACTATAACATTGGTTGTATGTATTTCTCTTTCTTAACACTCTTTTATTTTAGTCTTTCTTTTTATCTTGAAACCCCATTATACTTATCATCATGGGCGGATCTAAGGCAGCCATGTTTTTTCTAATGGAGTTGCAGGTTTTCAACTTTTTGGATTTTGTGTTTTAGAGTGACCAGATGAAGGAGACAACGATAATAACTAGGAAAATATAAGTAAACCCTGATAACCTAATAGTTAGGCCCATTAGGATGAGAAAAATAATTTGGCCCAACTTTGCTAATTAGTCAACAAATTGGACTGGAGTATTCATTAACGTATGGAAAGTAGGAATTAGTCAACAAATTAGACTAATGATATATATTACTGTATATATAAAAATGTAATATTATATATTAGGTTGGGTTGTTGATAAATGGTAAAAAAAGTTGAGGTTGGTTGTATGTATTAGTTGTATATGTGGAGGAGTAAGAAAATAATATTTTAATTAGAGGTTGGGTTGGATGGGGTTGTGAATAAACATAGTCTAATGGTTGTTAGGGGGCGTTTCTTTTTTCTGTTAAATTCTCCTAATGGGGAAGGAAGTGGGACCACTAACATTTTAATATTTGTTTTCCACTAAATCTTCTATATCCATAATGCATAAAAACCCCACTAGTCCTCATTATGAGATATTAAGGGATGAGGGACCCACTCGTTCTATTCCTAAAAGAAAAAAGAAACAAGGCCTTAGTATAGTTGTAGCAATTAAGTCTGAATGCTTAAAAATGAATAATTTTCATAAACTTATAAAAAAAACTCATAATTTTACAATCAAGTTCAAATTGGATTTAAAACTAACCCATTTCATAAGTAAGGTTTAATTGTAGTTAAATCGTGCGAAACAATTAAAATGTCACGTTGATTTACACCTTAACTTCAAAAATTGAAAGAGATATTCTAACTTGTGTCGGACATAACATAAAAAGATTATTAAAAAAAAACTTAGTGGACTCTCGAAAAAGCACAAAAAGATGCTTAAAACTACTGGTCTTTTGATACTTTTCAATGAAACTTTACCTTTTTTATCAACACAAGTTAGAAAAATCCAATTTGAATTTTGCATATTTGTGTTTGTTTAAAGATTACTATGAACCATATAATTTCCATTGAATGATATGTTTTAATTGCAATCAAATGTTTGAATTTTGCATAAATCGACAAGAAATGAATATTTAGAGCCTATCAACTTTGACTAACTTGTACAACGACATTTATATACTATGAAACTAACCACATAAATACTTCAATCATATTCTTTTGAAGATAGTTATATAGACGAATCTTTATAGCAATTAAAATATACAAAACACAATGAGTAATTCAAAATTGTTTATTATCTTTCTCTTGTTCGTCTGTTTCACCACTATTGCCTCATGCATTTCTTCGAACAACAATACTCATAGATGCCCTAAAAAACAAAGTGAAGCTTTGCTTCTCTTTAAACATAGCCTTTCCTCCATCAATTACACATTTAATCCCCGTTGTAGAACTTGGCTTGGTTCTGATTACATTCCAATAATGACGAGCTGGAATACGAGTACAGATTGCTGTGATTGGAACGGAGTTACGTGTGACCGCTCCACAGGTGACGTTATAGGCGTCGACGTTAGTTGTGGAAAGCTGAAAGGTACCATTTATCCGAACACCTCCCTCTTCGACCTTCCCCGTCTCCAAAAACTCAACCTTGCTTTCAACTATTTCTATCCTTCCGAAATTCCACGTGAATTTGGAAGGTTTTCGAATAGTCTCACACGTCTCAACCTCTCTGGTTGTGGGTTTTCGGGCCAAGTCCCAACGGATATCACACTTCTTAATAAATTGATTTCTCTTGATCTCTCTATGAATATTGATAATTTGAAGCTTGAACCACATGTTTTCATCAATATGTTTCGAAATTTTTCTAATTTAGAACAACTTTCACTTGGATATGTTGACATCTCTTCAATTTTACCTACCAGTCTTGATATCTCTTCTTCTTTGAAGTTACTAAATCTCTACCACACTGGAATGAAAGGAATATTACCTCCTTACATATTCAATCTTCGTTCTTTGGAAATACTCGTCTTAGGAGATAACTCTTTCACAGGCAACTTCCCGTTGAAAATCTCAGTTAATGTAACTAGCCTTACTGGTCTGGTTTTATCGGATAACAAACTTAATGGGACATTGCCATCTTGGCTGTTTACTTCCTGTTCGTTAGAATATCTCTATCTAGACAATAACATGTTAAGTGGAAGTGTACCGTTTGAGTCGTCTGCTCTTCCATTGTTAAAAGATTTGGACCTTGGTAACAATCAGTTAGCTGGGCATATTGATATGAAAACATTTCGACAACTCACCAACCTCACTTACTTAGACCTTACATCTAATAATTTTAGTGGCGAATGGGAGTTGGATACATTGTTATCAAGCCTCACAAAACTTGAATCTCTCCAACTCTCTTACAGCGGCTTCTCTCTTACAACAAAGAATGCCAATCATTATGTCAACCCTGGTTTTACATACTTGAGATTGGCATCTTGCAAGCTAAAGGAGTTCCCGAATTCATTTCAAGCCATGCGAAAACTTGAACATTTAGATTTATCTAGCAATGAAATCCATGGCCAAATTCCTCATTGGGCTGGGGAGATAGGAGGTACCGATGGGTTGAAATATTTGAATCTCTCACATAACTTTATAACGAGATTGCCACAATTTCAATGGTATGGACTATCTCAGTTGCATCTAGATTCCAACTTGATTCAGGAACCACTCCCTCCATCAATTTGCAACATGAGTAATCTATTGTATTTGGATTTGTCCAATAATCGCTTTGGTGGATTGATTCCACAATGCTTTGGAAAACTCACCTCATATCTTGTAATGATAGATATGGGGAACAATAGTTTTCAAGGAAGGATTCCTAGTTTATATGATGAATGTGAAAACTTAGAGGGGCTTATTTTAAACGGAAATCAGTTAGAAGGCGAGGTGCCAAGTTCCTTGTCTAAATGCCAATCTTTGAAAGTAGTTGATTTGGGAAACAACCACTTGAATGGTACATTCCCTGGTTGGTTAGGAGATCTTCCAAATTTGGAGGTGCTTGTCCTCAAATCGAATAACTTTCATGGACTCATTCAACCCTCTTCAACTGTGGAATTCCCATTTCCAAGTCTGCGAGTTCTTGACTCATCTCATAATCGATTTGTAGGGCAACTCCCTGCAAAATACTTTCAAAATTTTAATTCCATGAAGGATGTGGTGAAAAATAGCACAAGACCAGAATACTTGTCCATAGGTCAAATGTATTACTCATTCGTTGTTGCGGTGAAAGGGGTGGATCGAGATATTCCAAAACTTTTTGTTGGCCTAACTATTATTGATTTATCAAACAATTATTTCGAAAGGGGAATACCAGAGATAATCGGGAATTTGAGCTCTCTAAAAGTGCTCAACCTATCCAACAATAGTCTCAAAGGTCGAATCCCAGACACTTTTGGTAAACTATCAGAGATTGAATCATTAGACCTTTCTAGTAACCAACTCACAGGAAATATCCCTCAAAGGCTTGCAGACCTGACGTTTCTTGGGTTCTTAAATCTCTCAAAGAACCATCTCGAGGGGAGAATTCCACAAGGAAATCAACTAAGAACATTTGAAGAGAACTCATATTCTGGGAATCCAAAACTTTGTGGGTTTCCATTGCCCAGAAAGTGCAATGAGTATTTACACGAGCCACAGCTTGAAGCAGATGAAGATGAAGAGGAGAGCGGATTTACATGGAAAATGGTGATGTTGGGATATGGATGTGGAACCATAATTGGATTGGTGATGGGATATCTTATGCTGTCAAGTAGAAGACCAAACTGGCTTAATGCAATTGCTCATAGAGCGGAGCACATGATTTTGAAGAGACGAAGCTAGAGAAGATACATATATATTGGAAACTGATGTTAGTTTCAGAAAGTTATAATTAACTCAGTTTTGCTCTTTTTTTTAACATATTTCCAGATGCAGATGGAATGTATTGGCTGGAGCTGGACCTTCTGAGATATGTAGCTACTGAATTTGTCGATATGATGTTATATCTCATTTATGTTATTGTGTTGTCTTGCTAGCCTTAAAGACAAATGATATTTGCGTCTGAGTAAATATCACATGGTTACATCTTTTTGCCATCTAATTTTATCGGCCTTTTGTTCTGGTTTACGGAAGATGAGTACATCTTTTGCTTTTCTGTTACAGTAGTAGTGCGATAATTAAGAAATTATTAATGACCATATACAACTTAGGTTGTTTGATTGGTCAGAAACTATGGTATATAGAGTACCATCAGGTCTGTGAAGATAGGCTGTGAAGATATATCCATAATAGGGAAATACACAGTGTCTCCAAAGCCTTAGAAGGGGCACAAGATGACTGAGGCAATGACAATAAAACTAGCAGTCTCAAAATATGGCGGGACGGGTTAGGAAATGGGTAAAAATGAGTTGGGTCACGGGTTAAACCGTTACTTTTTATATTTCATACACCCATTTATATTTCAGCAAGAATACCTTTCACCAAAACCTTAAGTTCACAAGACAAAGATCATATGCTTAAACTAACAGATGTTGTCACTCGCCACTTCTTCAATATAACGGATGTTGTAGTGATCTCAAAGGTGAAATGTGGTGCTCATACCGGTGATGTTGTAAAGCGTTTAATTATTTTCCCATAAGTTAGCATTGATATTTCATGCCTGCGCCGATGATACTGACATGTACATTCTCAGTGGCAAAGGGGATATCAGGATTAAGAGACGATATCGGGCAAGTTTGCTCAAAATGGACAAATTTTAATTTTTGAAAAGAATATAACCAACAAAAAATAAAGGTCAGTATGGCAGTATGGCACTAAAACTTAAACATCTAGATTACGTTGCACAATATTTTCACAAAACGGCACTGCGAATACCTTTAAATTGTCACAAGACAAATACTGATACAAATATATCAGAACCATGTGCAAATTAGAATTTTAAAAAAGATCGTAAGATCTCCAGATGCCTGAAACATTACTCAAAGCATGACACACGGAGACTTATTTTGTAATACTTCAATTGAATATATATGATACTTATAGCCCGAATAAATTTGTTATCATTATACCAAAGGCAAAGAAAACTGAAACATGAAAACACGTACTACTTGGACGATTTTTCTTTAGCTTGATCATTATCATCGACTGATGCTGCAAGGCTCTCTCTTTCATCAGAAGTTGCAGTGATAACTGGCATCCATACATCAGCAGTACTACTCAACAATGCCTTCACTTGTGGATCAGAAGCCATCGCTGAAGATATCATCTCATCCACGTTCTCCAACTTTGCAGATAACCTATCCAACTCCGAGGCTAGTTCTAGCTGATCATTCAACAAAACCATTGTTTTAAATTACATAAAATATGGTGAGGAATGAGTTCAGAGTTTAAAAATTAATTACCTCGTCAAGAACTGGTGTAGACTTCGAAGGAACTTTGGTTACTTCTAACCCAAGAGCTTGGATTTTGGAACGCAATTCAACTTCTTCTTGATTACTTAAAGATTCAACCTGACAAGTGTTTGACACATGCACTAGTTAATATAGCAATCTACAATAAATGAGCCAATACAAACCGAGTAGTCAACTACAAACAGCTATAACTTGCAACAAAACTGAATCACGTGAAGTGCGACCAGTCAGCGAAAAAACTCTCTATCAGGCCCAAAATCCACTGTTTAATTTGCAAAGTTATATAAGCCACAAGTTACAAGGCTCCGAAGATATATATATTGTTCATTTAACCTTGTGAAATCAGTTTCTTCCATTATTGGAGGAGTGTAGAGGTTGACTTGAACCATTTAGAAGTAGAAGGGTTGATTTGGGTCCAATGGATATAAAGTTAGCTAAACTAGAATTGGGTTACGGGCAGAGGCGGAGGGAAGGGGGGGTCAAGAGGGTCATGTGACCCCCCTAGCGAAAATATCGTAGCGTAAATTTTCGAAAATTTTCGGGTTTTTAAAAAATTTGACCCCCTTAAGAACCATTTTGTAGTGTAATTTATAAAAAATATCAAATTTTGACCCCCCAATCCGAACTTTCTGGCTCCGCCCCTGGTTACGGGTCAAAGAGGTTGAAAGTCGCCCAGGTGTTTAGAAATACATAAAACCTCCTAGAGTTGTGTTCTTAGATATACTAGTAAACTACTGTAAAAGTGTCGTTTCCTGGAATCATATTTACAATTCTCTAAAAAAAATTGTTTGTGGGTTGGTCAGGCACTCAAGCCTGGACCTATAAATTAACCGTTTAACCAGTTAACCAACCTACCCATTTTGCCACCACCACGAGGATTATAACAGGAGTCCTGGGCGCACAAGAAAAAAAAAGGCACACGCGCAAGAAATATTTGACCTCTTATTAATTCAAATAAATTTTCTCTATCTACCTTCTATCAATAATATTACATGTGACCATTTACAGCCAACTAATTCCTATTCTAATGACAGTAAAATTCCTGTGGGGATTTATTTTATTGCAGGTGGTGACCCCTAATCCACCTGAGGGTGGTAGCAAGGCTACCTCTGAGGGCGATTGGATTAAGGTACAGAAGAAGGGAAACCATCAATCTAACTTGGGGATATTTGAGAGAGAATGAAAACTAGTGAGCACAAAACTTGGGTCTGTGCTTGGCTGACTAACCAAGTAGAGCATGGGCCTGAGCTTGGTACCTTAACGGTTAAATGTAAAGAATAAACTACTTGTTTTTAAAAAAAAAAATTAACACCAGTCTTGGTCTGTTGAACCTTTCTAATTTTAAAATTTAGAAGAAAATATGAGGCCAAAGCATAAAGAACTCCATAGGAACCAAACCTAACTGAGCAATTGCCATGCCAAGGCTCAAGGTTAGTAACTGAACCAAACCTAATCAAACTCACTTCCAATAGACTATTTCCAGTCCACCCCTATCTGTTAATGAGATCAAGAACGTCAAGTTAGCTAATGACTAACAGTGACGAAGCCAGAAATTTTCAACTAGACAGCCTAATATTATAACATTAGTAGGTGATGCCTTTCAACGCCGTCTAAGACCCTTAGTGATATCTCAAATCCCAACTCGTATTAAAAAAAAATACTAGTTCCACCCAACCAATCAGGGGTATATAATCTTGGGAAAATTGCATAGAACGGTAATGAACTTGAACAAATCGTGCACCCAAGTTAGGATTTTATTACTTTTCGATCCTAAAACTATGGTTTTCTGTTAAGTAGCCGCAGTTAGGATTTTACTTATGGGATACTCCTTCCATTTATAGATGTTCGGATGCCTGAGTATTTGATTGCACTGGGGAAATGGCATTTGCTAGTTATGACCAACACGGACGGAACACACAAAAATTCTTCCAGAAAGCATACTTTTAATGACCGTAGTGGAGCACAAAACACGTTTTTAGGGCCAAGGATCAGATCAAAAGTAAGTGCACTAGTCTAAGTGGAACAAAACTGCAAAAGTAACCAGTTTTACCCAACCATCCGTCACAATTACCCATCAAACACTTATACAAATGAAGACAACAACATACATATGCGTTAGAACTCCATTTCCAACAGGAACGATCCTGACTCATATTCCGATATCAGACCATGATTCCAACATACAATCAAAATATCGAAATCTTAAAAGTGGGAAATTTAGGAGAAAAACAGAAAAAGTAAAACATACCCAGATCATAAAATGCATCAAAATTGAAAAAAAAAAGAAAAAAAAGTGGCAAAATCTAAAACATACCCAGATCATTAAATCCTATTTTATATAAAAAAAACCTGTTGAAGGAGATTAGAAAGAAGGTCAAAAAACTGAGTATCTGGAAGTGACAGTGATGATGATGATCCTTCTTCACCCATTAATACTATTTCTTCAGATTTACAGATATTCAAATTTTCTACTTTTTATTTTATTTTATTTATCTTTGATATAGAGATGTAAAATTTTGTTTGGTCTTGGATTATTTGGATTTTTTCTTCCTTTACATACCCGACCCGATTATTATTCAAGTGTTCATTGAGGGGTCGAATAAAAATTATCTAAGGGGCCGTTTGTTTTAACTTATACTTGCGGGTATATGTAACACAATTTCGGTAAAGTTTTTTAACAACGGTATTTTAAAAAGCGAAAATTAAGGTTTATGTAGTTTTATCTAATTGTCTAATCAAATCGATGGTGGCTCTGTTTCTCGGTTAAACCAATTAATCTGGTTTGCTATTGAAAATTGTAAATATATATGTTTTAAATTGTTTTCTAAAGTGAATATAAAATTGTATATTTTAGTAATGAGTTGTATTAATTATATGTTTATTGTTATTAATTAATTTTGAAAAAATAAGATGTAATGATATTTGTTGTTTTGTACAATATGTTACTTTATTTGTAAATTGTGGTAATGAAGTGTTTTAATTATAATATCAATTATATTTTAATGATAGTCAAATATGTAATCTATACTAATATATAAAACATTTGGGACCTTCTTAAAATAGCAAGGCTGAAAATTCAGCCTTTTTTTTCCTATTAAATAAGGCAAGTTGTTGATATTTTCATCAACATTATATACTATAACTTTTTCTAACAACATTTTGTAACAACCTACTTAAATAACATTTTTTCTTTTAAATGGAAAAATCTTTTTATTAATTTGTTATTTTTATAATTTAATTTCACCATATTTTCTAAAATTTTATGCTCTTTAATTCAATATCTATTTTGCTATATTTTTATTAACTTTTAATTTTTATAAAATTTAGAGGTTTTTTAGATTTTTTATAATTTTAACAATACAAACTTAATGGATAAGAAATTAATATTTGTTAGCCTCATAAATGATTATGAGTACTCGCCGCCGCATTGCGCGGGTTCATGCTAGTATGTTATAAAAGTTCTTATGCTTGTCGTGGTTGTACATAGATATTAATAGGTTATATTACTCAATTCTTAGTTTGTTATTTGCATTAATAAGTTGTATATTATGTTTTATTTATTGTACTACTTAAAATTTTTGTATTTATTGAAGAGAGATGTCATTTTACTTTATAAGGAGTATAAATGGGGTATGTTTGGCGAGAGTAACTGATGCTGGAATTGGAGATTGTGCTGGAAATGAAAATGATATTATAAAAAGAGATATTTTTATAAGCTACATTGTTCAGCTTTTGATTTTAAGTGATTATAAGAGATTATTTTTTTCATAATCTTTTATAAGCTGATATGTCAAATAAAGATTATTTTTTAATTCACTTATTTTTTTCAAAATAATAATCATAATATCTTCATAAGTTTGGTGCCAAAAATATCCATAATGTAAGCTTATTTCGATTTATATAATATAAGCTTTAATTTGATAACTTATTTGAAGACTTATTTATCTAAGTTTGTTATGAGTAATAAACTCATATACAATGTTTTAAAACCCGGGTCTTAGATCGACCCGGTCGAGTCGCCGGGTCCGGGCCAACCCGGTTTTCTAAATTTTTTTTTTTTTATATTTTTAATAATTAACAAAATTATACTTATAAAAACCATAAAAACGTACGTATATTGAAAATATAAATTGTTTACCAACCAATATAATATGTAAAAATAAAATTTCGTCGCAAATACGTAAAATTAAAAAAAAAAATTCAAAAAAAACCTGAAAAATTCGAAAACCGACCGGGTTTTGAGAACCGGGTTGACCCGGGTCACCCCAAACCCGCCGGGTCAAGCCGGGTTTCGAAAATATGAAACCCGGGTCAATATGACCCGTTTTTTCGGCCGGAACCGGTTCAACCGGTTGACCCGGCCGGGTCGACCCGGGTCTGAAAACATTGCTTATATAAGCTCATAAGTCACCAATAAGCTTAAAAATGTAGAGTTTATGTAATATAAGCTAAAATATAATTTATTTTCGGCTTATATAACATGAACCTCAATTTTTTTGAGACTTAAAAGCTTATATGAATTTATCATGATATAATAAACTTGTATAAGCCCATAAACCTTCAAATAAGCCACATAGATTTATATTATATAAGTCGAAATGAACTTACACTATATAAGCAAAACTAAACACCTTAAGGGTCTAGAGTAACTGTTGCTGGAACTGGAGATGGTACTAGAGATGGAGACAATGCTAGAGATTATAAAAAAAGATTACTTTTATAAACTATATCATTCAACTTTTGATTTTAAAAGATTATTTTTTTTATAATCTCTAACAAACTGATATGTCGAACAAAGATTATTTTTTAATTGACTTATTTTTTTCAAAAAACAATCATAATCTCTTCATAAGCTTTGTGTCAAACATACCCTAAGCCTTGAAAAAAAGAAAACCAATACTCTTAAGATTATTAAGAATGTTTGATATATCAAACATAAATCAATGTTTTAAAGCCCGTTTTTCAAATTGACCCGGTCGAGTTAGCGGATCCGGGTCAACTCAGGTTGACCTGGGTCAATCTGAGTTAATCCGGTTTTCCTAAAAAGATTATTATTTTTTTTATATTTTTAATAATTAACAAAAATTATGTATAAAAATTATAAAAACCTCCGTATATTGAAGATATAAATTGTTTACCAACCAATATGATATTTAAAAATAAACTTATGTCGAGAATACCTAAAATTTACATATTTAAAAAAAGAAACTCGAAAAAATCGAAACCCGATCGGATCTCGTGAACCGAATTGACTTGGGTTATTTTTTTTAAAGGCATTTTATTTCCACTAAATCATACAAACAAAGAAAACCACACTTAACAAGAAGCTAATAAATTGAACCAAAAACTAAACAATAGCTTGCTGCCAAGCCTACAACTAAGCTAGCACAAAAATTAAAAACGAAACTTGGAACTTATAAGAACACAAGGAACCACAGTACGCACGCATATTACCTTTTGTATACATTACCGGGGTGAATGCACCAATCATTCCACGACGTGATCTTTCCTTTTGCTCTGTGTGAAATCCAGAAATAAACAAGAACTTGTACTTCATCGCATATTGTAGCTTGGGTCATCCTAAACTCGACGGGTCTAGCCAGGTTTCAAAAATATAAAACTCGACGTAACATAACCCGTTTTTTCGCCGAAATCAAGTCAGCCGGCTGACCCAGCTGGGTCGACCCAGGTCTGAAAACATTAACATAAACATGGCCCAAAATGTCCAAACCAACCAACCCATTTTTTACTTTACTTGGTGGGCTAATAGAAAAACAAAGATGTTGAAAACTTCCTTTCTCAATATTATTATCATTCTCTGCAAACTCATTTATAATCTGGAACACACACAGAGGAAACGAAAGAAGAAGAAGAATGTGGAAGGTAGTAAAAAGCATTCGTCAGTTCTGCACCAAAATCCAATATAACCCAAACCCAGTTGCTGTTGAAATGATTGATTACGCTTTTTCACTTTCAACATCCCACAACACTGGTTGGTTGCTTGCTTTTATTCTTTTTGTACAACTAGTAATATTTTGATTAATCATGATGATTTGTATATTTGTATGTATAGATGAATCATATGGTGAAGGTTTGTTAGTACTCCAACAGTGCGAATCAAACCAGGTTGATGCTAATAACAAGTCTCTCGTTCTTCTTGCTATGTCTACCCTTTTATCCCAAAGGTACTACCTTCCTTCCCTTTTTTCATTTCTCTTACCCAGCTAGCTTCTGCCTCTCATAATCAACCTCTTTCCTATTGTAATTTAATTTGTTATTTTCTCACTCACAGAGGAAATTATGTTGAAGCTATTGCAAAATTGAATGACATCAAGAAATTGGACCTTTCTTCCTTCCCTCTTAGAGGTAATAATACTCGCCACTATTTCATTATGTTTCACAACTCTTGTTTATTCTCATTTTTATTATTTTCATTAGTGGCCGCTGCCGAAGCTGCTGCAGGACTTCACTTAGAATTGGGAGATGTAAGTTTTTCTTTTTGAGTTTCACAAACTCCACATAATTTTCCTTTTTGGCCAAAACATCCAAACATAAACCAACAACATACCCAATCCAATCCCGCCGAACCAGGGTGTGGGGCCTCAGGATGACCCCGGAAGTAGGGAGACTACTTCCTCGGAGGCCTCTGACTGAGGCAGTGAAAGGGTGCAGGTGTGCTCATATATAAGTGTAGAGGTGCACATATAAACCGGTTTTCAAACCGGTAACCGGGACCGGTCAAAACTGGTTTTGACCAAACCGGTACCCTTTTTTTCCCTAACCGGCGGTTTGGGACTGGTTTGGGTTTTCGGGGTTTCAACTGGTTAGTATACCGGTTTTGGAACCGGTTAACCGGTCAAAATATACCGGGGTCTCGGGGTTTCAACCGGTTAGTATACCTGTTTTCGGGGTTTCGACTGGTTAACCGGTCAAAACTGGTTATGGACCTGTTAGGAACCGCTTACACCGGTATGTACACCTCTATTAAGTGCGTGGGTGAAAAGTGCAATATCAAGGATAAGGAAAACAAATAGACAAAAGACGAAAAGAAAACAAGAAGCATACAAAGCAGTACACCAGTAAAACAACATAAGACGTCAAGGGAAAACATATAATGGGACATAAAGAAAAAACCGCTGTGAAACAGCATATATATATATAACACATCAGGCAAAAACAATATAAGCACAAACGCCTAACATAACAGCAACAACAAACAAGGAGAATGGCAAAGGGGACAAAAGCATAAACACAAAGATTATTATTGTTATTATTTTAGTAAAGGGTTAAGATACCCGGTGAATAAAATATTACTGTATTATATTTATTATTCATTATGGCATAATTTCTTTTAATAAGGACATTTAGATACCACGTCGTTGTATCTTATGCAATCAAATATCTGAATCCATTATCTTTTCTGAATGCATAATTGGCCATGGTTCTTCATATATAGGATGATACTTCATCAGTGATAGCAGACAATTGCTTGAATGATTTAGATGCCACTAAACAAGAACATGGGAATGACTTTGGTTCGTTGAATGCTCGCGTTACATCATTAAAGGGGCTGATAGAGCTGATCCGGGGCAATGCAGACTCGTGTATGTACTTTGTTTCCTTGAGTCCTGACTTTTCTTTTACCATTGGTTTTCTTGTTTAGTTGTTTATATGGTGTTTTAATGATATATGTCGTTTATGCAGCTGACTCATGTTTTAAAGGAAATAAAGATAACTTGGGCGTTGGTAAGTTCTGCAGTTAATTTCATGCTTGGATCTAGCTTATGGTAACTAATGTCTTAAATGTGATTAATGCCCATTTTATTACAAATTTACATTGATAATTTAGTGTGTCAAATAAGACTGTTAGGTGGTTCATGTATATGTGGTGACTTTTGACCCGTTTAGTAGTTTTTTATCATATGACATAGCAAAGTACAATCCAAATCGACTTCTGTTCACAATTTGGTCGAAAATGTTGCCTCTACTTTGTTGTTTTTGCCGGTCAAATATTTTTTTTGTTAATTCGTTGAGTACTAAGGGTATTTTGGTAATTCTGATAGTATCTTAAGTAGTAAGTTTTATTTGTTCCTAAAAGAATAGCAGATAGGGCTTTGTATAAGATAGAGCATTTGATAATACTAAAAATGTAATCTTTTGCTCCCAAACATCCCCTTGTTCTGATCCTTCGTTTCTGGTCTAATATGGGGGTTTGTTTGCTGATGTTTTGTCTCTGATTACTAGCCCCTAATCCTAAGCACTAACATGATTAAGAATCTTGGATTTGCCAAATAGGTATTTAAGTATCTTGGATTTGCATTTTGCAATTGAGTAATGGATTATTATGTCTTGTAGTCACATAATAAATTTCTAATGTTTGGCATCACAAAGATTGCTTCTCTTCAGTGATGGAGCCTCACTCGGGTGGGCGAAAATGAAAACATAAAAGTTTTTCTGAAAATAACAAATAACTTTGGTTTATTTAAATACAATTTATTTTTCTATACACATTTATCTGTATTCCGCAAAATATTTTATAAAAGTAACCATCTAGTTCTTTAAAATACAGTTAACAGTTGTACAAAAATTGGGTCAAAAACAATTTTGATTATGCCACTTTTATCTATACCAAAATACATTCATAATACTAGTGATGTTGTAAATTGTTTTTGGTTGGCCATGGCCCACTTGAGCCTAAATATAGCTCCGCCCCTGTTTCTCTTATGATTATTTTAGCAAATTTTCGGTTTGGAGAAGACATCTCTTAGCAGCCAAGATGCAACAATACAGATTATTATAAGGAGAATTAAGTTACCTAATTACCCTATTGTCTTGAACATTATTTGAGAAACTTTTACTGCCAAATGTATCTCATCTTGTACAAGAATATATATTCTTGCCAAGCTTGTGTATTAAGTTTGGTAATCGAAATTTGTCAATGACGCAAACAACTGATGTTATCACCATGGCGAAAAAAAAAACAACCTAATCACTATCTTCTATTGCCAGTTATTCGCGACTATTATTATGATGACTGAAATTAACATAATCGTTTTTAAACCCGACGCTCCAAAATTACTGTAGATAAATACTAATTTATTGTTATACAGGGAACGATGCTTTGTCATATGCTGAATTCCTTCATGCAATCCGGGATTTCTCAACTGCAAAGCAGTTATACCAAAATGTAATTGAAGGGGTCTCAGAAAATAAAGGTTATAGCAATCCATATAACTTAGCTGCTGGTAACATGGCACATGAGGATATTCGTTTGGCAGCCACCTGTGGTTTAGGACAACTTGAGGCCCACATGGGGTAATGCATGTATTACTGTCTCACCACCACTGGAATATCTATTATTTCTATTCAAAATCCAAGGTTATATTATATAAGCTCTGTTTGTGCTCAGGAACTTTGGTAATGCGGAAGAGATACTAACCAGGGCATTGACAATGACTGAAGAACGTTTTGGTTAGTATCCAATAATTGATGGGTCATGACTGGATATTTGATGCGCGTGAAATCGAGTTGGGCTGACTGATCGATCTTCTTGTCTAATTTTGAAAGATATAAACAGTTTAATGCATTAAGTATGATTACAATTCTAAATAAGAAAATAGTCTTTTCGAATAAATTGATTCAGACACATATCAATATTTTATAGGTGTTACTCGACTCCGACCCATTTGATCCACTGCTATGTTATAAATTTGACACATCGCAGATTGAAATATACTCGAATAGTCTCATCTTTAAGAAGATGGGAAGAAAATATCACCTCTACTCTCCATAATCTTTATGTGAGCGAGTGTCCCCAACTTTGTGTCAACTGTAATTCTTGCCTATTTTGTAGGTTCTCGTCATCCAAAGATCGGAATAATATTAACTTGCATAGCTCTCATGTATCGGCGCAAAGCAACATTGGAGCATTCTAGTTCTCTTATGGTTCAAGAGGTTAGATATATTACATACTCGATTAATTTGAAGTAACTTTGTTGTTGCCTGTTCCTTTTGTTGGTTGAAGAGACTAAACACATGTAAAGAATTCCCAAGGCAGTGTTTGATGTGTGTTCTAATGTGTTTATTGCTTTTTGAATAATTAGAAACAAATAATTATTTGAATAAGGCTAATGGATGAGAAACTGACTTGGCATTTATATTAAAAATCAGTTCTACTATACAAAATTTCTCAGATTACCTTGATCATAATTATAACAGTTCTCTATAAAAATTTAAAAGGGTTATCTCGACTTTGGCTGGCAATAATCTTATAGCATAGTGGCTATTGGAAGAACCTTTCTATTCTTTCTTTTCTGAAACTATATAACTCAAACCACCCCCCTCTCTTAAACAGAGATGACAATTTCAACCTAAATACTAATGAATGAGTTGATTTGTTTTTTGTTTTTTATATCTCAAATGGCTGACATATAAGAACTAGATAAACATGGAACGGGCATATGGGTTGAACAGATTAAGAGTCGTCGATCGTCTATTTTGCATTGAACGTTATGCTTGTAACTCAGATGTTTTTCTAATAGTTAATGCATTGATTACGTAAGGTATACCATGTCTTGAACTGTTTGAGTCAAACTTTTGATATTATTCAAGTTCTTTCTTTAATAATAACTAGTGCTTTCATTCCCATCACCCAACCCTCACATATTTTGGCTTTTCCAAGAGACTTGTTGTCACAACCTAGGTGATTTTGATACTGGTATATAGCCTCTTGATAGCAACATTTTCCCCTCTGCTTGCAGGGACTATATAGAAGGGCACTTGAATTGTTGAAAGCTCCCCAATTGGAAACTGAAGGTAATATCGAGAAACATTTCTGGTTATTGCTTTCATGTCTTTGCGGCAACACTTCTATGACAATTAATACGGTTCCTAATGCACAAAACGTTTTCTTAGAAATCAAAATTGTTTCTGTCACTTTACAGTCTAAAAGAAATTACCCAGATGTGAATATGGGCGGGTGATCAGTTGAAACTGGTCAATTGTTTGTACGCAGGTGTTTTCTTGACACCGGTAGCCATTAAGTATATACAATAATCTTACAACTATCTAAGTACAACTATTTCAGAATTATAATTAACTATAGTTTATTTTAAATGGGTTTATGGATACAACTATAGGTATATTGATGGGTATACCTGCTATGTTGCACGGAGACGGATACGGAAACGGGGACGGGGACGGGGACGGGTACTTAGAAACGCCAATGTCCCAAAATCCATGAAACGGGTACGGCTGGAAACGTTTTTTATTTTATAAATATTTATTAATAAATTAAATAAACATGAATCTTTAACCGATAAAGCAAGAAAAAATAAATACCGATAGTGAGACATAACATATATTTAACATTAAAGGAATACTGATAATCAATTTTTAAAAGTTTGCTAGAAGATATGACGACCTACCATATGTTTATACAATATAAATGGACCAAAAAATGTTTCATGGCCCAAAAACTAGCCCAGAAACGTGTTAAAAGCCCAAGAAACGTTTCCCTTCGCGTTTCTGCCAGAGCCTCGGCGTTTCCCATATTCAGGAAACGTTTCCCTTTTTGGGGAAACGTTTCCGCCGCGTTTCCGGGCGTTTCCAGCCGTTTCCCGTTTCCGAAACGTTTCCGGGACGGGCACGGCACCCGAGGGGCGTTTCCGTGCAACATAGTATACCTGTGGGTATATGATATGGGTGTCATGGGTTTACCCGTGATGGGTATCATGGGTTCACCCGTAACGGCTATACCGTACCCGTCACCCAGGTTTAAATTTTCACCACGACCCACCCGCGGGTGAAAAATGACGAGATTACCCACCCATTTACATGTGGGTACCGTGGGTTATGGGTTTTTCTTCACTAGAGGTGGCAAAATTGGCGGGCCGGGCGGGCATGGGCTGGGGGCAAAACGGGCGACGGGCTCAACGGGCGCTGGGCTCAACGGGCACGGGCCAAATGGGCGCGGCTAAACGGACGTGGCCAAACGGACTAAAAACATGTAAAAACGTAAAAATAAAAAAATAATAATACTTGTTTAAAAGTCGAGAAAAAAAACATTAAATATAAAAGATCCACCGAGTGACCAAATTGTTGTTTTACATACGCCCATTGAGCCCATCTAATGTCTTAATGTCGCCCTCTACTTTTTGAAAAAGAGTTAAAAAGTGCCCATCCTACTTTGGAGTTTCCCAAACCAAGTTGATAACTTGTTTTTTATAATGTGGCAGGTGAACAAGCTAAAGGGTATAGAGAGGACATAATCGCCCTAGCAAGAGGTATTAATAGCTTCCACTGTTTGTTTTTCGGAGTAATTACATCCAATATTCCAATCTAACCAACAATTCTTAGTTAAATTTCAACAAAAATAATCAAATGTGTAACTTATATGTGGATCATTTCAATTAGGTGTAATACTTTGAAAGAGTAGCAAACTTTCAATCTTGTAGTTCTAGCTAATGACAAATTTTATTTAATCCAACAAAACCCTGAAACCGTTTTTCAAAAAATGCTTGTCTTAGGTGAGTTGAAAAAGCCATCTCAGTGTAAAAGTTGTCAGTGTTGAAGTACCAACATTTGATTTTCAATATCAGCATTTTTACCTGGTAGACTAGTAACTAGATAGGATAACCTTTATTCAGTTTCTTATAAGCAGAGGGTTTTATGGGTTAAAAGTTAATACTAAGTTAGTTTCCAGAAGTTGAGACTAAAATCCCTTGATTTGTGAAATTCAGCATATCATTAATTCATTTATTTTGTTTATATATATACACGCCGTAAACATATGAAATTGATTTTTTAGACAACTGATGTTTTGGTTTTTTCTGAAGGTGGGTATGCTGAGACATTGTGTGTTCAACAGAACCGTAAGGCTTTTGGGGAACAATTGAAGAGTTGGTCCAAGGCCGCATGGAAAAACCGAAGATTGTCATTAGCAGATGCACTCGACATATCATCTCACCCATCTTCTAAGATCCCAGTCATAGATGCTCGAATCAGCCGGGTCTTGTAGACCCGTTCATATCATGAGTTTATATGTTATAGTCTTCATCAAGTGAAGAATCCAAAATGTCAATGTATAATATGAACATGTATTGATATGCAATTACAAAATAGTTGTAGGGCTAACTAGATTTTGTGGATCATTAGAGGTATGTTTGGGATTGCTTATTGAAAAATAGATAAGTAAACAAATCAATGGTTACAAACTGTGATTTTGAAAATTAGTGCTTGGGTTTGATTATGAGGTTTGATATTGCAATAATTACTTAATTAGTATCCTGGAAGAAAGAAAACCAAATAAATTGAATTTATTTAGATTCTTTGATATATCAAACATAAACATGGCCTAAAAATCTGGAATGATTATTTTTGCTAAAATGTTAAAAAAATGATAAAAAAAATCAACTGAGGGACTAAAGTTGTAAATTTTTTGAAATAAAATATCAGTGCTATTTCAGTGTTTTATTATATATTATCATTAACAAAAATCAGTTTAAATTTTTTTTTTAAACTTTAATCCATCCGTTTGATTTCTAAAACTTGTAAGTTGTTTTAGCAAAAATGTTTTATGGTTTTTTTTAAATCTTAGGTTAATATTCACATTTTGATCAAACCAAAATAAATCCGTTCAATTGAGAAAAACAATTACAGTATTGATTTAAGCTTTTCTCTGTATCAAACATGACCCAAAAGACATGGTATATGTATAAAATGTCCAAACCAACCTATTTTTTCTTTGTGGGCTACCTTTGCGGCTCGAATTGGCTACAAAATTCGCTTGAAAATAAAAATTTCTTATTTCGACTAGTGGTCTTGGCTTTTCATTTTGGCTCACTTTTATCAACTGGTTTTTTATTTTCTTGGGGTGATTTTGGTGTTGTTTGTTGTGATGAAATATATGTCTTTTAAGTTTCATGTCATAATTGGTAACTTTGATTGTTTTCCTCTAAGTTTGAAATAAAACTAGGCAACATTGGTTCAGTTTCCATAGATTTAACTAATCAGTTCAAAACATTACTACCAGTTCAAAATACTTAACTAATTTGCTTATCTTTGTAAGCACCAATAATCCTAGAGAAGTACTTTTACTACAATAATCCTAAATTACGAAACTGAATAGAGTAATATTAGCTTGGCCTTTTTAGCTTCATGGATTAGTTCATTCACTGTCGTCTTCTTCGACCCCTGTCCTATTCCTTTTGAGAAACTCCACAAGCCCTTCTAATGCGAGCTCCACATTATCAGACTTCATTAGCTCCTCTGCCACCTCTGCCGGTGTAACATTCTTGCTCTTGATCAACTGTTCGATCTCCCCGAATCTCTGGTGGTCGTCGTGGATATTGAGGTAGTTAGCAGCCAATGTCTTGAATCCATCCATGGTCAAGTATGACATGTGAATGTGCATGTCCATACGGCCTGGTCTAAGCAATGCTGGATCAAGTCTCTCTTTGTGGTTTGTGGTAAAGACTATTATGCGTTCATCCCCACAACACGACCACAAGCCATCAATGAAATTCAGAAGTCCCGATAGAGTGAACTGAAAAAGAAGTGAAACTAAGTTAGTCAATATGTAGACGAAAATGGTTTCTGTTGTAACTTTGTCTTTCAATTACCTAGTTTGGTTTTTTGATAATCATATCAATTGTATAGCTTATAAGTAATAAGTTTTATATAACAAAATGATCTACTTAGGACATGATGACGGAAGAGAAAACCATTTACAGAAACGTAATCATCTAATTGTATAGCTTATGCCAAGTTTAATAGTACATATATACCTTGGGGTCAGCACGACTTGATTCATCTGAGGAAGATGGTTCCTTGCGATCTGGCACTATGCTGCAGTCAATGTCTTCAATGACAAGTATGGACCGGTTTGTTGTATCTAGCAGTATATCTTTCAAGCTTGAATCATCCGTCACACTCGTCAGCTGTAGATCAAAGATATCAAATTTGAGATGATTCGCCATGGCGGCAATCAAACTGGATTTCCCCGTCCCAGGTGGACCATACAACAAATACCCCCTTTTCCATGCCTTCCCAACTCTCTCATAGTAGTCCTTCCTTTTTACAAACCGATCTAAATCATCCATTATTTCTTTCTTCCCCTTCCGATCCATCGCCAGTGTCTCAAACGTTGACGGATGGTTCAAATTCACTTTTTTCTTAGAATCGGCTTGTAGGTTATAAAGCTTCACGACTTTTCTCTGGATTTTGATTTCTTGAGCTTTTTCTAGTATCATTGGCAAATAAGAATCGATGATAATGTCTTTCTTAGTATTGTCAAATTTCAGCACCAAGTACTTTTTCTCATGCCCATAATCATTGCCCTTCAACTGCTTTGGTTGATGACTACCGTACTTCCACGTAACAGTAACTCCTTCAAAGGAGTCTACTATCTCTTCAGACTCAGCAAGTTTGATGTTAATGTGCTTTTCTTTAAACGATTTGCTAATCCTACAAATCAATGCGAGTATTGTCAACCAAATAACTAATTACCGCTATGTAAATTGTAAAACCGTAATGTACTACAAATGTCTCCGGCCAAACTTTGAAGTTTGAATCCACAATCTTGATTAATGGGTAAAAAAAAATCACTCTTATGATTTATCTTCGAGTGTGAAAAAATAGACTATTACCACTACAAGAAAAAGTGCAAATTACTCACACCTTTTTTTACACTCTTAAAAAAAGTGTTATTTTAATTTTATTAGCACATATAAATGTGTAAAAAAAGTAATTGCACAAATAAGCATTGACAAGTCTTAAAAATCCACATTTATATTTATCGCAAATAAAAATCCATACTTTATAATGCGAAAAAATACTTAACTTCTTCACAATTTCAAATGTTGACCCCATTTTGCTACACCATAGTCCTCACGAATATTTTCATCAGAAATATGGAGGATTATAGTGTCACAAAATAGAGTCCACACTTGCGAAAAAGTTAAATATTTTTTCACACTTTATAGTATAAACTTTTATTTGCAACAAAAATAAACTCAAAATATTTGTGTAATTGTTTTTTACACATTTATATGTGTCAAATAAACTCAAAAAGTTTCTATATTTTTTAAGAGTGTAAAAAAAATGATTAATTGCATATTTTTTTTTTAGTATTAGCAGGATACATTAAAGAGAAAAATCTATAAAGTAGTTGTAAGATTAAAAAATAATGCCTTTTGAAAGCAAAATTCACATTTAAATTTCATCAAAACAACTCATGGGTTCAATTCAACATTAAAAAAAACATGATATTTTTTCACATACTTTTATTCACACCATTAATAAATATGTAAAATATTTTGAATTTATTAATATTTATAAATGTATAAAGAATTTGATACACAAGTAAGTGTAGACAATTTTAAAAAAACCATACTTATATATATAGCAAAAAAAGTTGATAATTTTTAGCGTGAAAAACTAACAAATTTCTTCACACTAAAAAGTATAAACTTCCTTTTGCTATACATATATAAGTGTAGATTAAAAAATTGTCCATACTAATTTATGTAAACATTTTTTATACATTTATATGTTAATAAACTCAAAATATTTTTTACGCAATTTAAAAATATTTATAAAAAAAATTACAAACATAATGTACATATTGTATAATTGTCTATATTTAAAAACTCTCCACAAGATTACAGCTAAAGCAAAATATAAGTTTAACTAGGTTTTGGTGAAAAGACTGACCTGAGGCGTTTTGAATCTCGGTTGATTTTAGTGGCGAGAAACACCTCTGCTGCACTGAACATTTCATTTGGTTTGTAACCGTCTTTTTCTTCCAAAAGAAGAATGAGCTCAGATGATGTTGGTTTCCAGTAGTGTTTAACCAAGTCAATAGCATAATCTCGTAGTTCTAGTGGGATAAGCTGCTCGAACATTGTTCGAAAGATCATCACGAAAGCTGAAACTGAAGCATAAGCTGTCACCAGCGACGACACTGTTGGCATCTCTGGGAAGGTCCAGGTCGCCATTTTTCTTTTCTAGTGAGGTGCTCAAAATTATGTATGTATGTTGGAGTAAGGACATAAAGGTTGTATTCGGTTTTTAATTACGGATGGAAATGGATCCGGGTCAAATGAGCCAAATGTGTTGGTAAATTTGGTCTATAAATTGCTATACAGTGATTTGATATCACAATGCCAAAACATTACCGCTACCAAATAACTTACATACCCTGATAAGATAACTTTACAATGTAGACATACATATCTGCCAACCCGGCCTAATAATTTTTGGACCGGGTCACCCAGATATCTATATTACGTATAGCAAAAATTATGGGTGACTCGGTTTTCGAAAACCCAGCCGGGTTTCAATCTTTTTGGGTCTTTTACAAAAAAAATATGTAAATTTTACGTATTTGCGTTGGAATTTTATTTTTACGTATTATATTGGTTGGTAAACAGTTTATATCTTCAATATACGGAAATTTTTATGGTTTTTATATATAATTTTTAATAATTATTAAAAATATGAAAAAAAATATTTTTTTTAGAAAACCGGGTTAACTCGGGTTGACCCAATTCAACCCGGGATGACCCGGACCCGATTACTCGACCGGGTCAAGTCGAAAAACGGGTTTCAAAACATTGCTATTAAAATATGAGAAGTGATGAGACATTAATTGAGTGTTCATAAGTACAAAGATATACTATGGTCACAATCACAAAGACACAAATAAGTCTTATGCATTTCCTGAACAAGCTTTTGTAGATAACCCTTTTTAAGTAAATATCATTGCCTTGAGATGGTGAAATATAGATACGTAGTGTTGATGTCATCACATGTACAGTAATATTTATTAATAGCTACAGTAGACATTGAAACATAGACATTACACTAGTTCTTAAGAATGTGTTCATTTACTTATTTACTACGGAGTAGTAGATACGTAACAATGTGTTTGTCTCGTTTTTTGTTTTTTTTATTTCGTATTAGTTTATCTTAATACCTTATAAAACATTTAGACCATTTTATAAATTTAGTAGTCTTAAAAATTTAAGCCTAAAACATTTCTTCTTTGTGAAAGTTTATGCATACAATGTTTAAAAGTCATTCAAAATCCTAGGAGTTATGCATACACATTTAAAAAAATTAAATATCCTATATCATAATTTAAAAGTGTTTATTATGTAGTAAATGTATACGTTTTTTCTAATATTGAGTCAATAATAACCCTTAAAAATTAAGTTTCTTTAGACCATGGTTGTAACCGTCCTCCCATATTGTAACAGCCCATATCAACCAAACTTATAAAATCTCATTGCACAACCTTTTTAAAGCATGCATAAAACGGTTTTGGCTGTCATTTTTGGTTTCAAACCCCTCGAACATACAACTCAACTCTTTGCTGCCACTATATTTTGAAATTACTACATCTACATCTTCGTCACAATATATGTAGTCTGCTTGTGTTTAAATTGTTTTTGTTGGTTATTTTGGCGGTGTTACGCTGCAATTGTGTGTGGCACATGTTTATATAGTTTAGCCGATCGTATCGAATGTGCATTGGTTTTTTTTTATCATAATTCATTCGTTTGCCTTAAAATATAGTCACAGGTACCCGCCGCCGCATTGCGCGGGTACCCGACTAGTAAGTATCAAAACATATTTTATTTTTTATTTTCTTATTAGTTCTTAAGTATCAAAACATATATATTTGTTAATAGATACTTATTTAGAGCATAAGATACGTTTGAGCCATCATGTTCAAGTTGTGATGAAAAGTAATGTTATATCATCAAGTTTTATCGTAACATTATAATTTTTTAGTGTTATAATGACTTCTCTTTTATTTAAATAAAAATTATATTAATATAAACTTTTATAGATATCAAACTCAAAAATATTAACAAACATATTACATATTTTTTAACAACAGATATATTATTGAGAAATACTATATTCATACCCATTTTATACAAAAAAATTCTACACCCATATGTGTCAAATAAGTAGTGTTAGTAAAAGAAAAAGAGAGGAAATGCGATAGATATTGATTGGTGGAACTAACATGCCACATATGTATGTGGAATTTTTTTTTTTTGAACGACAGTTTGTTGCAGCGGAGTGCTTTCGTGCCACCGAGGCACCAAGTCTCTCAACCCGAGTTCGAATCATCTCACGAAGAGAATATCAAACCCCATGCTAGCCATCCAGTTTCCCATTAAAGGGCTTCAAGGCATTGCGATGAGATTCAAACCTGGCTGCCAATACTGGGAAAATCCCCCATATGGGGAATGACAAGAGTCGAACCCCTGACCTTCTGATAGGTGTGTAAACACCCATCCTTTTACCACTTAATTCTGGCTAAAACAAGATCAAAACACGTATTTAATATCATTTGTTTGGAATTATGCGTGGTTTTTGTGTTTGTTGTGTTTTCAGAGCTAACCGGATGAATATTAAAGAAAACATGGGATTGCACGGGTTTTATCAAGGAAAAAGACCAAAGACGAAGTCTATTGTCCAAGAGATGCAAAAGATTTGAAGTCAATGGGCCTATTTGAAGATTTATCGAAGAAAAGGACCAAAGATGGAAGATTTACATATGTCGAAGAAACTCAAGTCTATTTAACGAAGAAATTAAAAGGCGAGTTGAATTTAATCGACAACAAATCCCGAATCAGAATCGAAAACGTCAACTTTTCTGAAAAGACGAGAAGACAAGAAGAAAGGGAGCAAGCCCACTCACCAACCAACCACTAGGACTATAAATAGGGTTTTCCTTCACATTTTAGGGAGTTAGCTTTCATTTTTTCCTTTTCCCAGTTTCTTAGGATCGGTTCATCACCAACACCATTAGGGTGTTTGGTGATTTTTCATTTTTCTTTCAATCTTGTAAGTGTTTAATCTTTACTCTTGTTACCTTTACATTAATCCTTTAATTCCATCTTTTCATTCATCTTGTTCATCTCCATTTTTATTCAAAGTTCTTAAGTTTTTATTTGATTCAAGTTTGATCTTAAAAAGTTGTTGATTTAGTGTTTTTATTGGTGGAATTTGTTACTTATGGTATTTAAATGATTTGTGTTTAATTTGGCAAAACCTTTTTACTTATTTAGTTTGATTTTGGATTGATTCGAATCCCCTGTTTTGCTGTTACTGTTACTGTTCTTGATTCTCAGGACTTTCCAAACTGAACCAATATTCCGAATAGGCGAATTCCCATTTCCCTTATTCGGAATTTTGGATATTCCGAATAGGGGTTTTTACTTTTCTTTTACTCGGAATATTTTCAATATTCCGCATAGCCAGCTTCTTCATTTCCTTACTCGGAATATTTTTCCGAATAGACCATATTTTCCGAATTGAGCATTTTATTCCGAATAGAGCCTTGTTTTCCGCATAGACCATATTTTCCGAATAGGCAACATTTTCCGAATAGAACTTGTTTTCCGCATAGACCATACTTTTCCGCATAAGCATAATATTCCGAATAGGCAATGTTTTCCGCATAGACCCCTTTTATTCCGCATAGCACTAATTTTCCGCTTAGGCATTTATTCCGCATAGGATTGTGTTTTTCCGTATAGGATTTATTCCGCGTAGGATACTTTTTCAGTAGGGTATTTTTCAGTTTTAATTCAAGTGTTGCTTTTTAATTGTTGATTGTTTCAAGTTTAAGTCTTTCTTTATTCATTTCCCTGTTTAGTAGATTAGAAAACTAAACCTCCTTTTTGTCACCAAGAACAAATCATTTCACTTTTAACTGAGATCAATTCGAGAGGATACCGAGAATTAATCTGAACACTAGCAAAAACATGTATCAAATGGCGCCGCTGCCGGCTCTTCTCGTTAAGATCAAAAGTTTTTTGTGAGAACTTGGATTTTGGGATCCGTTCCCCGTGAACGTTACTTTTTCATAAAAAATTTCAAAAACACTAAAAAAATATAAAATTTTCAAAAATCCTAAAAAGTTAAAAACATAAAAACCAAAAATATTTTTGCTTTGTTTTTCTTTGTTCGTTCTTTTGCAGGTGTATGCGCACTCGATCCACGTCATATCAAGAGCCCGAGCCTCTCGATCACTTAGACATGGCCGCTGTACCACCTCCAAACAATAATAACAACAACAACATGAACAATAACAACAACAATGAGCCCCTTCCGGATAATCGCCCGATGATTGAATTATTGCAAGCTCATGTCGATGGCAACACGGATCCAATTGTCATACCTCCAATTGCCGCCAACAACTTTGAGCTAAAATCAGGCTTTATCCAGATGGTATCCGCTCAACCATTCTTGGGACGAACCATTGATGATCCACACGACCACATCAAGAGATTTCTACAACTCACCAACACGGTCAAGTTCAATGGGGTGCCACAAGAGGTTATAAGGTTACAACTTTTTCCCTTTTTTTAGAGGGACAAGCCCGGCATTGGCTTGCTAAGGAACCGCCACAGAGTATTCTCTCGTGGACGGATTTGGAAACAAAGTTTATAAATTACTTTTTCCCACCCTCTCGTACTACCTCTTTGCGGAATGAGATCATAAATTTTGAACAAAAGTACGATGAGTCGTTCAGTGAATCTTGGGATCGTTTCAAAGATCTTTTAAGAAAATGCCCACAACATGGTTTTACCAAAGTACATCAAATTAATACTTTTTACAATGGTTTAAGCATGAGTGACCAAGATTCACTGAACAGTGCCTCAGGGGGTAATCTATTGGCTAAGACTTCCAATGCTGCTTGGGACATCATTGAGAATAAGTCTCGTGTGCAAACCAAGAGTATTCGGACCAGTGTTACTAGTGCTAGCACTAATGACAGCGATAAGCGATTAGATAAAATCACTGTGCTTCTTGAATCGCTTGTCACCCACACCGTCAGCAACAACAATAGCAACAACGCCAAAAACGCTCAAGTGAACGCTGTCAGCCAACCTTGTGAGATATGCGGTGGTCCTCACTCTTACACAAATTGTACCGCCACCCAAGACTACCCTGCTGAGAATGTGAATGCGGCATATGGAACCTATCCTCAACCTGCTTATCAAGCTAAACCTCAAGGTGACCGTAACTTGCTTAGCTACCGCAGCAACAACTACCTTTCACCACCTGGTTTCCCTCCTACCAACCCCAACCAACAACAAAACCTTAATCGCCCTCCTCAACAACAACAACAGCCTCGACAACCATACATACCTCCTCACAAGCAGCAACAACCGCCTCAACGTAACAACCAAGTCTACCAACAACCTGCTTACCAACCACCTGCATACAATGCTCCTGCCAACCAAACCACCACTGCATTACACCAAGAGGTTGCAACCTACATGAGGACCAATGATGTGATCGTGGAAAATCTACAACAGGAAGTGCGAAACTTGAAAGCAGACTTGGTAAAGCAAGGAAATGATTTGAGAGCCGACATGAGAAATACGTTGGATAGCCAAACTAATGATCTGAGGATCATGATGGCTAGTTTCTTCCAAGGTAATCAATCCTCTTCTTCGGGTACTCTTCCGAGTAATACCGTTGCTAATCCAAGAGGAGAGATGAAAGCAATCACTACTCGAAGTGGCAAAGGTACAAAGGAACCCGAGCTTCCTATACCTCCACCGGTGGTTGTGACTAAGGAGAACGAGTCACCTGCTCCTATTCCTCCTCCTTCTCTTTCCCCAATTTCTCCACCTCTTCCTTCTACCCCTCCTCCACCCGTGGTTGTGAGTGATCCTATTCCCCTAAAGCCTTCCTCTTCATCCAATACACCTTATCCATCTAGGTTGAGGAAAGAGAAGCTCAAAAGCAAGGACGATATTCAAGTTTCGAATTTCCTTAAAATGTTCAAACAACTGAATTTCAATATCTCCTTCGCTGAGGCTCTCGCTCACATGCCCAAATACGCCAAAATGTTTAAAGATCTTCTGAGCGACAAGGAAAAGCTCCTCGATATTGCCAACACCCAACTTAATGAGAATTGCTCTGCAGTACTCTTAAGGAAATTGCCAACCAAGCTTGGTGATCCGGGTCGTTTTCTTATTCCTTGCAATTTCCTGGGAGTAGAGAATTGCATGGCCCTAGCCGATCTAGGTGCCAGTATTAATCTCATGCCTCTAAGTGTTTGGAAGCAATTATCTCTCCCAGAGCTAGTCCCCACTAAAATGACTTTAGAATTGGCCAACCGTACGGTTGCTTATCCAGTGGGGATAGCCGAAGATGTCATTGTAGGAGTCGACAAATTCACCTTTCCTGCTGATTTTGTTGTCGTCGACTACGAGATGGACCCCCGTGTACCACTGATTGTTGGTCGTCCATTCCTTAGGACCGGTCGCACTCTCATTGATGTTGAAGCCGGTGAGCTTATCATGAGAGTGGGTGACGATAAAGTAGTCTTCAACATGGGAAATTTGTCTAAACAGCCTTATTCATATGAGAGCGTTAATTGTATTGACGTTCTTGATGAGGCTTGTGAAGAACACTTTAATGATGCTTGCAAAAGTATTCCTACCTCTCTTCCCAATGTTGAGACCGTGTCCTCCATTGATTCATCGTTGTCTCTATTTGGAGATAGTGATTTATTTTGGAACAATCTTGAAGATACCATGGGAGATGTGACTTTAACCACTGATGATTCTCCTACCGATGGGGATGAAGACATGAATTTCTTTGACAATCTTCTCACCGACGAAAATCCTTCGCCTCCATCTCCCACGGTTATTGCTATCGATGCCACGACTTTGAAAACGCCTCCCGTCGAAAATCCTCCGGATTTGGAACTAAAGGAGTTGACGTCACACCTCGAGTACGTGTTCCTTGACGACAACAAGAAGTCGCCAGTCATCATTGCTAAGGATTTGAAGGATGAAGAGAAAGCCCGACTTGTCGCTGTGTTGAAAGATCATAAGAAGGCTATTGCTTGGAAGATTTCTGATATTCGTGGAATTGATCCTCACTTCTGCACACACAAAATTCTCATGGAGGACGACTATAAGCCCACTATTCAAAGCCAACGAAGGGTGAATCCAAAGATACATGAAGTCATCAAAACAGAGGTTATCAAACTTCTTGATGCGGGTATGATTTACCCTATTTCGGATTCACCATGGGTTAGTCCAATCCATTGTGTGCCCAAGAAGGGCGGAATAACCGTTGTTCCCAATGAACACAACGAGTTGATTCCCACTCGTCTCGTTACTGGGTGGAGAGTTTGTATAGACTACCGCAAACTCAATGATGCCACGAGAAAGGATCATTTCCCTCTACCTTTTATGGACCAAATGCTTGAACGTTTAGCCGGTAATGAATATTACTGTTTTCTTGATGGTTTCTCGGGTTATTTTCAAATACCCATCGATCCCCAAGATCAAGAGAAGACTACATTCACTTGTCCCTATGGCACTTTTGCTTACAAACGAATGCCTTTTGGCTTAAGTAATGCGCCCGAGACTTTCCAAAGGTGAATGTTAGCTATCTTCCATGACATGGTTGAACAAACCATGGAAGTCTTCATGGATGATTTCTCGGTCTTCGGGGATTCGTTCTCTTCTTGCCTTGCCAATTTGGAACGTATGCTCAAGCGGTGCGAAGACACTCGCCTAGTTCTGAATTGGGAAAAATGCCATTTTATGGTAAAATAAGGCGTCGTGCTTGGACATAAGATCTCGAAAGCCGGTCTTGAAGTAGACCGTGCTAAAGTCGATGTTATCGCAAAGTTGCCTCCACCTTCAACCGTGAAGGGTGTGAGAAGTTTTCTGGGTCATGCGGGCTTCTACCGTCGATTCATTAAGGATTTTTCTCAAATCGCTCGCCCGATGACCCACCTCTTGGAAAAAGATACTCCTTTTATCTTCTCCAAAGAGTGTCTTGAAGCCTAATGTAAAGATTTTGTATGTTGAAAAAGTTCGTTTTCTCGGTGTCTAATCGAATTGATTTCCGGTTAAATGTGTGACTCAATTGTTTTTGGTTGAGAAAAAGGGAAGTTGATTATCTATAACTAATTAAAAAGTAAATGCGAAAAGTATTTAAAAACAAACTAAAGACAAGTACAAATAATAAAAGTAAAACAAGGTGAATATTAAAAACTAAAAGTTAAAACGATATTAAAACTAATAGTAAAACAAATAATAAAACGTAATTTAAAGCGAAACAATTAATAAAAATAAAATTAAACGAAGAAATTAACTATCGACTCGAAAATAAAGTTTACTTAATGAAAAAGGAGAGAATAAAACTAAGTGGGTACTTTAAAATTAAACGAGGCAAAACCTAAAGCGGGTACTAAATAAAAGATAAAACTTGAACTTTACGAAAAAATATTAATTTTTTCGTCTAATTTTAAAATTAATATTTTTTCGTAAAGTTCAAGTTTTATCTTTTATTTAGTACCCGCTTTAGGTTTTGCCTCGTTTAATTTTAAAGTACCCACTTAGTTTTATTCTCTCCTTTTTCATTAAGTAAACTTTATTTTCGAGTCGATAGTTAATTTCTTCGTTTAGTTTTATTTTTATTAATTGTTTCGCTTTAAATTACGTTTTATTATTTGTTTTACTATTAGTTTTAATATCGTTTTAACTTTTAGTTTTTAATATTCACCTTGTTTTACTTTTATTATTTGTACTTGTCTTTAGTTTGTTTTTAAATACTTTTCGCATTTACTTTTTAATTAGTTATAGATAATCAACTTCCCTTTTTCTCAACCAAAAACAATTGAGTCACACATTTAACCGGAAATCAATTCGATTAGACACCGAGAAAACGAACTTTTTCAACATACAAAATCTTTACATTAAAATGGCGCCGCTGCCGGCTCTTTTCGTGAAGATTAACGGTTTTTTGTGAGTGACGCGTTGGCTTTTGGGATCCGTTCACTTGTGAACGTTATTTTTCTTGTCAAAGATTTTCAAAAATCCAAAAACATTTGAAAAATCATAAAAAGCATTTCTTTTTCAAAGTTTTGCACCAAAAATATTCTTCTTGCTTATCTATCTTTCTTTATGGATTTTTATGTCCATTGCGTCCGGTGTGGGAAACAATTATCTGGGAACAACTCTTGTCAATGGTGTACATGTGAGCAGTGTGGAAACGATATCGACTACACACAATCCGGATTTTGTCCCTTGTGCAACTCGACTAATTCATTCTTTTTGAACCCACCTCCTGTTCCCCTGTGCATCTATTGTGGAAGCGATTCTCATTGGTATGTTTCGTGCCCGGTTCAATACCCGTATAGACACGGGCAAGAACCGGGTTACAATTATGACAATGATAATAGCTATCCACAAGACGTACCTGATTTTTCTCCATAATCGTTTTGCAACAACTGTGGGGGTCCTCACGAAAGTTTTCACTGTCCTACAGGGGATCACAATTACTATAATTATACCCCTTCCAGTTTTGACCAACCCCTGCAATACCCAATTGATCATCAGCCTCGTCACGGGATGAGTTACCAAGAACCAATTGACGATCTTGCTACAGCCTTTCAAGAACAAAGAAACGATCTTGCTACAGCTTTTCAAGAGCAAACGAAAGAGCTTTTACACACGCTGCAAACTTGTATGGAGTCATTTTTACAGCAGCGAGATCAGACGAGTACTAATATCCCTGAGCATATTATTGGCCCTATAGGTAATGAGGAGAGCGATGACGATATTGAGGTTATTTTCGACGAGGAGGAATTTCTAAAGCAACACAAGACTTCTCCTATTCCTCCTTCGTCTATTGCTCCGTACTTGACTCCTTTTGGAGAAAATGACTTTCTTTGGGATGATATTCAAGCTAGTTTGGGTCCCCTTAATCATAACTCTAACGATTCTTCAACCGATTGGGCAGACGAACTTCTTACAATTGCGAAACTTCTCAAGGAAGATCCTGTCTCTCCGCCTTATCCTGAAACGGTTACTAATGATGCTCCATCATTAGCTCCACCATCTAGCGATGAAGAACCAACTCACATGCCCAAACATCCTATTCTCGAGGAGTTACCTAATCAACACTCATCTTATGAGAATTACGTTTACCACATTCGTGAGGATTTAACTTATCAACAATCCCCACAAATGAATGATGGTTTCGTACTTGAGCGTGATCTTTTCAAACGCGTTTCTACTGTCCTTATCTACAATGAACTCAACAAGATCGACGTTCATGAGGATAAATGCTTTGACCCAGGAGGTGACATAGACCATTTTATAATTGATAACCTTACGGCTTTGCCAATTGGTCAGCATCCATTATCTTTGGAGGATGACAATGTGATTCCTCTACCCACCCCACCTCCCGTCAATCTGAACTTCACTTACTTTTCTTGTATTGACAAGACCTTTTTACCATTCAAGACTTATCCTCCTGCCTCTCCTTTATTGATGTCCTCCGGGAACGAGGACAAGGTCTTTGATCCCGGTATTACATACGAGGCTTCCCCATGGACCATTTAATTCGGGGACGAGTCAGGCTCGTGACTCGGTTAATATAAACAAGCGCTTTTTGGGAGGCAACCCAATTATCTATCTATTTTCACCATAAGTGTAGGGGGAGCCCCGTGGTGTTTCTTGCTTTCTTTCTTATCATGTGCAGGGATTAGCGCTTCAAAGACACACTCTTGATGACTTTTGACGAACCGTGATTCCGTGTTCTACTTCTTCCCGGTTCTATCCTAAACTCTTTTCGATTCTCTATTTTATATTTCCTCAATATTAAAATAGGAATCTCTTTAGTTGTCTCTTCCTTAGCGAGATTTAAACAAAGTGCACAATGTCCTAAGTGTACGGGAGTTTACTCCCACATGCTTAAACATTGAGGACAATGTTTATGTTAAGTGTAGGGGGACTTCTATCGAAGTTAAGTGGCCTTTTCCTTGTATTTGTCCTCATTTTAACCGGAAAATTTGATTTTTCGACATTTTTCAAAAATTTTAATCTATTTTGGCCTAGTTGTAGTTCCCTTTATTTTTGCTATTTTTCTCTTATTTTAATAAAATGGTTTTAGCTAGTTTAGAAATCTTTGACATATTAGGCCCGTTGCGTTTATTTTGACTCAACCCGAATAGACTTATCCAAGTTTATTCTAGCTAGTATCCTTAACCATGTAGACCTTAATTGGTTTATTAGGCTAAGTGTCCACGAGTCTCATTACTTGAGATTTTAAATTGTGGAGGACGAGAAATGATAGAGTCAATTATAAGTCGGTGTTCTTGCGCAAGCTCACTTGGTGTAATTATTTGCCTATTCTCCCATCACTTGCTAATAATTTATCTGCAATAAGTAAGGTCTTACGATTTGAAAAGTTACTTAGCTTCTAGCCCAAGATCGTTTAAAAGTTGCTCGGTAATGACGAGAGTTCATAGCCAAGGCATAACTTATGAAGCGGGGCGCGAAGATTGGCGAGTCCGAAAAGGCCCTAACAAGGCATGAGGATTCAATTTTATTGCTGAAGATCCAAAGTGATGTGAAAAGCATTATTCCCTAAATCAATATGAAGGATCAAGACTCACGACGAAAAGCAATCAACTCCCATAAAGATCATGGAGAAGTCTATCCGAAAAGACCCTAACAAGGTATGAGGATAAATAGATCCAAGTCCGAAAAGGAGGCGGATCGTCATATCTCAAAATCCCAATTAGAGATTGAAGAATAATCATGAAGTCGTGGTCAACAAAGTTGGAGTACCCCTTAAAAGTCTCCAAGTGAAGAAACTCTATTACGATGAGAAGACCATTATCTCAAGAACGTCTCTCAAGATATGAAGTATGAAGTACATGCCAAATATCGGCCCGAGAAAGGTCTCAAATCGCGAACCAAGTTATGCGAAGATATGAACTTTTTGATATCCCGAGAAGCAGTTTTAAAAGATTTTGTCCTTTAGCTAACTATTGATCAAATCGTCCTACTTTGCTTTCAGCCCTAATAAACTATCGAAATAAGTCCAAAAATGCATCTTCATGATCATTCTAAGACAAAAATAAAATATAAGAGATACACCTAGGAATAAGGGAGTTTAAGCATTTAATTAAGCCATGTGTGTGAGTGTTTGAATTACTAACTTATAATAACAATGATCTCGTTTTTAAGCTTAGTTTGGGGAACGTGAAACTTGAGGGTGATAAATCTTCGCAGCACCGAAGCCCTAATGTAAGTCCTCGATCTCTTTCCAAGTTATTACCATATAAGTTATTTTCTATTCTCTTGTTTACATTAAAATTTTAATTTCTTAGTACTTTAAATTTTTTGTTTAAGTAGTACTTTAATAAGGCCAAGGTTAATTAATAATGAGAAAAGTGTAATTATGCTTTGTCACTAAGCATTGCATGAGGGCATGGCAATGGTTAAGTGTAGGGGATTTGATAGGTGTGAAAACACCCATCCTTTTACCACTTAAATCGGGCTAAAACGAGACCAAAACACGTATTTAATATCATTTGTTTGGAATTATGCGTGGTTTTTGTGTTTATTGTGTCTTCAGAGTCGACCGGATGAATATTAAAGAAAACATGGGATTGCACGGGTTTTATCGAAGAAAAGGGCTCAAGACGAAGTCTATTGTCCAAAAGGTGCAAAAGATTTGAAGTCATTGTGCCTATTTGAAGATTTATCGAAGAAAAAGTCAAAGACGGAAGTTTACTAAAAAGCCGAAGAACTCGAGTCTAATAAATAAATAATTTATAAGACGAGTTTAATTAATCCCGAGACAAAGTCGATAAAGTCGAAGAACTTAAAAGACGAGAAGACGTGAAGAAAGAAAGAAAGGGAAGGCAACACATGCACCTCCCCATTTCCTATAAATACCCTCCTAAATTCATTTAGGAGGGTTGGTTAGATTTAGTTTAGCTTAGTTTTTCTTTCATCTTTGTAGGTGATTCTAGAGAGAGAAAGTGACAGTTTCTCTCACTAGGATCCCAAATCTTTTATCTTCCTTTCTTGTTTTTAATTAAACTTTTACATTTGATAGTTGAATTCTCATTCTTAGCTTATTCTTATTCTACTTTTCTTAGCTTTTACTTGTTCTTAATCCGTATTTCTTTACAAATTTTGTTTAAGTTTTATGTTTGATTTATGAAAAGATTTGTCTTTTGGTTAATCTAAGTTTCCTACGAATCAAGCTTTGAGCTTGACATGCTTATTGGCTTAATTTGTGTCTAGCTTATTTGTTTTAAGTTTTCTTAAAAGTTTTTATATTTTAAAGTTTGCTTATTTTGTGTTTTTATAAAGTTTATGAATTTCATCTTTTAAAAGCTTTCAAATTTATGCTTATTAAGTTGTTCAAGTTTCGGTTTAGTGTGCTTATTGAAAGTGCTTATTGAGATTTTCACTTATCCCCATTTTCGGATTTATTGGTTTCCATCGCAATATAAGGGTTTTATACATTCCGACAGGCAGCCTATGTTCCATCGCAATAACCATTCTTGGTTCTACTTTGTGATGGCTTGTGTTTCATCCCCCTTATTCCGATCGGGATTGCGATCGCTCATTGCGATCGCATATTCCGACGGAGTTTAAGGTTTCTTTAAGTCGAAATGCTGCCCAATTTTCTATAGCCACTTTCCGATGAATTTTGGTACTTTAGTTATTCCGACAGTTTTTATTTTTAGACATTCCAATAGTTTAAAAAAAAAAAAAAAACAATAAATAAACAAGCTAGCAGCCAGCTAGCTCAAGCTAGCAAGCTACTAGCTAAAAAAAAACGGGAAAAGAATGTAAGCTAGCAAGCTAGCATGACATTCTTTAATCCATCGCAATGTGTAAATGTGAATCCATCGGAATGTGGTTTGTTGTGTGGGAATGTTGTTTTTTTTTTTTTTTTTTTTTTTTTTTTTTTTTTTTATTTTAAACTATTGGAATGTCTAAAAATAAAAACTGTCGGAATAACTAAAGTACCAAAATTCATCGGAAAGTGGCTATAGAAAATTGGGCAGCATTTCGACTTAAAGAAACCTTAAACTCCGTCGGAATATGCGATCGCAATGAGCGATCGCAATCCCGATCGGAATAAGGGGGATGAAACACAAGCCATCACAAAGTAGAACCAAGAATGGTTATTGCGATGGAACATAGGCTGCCTGTCGGAATGTATAAAACCCTTATATTGCGATGGAAACCAATAAATCCGAAAATGGGGATAAGTGAAAATCTCAATAAGCACTTTCAATAAGCACACTAAACCGAAACTTGAACAACTTAATAAGCATAAATTTGAAAGCTTTTAAAAGATGAAATTCATAAACTTTATAAAAACACAAAATAAGCAAACTTTAAAATATAAAAACTTTTAAGAAAACTTAAAACAAATAAGCTAGACACAAATTAAGCCAATAAGCATGTCAAGCTCAAAGCTTGATTCGTAGGAAACTTAGATTAACCAAAAGACAAATCTTTTCATAAATCAAACATAAAACTTAAACAAAATTTGTAAAGAAATACGGATTAAGAACAAGTAAAAGCTAAGAAAAGTAGAATAAGAATAAGCTAAGAATGAGAATTCAACTATCAAATGTAAAAGTTTAATTAAAAACAAGAAAGGAAGATAAAAGATTTGGGATCCTAGTGAGAGAAACTGTCACTTTCTCTCTCTAGAATCACCTACAAAGATGAAAGAAAAACTAAGCTAAACTAAATCTAACCAACCCTCCTAAATGAATTTAGGAGGGTATTTATAGGAAATGGGGAGGTGCATGTGTTGCCTTCCCTTTCTTTCTTTCTTCACGTCTTCTCGTCTTTTAAGTTCTTCGACTTTATCGACTTTGTCTCGGGATTAATTAAACTCGTCTTATAATTTATTTATTTATTAGACTCGAGTTCTTCGGCTTTTTAGTAAACTTCCGTCTTTGACTTTTTCTTTGATAAATCTTCAAATAGGCACAACGACTTCAAATCTTTTGCACCTTTTGGACAATAGACTTCGTCTTGAGCCCTTTTCTTCGATAAAACCCGTGCAATCCCATGTTTTCTTTAATATTCATCCGGTCGACTCTGAAGACACAATAAACACAAAAACCACGCATAATTCCAAACAAATGATATTAAATACGTGTTTTGGTCTCGTTTTAGCCCGATTTAAGTGGTAAAAGGATGGGTGTTTTCACACCTATCAAAGCCTTCAACTCGCTTAAGGATAAGCTAACTAAGGCACCCGTCTTGGTTACTCCTAATTGGGAGCTACCCTTTGAGTTGATGTGCGATGCTAGTGATTTTGCTATTGGAGCGGTTCTTGGACAAAGAGTGAACAAACACTTCCAACCAATCCATTACGCTAGCAAGACAATGACGGGGGCACAATTGCATTATACGACAACCGAAAAAGAGCTTTTAGCTGTTGTCTATGCTTTTGAAAAATTCCGCCCCTATCTTGTCCTTTCCACCACGATCGTGTATACCGATCATTCCGCGATGAAGTACTTGTTGACAAAGCAAGATTCCAAACCAAGAATTCTTCGCTGGGTTTTGCTGCTCCAGGAATTTAAAATCGAAATTCGCGATAAAAAAGGAGCTGAAAACCTAGCCGCGGACCATCTTAGCAGACTTGAGGATCCATACCAAGGGGATCATCTGAATAAAGAAATCAATGATTCTTTCCCCTTGGAGACCTTAATGTCTATAAACTCGAAGCCGAATGAAACCCCGTGGTTTGCGGACTTTGCAAACTACTTGGCGGGTGGAATTCTCAAGGAAGGGTTGACGTCCCAACAAAAGAAAAAGTTCTTCACCGACATCAAGACTTACTTTTGGGACGACCCTTACCTATTCAAACAATGTGCTGACCTGATTATCCACCGTTGTGTTGATGGACCGGCAGCGTCTGAAATCCTTAATGCTTGCCACAAAGGACCCACCGGTGGTCACTTTGGTCCCAACTACACCGCTAAAAAAGTATTTGATTCGGGATTTTATTGGCCCTCCATTTATCGTGACGCTCACGATATGGTTAAAAGATGTGATGTTTGCCAAAAACAAGGCAAGATCACACATAAAGACGAGATGCCTCAGAATTTCATTCAGGAATGTGAAATCTTTGATGTTTGGGGTATCGACTTTATGGGGCAATTCCCTTCATCTAAAGGAAACAAATACATCCTTGTAGCCGTTGACTACGTTTCAAAGTGGGTTGAAGCCAAAGCTTTACCTACTAATGACGCAAGGGTGGTTTGTAACTTTTTGAAAGCTTTATTCGCTAGATTCGGTGTGCCTCGTGCCATTATTAGTGATCGTGGGACTCACTTCTACAATGACCAATTTGCTAGAGTCATGGCTAAGTACGGTGTAAATCATCGTCTTTCCACAGCCTACCACCCACAAACTAATGGCCAGGCTGAAATATCCAACCGAGGACTTAAGCGAATTCTTGAAAGAACTGTGGGAGAGCATCGTGCCGCATGGGCTGATAAACTTGATGATGCTTTGTGGGCTTTCTGTACTGCTTACAAGACCCCGATCGGCTGTACGCCTTATCGTCTTGTGTACGGGAAAGCGTGCCACCTCCCCATTGAGTTGGAGCACAAGGCTTACTGGGCCTTGAAGTGGGATAATTTTGACATTAACAAAGCCGGTGACCTACGCAAGATCCAACTCAATGAGCTCAATGAACTTCGGAATGAGGCTTATGAAAACTCTTTAATCTATAAGGAAAGGACTAAGCTCATTCACGACTCTAAGATCAAAAACCGAGAGTTCCATGTTGGAGACAAAGTCTTACTTTTTAACTCTCGGTTGAAAATCTTTTCGGGCAAGCTCAAATCTCGTTGGTCCGGCCCATTCACCATCGCCCAAATTTTTCCATATGGTACTCTCGAGCTCGCTCAACCTAATGGACCTAATTTTAAGGTGAATGGCCAACGAGTGAAGTTGTACTTTGGTGAGGACACCTCTCAGGAGGTGATTCCATCCCTCACCACGTTCCCCATGAACTAATTTTGGGTCGAGTCAGGCTCGTGACTCGGTTATCAAAAACAAGCGCTCCTCGGGAGGCAGCCCGAGTATCTATCCCTTTAACCCCCTAAGTGTAGGGGAGGACCTATTTTGGTCGTTTGTGTTTGTGTGGTGATGTGATTACAGGGATAAGTGCACTCTTGGAAACTTTGAAGAACCGTGCTCCCGTGTTATCCGAAATCCGGTTCTATCTTTCAACTATCGTGATTCAATTTTCTTCATACTCACATTTGAAATTGATCACTTTAGTCGTCTCTTCCTTAACTCGAGTTAACCAACGTGCACAATGTCATAAGTATAGGGGAGACTTTTCCCACATGCTTAAACATTGAGGACAATGTTTATCTTAAGTGTAGGGGGGACTTCTATCGAAGTTTTAAGTGGACTTTTCCATGAAAATGCCTTCATTTAACCGGAAAATCCTATTTTTCAACATTTTTCAAATTTTTTATTAACTTTGGCCATTTAGTCGTAATTTTTAAATTTTTATCGTTGCTTTCATATGTATATATCCCGCAATAAAATCAAAAATATTAATAAAGTGGTGTAGCTAGTTTAGAAATCTTTGACATATTAGGCCCGTTGCGTTTATTTTGACTCAACCCGAATAGACTTATCCAAGTTTATTCTAGCTAGTATCCTTAACCATGTAGACCTTAATTGGTTTATTAGGCTAAGTATCCACGAGTCTCATTACTTGAGATTTTAAATTGTGGAGGACGAGAAATGATAGAGTCAATTATAAGTCGGTATTCTTGCACAAACTCACTTGGTGTAATTATTTGCCTATTCTCCCATCACTTGCTAATAACTTATCTGCAATAAGTAAGGTCGTACGATTTGAAAAGTTACTTAGCTTCTAGCCCAAGATCGTTTAAAAGTTGCTCGGTAATGACGAGAGTTCATAGCCAAGGCATAACTTATGAAGCGGGGCGCGAAGATTGGCGAGTCCGAAAAGGCCCTAACAAGGCATGAGGATTCAATTTTATTGCTGAAGATCCAAAGTGATGTGAAAAACATTATTCCTAAAGTCAATATGAAGGATCAAGACTCACGACGAAAAGCAATCAACTCCCATAAAGATCATGGAGAAGTCTATCCGAAAAGACCCTAACAAGGTATGAGGATAAATAGATCCAAGTCCGAAAAGGAGGCGGATCGTTGTATCTCAAAATCCCAATTAGAGATTGAAGAAATAATCATGAAGTCGTGGTCAACAAAGTTGGAGTACCCCTCAAAAGTCTCCAAGTGAAGAAACTCTATTATGATGAGAAGACCATTATCTCAAGAACGTCTCTCGAAGATATGAAGTATGAAGTACATGCCAAATATCGGCCCGAGAAAGGTCTCAAATCGTGAACCAAGTTATGCCAAGATATGAACTTTTTGATATCCCGAGAAGCAGTTTTAAGAGATTTTGTCCTTTAGCTAACTATTGATCAAATCGTCCTACTTTGCTTTCAGCCTAAATAAACTATCGAAATAAGTCCAAAAATGCATCTTCATGATCATTCTAAGACAAAAATAAAATATAAGAGATACGCCTAGGAATAAGGGAGTCTAAGCATTTAATTAAGCCATGTGTGTGAGTGTTTGATTTACTAACTTATAATAACAATGATCTCGTTTCTAAGCTTAGTTTGGGGAACGTGAAACTTGAGGGTGATAAATCTTCGCAGCACCAAAGCCCTAATGTAAGTCCTTGATTTCTTTACAAGTTATTTCCATCCTTTTGTTTATTTTAAAGTTTTAAGTTCTCTTAGTATTTTAATTGTTGTTTAGTAGAATTTAAATAAGGCCAAGGTTGATTGATTATGAGAAAAATGTAAAATTGCTTTATCACTAAGCATTGCATGAGGGCATGGCAATGGTTAAGTGTAGGGGATTTGATAGGTGTGTAAACACCCATCCTTTTACCACTTAATTCTGGCTAAAACAAGACCAAAACACGTATTTAATATCATTTGTTTGGAATTATACGTGGTTTTTGTGTTTGTTGTGTTTTCAGAGCTAACCGGATGAATATTAAAGAAAACATGGGATTGCACGGGTTTTATCAAGGAAAAAGACCAAAGACGAAGTCTATTGTCCAAGAGATGCAAAAGATTTGAAGTCAATGGGCCTATTTGAAGATTTATCGAAGAAAAGGACCAAAGATGGAAGATTTACATATGTCGAAGAAACTCAAGTCTATTTAACGAAGAAATTAAAAGGCGAGTTGAATTTAATCGACAACAAATCCCGAATCAGAATCGAAAACGTCAACTTTTCTGAAAAGACGAGAAGACAAGAAGAAAGGGAGCAAGCCCACTCACCAACCAACCACTAGGACTATAAATAGGGTTTTCCTTCACATTTTAGGGAGTTAGCTTTCATTTTTTCCTTTTCCTAGTTTCTTAGTATCGGTTCATCACCAACACCATTAGGGTGTTTGGTGATTTTTCATTTTTCTTTCAATCTTGTAAGTGTTTAATCTTTACTCTTGTTACCTTTACATTAATCCTTTAATTCCATCTTTTCATTCATCTTGTTCATCTCCATTTTTATTCAAAGTTCTTAAGTTTTTATTTGATTCAAGTTTGATCTTAAAAAGTTGTTGATTTAGTGTTTTTATTGGTGGAATTTGTTACTTATGGTATTTAAATGATTTGTGTTTAATTTGGCAAAACCTTTTTACTTATTTAGTTTGATTTTGGATTGATTCGAGTCCCCTGTTTTGCTGTTACTGTTACTGTTCTTGATTCTCAGGACTTTCCGAACTGAACCAATATTCCGAATAGGCGAATTCCCATTTCCCTTATTCGGAATTTTGGATATTCCGATTAGGGGTTTTTACTTTTCTTTTACTCGGAATATTTTCAATATTCCGCATAGCCAGCTTCTTCATTTCCTTACTCGGAATATTTTTCCGAATAGACCATATTTTCCGAATTGAGCATTTTATTCCGAATAGAGCCTTGTTTTCCGCATAGACCATATTTTCCGAATAGGCAACATTTTCCGAATAGAACTTGTTTTCGCATAGACCATACTTTTCCGCATAAGCATAATATTCCGAATAGGCAATGTTTTCCGCATAGACCCCTTTTATTCCGCATAGCACTAATTTTCCGCTTAGGCATTTATTCCGCATAGGATTGTGTTTTTCCGTATAGGATTTATTCCGCGTAGGATACTTTTTCAGTAGGGTATTTTTCAGTTTTAATTCAAGTGTTGCTTTTTAATTGTTGATTGTTTCAAGTTTAAGTCTTTCTTTATTCATTTCCCTGTTTAGTAGATTAGAAAACTAAACCTCCTTTTTGTCACCAAGAACAAATCATTTCACTTTTAACTGAGATCAATTCGAGAGGATACCGAGAATTAATCTGAACCCTAGCAAAAACATGTATCACCTCCCCCACATGGAGACTATAACCAAATGCATCCATTCAACTAAGATAGACTTCATTTGTAAAATTATTTATGTGAGTTATTTATGTGAGTTAAGAGTGGATGTAGCATTGCTCTATATTATTTTCTCTTACTAGCCCATTTAATATATATAAGAATATATGACCCAACACAACTCAAACAACCTATTTCTACCATTTGCCTCCTCCCTAGTTCATCCTCTTACCACAAGGATAAAAAACAAAAAAAAGCATTAAATACAAACACAAAGACACCCCTTCTAAAACAAAGAAGAAAAAAAAAGACAAATATAAAGCGCGGCATAAGACAGCAAAGATACGGTATGATGCCTCGCGTCGTGTCGTCGCGTTTTCTCGAAACATCTCGATTGACTTTACATTCCAAAACACGTGACTCGATAATATGGTTGGCGTTTTCGTTTAGCAACATGGTGAAAACGCAAGACACGACGCACCGTATACTGTCCCAACAAAATAAAATTAATCAAAAGTTAGAACAAAACTTTCACAAATAATATTTTAGAGAATCAGCGGCATGTCAACGATTCATTGCAGTAAAATGTGATGGACCATTACTAAAAGTCTAAACGTAGATAAGTATTAAGTATTTCACATGACTTTGTATTATACAATTGTCAAAAGAGTATTATACACATGACTTCCTATAAATATATGTTTTTTTTTTTATTTTTACATATTGATCTAGTAAAATACATAGTAACTTTAAAAATAGGATGTTAAGAAATAAACTAGTTTTAAAACATGGGTATCTAAAAAAGATATGCATTCATAATAGCTATAGATATTTCTTAAAACCTATCTCATGTGGACTGGTAGACTACAGATGAACCTATGATATTGCTATAGGCTAAGTACAAATATGGACACAAGTATACTACATGGTCTTTTATTCAGACTTTTTTTTTCAAAATTTCAAAAAGAGACTTCTACTTTTGATCAACTGATCTACCTACTTAATATTTTGCCACGTGTCCAACTGATCAACTTTTTTTATTCACAAATATAATTTAAATTACAAATATACCCTCATTTTTATCTTTTTATTCACACCCTTACCACTCCATCACCACCACCACTACCAACCTACCACTTCATCACTGCCACCACTACTAACCTACCACTGGTGATCCACCACCACCACTATCGATGATTTAAAAAAAATGCCTTCAACAGGACCACAAAGATCCAATGGTTACACCTTCCTGAATTTTATCACCCATTAAAATTTTCTTGCTCAGATCTTTGATCACGAAGGCAAGATTATCCAATGGTTTGAGTAGCAACGTCGAAATTTTTTTTAACACGAAGGCTAGATTATCCAAACCTGATAACTCCAACAAGTCATGGAATCTGTCCAAAGAAACTTGGACTTTACACCATCTCATAGATTCTCAAATAGATTTTACCATCTTGGACTTTATGATAACACAGTTTGAGAATTCATAATAATGCACAAAAGGAACATAAAAACAAGGTGAAGGTCAGTTGCTTTGCCAACCAAGTTTGTTTTAGTTGGCAAGCTATTCTGAATCAATCTCTAAAAGAAAATATTCATCAAATCGTTCCATAAAGTTGTTAGGATCAAATTGTGAAAATTCTAACGAGTCAATAAAAGATCTTAAAATGGATACCGAGAATGAACCACTAGTAACCAAAGACCACGTTGATCTGACCATTAAGGCATCAACTCCATCATTTAAAGATAAATCCATAATCACAGTGTCAAAATTTGTTAGCTCATGTACTACTCTACCGAAGAACAAATCTCTCCTCCAGTGATCACTATTTTGCAAACTAGTCGACACTGTACCCATGTTTACCCAAAGGAACTCTTTATCATGTTTAGCCAGCAAAGGGTTTAGATAGTAGCTAATAATTAAAATTAAACTCCTATTGTTTTTGAAGATAGCCACAAAACAAGTATCTTCATTTTAACATCTTTATTAATAGATGCTCAAAGATCTGAGTAAGAAAATTTTAATGGGTGATAAAATTTATGATGATTGATAGGGTGGTGATGATGAAGTGGTAGATTGGTAGTGGTGGTGGTGATGATGAAGTGGTAGATTAGTAGTGGTGGTGATGAAGTGGTAAGGTGGAAGAAAAAAGATAAAGATAAGGGTATATTCGTAATTTAAATTATATTTGTGAAAAAAAAGTTGATCAGTTGGACACCAGACAAAATATTAAGTAGGTAGAATAATTGATCATAAGTACGTGTCTCTTTTTAGAATTTTAAAAAAAAAGTCTGGGTAGGAGACCATACATGTACTTGTTGTCCATAGTGGTACTTAGCCTTATTGCTATTATTTCTTTTATAAACAGGGTGGTCATGATTTTACAACTCTATATAAATAGAAAGTCCAATCCGATTAATATTTGTGAATATGTTTTTTTTAATCCTTGCATGTTGGTTTAGTAATACTATAGTAACTTCGAAAATGAGAGTGCTAAGAAATAAGGGTCCGTTTGGTTTTAAATCGGGTTTCGCTTTGGATGCTAGTTTATAAAGTGAGTGGTTTAGGATTGGGTAGCATTAGGGATGAGCACGGTATCGGTACCGCACCGATCCCGTACCGAATTATTGGTACCGATTTTTTCTCGTGCATAAATTAATGGTACCGGTACCGTACCGAACGGGATTCGGATATCGGTACCGGTACCGAAAAATCGAGATTTTCTCGTTATTTTTCGAGAATTTCCCGATTTGGTACCGGTCCCGTACCGAATTAGTGGTACTGAATTTTTTTCACATTATTTCGTAGCACCGGTATCGTACCGAACGAGATTCGGGTACCAGGAATCGGTACGGTTCCGGTTCGGTTTTGGGATTCGGGATGAAATGCTCATCCCTAGGTAGTGTTAAATGAAAAAGTAATGTTTCTTTAAAATTTTAGGTTTACATTTTGATTTGATGTATGAGAGAAAATATATATTATTGAATGTACCAATAATTATTTAATATTAAATAAAAACATGTTTTGTAGCACGTGTCTCCATTAAGGTCCACACTGGGCGCATTAGAAATAATATTACTAGTATTCGGTTGTTCCTTGTGTGTCTTAGTGTAGGGCTCAAGCAGCTCAGATACTCTTCCTCCTGATTAGACATATTATAGATATCATTATTATCGAAGTTTAGGTGTACCTCGGAGGGGCCATCTGAATCATAGACGGGAGCATTGTCAGCATAAATTCTCGAGGTTGATGCTTGCTTCAAGTTTTACATCAAGACATAGTTTGCATTCACCTCTTCTTCCTTATCATATTCTGCTGCAGATGCAATAAGATCAAATGCTTTAGCCTGAAGTGGAATTCTTGCATCTTCCTTTTGTGCTATGAGAAGCTGAGTCTGGAGATAAGCAACATCCCTCTTCTTTTTGGCAGTGCATTCACGAGCATAATGACCATAACCTCTGCAATTGTAGCACTGAATTTCACGATTGTTATTCCCATTACCAATACCAGTGATTTCATCCCTTGCGGCCATTATATTTCCCATCTGATTACAAATCTCTGGCACAACAATTAACCCATTATGATTTCCCACATTCCGAACCCCCTAATTCGGACCATGGTTTTGTCCAAAATAATTTCCGACATTCCTACCAATCTGCCATGCATTTGTTGAAACTGATTCCATGTGTTCCTTCCAATTATCAATTAATGATTTTGATTCACATTTGTTATTGGTTGAGCAATTTGCATGTTTTGAGTGTTCGAGGAAAATTCGCTGATTGTTGTTAGTTGGGTTAATGGTGAATTCGAATGCCTTTAAAGAAGTGTTAACCCCGTATTTATCGCATGAATGGGATTTGTGATGTCGTCAAGGCAATCCATTGGTTGTTGTAAGTAGTTCTAAGCAGCTGAGAGTTGATAACCATAAGTGGTGATTTGTTGTTGTTGTATAATGAAGTTACTCGAGGATGGTTGATTATAAGGTACCTTGGGATATGAAAGAGGTGAAGGAGAGTTTTCCATGAAAGCTAATGGATCTTATGTTTTTGCAAGTCGTTCTACCCTAACTTCATTAGCCTCAACTTGATTCATCTTCAAGTAATGATACAATTGAGAGTAGCCTACACCATGAAGATCCTTAGTTTGATTGACGAGTGTGACATATCTTGACCATTCAGATGGAAGATTATCAAGGAATTTGATGTTGGCAGCAATTGGTGCAGGTTCATGAAGATTTCTTCTAAGATGATTCATGAGTTCTGAGAACCAATGATAGTAAGGTTCAAGTTGTTCCCCTTTAACAGAAACAAACTTCTCCCATTCACGAAGCCTTAGTCTCTTTTTTCTGTAGAACAATTTCACTTCCCTTCATCATTTTCTGAATTCTGAGCCGCATCTCGTGGGAGGTTTGATAACTTTCGACTGCAACATAAACATCTTCGGGAAGTCCCTTAAGAATGACTTGAATAGCTTGATCATAAGTGTCAGGTTGTTTACATTCATTCTTAGTTAATTCTTCATCCGCCTGCACATGACTAGAATCGACCACTGGGGTAGGACTCGTAGGATCATCGGGCATAGTAATTGTTCGTCTCACATACGGACCCATTTCGATAGATTTCATGATCATCTTACCTAACGGTTTACACTTTGCGTAACAAACAAGAAGACAACTAGCCCAAGTGATGTAGGTCTCTTTGTTAAGCATGGGAGGACGATTCTCAGTACCCGCATCATAAATGTCTTATTGAGAAGTCAGTGTAATTGTCGTGTGTATACTAGGATCACAATTCATAGAAAGGCGACGTTAAAGCGTGGATTTACAGTTTCTCGGATATAAACGACAAATTTTTTCCAAAAAAAGCGTATTACTAAAATTGAAATTAAACTAAAAATGGCCTAAAAATACTATAGAAAAATTTTGGTTTTACTTGACCTAAATATTTTAAATCTTTTTTTAGACATGATCTACTGAACTTAGTGGTGAGGGTCTTGAGGTCTCAAAATTTACAAGGCTAAAAGTCTACTTCACAAAAAAATAATTCGCCTATGAGAAAATAAATCGCTTACGTGTGAATAACTCGCCTGACCAAATAACTCGCCTATGTAAATTTAATTCGGCTGGTTACTTAATTCGCCTATTTTGGAAAAAAAACCAATTACGAAGGCTTGATTTTACGTTAATTATCTTGTAGACAAGTATATCACATACTCGTTAATTCGGTTACACAATATTAATTTGCATGTTTTCCTTCGCGAAATAACTCGCCTGATGTTTGAAGCGTAATAACTCGCCGGATACAAAATTAATTCGCCTGCTACATAAATAATTCGCCTACCAAGCAAACTAAAAAAATCCCGAAATCCAAAGTTTCAAAGACGAAAAAATTTGCAATTTTTGAAGATTTTGAGAGAAAAGACTTGTACTTTTGGGTAACCTAAGCCATAATACACCGTAAAAATCCAGACTTTATGATTTTGAAGCCAAAAATTTAACACCACGAAAATGAGAAAAAACCAAAATTCGAGCCACAAAAACTTGATGTTTTCGATGATTCAATGAACTTAAACCACGAAAAAACTACCAATCTATGAATCCTTTGGCGAATGATACCACTTATAAGACTCAATATCACGCATACTATATGTATGTCGCGAGTAATAGGTGTATAAAGATTGATATACATGAAATAGAAATAAGATGAAGATGAAAACCAAAGACTAAACAAAAAAAAGATTAGATTAAGAAGAGAGAAATAAATAAAAAAAAAGTGGTTAATTTCGAAAGAAACACATAGTTATTTTTCTCTCTAAAGCCAAACAAATAAAAAACACACACACAAATGAGCAGGTGGAGACCTTTTTGTTGGTCCCTTGTAATTCGTTATTACTTATTAACTTAAGTAATAACTCTTTACTTCGACTCAGGTGTGTTATTTTAACAATAGATAAGAACTATGAAAGATTAAAACAACAATACCAATATACTTTTCAGCGTATAGACTTTTATTATAATCAAATAAAGAATCTATAACCCACTTTGTTTGCAGAATAACAAAATGGTTGAATGAAAATGGGTTTTGATCTCCTCTACTTAAACGTCTAACCAAGCTTAAAGTCTAAGCTCCAATCTAAACGTTCATATGCATCTTGGCTATATACTTTAGTTGGTATCGAGAGAGAAAGGATTTCTAGAGTTTAAGCTCTTGTATTGGTTAACCCTTTCTCTCCCAATGTACACTTCTTATATAGGCAGTGTAAACTAGAGTTTGCATTTTGCATGTTTCAATGCATAGGTTTGTCCAGTGGGTGGTTGATGTTATGCTAGATAAACAGTACAAAGTACATATTAAACTATTCTAGAAAAGATAAAGGTTGTACTTATATCTAAGTATACAAGCAACCTACTTTGACTTAAAGTTATCTTTTTCCGCCTAATGCAAACCATCAGAATACTGAAGAGTCTTCAGTATCCTAGAGGATATCAACATCATTCAGTTTGGTATTGTCAAACCAAACTGAACTAAAAGCCCTTCTTCAGTCCTTGTTCTTCAGCAACTAGACCGCCTAGTATTTGAAGTGAATACTCCTTTGTCTTCTAAGTTCACTGGAAGGGGAGTGCTGAACTTTCTTTAGCTATAAAGTCTTCAGTAGGAACTTTGTTCCTCTGGTCATCCTTCAGCAGACGGGCCTTACTGCTGTGCATGAAACACTTAGGGGGATTTTATATTCAAATCCTAGAGTTGCTTCACGGTCAGTAAATACTGATCCGACAATCTCCCCCTATTTGGATATACAAATAGCCTAAGTCTAATGTCAGTAGTAAGTGAGCTTAACAACTTCTTCTTACTTGCACTAAATAATTAATAACTTATAAACATCAGATAATCATTAATTTATGAAACATTACAACTACAACAAAAATATTACAAATGATTATTTAGTTTTCCTTTGACTTAACTTCTTTAATGACATGGGTCTGTACTGATGGATCAGAGTTTTTGATGCCCAGTATTGATAGTAAGCACATGTTGAAGGTTTTTGCAACTTCAGTGAGTCCTGGACCACCATGGTGAGCAAAGAAGATTTTCTAAATGTTTCCAAGAAATTCATTGTTTAGATCATCAAGATCACTAATTCCCACAAAATCTTGTCGTTCACGATGGTTGAACATTATCATTCCCAATTCTGGTTCTTCTAACACATGTCCAGGGAGATGATTTTAAAACTAAACAAGATCTTTGTATTTCTTGGTGGATAAAGATGTAACCCACTCCAGGTTGAACCAGATTGGCTCTCTTGTTCAGTTCCAGAATTGGATCTTGATCCTCCTGTGAGATTTGGTTGCTGATGTTCAGATGCTGACCAAGCCTTTCATGATTTCTCATAAAGTGTTCAATTCTTGTGCGAACCTCTTCCTATCTCTTGGATTTTTTCTTTTCAATGTTTCTGCTCATCTCTAGCCATTCAGTATAGGAGAGCTCCTTCCCTTGGAAGTCATCTATGATCTCATCAGACCCATCAGCCCTATAGAACTTCAGATTGATATCTCCCTTGTAAGTCATCATGTCAACGTTTGTGATTTCTGAGAGACATCTTCTGTTCAACCTTGCTATACAAAACTTTTCGTATAACATCTTTTTCTTTAAGAGGCCTTCAACCTCAGGTTTTCCAATTCTTTCATATAAGCTCATCTTCAGATCTCTGAGCTTTTCTTCATTTTGAAGCTTGTGAATTTTATCAAGTTCTTCTTGAGTGGCCAGCCCTGACTTGATAATTCTTTCATCTAGTGTGAATTCACCTTTGCTTTTGGATTTGATGGGAGGTGACCCACTTTCAGATGACTCATTGCTGGTGGTAAGACCATCAACATGAGTGTCCTTAGCTAAAGACTCCCCCTTATTCTTAGTTGGACTTTCTTCACTAAAGGGTGACACATACATAAATGGTTATTTTTGGGCCTTCTTCTGTACATGTTTCTTAAAGAGCTGCTGAATAGTGACTTTCTCCCCCTCAGCAGAAGAGTGCCCTGCAACTTCTGATGAACCCCCAGCAGGTAAACATGCACATAGGTAGTCTAAGGTAGATGATACCTTGGTCAACATTGCTAGAACATTTGCAAGAGCATTCAATTTCAGTTGAACTTCATCTGATAAGTTCAGTTTTTGTTGTTCCAGCAGTCCCACCCTATCCTTGAATTCAACAGGAAGCTCAAAAGATGTAGTATTAATGGAGTCCACGAGGGAGGTGATCTCTTGCTTGAAAGAAGTAGTAGTGGCCACATCCTTCACTAATGTCTTTAGTGCAGTAAGGATTGCATCTTTGATCTGTTCAGCAGTGGGAGGAACTAGCCTTGCTTTAAGAGTAACTAGTTCAGCATCAGAAATAGCCTTCTTCTCCTTGAGCTTGGTCACCTGTGATTGTAGAACCAACACCTGATTTGTTAGTTCATTTACCTTAATGGTTCTGGGGGGATAGAGGTTTGGAAGTTTGATCAGCAATGTCATCTTCAGATTCACTATCATCCAGGTTTACTGGGCTCTTTCACTCAACCCCAACTCCTTCTCCAATTCATCAGCAGACATGCTGAATATAAATGTAGGCAAGTGTCCCCCCTTGGCGCCAGTGGAGAGAGGCACTTCCTTGATTGTCTGCTGATCGCCACCTTTAGTGTGCTGGTCAGTTTCAAGTCCTTCACCACCAGGGTTGGTTTTACCTGATGGATCCTAAGAAAGAGTCCCTGATGAGTTAAAATCAATGATAATGTTTTTGGTTTCTTCAGTAGGACCCTGTTGTGAGGGAACTACATCATGAGAAACAGAAGGGCCAGGATTAGCTTCAGCTGTTGTATTTGCTGACGCCTCATGCCCTGATGCAGAATCAGAGTGACAAATGATAGAGATTGGTAATGAAATTTGAGATGTATTCAGATTTAAATTGCTTACCAATGCTGACTCCACTCTATTGAGCTGAGGGTGCGCTCTATCTTTACCCTTCTCTCCTAAAGAAGTTGAGAAATGGGTTGCATTCAGGGCCTCTTGATGCATGCCACCTTCAGCAGAGACTGAAAGAGGCGGCTGGCTTGGGTTCTGGTCCTTGGCCGAGGACTTTTGTTTCTTCGAAGCATGGCCTTTGGAATCATCAGAACACTTCTTTGATGAAGATTTTGTGGGGTGCCTCCTTTTCTTAGACTCACGTCTACACTTAAGAGTATTCACAGATGTGCTCTTTTAACGTGGTCCAGAAGAAGCTCCAGACTTTGTGCCTGTCAGATCCCCTTCTCCAGTTAGAGGATTGTCTTGTGGAGCTTTAAACACTATTGGAGCATTTGCTGAGCAAATGTCCAGCATGGACTGTGTGAAAGGAGGTTCAGTTGTGCTGACTGGAATGTTCCAGGGATTGGTATCAAAGATTTGAAAAACTAGTTTAACTCCTTGGTTCTTTGAATACTCTTCACCAAATTGGTCAGCAAAAATGAGGGATAAAAATTTCGTGTCAACCACATTCTTTTCGCTAGTTTTCTTCTCCATTTTTTCATGGAGATCTTCAAAGATTAATTTTACGAAATCAGCTTTTATGCCCTTTGCAAGACAATACAAAACCAGGGCATCCTTTTGGTTGATTTGATCAAACCCACCAGTTTTCCCACCCAGACACTCAATTAAGATGGACATCAAAAGTTTCCACTTAGGTGGTAAACAGCTTCTCTTCAACCCCCATTTATCACCAATCTCTTCAGGGTATCCAATTTCTTTAAAAAACGATTTGACAACAGAGAGATCAGTGGGTACAGCCTCATACTCACTAGAGTCCTCCAAATAGTTTAACCCTAAAACCCTTCTAAACAGCTTTAAACTTATTTTCCTATGAATACCTAAAGTTGTAGACACAAACTCAATAGATTTCTTGTTCTTTGACCCTTGTGCTGTGAACCAAAATTCTTTTAACACATTTTCAAACATAACCCCTGGATCCTTGAACAAGGCATCACGAATCACACATTTAGATAAAAAGTTTAGTACTTGCTTTCCGGGTTCAGATGATAGGCTTTCTGGTTTGATCAAGGTGATGTTGTTGGGTTTAAAGAATATATCCTCAATGGAATAGTTAACATGGATGGAAGGATTGAGGGTGATCTCAATCTCTCATGGTTGTGAAGAAGATTCAGCAGCCATTGATGTTTGTTGTGTGTGTTTTCTTTTGAAAGAGAGAGAGTTGTGTGTGTTTTTTGAAAGCTTTTGCAAATGATATGAATCTTCATTCTTCAAAAGATATATGTAAACACTTTTTGAACTGATTTGTCAAAGTTTGTAAAACATTTGAAAAGAGAATGAAACTTTTAGGGTTTCTTTTGAACAAATAGCACAAACTCTCTCATTAATGTTCTGAAAAAAGGTGATGATTTTCTGTTGCTTTGAACAGTGAAACGCCTCATTGTGTCAGAAAGTTGTTGACTGTGTTAAACACGTAACTATTCATGCATTTAGTGAGAATTTCCCTTCATTTTTCGCATAATAAATAGAAAAAATGTATTTTTAGTGCATATATCGTTTATATTTGTTATTTATTATTGTAGGTACGGATATCAAGGAAAGGAACAAAAATCAAGCCAAAGAGCCAAAATCGGGCACGAGAAATGGAAAGAGCACGAAAAATCGCGACCGACGATGCCTTCATCTATGATTGGGCCAACCCGACACCATTTATATGGATTGGACTGACCCGGTATTAGTTAAATGGTCCTCAAGTATACACAAGCCCAACTTCACGCCCGAGTCCAGCCCAACACGTCATCTCATCTACACACGTTATAAAGATTAGATCGAGATCAGATCAGAGATTCTTTCCATCTATTTTTTTTTTCTTTTTAGTCTTAGGTAGCATTAGTCTATAAAACTTCTTTCTCTTCTTTTGTTCGTTTCTTTCCTTTTCGTTATTTTCATTCTTCCAACAAAGAAACAAAATTAGAATTATATTAAAGCTTTATTTCCTTTTCATCCTTGTACTAAACTATTTCGATCTGATGGATTTGGTTCATGAAATAATATATTCGTAGCATGTGAATTCGGTTTTATCTCAGATTTGAATGTTTGGATTTGTAGTTTGTTGATTTTTGGTAGTTTATGGTGGAGTTCGATTTCGGTTCGGGTGTGATAAAGGGTTTATATTTGTGGTTTGTGTTCTATAGTTTTACTTCTTGATTATAATGAATTTTCTGTTTTATACCATAGCTTGATCTACTTCTTATTTTTCTTGTTCTTGATTTTGGTTCGCCTCTGTCTGATCAAATGAGCTCGATCTGTAGCTTATTTTTGTTTGTCTTATTAGGACAGTAAGGTTAGCTTATATATAGTTGTAGAAGCTATTTGTTCTTTTTACAAAAGAAGATAATTAAGTTGGACTGCTAGAGTAGTTTATATGTAGAAAAAAAACAGGTATAACTGTTGTCGAAGATTGGTTTCAAAGTAAGAAAAAGATTTTAAAAATTAATCAGAAAAAAAGTAGTCGATGGGGTTCAAACCCTCGCTTACTTGCCGCAAAACATTTAGTGTTACCACTTTGCTATTACTATCAGTTTGTTCTTTATTCCCTTATATAATTAATATAGGCAGTTTCATTTAGTTTATTTGGATAATAAGTATTTAGTCTAAGCTATTTCAATTTATATGCTTAAAATATTATTTTTTTTCAAAAGGTTTAAATGTAGTTTTATTAAAAAGTTTAATAAAACTTCGATTTAAATAAAAATAGTTCTTTTAAAATTTTAAATGTCATTTAGCTTAATCATCGTTAACCGTTTTATATCTTTTGATCTCGACGTATCGGTTCATCACTTTTGGAGAGGATCTTTATGGGTCTTTTAGCTAAATTAGTATCTAAAGTTAAAGCTCGATTGTTTTTATCTCGTTAGTTAATTGATAAAATTGACAACTTTATCCGCTAATTAGTTCGATAATTATTTTGAAAGTAATAAACTTTTGATTTAATTTAGTTATTAGATCGGGTGATTAATTTTTCGTCTCCGGTTCGTCAATACAGTTCTATTCTCTTATCTCTTTCCTTGTTTTTATTTCATTAGCTTAAATATAATTGTTATTGTTGCCTTGTTAATGTTTACCTTTAATGTCGTGATTTGAGTAGTTTTGATTATAGTTGTTTAGTAGCATCTTTATTGTCATTATTATTATTTTAGATATCTCTCACTTTATCATTGTAGTTTAATTTTCATTCCTATCGCTTTTATATATTTTAATATTTAGTCGTTAAATTTAGCAGTTTTAAATATAAAAATCAAAATCTCTTTCATTCGAGCATCAAACTTTAGACATAAACGCGGATTTCTATTCACACTTCGCCAGAAACTACGATAACCTTTCGGGTGTACGAAAACGACTCAATCAAATGGCGTCGCTGCCGGGGAAGGGTGTAGCGATATTTGAATTGTGTTTTTAGTTAGTGACTTGAAAATCCTTTCACTTTGAAAGTTTATTTTACGTATATATATATATAATATTTAAAAATCCAAAAAAATATATAAAATTTATAAAAAGCAAAATATTTTCTTATTTTATCTTCTATTCTTTATTACTATATATATCATAAAAAAAATAAAAAAATAAAAAAAAAATTCCAAAAATATCTTCTTTCGTCTTAATTTTTCTTTTAGCTATAAATTATATGTATGATATATAGTTTTATATAGTATATTATATTATACAATTTTCTTTTTATTATTTTATTATTTTAATAAAAAAAGGTTTCAAAAATATTATTCTTTATCTTCTATTGTGTTTAATTCTTTTTCTCAACCCCTCTTATTTTTAATTCTTCATGGATTCGTATTGTATAGGGTGTGGGAGACCATTGTCTGGTAGTCAATCATGTCAATGGTGTTCATGTGAGCGGTGCGGAAGAGATCTCCCAAATTCACAATTTGGACATTGTCTATTTTGCAATTCGATCAATTCGTACTTCACCTCTAATGACACTATCTCAGCCTCTTACATTTATGGGGATCCTTATCCACAATAGGGGCGCCGGGTTTTTCTCAATATCCGTGTTGCAACAATTGTGGGGGGCCTCATGACACTTTTCCTTGTCAACCGACGAATTATTATGAGCCCGATCCGTGCTATAATTCCGGTTTTCATAATTTTGAGCCCCCACATTACACCCTCGATCATCAAGCTTCTTTTGGAATGAGTGACGAACTACGAGCCACTATTTCAAGTGAACTTCTAAAAGTTCGTGAAGGTTTAATTTGACTTAGCGAAAAACCGGTAGAGGAAAAGCGACAAGAGCAAGTATCTAGTGCTTATACCTCTACGCCTCGTGTGATTCCTTATTGTTATGATGACGACGAGGAAAATATTTACGATCTCAATGCACCATGTGAGACTACCACTCATATTCTTGATTCTTCGACTACGGAGACCGATGCCTCTCTCATCATGGGGGATAAGGGTCTTATCACTGTTCCTTGTGATGAGATTCTTATTCCAATCCAAAGTGAGCCTACGGTTGTTTCCGATAGTGATAGTGAGTGTTAATCTCTTTCTAGTGATGATTCATTACCTCCCACCGACATCTTGGGAGATGATTCTTTGGCTTTCTTTAATCCTCTTTTTGATCTTGATGATGATTTTACTTCTAGTGATGATGAGTCACTATACGATGAAGACGTTCTGAAGGAAAATTTCAAGATTTATTCGAACCCTTTATTTGATTTTGATGACACCTACATCTCTAGTGAGGTGAATCCTCTCTTTGAAGAGGGGATTAAGGACATTGATAGCTCCGACTCTCTTGCTATTGATGAGCATTCTTTGTTAGCCATGCCACCTCCCATCGTAGATGAGGTGGAGAGATTTGACCCTACCTTCCGTTTGATTCGGTCTGGAGAGGTGACGCGGGTGGTAGATATTTCTTCTGATATTTCTCATATTATGTTGCCACCCCGTCCTACCGCGTGCACGCCCAAACGGGTGATGTATCGCTTTTACTCTCCTCATTTCAGACCGGGAAATGAGGATGAATGTTATGATCCTGGAGGAGACGTTGATGTTGCTATTACTTGTGATGTTTTACCGGTTACCCCATCGACTCTTGCTTTGAGTTTCTATCAAGTGTCCTCGGGTGACACTTTGATATCTTTTTCTCCCACCCTCCCGCCCTTGGCAAAGACGAGTATTCTTAAGGATCGCCGTTATACCTATTTCTCGTATGTTATAAGAATCTTTCTGCTTTTCTTGACTTATAATGTGGATCTTCTTCTTTATTCTCATCCGATAATGAGGATACGATTTTTGACCCTGGCATATCTGTTTTGAGCCAGTGGTGATTCTCTTGCTTCCCCATGGACCATTTAATTTGGGGTCGAGTCAGGCTCGTGACTCGGTTAACAAAAACAAGCGCTTCTCGGGAGGCAACCCGATGATCTATCCTTCTTTATCTATTTTCTAACATAAGTGTAGGGGCGTGTTTCTTTCCATGTGTGTTTGGTGGTTTTTGTTTTTGTGTGCAGGGTTCGCTTTGATCGAGAAGACTTTTAGAGGGTTGATGTTGATGTTCTCCATCACCTTCTTCCTTCAGTCTCCGATCGATATTCATGTTTATATCAGTGGAGTATTCAAATCTCATCTTTATCTATACTTATTTGATTTTGTTCTCCTTCTTACACTTGGAATTCTAGCATTAGCCTTGTGTGTTCTTAAGTGTAGGGGTAGCACCTTATCATTTTTAAACATTGAGGCCAATGTTCGGTTCTAAGTGTAGGGGGTTTATATCATATTGATCATATTCATGCCTACTTGTTTGCCCTCTTGCATCCTATCTTGATCAAATGTGAGTTTGTTTGTTTTTTTTAAAAAAATGACTAAAAAAATAATAAAACGTTTTTTACCGTGCGTGATTGACTTGTCCCGTAGGATAGAACAAAGGGGATCATGACTCTGCCTGAGTTTTGATCTGGCTACTCCCTTAACTTTTAGACTAAGCTTTTAGGAATTGTGCAAATGAAAATGCTAAACGTGGAGTAGCTCTAATACCATAATTGTAACACCCCACTTAGATAAGTGGACCGTTACGTGTATTTATGGCGTGTCATCAAAGCATAAGGTAAGTGTCCTAAAACATTAACCGACCATAACGGAAATACCAGAAAAAAACATCGGTAATCCAACATAAGCTCAAAACATGAAAAATAAAATACTGAAGGAAAGGAGTAAACAATGTCCAAATAAGCAGAATAATGTAAGAAGTGCATAAAGTAAGAATTCTGTGTAGCTTCAATCCAAATGCACATGCTCTCAGAATCCTAAGAGCATCCTGGTGCACCTGCCGTTAGAACATGAAAGGAACTACGGCTGAGCATAACGCTCAGTGAACGGATATAAAGCATGATAAGGAATTACTGAAATGAAGCAGATGATAAAATACTGAAGCTGTATGACTGATAAGTAAAGTTGCAGCGGAAAACTGTGTATAATATGTAAAGTCTGATTTATAAATAATAAAGCTGAACTGTTATCTGTTAAATCTGAAAACATGCATTTACTGCACTTTAATTGCCAGAGCTTATATAGGTCATGTGTTGTAACAACGGTGCATGAATAACTGGAGGGGTGACCTCGTCATGCTGTAGAGGGGTGACCTCTAATTACTGTAGAGGGGTGACCTCTAAATACTGTGCTGGGTGGAGGGATCGGCTCCAATGTGAAGGATGTAGAGCACACGCCACATTCACCTGATAACTATAAACTGATAAGCCTAGGATGCATTCATACGCCCCACTAAAAATACTGATAAAATGGCCAAGCTGAGCTGAGTGGGACGATGCAGGATATCATTCTCCTGTATGTGAGTCACGACACCGGTGCCTCAAGTGTCATCGTTACGGTACCTCCAAAACTAGTACAACTAACTGGTCATGCTTGTATATAATACTCAGGCAATTTAACTTAATTATAAAACTGATTTCTGATAAAACTTATAACATATAATTGGGGAAAACATTTGGCTGTAGACGGGAAATCTTAATCATTCATATAAGGAAGTTCTTACTGAAAGTACGGGAAATCCATACCTCGTGTCCAGTAATGAGATAAGAACGAAAGCTGGAAGATCTACTCTGACTTCGCGGATACTACATAAATAAGGGACGCTAAAAATAAGTCTATTGATGTTTATTAATTTTACTGATCTTAATTGTTCTTAGTTTGATTAAAAAATGTCCTTGTATTACTATACTGTATAATCCGATAAATCTGATTGTTCTATTTTATTACTGGAAGTGTATTCTTGTAACTCTGCTTACTGTATGACATGAATTCTAATATTTACGAATTTACTATAAATAGTAACCTGCTGAAAATAGAAAGTTTCCTAAATTAAATAGGTTTCCAAATTTGTTTCCTTGAAATAAATCATTAGTTTAAATCATCAATTAAATCCGACTTTTAAGTAGTTAAAATGACAAGGTTCAAATCAATTTAGTCTTACTAATTAAATAATAAAATAACAATATATTTAACTTTATTTCTAAAACTTATTTATAAAATGATTTAACCAAACTTAAATAATTCCCACTGTTAGTCTTAAGTTCCCACTGCTTGTATTTTATTCCTAATTCTTTCATTATAATCCCACTGTTTTTGTTATATTCCTACTATTAGTGGGTTCGCTCCCACCGATAGGCGACAATTGCTACTGCCCTGGTTAAAACCCCCACTGTTTTGTCTTGGGTTCCCCCCGTTTGATATAATTTCCCACTGCTTGAGTTAAATTTCCCACTGTGTTCAATTCCAAACACCCCCTATATTTCAGTTAAAATTAAACACCCCCCTTACATTTAAACAGCCCGGTTTGGGGTTGTTTGATCTCGGCTTGCCAAACAAAGACACCATCGAGACTTTTAGTCTTGGTTAAACATCAACCCGACCTCCTCTTTCCTACTGTTTTACATAAACATCCCCGAATGGGGTGTTTTGGCTGCGACCAGATTAAACAAACACCACCACGCACCTTTTTTTACACGACGTCCCCTGTTTGGGTTGTTTTGGGCTGCGAGAAAGATTAAACCCACCACACACCCATATATGGGTCTCGTTTGGGCAACACCAACACCACACCAAGACCTATTGGTCTCGGTTTCTTTCTGATTTTACATAAAACCAACACCCTCCCTTATCTCAGTTTATGATTATATTTTTTTATACAATTGTTCTTGATTAGAAGATAATTCGTGAATAAGAAAAGGGATTACACTTACCGTTATTGGATTAAGGATACAATGATTCTTTTACCCGAATCAAAGATCAGCAACAATAAAAAAATGATTCATGTTTGTTTTTTTTCTACCAGGCGGAACCACAATAAAGGGTGAAACCCTAGTTTTGTTTTTTTTTCTTGTGTCTGATTTGTCAACAAAAGGGGGTTTACCCCGTGCCTTTTCTTTGCTCACACCAAAACCAAACGGGCCAAGCCCATTTTTTTTTCTTTCTTTCTAAGGCCGGCCATAAGGCCTTATATCCCATTCTTTCTCCTTTTTATTAAATGGATTAAAGCCCATATACATGTAGTATATGTTTTAGTTTTTATTTTTGCTTAACGACACTAAATTTATTCACGTGCATTCGTATTTGTTTTCTCGTTTTTTTAATTCCTGAACCTAATAATTCTTTTCCGTGTAATAGTTAATATCTACGTCATATTTCCTGCAACTTAATAATTATTTTTCTGAATAATTATTTATAGTTATAATAAACCGAGACTGAGCATTTAATATTCGACATTTTAAATGCGGGTTTTACAATTTCATTTTTTAAAAAGTATGCTTTCACTCAAATTTAAATAAAAAGTTGAACTAGGACTCTATATCAAAATTGCATAAGAATTTATTTTTGCATAACAAAACGATTTTTAACGTTCAAAGGCTTGAAAAAAACACACTTATTTTGTCTAGTTATAATCAAAGAGGAAAAGCCACAATGTTACTCATATAATCTCTAATGAGAATAGGTTCGACCTGTAGGCTCTAAAACTTGACCTGTGACTAGTGGGTAGTCACTAGGAAGTTCCCAGATTTTGGCGTTGTTATCTTTCATGTTTTCATGGATTTTTCAGTTAGTTTTCTTCATTTATCAGTCAGTTTTCTTAAAGTTTTGACTAAGTAAAAGGTTGGTACAGGACTGGCCATATTTAGTCGCATGTGCTTTTCATTCGAATTTTGTTTTAGTGAACCGACCCATAGGCGTTCACCCTTGGCCGTTCAGATTTTGTATTGGTAAACCGACCCATATGCGTTTACCCTTACTCATGTCAGATTCATGTTTTCAGTCAAATATTACTGGGTGAACCAGCCAAAAACGTTCGCCATTTCTCAAGTCAAATTTCATGCTTTTCAGTCAATAGATGTTTTGTGATCCGATCCACAGTTGTTCACCTTTGTCATATCAAGACATTTCATAAATTTTGACAAGTATGGATTGGACTACAGCCAACCATATTTAATCCAAGATTATAAATTTCTATACATAACAGTTCTCTTGAAATTTTGACAAGTATGAATCGAACCAGAATAGCCCATACTTAGTCACATGTTTTCTTCTTTGAATTATGTGGATTGAACCATAGCCGTCCACATCAGTTGATATTAAACCTCAGTTGATTATACTTTTTATGTTCCTTGTAACAGACAAATTTTCATACCCTCACGTTGATGTTATCTTCATGATGATTCAGTTTCATGTCTCCTTACGAGGATTATCTTTTCAGCAAAGTAATGACGTTTTCATGTAAGATACACAAGAATTTTAGTAAAACCCGTTTTAATGATAAATCATGATTGACCTTGATTAATCATGCTTCATGCTGACCACTGTTGGGACTTTGATTATATCATACTTCCGGCCTCGAAACAGTAAGTCGACGCAGGAATTGTCAGCCTATCATGTTACTTATTCCAAATCAGTTTACTACCGTTTAAATCAATTTATTTCTTTGATCATGTCAGACAAGCGACACTAGTATCGATAATCCCATAAAATTTCTACCAGTGCTATGTATAGTATTCCATATGTACCCCATGTACAATTTCAATTATACTCCATGTACATTATTTCATGTGTACTCCACGTACATTGTCTTAGATATGCTCTATGTGCAGTATTCATTTTGTACTTCATGTACAGTAGTCCAGGTGTACTCCATGTACCCTACTCCATGGATATTGCTAATCGATCCTCAATCATCTCAGGCGTTTCCACTTGTCGATATTCTACCAGGTGCTGATGCTGCTTGTGAGTTGAAGATTTTACCAGATGCTAATGCTGCTAACACTTTGAAGACCTCCCAAATGCTGATGCTGCTGGTACTTTGGAGATTTCTCGAGATGCTGATGTCGTTCATACTATGAAGACACTGCAGAACAAGGACGAAAACTATAAATTTGAAATTTCAGACAAGAATAAAATTTCAACCATCAAACACTACCATTCCATTCCATACTTTTACCTTCTCAGCTAGATGTCACACTTCACTCAGCTAACCGTTCATTTAGAAGAGTGGGAACCGGAACCCAGCCGGCCACTCAACAGAATAGTTATAGGAATCACGGTTATGATAATGACCGTCATAAAGTGACAGACAAAGCAGTAGTGACAACCACCGTAATTATAATTAATCAGTCAGTAACCATCGGAACTCCGGAACGGACGTGACCATAATACAAGAGGTCTGTAGTCTAACCGGTCCGCCAATCCTACCAGTTACCAAAAATTTTCAGCCTGGTCCAGGTTCATCCACTAAAACACATGTCAAGACGACAGTCAAGACACAGGTCTCAGGTATCATTTCGGAAGACACATATCAGGACACCAGTCATGGTACACGTCATACGAATCTTTCCTTAAAATACGAGTCAGAACTCATAACTCCAGTATGTTTCTAAGCCAGATCCTCAGTAATTCAGGGTACCCTTCAGAAAGGGGTATACCAGTTCTATTATGCCACGCATGAATCATATCAGTACATATTTAGTCACCACCACTAGAGTATCATTCAGGTTAAACACGCGGTATTTATTCTGTAAGGTTACAGACGAACATATTCAGTAAAAAGTCGCCATGTCTACTTCACGTGTTCCTATGTCAGCTTTATCTTAAATCAGGTAGTTACCTGCCTCTCCGCCAGAAAGGACTCAACAGTATCACCCATGTTTATTAGAGTTCTCCTTTCAGTTAACGATGAGACCCGTCTTATTAAATTCCAAGCATATTCATTAATTTTTGCCAGAAAAATCAGTACAAATTATTTCAGCTTTACAAGCACGTGAATTATTATCTTATAGATGTGAAGGCTTCTAGTCACCATTCATGATGCGAAATCTGAAATTCCTTAAATTCATGATCAACAGATTATCCTAAAGTTTCCAGATGTAATTCCGGAAGGTTTTCCAGAAATTCCTTCCTGACCACGAGACAGAATTTAACATCGAGTTTGTCTAAAAAACAAAACCTGTTTTCAAAACTCTTTATTACAGGGTTTCATCTAAGTTAAAAGAGTTGCAGCAATTGCTGCAAAAGTTACCGGAACGAGGCTTTGTTCGCCCTAGCGCACCACCAGGAAGTGTACCGTTTCTGTCCATCAGAAAGAAGGCCGGTAACATGAGATCATGTATCGATCACTAGAAATTTTTACAAGATCAACATTCTTAACATTTTCCAGAACAATTTCTGATCATGCTACCATCAGTGGTGAGAGAAAGAACATGACGTTTCTTATTGTTGCACATATTACAGTCTCTCTAAAAATTTTGATTTTATACTTCTGAGCTCCCTGATGCTCCAGCTATATTATGAAATTATGAATAAATTTTTTTCCATGACTCTCAGACAAAATCGTCAGTATATTTATTGATCATATTTTGATCTGCCTAATACTAGATAAGAACACGAGACTCATCTTATCACAGTTGTACAGAATCTTTAATAAGAGTAATTTTTATACACAACTTTCCAGATATAAGATTCCCTTGAACAAGTGGCATTTCTGAGCCACCCTATTCAGCAGAAAGAATTTCAAACAATCTTGCGAAGGTGAAGGACATCACCTGATGGTCCCGACCGACGCCTGTGAACGAAGTACCAAATTTTCTAGAACTTAATTGACTGCTACCACAGAAATTGCTGACAGTTATCACTAAAAATTCTTCCATAACAATTCAACCATATTTCCACCATAATGTCCCATAATCCCAGGCAGAATTTTGATAGAAGCAGTATCACACATTGATGCAACTATGTTCATATCTCGATGCCTGACATACCGCAGGTTCAAGATAGAACGCCGTCATGCTAGTGAATTACTACAATCCTTAGAAATTTTTGAGCAGAAATGAGACGAAATTCCATGAAATTGTTATCAGTTACCACAGACTCAGAAAAATATGATACTATCTAAGTCATCGCCAACCATGTAATCAACCTGTGCGTTTTCTCCCATCCGAAAGGATTACACAATAGTGGACCTGCAGAAAATTTATCAGTAAATTGTACGAATTCAAGGTATTCCATCGACCATCATATCAGACAGAATTCATGTTCACGATCACGTGTATGTTTACTTTCACTTACGTTCACGTTTATTTTCACTTTCACGTTTACGTCTCATTCACAGTAAGATGCTGTTTTAATTCATGTTTTGTTCCATCTCATGATTTAAGTTCACGTTAGCGTTCATAACATTGCCCACGTTCATGTTCGTGTTCCTCGCGATACGCGTTTTACAGCTTGTTACCGAATACGGTTATAGAAAGCTTGAGAAACCAGACTCAAGTTTAGCACAGTTTTTCCATGCTCAGGCAGACGTATCACATCTCAGGCCGTATTGTTTGGCGTTCTTTCCTCAGTCATCATATATTTATGATAGCATCACGTCCACAGTATGTTTCATGTATCATCGTGCACAATATATTCCATGCCTAGCATTTCTCATATAATCGTGAACCACGTTCACAATTGCTCTCGTAGCACGTTCACAATTATTCACGTAGTTTATCCCTACATATTTTCAGCAGCTTGCTAAGAGATAAATGTTATATTTTCAGAATATTTGTACGTACTGTTTCATGTATCCTACATGCTATAGCTTATTCGTTCTATTAGATTCAGAAAATCCATCTTAAGTATGGACCCAGAAACTATTCAGCATCGTAAGGACAGGGTCATCAGGACCAAGATTTTCATTGTGTTTAGACCTTTGAAGGAGTCGTTTTGAGTGGGAAGCCACTCGGAACGGAGGAGTCCATCCGGACCTCTCATTCCTTTTCCTTTAATAAAGCCAGTTAAGTCCTTTCAGTCATGTCATGTTCCATGTTCTCTTCAGCCATGTCACGTTACATGATCATTTCAGTCATGTCAGGTTTAAACCTATCAACAGCATTATGTCTTAATTAGAAGACAAATTATCCTTCAGCTTATTTGCCTTTTCAGTTTACGTGTTCTTTCAGTTCTTATAACTTCATCAGCTTATTACCTTTAAATCGAGGACGAATTTCTCCTTTTTAAAGGGGAAGAATTGTAAAACCACAACATAATCGCATCCTTAATTCGAGGATGAATTATTTTTTTTAGAGGGGAAGAATTGTAAAACACGCATTTAAAATGTCAAATATTAAATGCGCAATCTCGGTTTATTATAACTATAAATAATTATTCAGAAAAATAATTATTAAGTTGCAGGAAATATGACGTAGATATTAACTATTACACGGAAACGAATTATTACGTTCAGGAATTAAAAACACGAGAAAACAAATAGGAATGTACGTGAATAAATTTAGTGTCGTTAAGCAAAAAGAAAAACTAAAACATATACTACATGTATATGGGCTTTAGTCCATTTAAAAAAAAAGAGAAAGAATGGGATATAAGGCCTTATGGCCGGCCTTATAAAGAAAGAAAAAAAATGGGCTTGGCCCGTTTGGTTTTGGTGTGAGCAAAGAAAAGGCACGGGGTAAACCCCCTTTTGTTGACAAATTAGACACAAGAAAAAAAACAAAACTAGGGTTTCACCCTTTATTGTGGTGCCGCCTGGTAGAAAAAAAACAAACATGAATCGTTTTTTTTATTGTTGCTGATCTTTGATTCGGGTACAAGAATCATTGTCTCCTTAATCCAATAACGGTAAGTGTAATCCCTTTTCTTATTCACGAATTATCTTCTAATCAAGAACATTTGTATAAAAAAAATATAATCATAAACTGAGATAAGGGAGGGTGTCGGTTTTTATATAAAATCAGAAAGAAACCGAGACCAATAGGTCTCGGTGTGGTGTTGGTGTTGCCCAGCCGAGACCCATATATGGGTGTGTGTTGGGTTTAATCTTTCTCGCAGCCCAAAACAACAGGGGACGTCGTGTAAAAAAAAGGTGCGTGGTGGTGTTTGTTTAATCTGGCCGCAACCAAAACACCCCATTCGGGGATGTTTATGTAAAACAGTAGGAAAGAGGAGGTCGGGTTGATGTTTAACCAAGACTAAAAGTCTCGATGGTGTCTTTGTTTGGCAAGCCGAGATCAAACAACCCCAAACCGGGTTGTTTAAATGTAAGGGGGTGTTTGGGTTTAACTAAAATAAAAGGGGTGTTTGGAATTGAATACAGTGGGAACTTTAACTCAAGCAGTGGGAAATTATATCAAACGGGGGGAACCCAAGACAAAACAGTAGGGGTTTTAACCAGGGCAGTAGCAACTGTCGCCTATCGGTGGGAGCGAACCCACTAACAGTTGGAATATAATAAAAACAGTGGGAATATAATGAAAGAAGTGGGAATAAAATACAAGCAGTGGGAACTTAAGACTAACAGTGGGAATTATTTAAGTTTGGTTAAATCATTTTATAAATAAGTTTTAGAAATAAAGTTAAATATGTTGTTATTTTATTATTTAATTAGTAAGACTAAATTGATTTGAACCTTGTCATTTTAACTACTTAAAAGTCGGATTTAATTGATGATTTAAACTAATGATTTATCTCAAGGAAACAAATTTGGAAACCTATTTAATTTAGGAAACTTTCTATTTTCAGCAGGTTACTATTTATAGTAAATTCGTAAATATTAGAATTCATGTCATACGTTAATCAGAATTACAGAAATACACTTACCAATAATAAAATAGAACAATCAGATTTATCAGATTATACAGTATAGTAATACAAGGACATTTTTTTTAATCAAACTAAGAACAGTTAAGATCAGTAAAATTTATAAACATCAATAGACTTATTTTTAGCGTCCCTTATTCATGTTGTATCCGCGAAGTCAGAGTAGATCTTCCAGCTTTCGTTCTTATTTCATTACTGGACAGGAGGTACGGATTTCCCGTCCTTTCAGTAAGGACTTCCTTATATGCATGATTAAGATTTCCCGTCTGCAGCCAAACGTTTTCCCCAATTATATGTTATAAGTTTTACCAGAAATCAGTTTTATAATTAAGTTCAATTGCCTGAGTATTATATACAAGCATGACCAGTTAGTTGTACTAGTTACGCAGGTACCGTAACCATGACACTTGAGGCACCGGTGTCGTGACTCACATGCAGGAGAGTGATATCCTGCATCGTCCCACTCAGCTCAGCTTGGCCATTTTATCAGTATTTTTAGTGGGGCGTATGGATGCATCCTAGGCTTATCAGTTTACAGTTATCAGGTGAATGTGGTGTGTGCTCTACATCCTTCACATTGGAGCTGATCCCTCCACCCAGCACAGTATTTAGAGGTCACCCCTCTACAGTATTTAGAGGTCACCCCTCTACAGCATGACGAGGTCACCCCTCCAGTTATTCATGCACCGTTGTTACAGCACATGACCTATATAAGCTCTGGCAATTAAAGTACAGTAAATGCATGTTTTTAGATTTAACAGATAACAGTTCAGCTTTATTATTTATAAATCAGACTTTACAGATTATACACAGTTTTCTGCTGCAACTTTACTTATCAGTCATACATCTTCAGTATTTTATCATCTGCTTCATTTCAGTAATTCCTTATCATGCTTTATATCCGTTCACTGAGCGTTATGCTCAGCCATAGTTCCTTTCATGTTCTAACGGCAGGTGCACCAGGATGCTCTTAGGATTCTGAGAGCATGTGCATTTGGATTGAAGCTACACAGACTTCTTACTTTATGCACTTCTTACATTATTCTGGTTATTTGGACATTGTTTACTCCTTTCCTTCAATATTTTATTTTTCATGTTTTGAGCTTATGTTGGATTACCGATGTTTGATTCTGGTATTTCCGTTATGGTCGGTTAATGTTTTAGGACATTTACCTTATGCTTTGATGACACGCCATAAATACACGTAACAGTCCGCTTATCTAAGTGGGGTGTTACAGAAATAATGTTGCGTGAATATATATGTTGCAAAAAAAATCGAATCTAAAAAAAAGAGAAAAAAAGAGAGAGAAAAAAAAGAATATAAAAAAAAGAAAGAAAAGAAATTGAAAAAAAGAGAAAAACAAATGTTCACTAGATTTAGAGTCAAATAAGTGTTTTTGTTGCTTTAGTTATATTGAGAAACTTGTTTTTTCTTAAATTTAAATCTGAAGTTGAACTAGAATTCGTCAATTTTTATTAAGAGTTTAGTCGGTATTAGAGAGTGTAGAAGTCAAAGGTCCCGTGAGCTCCGATACTATTCTTGTGGGTGTAAAAACCTAGCCTCCTAAGCTTTGCTAAAGGACAAGCTGAGAAGAAAGTCGCTACATGGAGTGATCTCTCCTTTGAATCTTCATTCTCTATTTACCGTCGTTGTTTTTCATCTAAGTATCTTTTATTAGCTTAGCAGTGATTTCAAGATCTTTGATTTCAAAATCCTGCCGATCCTGGTACTATTCTCCGTGGGATGTCAAAAGCCCGGGCACTTAACTGATGAGGTTGGGACGTTACGAGAAGAAAGCCGCTACATGGGAAAGGCCATTTTTGAATCTTAAATCTCGTCATTTTCGATGAGTTTAATATTTCACTTAGATGATTAGCAACCATAATAAATGTCGATTTGAACGATCTAAACTTTGAAAATGAACACACTTGCCTAGTCTTTTATAATTGTGGGAGTGAAAAGTTATATTTACATAGGTTATTAGTATAGTAGTGTTAGCATTTTGCCAAACGTTTACACAAGGAATCTTAGCTTTGTTGGGAGTAATAAAAAGAGGATGACGATATTTATTACCTGGAGACACCCAGTTTGCGTGTTTCCTGTTCTATGATCCTTATACCTGAATAAAAAGTCGAGCATGACGGGTCACAATGATTTTTTATTTTTTTTATTTTATTAACAAGTCGATTTCGAATAAAGTGGTTTTAATTTGTGTTGGATTTAACATTTGTGATAATAGTTGCTTGGGGGCAAGCAACATTTAAGTGTAGGGTTGTGTTAAAAACGTAATTATTCATGCATTTAGTGAGAATTTCCCTTCATTTTTCGCATAATAAATAGTAAAATGTATTTTTAGTGCATATATCGTTTATATTTGCTATTTATTATTGCAGGTACGGATATCAAGGAAAGGAACAAAAACCAAGCCAAAGAGCTAAAATCGAGCACGAGAAATGGAAAGAGCATAGAAAATCGAGACCAACGATGCCTTCATCTATTATTGGGCCAACCCGACACCATTTATATGGATTGGATTGACCCGATATCAGTTAAATGGTCCTCAAGTATACACAAGCCCAACTCCAGGCCCGAGTCCAGCCCAACACGTCATCTCATCTACACACGTTATAAAGATTAGATCGAGATCAGATCAGAGATTCATTCCATCTATTTTTTTTCTTTTTAGTCTTAGGTAGCATTAGTCTATAAAACTTCTTTCTCTTCTTTTGTTCGTTTCTTTCCTTTTTGTTATTTTCATTCTTCCAACAAAGAAACAAAATTAAGATTATATTAAAGCTTTATTTCCTTTTCATCCTTGTACTAAACTATTTCGATCTGATGGATTTGGTTCATGAAATAATATATTCGTAGCATGTGAATTCGGTTTTATCTCAGATTTGAACGTTTGGATTTGTAGTTTGTTGATTTTTGTTAATTTATGGTGGAGTTCGATTTTGGTTCGGGTTTGATAAATGGGTTTATATTTATGGTTTGTGTTCTATAGTTTTACTTCTTGATGATAATGAATTTTCTGTTTTATACCATAGCTTGATCTACTTCTTATTTTTCTTGTTCTTGATTTTGGTTCGCCTCTGTCTGATCAAATGAGCTCGATCTGTAGCTTATTTTTGTCTGTCTTATTAGGACAGTAAGGTTAGCTTATATATGGTTGATACAGAGATTTTGCTAGGTTCAATTTTAGTCTCGATATCCTCTCGAATTGATCTAGGCCTTAAGTGGAACGATTGTTCTTGGTTACTAAATAAAGGGGTTTGGTTTTCTATTCTAATAATAAATAGAAATGAAAGTTTAAATCAAAGGCAATGACTTTAATTAAGATTAACTAAGACTTGGTTTAAAATTTAAAGTTCAAATTAAAATCAAATTAAAATTAAAGTTAACAAGTAAATTGTGAAATATGAGTAGAGAAACAGTAATTTAATCAACAGTAAAACAATAACATTAAAATACTCAAAAATAATTGATTCGGAACTTTAAACCTTGATTCGGAACTAACTGATTCGGAAGACACTATTCACTCATCCGGAACTTTCCCATCCGGAACTTAATGGTTGATTCGGAACTTTCCGAATGAATGTTCATTCGGAACTTGCTGGGTCGGAAGTTGCTGATTCGGAACCTTCAGATTGATTCGGAACTTCTCCTTGATTCGGAAGTCTGAGCTGATTCGGAACTTTTGCTTCGTCCGGAAGTCACTGGTTCGGAAGTTTTAAACTTCCGAATGAAGGGCTTGGTTCGGAACAATTTGATTCGGAAATAACTGACTCTGAAGATACTGATCCGGAACTTAATGTTTGGTTCGGAAAGTTCCGAATGAATGATTCATTCGGAACTTTTTGCTTGGTTCGGAAGTATGGAAACCCAGATACAGTAGCAGTTAAAGCGAAGAACACGGAACACAAAATTAATCAAAATCAAATCAAACACTTAAAAAGGTTTTACCAAATTAAACACAAATCATTTAGACAATATAAGCAACAAATCCCACTAATAAAAACACAAATCCCATCAACTTTTAAAGATCAAATCAAGAAAAATAAAACTTAAGAACTTGAAGATAAAAATGGAGATGAACAAGATGAAATGAAAGATTAAACAAGAACTTTGGATTGGATGATTAATGTTTTGACAAGATTAAACAAGGATTAAAATTACAAGATTAAAGAACTAACAATAAAAATCACCAATCACCCTAGTGGTGATGGTGTTCTACGAACCAGGAGGAAAGAAAAGGGAGGAAGAAAGAAAACTAGCTAGCTCTAAAAATGTGTGTGGGATGGCCTATTTATAGGTGTTTCCTTTGGTTGGTGAGTGGGCTTTCTCCCGTTCTTCGTGTCTTTTCGTCTTTTCAGAAAAGTTTCCGTTTTCGATTCTGATTCGGGATTTGTTGTCGATTAAATTCAACTCGTCTTTTAATTTCTTCGTTTAATAGACTTGAGTTTCTTCGACTTATATAAATCTTCCATCTTTGGTCCTTTTCTTCGATAAATCTTCGAATAGGCCCAGTGACTTCAAATCTTTTGCATCTCTTGGACAATAGACTTTATCTTGAGTCTTTTTCTTCAGTAAAACCCGTGCAATCCCATGTTTTCTTCAATATTTATCCGGTTGGCTCTGAAAACACAATAAACACAAAAACCACGCATAATTCCAAACAAATGATATCAAATACGTGTTTTGGTCTTGTTTTAGCCCGAATTAAGTGGTAAAAGGATGGGTGTTTACACACCTATCAAATCCCCTACACTTAACCATTGCCATGCCCTCATGCAATGCTTAGTGATAAAGCAAGTTTACACTCTTCTCATAATTAATCAACCTTGGCCTTATTTAAAATACTAATTAAACAAAAATTAAAGAAATAAAACTTCAAAGGTAACAAAAGGATAGAAAACCATTTTCACGTGAAAATAGCTACATGGATATAACTTGTAGAGAAATCGATGACTTACATTAGGGCTTTGGTGCTGCGAAGATTTATCACCCTCAAGTTTCACGTTCCCCATGCCAAGCTTAAAAACAAGATCATTGTTAGTACAAGTTAGCATAACAAACATTTACTCATGCGGTTCAATTAATCGCTTAAACTCCCTTATTCCTATGGGTATCTTTTATATTTTATTGATGTCTTGAATGATCACGAGGATGCATTGTTGACTTATTTCGATAATTTATTAAGGCTGAAAGCAAAGTAGGACGATTTGATCAATAGTTAGCTAAAGGACAAAATCTCTTAAAACTGCTTCTCGGGATATCAAAAAGTTCATATCTTGGCATAACTTGGTTCACGATTTGAGACCTTTCTCGGACCGATATTTGGCATGTACTTCATACTTCATATCTTGAGAGACGTGCTTGAGATAATGGTCTTCTCTTCGTTATAGAGTTTCTTCACTTGGAGACTTTTGAGGGGTACTCTAACTTTGTTGACCACGACTTCATGATTATTTCTTCAATCTCTATTTGGGATTTTGAGATACAACGATCCGCCTCCTTTTCGGACTTGGATCTATTTATCCTCATACCTTGTTAGGGTCTTTTCGGATAGACTTCTCCATGATCTTTATGGGAGTTGATTGCTTTTCGTCGTGAGTCTTGATCCTTCATATTGATTTCGGGAATAATGCTTTTCACATCACCTTGGATCTTCAGCAATAAAATTGAATCCTCATGCCTTGTTAGGGCCTTTTCGGACTCGCCAATCTTCGCGCCCCGCTTCATAAGTTATGCCTTGGCTATGAACTCTCGTCATTACCGAGCAACTTTTAAACGATCTTGGGCTAGAAGCTAAGTAACTTTTCAAATCGTACGACCTTACTTATTGCAGATAAAATATTAGCAGGTGATGGGAGCAAAAGATCATAATTAACTCACATAAGTTAATGAGAGAATACCAAACTTGTAACCAACTCTATCATTTCTCGTTCTCCCCAATTTAAAATCTCAAGGAATGAGACTCGTGGATACTTAGCCTAATAAACCAATTAAGGTCTACATGGTTAAGGATACTAGCTAGAGTGAACTTGGATAAGTAAACTCGGGTTGAGTCAAAATATTCACAACGGGCCTAATATATCTAAGATATCTAAACTTGCTAAAACCATTTTATTAAAATAAGAGAAAAATAGCAAAAATAATGGGAACTACAACTAGGCCAAAATAGATTAAAAATTTTGAAAATTTGATTTTCTGGTTAAAATGAGGGCATTTTCATGGAAAAGTCCACTTAAAACTTCGATAGAAGTCCCCCCTACACTTAAGATAAACATTGTCCTCAATGTTTAAGCATGTGGGAAAAGGTTCCCCTACACTTATGACATTGTGCACGTTGGTTAACTCAAGTTAAGGAAGAGACGACTAAAGTGATCAATTTCAAATGTGAGTATGAAGAAAATTGAATCACGATAGTGGAGAGATAGAACCGGATTTCGGATAAACACGGGAGCACGGTTCTTCAAAGATTCCAAGAGTGCACTTATCCCTGTAATCACATCACCACACAAAGGCAAACACATATAGAAGTCCCCCCTACACTTAGGGGATTAAAATATGCAAGGATAGATACTCGGGCTGCCTCCCGAGGAGCGCTTGTTTTTGATAATCGAGTCACGAGCCTGACTCGACCCAAAGTTAGTTCATGGGGAACGTGGTGAGGGATGGAATCACCTCCTTAGAGGTGTCCTCACCAAAGTACAACTTCACTCGTTGGCCATTCACCTTAAAATTTGGTCCATTAAGTTGAGCAAGCTCGAGAGTACCATATGGAAAAATTTGGGCAATGGTGAATGGGCCGGACCAACGAGATTTGAGCTTGCCCAAAAAGATTTTCAACCGAGAGTTAAAAAGTAAGACTTTGTCTCCGACATGGAACTCTCGGTTTTTGATCTTAGAGTCGTGAATGAGCTTAGTTCTTTCCTTATAGATCAAAGAATTTTCATAAGCCTCATTCCGAAGCTCATTGAGCTCATTGAGTTGGATCTTGCGTAGGTCACCGGCTTTGTTTATATCAAAATTGGCCCACTTCAAGGCCCAATACGCCTTGTGCTCCAACTCAATGGGGAGGTGGCACGCTTTCCCGTACACAAGACGATAAGGCGTACAGCCGATCGGGGTCTTGTAAGCAGTACGGAAAGCCCACAAAGCATCATCCAATTTATCAGCCCATGAGGCACGATGCTCTCCCACAGTCCTTTCAAGAATTCGCTTCAGCCCTCGGTTGGATATTTCAGCCTGGCCATTAGTTTGTGGGTGGTAGGCTGTGGAAAGACGATGATTTACACCGTACTTAGCCATGACTCGAGCAAATTGATCATTGCAGAAATGAGTCCCACGGTCACTAATAATGGCGCGAGGCACACCGAATCTAGCGAATAGAGCTTTTAAAAAGTTACAAACCACCCTTGCGTCATTAGTAGGCAAAGCTTTGGCTTCAACCCACTTTGAAACGTAGTCAACGGCTACAAGGATGTATTTGTTTCCTTTAGACGAAGGTAATGGCCCCATAAAGTCGATACCCCACACATCAAAAATTTCACACTCTTGAATGAAATTCTGAGGCATCTCGTCTTTATGTGTGATTTTGCCTTGCTTTTGGCAAACATCACATCGCTTGACCATATCGTGAGCGTCACGGTATATGGAGGGCCAATAAAATCCCGAATCAAACACTTTCTTTGCGGTGTAGTTGGGACCAAAGTGACCACCGGTGGGTCCTTTGTGGCAAGCATGAAGGATTTCATTCGCTGCCGGTCCATCAACACATCGACGAATAATCAGGTCAGCACATTGTTTGAATAGGTAAGGGTCGTCCCAAAAGTAAGTCTTGATGTCGGTAAAGAACTTCTTCTTTTGCTGGGACGTCAACCCTTCCTTGAGAATTCCACCCGCCAAGTAGTTTGCAAAGTCCGCAAACCACGGGGTTTCATTCGGCTTCGAGTTTATAGACATTAAGGTCTCCAAGGGAAAAGAATCATTGATTTCTTTAGTCGGATGATCCCCTTGGTATGGATCCTCAAGTCTACTAAGATGGTCCGCGGCTAAGTTTTCTGCTCCTTTTTTATCGCGGATGTCGATTTTAAATTCCTGGAGCAGCAAAACCCAGCGAAGAAGTCTTGGTTTGGAATCTTGCTTTGTCAACAAGTACTTCAACGCGGAATGATCGGTGTACACAATGGTGGTGGAAAGGACAAGATAGGGGCGGAATTTCTCAAAAGCATAGACAACAGCCAAAAGCTCTTTCTCAGTTGTCGTATAATGCAATTGTGCCCCAGTCATTGTCTTGCTAGCGTAATGGATTGGTTGGAAGTGTTTGTTCACTCTTTGTCCAAGAACCGCTCCAATAGCAAAATCACTAGCATCGCACATCAACTCAAAAGGCAGCTCCCAATTAGGGGTAACCAAGACGGGTGCCTTAGTTAGCTTATCCTTAAGCGAGTTGAAGGCTTCAAGGCACTCTTTGGTAAAGATAAAAGGAGTATCTTTTTCCAAGAGGTGGGTCATCGGGCGAGCGATTTGAGAAAAATCTTTGATAAATCGACGGTAGAAGCCCGCATGACCCAAGAAACTTCTCACACCCTTCACAGTGGAAGGTGGAGGCAACTTTGCTATAACATCAACTTTAGCACGGTCTACTTCAAGACCGGCTTTCGAAATCTTATGTCCAAGCACGACGCCTTCTTTTACCATAAAATGGCATTTTTCCCAATTTAGAACAAGGCGAGTGTCTTCGCACCGCTTTAGCATACGTTCTAAATTGGCAAGGCAAGCAGAGAAGGAATCCCCGAAGACCGAGAAATCATCCATGAAGACTTCCATGGTTTGTTCAACCATGTCATGGAAGATAGCTAACATGCACCTTTGGAAAGTCCCGGGCGCATTACATAAGCCAAAAGGCATTCTTTTGTAAGCGAAAGTGCCATAGGGACAAGTGAATGTAGTCTTCTCTTGATCTTGGGGATCGATGGGTATTTGAAAATAACCCGAGAAACCATCGAGAAAGCAGTAATATTCATTACCGGCTAATCGTTCAAGCATTTGGTCCATAAAAGGTAGAGGGAAATGATCCTTTCTCGTGGCATCATTGAGTTTGCGGTAGTCTATACAAACTCTCCACCCAGTAACGAGACGAGTGGGAATCAACTCGTTGTGTTCATTGGGAACAACGGTTATTCCGCCCTTCTAGGGCACACAATGGATTGGACTAACCCACGGTGAATCCGAAATAGGGTAAATCATACCCGCATCAAGAAGTTTGATAACCTCTGTTTTGATGACTTCATGTATTTTTGGATTCACCCTTCGTTGGCTTTGAATAGTGGGCTTGAAGTCGTCTTCCATGAGAATTTTGTGCGTGCAGAAGTGAGGATCAATTCCACGAATATCCGAGATTTTCCACGCAATAGCCTTCTTGTGAGCTTTCAACACAGCAACGAGGCGAGTCTTCTCTTCATCTTTCAAATCCTTTGCAATAATGACAGGCGACTTCTTGTTGTCGTCAAGGAACACGTACTCGAGATGTGGCGGCAACTCCTTTAGTTCCAAATCCGGAGGATTTTCGACGGGAGGCGTTTTCAACGTCGTGGCATCGATAGCAATAACCGTGGGAGATGGAGGCGAAGGATTGTCTTCAGTGAGCAGATTGTCAAAGAAACTCATATCTTCATCCCCCTCGGTGGGAGAATCATTAGTGGGTAAATTCGCATCTCCCATGGTAGCTTCAAGATTGTTCCAGAATAAATCACTATCTCCAAATAGAGACAACGATGAATCAATGGAGGACACGGTCTCAACAGTGGGAAGAGAGGTAGGAATACTTTTGCAAGCATCATTAAAGTGTTCTTCACAAGCCTCATCAAGAACGTCAATACAATTAACGCTCTCATACGAATAAGGCTGTTTGGACAACTTTCCCATGTTGAAGACTACTTTGTCGTCACCCACTCTCATGATAAGCTCTCCGGCTTCAACATCAATAAGAGTGCGACCGGTCCTCAAGAATGGACGACCAACAATAAGTGGCACACGGGGGTCCATGTCGTAGTCGACGACAACAAAATCAGCAGGGAAGGTGAATTTGTCGACTCCTACGATAACATCTTCGGCTATCCCCACTGGATAAGCAACCGTACGGTTGGCCAATTCCAAAGTCATTTTAGTGGGGACTAGCTCTGGGAGAGATAATTGCTTCCAAACACTTAGAGGCATGAGATTAATACTGGCACCTAGATCGGCTAGGGCCATGCAATTCTCTACTCCCGGGAAATTGCAAGGGATAAGAAAACGACCCGGATCACCAAGCTTGGTTGGTAATTTCCTTAAGAGCACTGCGGAGCAGTTCTCATTAAGTTGGGTGTTAGCAATGTCGAGGAGCTTTTCCTTGTCGCTCAGAAGGTCTTTAAACATTTTCGCGTACTTGGGCATGTGAGCGAGAGCCTCAGCGAAGGAGATATTGAAATTCAGTTGTTTAAACATTTTAAGAAAGTTAGAAACCTGAATATCATCCTTGCTCTTTTGCTTCTCTTTCCTCAACCTAGAAGGATAAGGTATATTGGAAGAAGAGGAAGGCTTTGGGAGTATAGGATCACTCACAACCACGGGTGGAGGAGGGGTAGAAAGAAGAGGTGGAGAAATTGGGGAAGGAGAAGGATGAGGAGTGGGAGCAGGTGACTCGTTCTCCTTAGTCACAACCACCGGTGGCGGTATAGGAAGCTCGGGTTCCTTGGTACCTTTGCCACTTCGAGTGGTGATTGCTTTCATCTCCCCTCTTGGGTTAGCAACGGTGTTACTCGGAAGAGTACCCGAAGAAGAGGGTTGACTACTTTGGAAGAAACTAGCCATCATGTTCCTCAGATCATTAGTCTGGCTATCCAACGTGTTTCTCATATCAGCTCGCAAATCATTTCCTTGCTTGACCAGATCTGCCTTCAAGTTGCGCACTTCCTCTTGTAGATTTCCCACTATCACATCATTGGTCCTCATATAGGTGGCGACCTCTTGGTGTAGTGCAGTGTTGGTTTGGTTGGAAGGAGCATTGTATGCAGGTGGTTGGTAAGCCGGTTGTTGGTATACTTGATTGTTAAGTTGAGGCGGTTGTTGCTGCTTGTGAGGTGGGACGTATGGTTGTCGAGGTTGTTGTTGTTGTTGAGAAGGGCGGTTAAGGTTTTGTTGTTGGTTTGGGTTGGTTGGAGGAAAGCCAGGTGGTGAAAGATAGTTGTTGCTGCGGTAGCTAAGCAAGTTACGGTCACCTTGAGGTCTAGCTTGATAAGCAGGTTGTTGGTAGGTGCCATATGCCGCATTCACATTCTCAGCAGGGTAATCTTGGGTGGCGGTACAAGTTGTGTAGGAATGGGGACCACCGCATATCTCACAAGGTTGGCTGACAGCGTTGACTTGTGCGTTCTTAGCGTTGTTGCTGTTGTTGTTGCTGACGGTGTGGGTGACAAGCGATTCAAGAAGCGTGGTGATCTTGTCAAGTCGCTTGTCGCTGTCATTAGTGCTAGCACTAGCAACATTGGTCCTAACGCTCTTGGTTTGCACACGAGACTTGTTCTCAATGATATCCCAAGCAGCATTGGAAGTCTTAGCCAATAAATTACCCCCTGAGGCACTATTCAGTGAATCTTGGTCACTCATGCTTAAACCATTGTAAAAAGTATTTATTTGATGAACTTTGGTAAAACCATGTTGTGGGCATTTTCTTAAAAGATCTTGAAAACGATCCCAAGATTCACTGAATGACTCATCGTACTTTTGTTCGAAATTTATGATTTCATTCCGCAAAGCGGTAGTACGAGAGGGTGGAAAAAAGTAGTTGATAAACTTTGTTTCCAAATCCGTCCACGAGAGAATACTCTGTGGCGGTTCTTTAGCAAGCCAATGCCGGGCTTGTCCCTCTAAAGAAAAGGGAAAAAGTTGTAACCTTATCACTTATTGTGAAACTCCATTGAACTTGACCGTGTTGGTGAGTTGTAGAAATCTCTTGATATGGTCGTGTGGGTCATCAATGGTGCGTCCCAAGAATGGTTGAGCTGAGACCATCTGGATAAAGCCTGACTTGAGCTCGAAGTTGTTGGCGGCAATTGGTGGGATGACAATTGGATCCGTGTTGCCATCAACATGAGCTTGCAGCAATTCAATCATTGGGCGATTATCCGGAAGATGCTCATTGTTGTTGTTATTATTCATGTTGTTGAAAGGCGGGTTGTTGTTGTTATTATTGTTGTTCGGAGGTGGTATGTTATTGTTGTTTTGTACACCAGCCATGTCTAAGTTATCGAGAGGCTCGGGCTCTTGATAAGACGTGGATCGAGTGCGCATACACCTGTAAAAGAACGAACAAAGAAAAACAAAGCAAAAATATTTTTGGTTTTTATTGTTTTTTACTTTTTAGGATTTTTGTGAACTTTTATATTTTTAAGAGTTTTTGAAAATTTTTGACGAAAAAGAACGTTCACGGGGAACGGATCCCAAAATCCAATTTCTCACAAAAAACTTTTGATCTTAACGAGAAGAGCCGGCAGCGGCGCCATTTGATACAGAGATTTTGCTAGGTTCAATTTTAGTCTCGATATCCTCTCGAATTGATCTAGGCCTTAAGTGGAACGATTGTTCTTGGTTACTAAATAAAGGGGTTTGGTTTTCTATTATAATAATAAATGGAAATGAAAGTTTAAATCAAAGGCAATGACTTTAATTAAGATTAACTAAGACTTGGTTTAAAATTTAAAGTTCAAATTAAAATCAAATTAAAATTAAAGTTAACAAGTAAATTGTGAAATATGAGTAGAGAAACAGTAATTTAATCAACAGTAAAACAATAACATTAAAATACTCAAAAATAATTGATTCGGAACTTTAAACCTTGATTCGGAACTAACTGATTCGGAAGACACTATTCACTCATCCGGAACTTTCCCATCCGGAACTTAATGGTTGATTCGGAACTTTCCGAATGAATGTTCATTCGGAACTTGCTGGGTCGGAAGTTGCTGATTCGGAACCTTCAGATTGATTCGGAACTTCTCCTTGATTCGGAAGTCTGAGCTGATTCGGAACTTTTGCTTCGTCCGGAAGTCACTGGTTCGGAAGTTTTAAACTTCCGAATGAAGGGCTTGGTTCGGAACAATTTGATTCGGAAATAACTGACTCTGAAGATACTGATCCGGAACTTAATGTTTGGTTCGGAAAGTTCCGAATGAATGCTTCATTCGGAACTTTTTGCTTGGTTCGGAAGTATGGAAACCCAGATACAGTAGCAGTTAAAGCGAAGAACACGGAACACAAAATTAATCAAAATCAAATCAAACACTTAAAAAGGTTTTACCAAATTAAACACAAATCATTTAGACAATATAAGCAACAAATCCCACTAATAAAAACACAAATCCCATCAACTTTTAAAGATCAAATCAAGAAAAATAAAACTTAAGAACTTGAAGATAAAAATGGAGATGAACAAGATGAAATGAAAGATTAAACAAGAACTTTGGATTGGATGATTAATGTTTTGACAAGATTAAACAAGGATTAAAATTACAAGATTAAAGAACTAACAATAAAAATCACCAATCACCCTAGTGGTGATGGTGTTCTACGAACCAGGAGGAAAGAAAAGGGAGGAAGAAAGAAAACTAGCTAGCTCTAAAAATGTGTGTGGGATGGCCTATTTATAGGTGTTTCCTTTGGTTGGTGAGTGGGCTTTCTCCCGTTCTTCGTGTCTTTTCGTCTTTTCAGAAAAGTTTCCGTTTTCGATTCTGATGCGGGATTTGTTGTCGATTAAATTCAACTCGTCTTTTAATTTCTTCGTTTAATAGACTTGAGTTTCTTCGACTTATATAAATCTTCCATCTTTGGTCCTTTTCTTCGATAAATCTTCGAATAGGCCCAGTGACTTCAAATCTTTTGCATCTCTTGGACAATAGACTTTATCTTGAGTCTTTTTCTTCAGTAAAACCCGTGCAATCCCATGTTTTCTTCAATATTTATCCGGTTGGCTCTGAAAACACAATAAACACAAAAACCACGCATAATTCCAAACAAATGATATCAAATACGTGTTTTGGTCTTGTTTTAGCCCGAATTAAGTGGTAAAAGGATGGGTGTTTACACACCTATCAATGGTTGTAGTAGCTATTTGTTCTTTTTACAAAAGAAGAGAAATAAGTTGGACTGCTAGAGTAGTTTATATGTAGAAAAAAAGCAGGTATAACGTTTATCGAAGATTAGTTTCAAAGTAAGAAAAAGATTAAAAATAATAATCATAAAAAAAGTAGTCGATGGGGTTCAAACCCTCGCTTACTTGCTGCAAACCATTTAGTGTTACCACTTTGCTATTACTATGAATTTGTTCTTTATTCCCTTATATAATTAATATAGCAGTTTGATTTAGTTTATTTGGATAATTAGTATTTAGTTAAAGCTGTTTCAATTTATATGCTTAAAATAATTTTTTTTTCAAAAGATTTAAATGTAGTTTTATTAAAAAGTTTAATAAAACTTCGATTTAAATAAACATAGTTCTTTTAAAATTTTAAATGTCATTTAGCTTAATTATCATTAACCATTTTATATCTTTTGATCTCGACGTATCAGTTCATCACTTCTGGCGAGGAGCTTTATGGGTCTTTTAGCTAAATTAGTATCTAAAGTTTAAAGCTCGATTGTTTTTATCTCGTTAGTTAGTTGATAAAATTGACAAATTTATCCACTAATTAGTTCGATAATTTTTTGAAAGTAATAAACCTTTGACTTAATTTAGTTATTAGATCGGGTGATTAATTTTTCGTCTCCGGTTCGTCAATACTGGTTCTATTCTCTTATCTCTTTCCTTGTTTTTATTTCATTAGCTTAAATATAATTGTTATTGTTGCCTTGTTAATGTTTACCTTTAATGTCGTGATTTGAGTAGTTTTGATTATAGTTGTTAAGTAGCATCTTTATTGTCATTATTATTATTTTAGATATCTCTCGCTTTATCATTGTAGTTTAATTTTCATTCCTATCGCTTTTATATATTTTAATATTTAGTCGTTAAATTTAGTAGTTTTAAATATAAAAATCAAAATCTCTTTTATTCGTGCATCAAACTTTGGACATAAACGCGGATTTCTATTCACACTTCGCCAGGAACTACGATAACCTTTCGGGTGTACGAAAATGACTCAATCAAATGTGATATGGACGCTTGATATTTCCTAGATAAACAATTGACATCTTTTGAAAGAATGTTTTGTATTTATTCTCAAGAAATTTAATGCCATTTACTCCATTGAGTCACATGATTGATTTGTTTTAAATGCTGTTTCTCAGATATGCTGAAGCTGATGGCAATACTTGTGAGCTTCAGTGCGTCAAATGATGCGACAAAACCCCATATACATGTTCACATAAGTGAACAAGACATATGACATTGCACGCTCCTCTACTCATGCCTAGCTACTCAGTTATATTAAAAATTTGTTCAGCATTGCTGAAGGAACCTTTTGATGACTGGTGATTATTTGTTCAGCTTTAGTGAATCAGATAAGACGACAAAACATCATATACACAATCACTGTTGGGTCCACTAGGTGTGGATCTTGCAGCCTGTTAAGGATGGTGAACGACTTCTTTAATAACAAGTCTATTCACATAGAGACTCTAGATGAATCACACAGTATAAGTGCGGAATACAAATACTATGAACAAGAAGAAACATAATAACTATAACGACTTGATCCTTTACTAAGGATTTCTAATATTAATATGAACTAGAATAATGTTTGATCAAGGTGTGTCTAACCCTTCTGCCTAAGGTTCCTTTTATACTACAAGGAAACCCTAATACATCAATAAACCAAAACGTGTAATTCTGATATGCATATCCTTTCCTAACATATCTCATGCATATCCTAACAAACTACTCAAAATAATAAAGTTTGACTTTCTACAGACCAGGAGCACGTGTTGCTCCTACTACTACTAGGACCAGGAGGAACTACATACCTCCTAGCATACCTATTACAAATAACTATTCCAAAGGTCCTAACAATCCTCCCCTAAATTTGAATTTGACTTGTTGAGTTCAAGTTTCCTGGTAGATCTTGCAAAACAGTTCGAGGATTGAAACAGCAAAACAAACAGCAGCATCATAACCATCAGCATAAACAGTATAAAGACTGCTGCAACAAGTAACACCTAGAAGCTTCTTGAAAGCTTGAAACAAATTTGCACCTTGTTGAATCTTCACAGCAACATGAGCAGATTTTATGAGCCTTTACCAAGTAGCTGCTCGCTCTTGGGCTAGCCAGTCTTTATGGTGGAATAAGCATCACCCTGGGAGACCAGAACCCAGCCCAACTCTTAGAACGTGAATCAATGGTGAGTAGGGGTACCCTGATGATTTTGGGCAAATCATCACAGCCGTCAAAGGATTTGATATGTCTTTACCATAAGTCGTACTCTTCCGGACTCGCCAACTCTTAGCAATGAAGCATCGGTGAGCTGAAAACCCTATAGCTTTGAGCAAGCTATTACAGCTATCAACGGATTTGATATAGATCTTTACCAAGAGCCGTACCCCCTTGGACTAGCCACTTTTCAGTCTAGGACCATGGCAAGTGAAAACCATCCAGTTTTGGGTAACCTGGCAACCATCAACGGATTTGACTATCACACCAGAGCCGTACCCTCATGGTGAATCAACTCTTTATTGTCTGTGAAACATGGTGAGTTGAACACCATTTGTTGTGTGGACCAGGTCCAACACCAGAAGTAACCCCAAAACAGCCGCAAGTGTGAAAATATCAAGTGAAAAACAATGTCATGATGGAAAAGTATAAGCAGATATTATATTATGTACAAGTTTGAAATTCCATCATATGTTTAAAGCATAAGCAGATGTTATATAAAAAGTTTTTTTTTTCTTTTTTTTTCTTTTTGTCTTTTAACTATAATGTGAGTCACCAATCACTGTACAGATTGGTGAAAAGAATGTTAGTATAATACAAGAATAGAAGAACCAAACCAATCACATACCAGAAGCTGTAACCTTGTCAGCATGCAACCGGGCTTGAATACCTTCCACCAAGGTAGTAGCCATGGCAGACTCATTCCCAGAAGGAGCATTCGATATCTGCAGATGACAATCCAACATAGCCTCCATAGTAGCAATCGTCAATGGATACTCCATATCCGTAAGCATAAACACCACAACACCAGTCTCAAGCTCCAACACATGAACTCCACAACCAACATACAATTTTCACTTCTTGATCACCCAGCGAGGTTGATCTTTCCATACACCAGAATGAGGAGCATCAGGAGGGGAATCTAACATCAGCTTCAAATCACCCCATATAGTCAAGCCAGGACAATTGGGAAGTTCACTCGGAGATGTTGGAATCTCAGTATCCACCAAACCATATAACAACATCAGATCACGACGCTCCACCCAATGCAAAATGTTTTGCAGTCCAGCAACATAGCGAGCATAACCATCACTGGTCGTAATCTTATGAGTGAATGTACCACGAACAAGAGGGGATGGCCGAACCTCCCAAGAAACAATCCAACCCTTACCCATGTGCAACTCTGTCTCACTATCTGAAGCAGCATCAATGAGATTTGCTAGATCTCTCTTTTTAAACGGAACAGACTTACCACGTCGAGCCTTCTTCTTCCTAATAGAGCGATGAGGTGAAGGGACACCAGAAGAAGATTCAACCTTGACCTTTCCAGCAGCAATAGCATCAGTAGTAGTAGACTCAAAGTCATTACCAACCATAGGATCAGATATTGCTGCACCACCGGATGAGGTAGGTTGTGGTTCAGTCACTGGTGTTGATGTTTGCTCCACAACAGAAGTAACAAATGTGGGATTAGCATCAGGAGTTATAGTAGCTTCATTGGTGGTGGTGGTATGAACCCGAGAGTGAGTGGGATGAACAGTCGAAGTGGTGGTAGTAGGAATAGCAGTAGAAGTAGCCCTGAACAGATGGAATACCAGAAGTAGCATGAGGAACACCAGACGAAAAAGTATGAGCAGCAGCAGGCTGAGAAGGACGAACAACACTTGGAGGAGGGCGATAAATAAAGCATTCAGGGACCGGTGTGTTTTGACGCTTAATCATCTTCGTGTACAGATCTTTAAGCTCATCAAAGGACAGTCCCCTTACCCGTTCCCAAGTCCATCCAGCGTGAAAGTAAGCAGCCGACTAATTCTTAACATATTGCTGCATCAACTTTCTCTCCTTTGTTCTCGATATAGGTCTGTTACGGCGCTTTTCACGAAGCTGAGTAGCAAGAGACATCTGTTGTTTTCTCATCAAAGCCATTGCCCGTTGAATACAATTATGTTGATTGACATCAGCTCCTAAAATATCCGTGAACTGCGAATAATCAGAAGTAAGAATGGTAAGCACTCTCATCCAGTCATTGTCATCCCAATACATGGCATCATGCCTCAACTACTCACGCCTCTATTGTTGAAGGGCTTCATCCTCAGCCCTAGCTTGTTGATCAATCTCCTCTTGTAGTCGCTGCGCAGCCTCTTCCCCCAACCTTTCTTCCTCAATTTGTCTGCGAGTACGCTTCCTTGGAGGAGAGGGTGCATCTGTCATAGGGGCTTTGCCCTTAGGATCATGAGACGGACCAACAAATGGACCAGCAGAAGAACCAGCAGTGTCCTCCATTGGTTTAGAATCAGCAGCAGCATTAGGAATGCTTGAAGGGCTAGGAGGAGCAGGCAAATCATCATACGGCTTATCAGCAAAAGCAGCCCTGGCCAAAATAGTCAGCACATCCTCCTCAACATCCTCATCAGAATCAGAAAGCACAACTTTCTTCTGTTGACGCCTCTGCTGTGACTCTAATGCTTCAATCCTGTTCGCCAATGGAAGGACAAAGTCCCAGGTGAGCTTGTGATGCTGAGTAAGATCATCCTCTAAAGAAACAACCCGTGTATAGTACTATGCATAAGAGCTAGCAAAGAAGTTAGTGTAACAGGTTCCTCAGCTTTCCTACCAAGAGGACATGGTTTGGGAGAAGCATCATTGGGACCAGAATCAACAAATGAGTCATCAACATGAGCATGAGAGCTAGATGGCTTCTCAGCAGAATGCGGAGCTGGACTAGAAGGGGGAGTATCAACAAATGATGACTTATGTGGGAGTGAAGAGGGAGCAGCCTTTGAGGTGGATGGAATTTCTACCACCACCTCTCTAGCTGGTTCCTCCACCTCCACATGAGGCACACAAGTAGTAGGATGCTCCTCCTCAATAGGATCATCCTCCAATGAAAGTTCCTCCGCGGCTCTAGCAGCCGGAGGAATCACATTAGGATCCCCTTGGGCAAGGCCCAACATAGCATCAGTAAGAGGCCTCCAAAGACCCTTAAAACCAAGTGCCATATTCGAATACACCTTGGAACTAAGCTTTGGGGTCTCATATTCCTCCCTATTCCTAGGAATGCACATAAGAACCTGCTACAAAAACCTGGGGTACATCAAGAACTTCTTCCTAGAGCCAGTACTACTAAGGTTACTAATCATCCCATCAAACAAGTAGCGAGAAAAGTTAAAAACACGACCCTGGGCAATACAAATCAAACCAGTAGCCAGGGGAATGGGAAATGCATCCCAACTCCCAGACTTTGGACTCAAGCAATGAATCAAAAAGTAAACCAAAAGCTTCCATTGGGAGGAAAACCTATTTTTCAGGAAGTTAAACTTCCCCCCATGATTATAGCCAAGTGCAGCCATCCCATCCAATACATCTGAATTGGGGATGGAGACAACACCACCTTCATCCTGGAGATGAAGGGCGGACCTAATAGAAGCTTTAGACACCATATACGAGCGTCCATCTATGGTATCATGGAGCCCTAGTGGGCGTCCCAAAACATCCACAAGTTTGGCAGTTGCCCAGAAGTGACGAATAACACTATCATACACAATAGGGCAAACCGTAAAAGCATAACTCAGATTGGAAGCCTCAATGTATTCCAGAATGTCGGTGAACTATGCTCGTTTAGGACCTTCGCCAAGATAGGCCACCTTGTTATGATCGGGTTTGTATAGAAGAGCAGCCATTGTTGATGATGGAAGTGATGGAAGATGATTGATTGAAGAGGGAAAAAGTAGGAGCGTATGTGTGTGGTTATGGTTGGGATGAATGAGTCAATTGAGAGATTTGACCATAAATAATGGTCATGAAACTTTTCATTGACCCATAATTATGGGGGTTGTCCTTTCAAAATTAAGTAATTAATGCAAGAGTAACCACTTGCCCCTTAACCTTTATTTTCAAATCCCAATTACCAAAGAGAAATAAAAAGATATATGCCAGAAGTAACTTGCGTTGACTAAAAGTCAAAACGCATAAGGGTCAACACCAGGAGCACAACGTGGTCAATGAAATTCAACGAAGTGAACAGTAACCCAAACCAATACTAGAAGCCAACCATGAACTAACGTGAAGGGTTTGTACCCACTAGGAGCTGAATACAACCACTAGGAGTAACCAAAAACTTCCACTAGAAGTAGCACACATCACAAATACCCATGAAAACTGTTGTTAGAATCTACCATATGTTAGACTGTGCAGTGAAATATGTACACTAAGCCTCCCCTTAGGCTTTGCCTCCCCTCAATCCTAGACCTCAAGGATTGACCATTCCGATGTGAACCACTAAGTGGTTGAACCGCGGACCATCAAAGGCTTTAGTCAGTAAATCAGCAACATTATCATGCGTATGTACTTTAAGAACCTATATCAGCTTCTTCTCATTGGCATCCCTTATAAAGTGGTGCCGAATCTCAATATGTTTTGTTCGTTGATGAAAAACAGGATTCTTCACAATGCAGATAGTGCTTTGATTGTCGATGAAGGTTTTGGTGTTCATAAAGTTGAACCCATAATCCAGCATCTGATTTTGTATCCACAAGACTTGTCCATAATAACTAGCAGCAGCTACGTATTCAGCTTCTATTGAAGAAGTAGCTACTATTGTATGTTTCTTACATTGCCATGAGATAAGTCTTCGACCCAAAAAATGACAACCACCAGTAGTAGACTTCCTGTCATTATTAGCACCTGCATAGTCACTATCACTATAGGCTTCAAAAGGTGATTCCCTAGGATACCAAAAGCCTAGCTTGGGTTGTGCCTTGATGTACTTGAATATTTTCTTGACTGCATTCAAGTTGGATACCGTTGGAGCTACCTGATGTCTAGAACAAGCACTTACTGCAAACATAATGTCTGGACGTGATGCATTCAAATACGTGAGTGAGCCAATCATGGACCTATACATGTGAACATTGACCGGAGGATCTGGCTCATTCTTGAGTTTGACTTTAGTGACTTCATAAGGTGTTGCTGCTGGTCTAAGAGGTTCCACATCAAACTTCTGAAGAATCTCATGAACATACTTGTCTTGACTTATGAAGATACCATCCGACTGTTGCTTGACTTGAAGACCAAGGAAAAATGTAAGTTCTCCCATGGCACTCGTCTGGAATTCGCCTTTCATTAGTTGTTCAAACTCATCACACTATTCCTTCTTAGTAGAACCAAAGATAATATCGTCTACATACACTTGAACTAGGATGATGTCCTTGGTGTTCCTTTTAAGAAATAGTGTTTTGTCAATAGTGCCTCTTCTGTAGCCGTGTTTCAACAAGAAAGTGGACAGACGCTCATACCAAGCTCTAGGAGCCTGATGAAGTCCATATAGAGATTTGACCACCTTGTAAACTTTCTTGGGATGAAGTGGATCCACAAAGCCCTTAGGTTGAGTGACATATAATTCCTCATCAATCTTGCCATAGAGAAACGCACTCTTGACATCCATCTGAAAAACCGTAAAGCCACCATAAGAAGCAAAAGCCAAAAACAGACGAATGGCCTCAATCCTAGCAACAGGAGCAAAGACTTCAGTATAGTCAATTACTTCAAGTTGTGTGTGACCTTGTGAAACCAACCTAGCCTTATTTCTCACCACAATACCCCTCGCATCTTTCTTGTTTTTGAGAATCCATTTGGTACCAATTGCTGTCTTTACATCTGGCAAGTCAACTAGGATCCAAACATTCTGAAACAAGAACTGCTGCATCTCCTCCTGCATAGCCTCCACCCAACTAGGATCCTCAAGAGCATGAGAGATTGACCTAGGTTCCACCTGTGAAAGAAAACACGCAAACAAACAGTGAAGAAAGTCCGTGTGATTATTACGCTTCTGGTCCTCAATATAGCTCACAAGAGCATGATGATTAGACGTTGCTTTCTTATGCATGCGACGAGTCTTGACAGTAGAACCAGGATCTCCAATGATTTGAGTAGTAGGATGGTCTTTATGCATCTGCTGGACAGGATTAGTAGGTACTTCCACTGCTGGTTCCAAGTTATTAAGATCCCCAACAATGTCATCATCATATGAAGCAGAGTCGAAAATGCCATCTATTGGTTGCTTATGAACATCATCCAGCTTAGTAGAAGTCTTCTTTTGATAGTTTCCCAGGTCAGAAGGACCAGAGAATCTAGTTGAAGAAGTAGGATCACTAACCGGGCTACCAATAGGTGTCAAACTTGCACTAGGAGTAACATTAGGAGCACTAGGAGTGACTTGGACAATAGGGGTACTCAAGGGAAACTCAAAATCTCCTTGATCAGCTGCTGTAGTAGCATCTTGTTGTTGCTTGAGCAATGTTTCAAGAGCTCCTTATGAGTCCACAATGTCTGATGGAGAAGCATCACTAGGAGTAGCATTGATATTTGGAGAGACTGTGGTGGTATAGGATGGAACAACAAAAATGTCATCATCCTCATCTGAATCCGAAAAGCTAGAATGAGCACCTGCACTAGAAGTTGCAAACACTTGTGGAACTGCATCTTGGTTAGCTTTGAAACGAAAATATCCCAATGAGTTACTAAGATAATCAAGATCAAAATTCCATTCTGGACCTTTGCCTTGTATGTTTGATTTCTCCTCAAAATACCCGAGATTAAATAGTTTCAATGACACGCTTGGTATGGAGATTATAGACACGATAAGCCCGAGAGTGAGCTGAATATCCTACTATGTATCCTTCATCAGCCTTGCCATCAAATTTCCCCAAATAGTCACTAGTATTTAGAATGGTGACAGGATAACCAAATGGCTTCAAATGAGCAATACTTGGTACTTTAGCTGTGAGTAGCTCATAGGGAGTCTTCTTGTGAGGATTGGTAATAGAAAACATAGTAGGAAGCTTAGAGTCTGCAAGCATGGTTCTTGCAGCTTCTATTAGTGTCCTGTTCTTCCTTTCTGCAACACCATTCTGTTGAGGAGTCCTTGCAGCACTATAATCTCTTTTGATACCTTTGGAATTGCAAAGTGCTATGAGATCTGCATTTTCGAATTCAGTTCCATTATCACATCGAATACCTTTCACCTTCTTGGACAGCTGATTTTAAATGAGTGTAATGAAGTCCTTGAGAATTGAGTAGGTCTCACTTTTGGCAGCCAGAAAGAAAACCCACGTAAACCTGCTATACCCATCAGTTACCACAAGACAGTATTGTTTGTGGTCAATACTCCTAATGGAGGTAGGACCAAATAAATCCATGTGTAGTAGCTGCAATGGTTCAGTTATGAGACTGAGAGCAGTAATGGCCTTGAAGGATGCTTTGTGTTGTTTTCCTTTGCTGCACGCAAGGCAATTGATGTCATTTCTGAAAGTTTTGTGAGGTAGACCAGAGACCAAGTTCATATTTGCTAATTTATGAATGGTTTTGAAGTTTACATGTCCCATCCTTCTGTGCCATTTAGTGGCTTCATCTTCTGATGCTTTAGTAACCAAACAAGCTAGTTGACCAGTAGGATTAACTTCATTCAGCTTGATACTATAGAGATTGTGTCTTCTAGGTATTCTGAGTAGAACTTGAGAGTCACCCGGGAGCTTAAAGTCTTTGGATAACACCAGTGCATCAGTATTCGTAAAGAGGACAAATTGCTTCTTGTCATAAATCTGAGATACATAGATCAAGTTGAAGTGTTGAAGTGCTTCCACATAGTAGACGTGCTCAAAATTAAGGTTAGGTGTCTGTATTGTTCCTTTGCCAGAGATCCTTCCTTCACCACCTCCAAAGTAGACTTTTCCGCCTTGAAATGGTACAAAGTTAGATAAGAGTCCTTTATTCCCTATCATACTTCTAGAGCATCCACTATCAACTATTCCTAGAGTAGGATCTTGGTATGGAGTAACCTACAACAACAAGAAAAGATATATACAAAAATTAGTGTCTTAAGGGGACCCAGACCTTTTCAGGTTTGAGTCTGCCTTGTGGATCTTTTGTAGATAGCCAAGAAGATTGATGAGATCCACTGTTGTTCTTAGGTTGCCTATTCATCATATGGGTGTTATTGTTTGACCAAGAACAACCTACTGAGGGCTTAACAGCAGTACCCAAATTACCCAACCCAAAATACCTTTGGTTTGATAAAGTTCTGAAAATAGTTACTGGTTGGTCTATTATGGGTTAATCCATTGTTTCTCCAATGTTCAGAAGCTAAAGGAGAGGCCCTTCTAGAAGAATAATAAGATTAGGCACATGGGTTTAGTCTTCTAGAAGAATATGGAGCAACTCTTGGTGGACCAGGAGCAGGATAAGCTTGATAAACAGAAGGAGGTTGATCATAAAAATCACAATCTTTAATCAAATGAAATTTACTTTCACAAACAAAGCATGTTTTAAACGAACTTTTATTCAAATGACATTGTTTCATACTGCTAAATTTATTACACACAACTCTAGGAAAATCAACATTCCTAGGACTCAATAAACTAGAACTAGACACAGTAGAAGCAACTCTCTCTTCACTATTCCTAGCACTAGTAGCAGCAGGGTCATTTGTCTTGGAGCTTGTAGGTCTTGACTCTTCAATTGAACCACAGGATGCAGAGTCGTTGGCTTTGTCACTGAAAGTACAAAAGACGAAGTCATTAGTATTAGTAGAGCTTTTTGGAGACTCATGCATCTGTGATCCATCCAAGTCAGTATGCCTAGATATGGGCATAAAAGTTCCCGTAAGAGGTGGAGGGACATCATGCATTGCTGTAGCTGGTTAAAACCTATTGTAGCTAGGTTTTCCCTCCTCCTACTTGTCAGGATCAAAGACACTTGAAAAAGATAAATCAAACACATCTTCTGAATCAATATATTTATCAAATCCTAAACCTCTCTTAGTCCTACCAGACATGCTACTATCAATTAATTTTGAAAGATTCTTAGGTGAATTTTGCCATTTTTCAAATCTTAAAAGTGTAGCATCCAATTTTTCCTGCATGTCTTGCTTATCCTTGATACTGTCATCTTTTATTTTTTCAGTGTATTTAAGCATATTGGTGGTGTTTTCTAAATCAATGTTCAGAATTTTAATTTTATCCTCATATTCACGTTGAGTATCTTGAAGCCACCTCTTTTGTTGTTCCAATGTTCTTAAAGAACTCTTATATGCTTGAATATCTAAAAAATACTTATCATTTTGTTCATTTAATTCATTGTATTGAGACAACAGTTCTGAATATTTATCATGACAACCAAGAGGGCAGTTTTGTACTTGAGGTGAGATGCCCATAAGAGCAAATTCTTATGCTTCCTCGGCATCAGATAGATTCCCAGCAATCATTGCAAACACATCAGTAGAAAATTTAGCTGTTTCCAAGGTAGCATTCTGATGATCACTCAAGTTAACCATAGAGTCAACAGACACCAAAGCTTTCTTGTCATCCTTGAGCTCCTGAACTTTGAAGGCTGAATACCTGTTCTTCTCCTGGTCATTTTTGTTAGGGAATTCTCTAGCAAAATGACCTTGCTGCTGGCAGTTATAGCAATAAACCTTGCTTCTATCAAACCTTGCTGGCTCTCTTGGGTTGTAGTTAAACTTTCGACCGGCTTTCTTTTCAAACTTGTGAACCCGGAGAGTGAGCATGGCCATCTGCCACTTGAGATCCATTTCATCCAGGTCAAGTTTATCAACCTGTTTGAAGTCATCAAAAGCAAGATGTTGTTGAGGATCAACATCTGTACAAAAGAGTGAAGAACAGCTTCTACCATACTACCAGTCTTGGCTTTTGATTCAGGAGTAGAAGTATGTTGAGAAGACACAGTATAGCTTGGGCTACTAGCATAAGACATGGGACTAGATCTAATGGAACTCACAAAAGCAGAGTTAGCAGGAGTAGTAAAGGAATCGCTTGAGTATCCTCTCACATGAGGCTCAAAGGTTTTGAGCTTATAAAACAGATCATCAAAATTAAGATAGTCAAGTCCACATTTTGCTTTGAGAGAGATTACTACCTGATTCCATGAGTGAGGTAAGGCTCTAAGAAACCTGGCATTGATATCTCCATTTTCAGGTTTAGACCTGAGTTGATTCAACTGGCTAAGTATCTTTTGGAACCTATAATACCCTTGATGAATACCTTCAGTTTCAGAGATCTTGAATTCAGTGAATTCATCTCTCTGCATGGATCTGTGTATTTTCTTTGATTCCTCATTCCCTCCAAACCTTGCTTTTACTGCATTCCAAATCTCTCTAGCATCATCCAAGTGATAAAAATCACCCATGTGATCATCAGGAAGAGACTGAAGCAAAATAGTTTTTGCTTTGATCTCCTTCTAAACAGCTGTGATTTCTTCATGAGTCTTAGGATCAAGAAGGATGATATTACCATTCTTGTCTCTTCTAGTAAACCTCTTACTGTTCCCATTCTGAACAATTTTCCAAAGGTCTAGATCAGTGTTGGTGATCCAGCATTCCATCTTCATTGCCCAGCTAACATACTTATCTTTCTTCAAAAGAGGAAATTTTCCATTTGTGTTGGAAACTATAGCAACGATCTGCTGAGGTTGCTGTGTTTTAGGGGTGCTTTCTTCTCCTATTTGCATGGAACTAGAGGCAGACATGATTAAACAAAGATGTTAGTAATAAGAAGAATTGATTCTTCTTATGCAGAGACTCTCCCAGGCTCTAATACCACTTGTTGGGTCCACTAGGTGTGGATCTTGCAGCCTGTTAAGGATGGTGAACGACTTCTTTAATCACAAGTCTATTCACAGAGAGACTCTAGATGAATCACACAGTATACGTGCGGAATACAAATACTATGAACAAGAAGAAACAGAATAACTATAACGACTTAATCCTTTACTAAGGATTTCTAATATTAATATGAACTAGAATAATGTTTGATCAAGGTGTGTCTAACCCTTCTGCCTAAGGTTCCTTTTATACTACAAGGAAACCCTAATACATCAATAAACCAAAACGTGTAATTCTGATATGCATATCCTTTCCTAACATATCTCATGCATATCCTAACAAACTACTCAAAATAATAAAGTTTGACTTTCTACAGACCAGGAGCACGTGTTGCTCCTACTACTACTAGGACCAGGAGGAACTACATACCTCCTTGCATACCTATTACAAATAACTATTCCAAAGGTCCTAACAATCACATAAAGTGAAATAGACACATGACAATGCACACTCCTTTACTCAGACAATGCTACTTAACATTAATCAAAATCTTTTATGAAATACTGAACCTTCAAGCTTCTTCAGTGAATGATGAAGGTTCAGGTTTTGTATCATCAATGTTCAGCATACCAAGCTCCATTATCAATTTTTTGAAAGTTAGTTCATCCAGTGGTTTGGTGAAGATACCAGCCAATTGGTATTGAGTGGGGATGAAATGTAATTCAATGTCCCCTTTCACAATGTGATATCTGATAAAGTGATATCTGATATCAATGTGTTTTGTTCTTGAGTGGAGGACTGTATTGTTGGATATTGCAATAACACTAGTGTTATCATAAAAGATTGGTACCTTTTCATATTCTATGTCATAATCAGCCCGTTGGATTTTCATCCAAAGAACATTGGCACAACATCCAGCAGCTGCCACATATTTAGCTTCTGTTGAAGACATGGCAACTGTTTGTTGCTTTTTAGCACTCCAACACATAAGTTTGCCACCTAGCAATTGGCAGGCACCAAAAGCGCTTTTTCTGTCCAAATTGCATCCAGCATAGTCAGAATCTGAATACCTCATTAGTTCAAAACCTGATGATTTAGGGTACCAAAGACCTAGACTTGGTGTACCTTTTAGGTATATGAAGATTCTCTTTACAGCAGTAAGGTGTGATTCCTTTGGATCTGCTTGATATCTTACACAAAGGCATGTAGAGAATTGAATGTCAGGCCTGCTTACAGTTAAGTACATGAGTAACCCAATCATACCTCTATACTGAGTCTCATTGACTGATTGTCCATTGAGATCAGGTCCTAAGTTGTTAGGGGTACCATTGGAGTCTTCACTAAATCATAATTGATATCATACTTCTTCAGCAGATCCTTGACATATTTTTCTTGATAGATTGAGATGCCTTGGTTAGATTGTTTAATGTGAAGACCAAGGAAGTATGTGAGTTCACCCATCATGCTCATCTCAAACTTGCTGGTCATAAGTGTAACAATTGCGAATTTTGAACTATTTATTTTAATAGTAAACGCGACGTTTACGGGTTAGACATGTACGTCTACTTAAATTCCTGATTGTCTTCGCGTAACTCGTGTATGAATTTATGTTTTATGAGTAATATTCATGGACTAATTTCCTTGGATGAAATTTATTTCTACTTACGCCATATAATTTATTATTGAGTGATCGCATTTTCGTAAACCATCTCGCCTTTTAACAACACAGCCTATTAGGTTTATGCTATGTCGCGCAAATATTCATCTATCCAAATTAACCAAAAACGTACTTGAAAAATATCCACCTCTCTTAAAACTAATCAAGTGAACTTATACATACCTATTTTTCTTTTTACACAACACTTAATTATATATGCCCACAATATTACATAAATAAAACATTTACAAATACAAAGCTCTCTACACTACACAATAAACACAACCGGGTCCCCAATAGATGGCTGATAACCCACGTTTCGTTTTCTCCATTACCCCCACCATTTAGAATTTACAATGTACTCCAATAATGTACTTTACCAAATCATTTAATATTGTACTTCTTGCTCCCTCCTTCTTCCATACCCGCCGAGTAATACACCTTAACCCCATGGATTTTGAGTTCAAATATGGTACGACACGCATTCACTTAATGCTAGTCGAACTTGAGAACATAAACCCCTCTTTTCCCTGCTGCCCATCGAATCCAACACCACTTTTGTTCTTCCCAAGCTTCTCACTCTATTTCGTGGTACTTTTACATAGTTGTAAACTAACTATGCCTAACCAAACTAAAAGAATTTCCTAACTAGTACTTTAAATCCTAACTATGCTCCACTTGCTACTTAAACCTCCTATAAATAACAGCCCTTCATCAACTATCACATACACACATGGCTTACATAAAACAAACTACACTTACCCACTGTTGGAGAAGTTAGCCACTGCCAAGAATAAAACAAGGTGGTTCCTTTCGGGTTTAGTATGGCGCTAGGTCAAGAGTATTAGTGATATCATCTTGGGTTAGAATAAATAAGGCCGGGACTCGTTCATCACATCGCTTGTGTAGCTAAGGACACTTGTAAGACATCCTTTCATTTTCGCCTTAAACTTTCACCTTGGTTGATATATATACATATACTTGCTAAATATTTTATTTAAACACCAAATGATTCTTACACAAGAACACACGTGGTGCTTCACCATACGATGAGGATTTGCGGGTTAAGCAATTACGAATGTAAAGTTTTGACGTACGACACCTTAACCTGGAATATAATACTAAATATCAACAAAAGACGACGTCTTTCGCTAGCTCAAAAAGGGGCCAAAATCTATAATTTTATGTGAAAGGAGTAATCTGTTAGGGCGATTTGAGCTACATTTTCTTTACCCTCTTTGACCATGAGAATGGGTCGAGTCGAGGGTGGTAACGTATACGCAGCCATTGTAAATTCATAACTTGATCCTTTAACGAAGAAACGGTAGTCATAATAACTCGTGCGAACGAAGCTTGTAACTACTTTGAGACGTAAACTTAGGCTTGTATATAACCCACTAAAACTTAAGATGGACAATTAGATTTAAGGGACCTTAGAAAATTTATAGTACTATCGTTGCATAGGAACTGAGATTATCAAAATTGGATGTTTAACGGACATGTGGTGACCTCTAAAACAAGAAACTAGGAAATATATATGTGAATATTGAATACCAAGCAGCAACCAAGTATGTCAAAACATGCCTACTGTTATAAAACAAGTGTGTTGGGTGTGTATGGGTGTGTTAATGTACAACAACATTTTACAAAGTAAAGAAATGAGCACGTTTTTGCATGGTTTTGGGCGAGGGATAGACCCAGGCGTAAGAGTGTAAAACAAGACATCTAAAATGATAATACTACTTGACTTCCATATTGCTAGCCTGCATGTACTTTCTAGTTTTCCTTGTGTGTGGGTCGTGGGTCAGGAAGCCATAAGGCAAGGTTTAACGTGGGTAAGCATTTGAGGGTGTCAGGAGGTATATTTTATCTTTAAAAACTTGTCCTTTCCCGTGAGTGTGAATGCCAATATAAGAATACAAAATGGGATTTTACTCTCTCTGTTATCAAAAGAATGTGAAGGCAAAAACTGATGTATAGGGTCACGTGAGGAAGTCTAGGGTAAAAAGAGAAATGGATTTGTATAAGGTTATTATGAACACCCCTGTAGTATAAAAATGTAAGCTAAATATAAACGCATGGGTGGTTAATGTGATGTAACTCTTTTATCACTTGTATTGAGACCTTAGTTCGACCCAAAGTGATTAATTAGTGCCACTCTTACACACACCCTTCGCGTCCGACTTGTAAAACTAAAAATACGATATAAATCTTGACTTGACCTAGTTTTTGATGATATTTTTCGTTTGACTTATGGATCATTATTAAACCCGGGGCATGCATTCAAAAATGCCAGAAAAGTCGCTTGGTTACTTAAACTCTATTTGATTTTTATGCTTGACCGACTAGCACACTATGACCTATTATTTGAAATACTTAGGGGCTTAAACCAAAAGAGATATTTATCAATTATTAACGACCTCGCGGCCTAGTTTTCATAATGATCACTCCTTTATTTTAAGGATTATTAATAAACAAGTTATTGATCTTCAAAAATGACCCCGTGACCATATTTTATGAACGTGGAAAACGTGTAAACGCTTTTATAAATTAAATTCAAGTATATAATATCAACCAAGTGTATTGTATATTCTTATTATGTGTATTTAGCCTAAGTACAAAATTTTGACTTAGGTTACGAATAGAGTGTTTACGGATCGATTTGTGTGCTTCATTTTTCGTGCCTCTACTATCGTTATTGCTTTGCTATATCATCAAGGTGAGTTTCATAGCCCCACTTTTTACTTGTTTTGTATACTTTTGGGGTGAGAACATTGCTTGTTTTAAACGAATGAACATAAGTGCTAAAACTTGATACGTTTGCCGACTTGATGTCTAAGTAGCGATATCCCTAGATGCTTTAGCCCACTATCGTGAATCGTTAATTACTTTGTGTAAGCGTGAATGTTATGGATAGATCTATTGGGATTGACCTCCCTATCTAATGTTAGTTGTGTAACCAAATTAGATACACTTACATCTGAATCGTTACGAATGCTTTGGGATAGGCATTTTCTCGGGCTCTCATTATATCTTGTTGGTCGGTTAACGCTTTGGTGTCATGGGCTTAGACGTAGGTTTTTGAAACATATACTTTTAATTATAATCTTGTATTTGTTATAAGATTATATGTTGGTTGCCTTGAAAATCTTATGGTTCATCACACTATTTAAACTTAAACCTATGAACTCACCAACCTTTGTGTTGACGCTTTAGCAATATTTTTCTCTGGTATCAAGACGGAGGAATGATGTGGTTGTGCATGGGAGATTTTTAATAAAATTGGTCGTGACTAGTGTATGGATATTTGGATCAATGTTAAAGTTTTGGAACAATGTTTTTATTATGATCCTGTTTAATTCGCTTTCGAACAAGTATTATGCTTTTAATTTAATTAAAACGACTTTTAAATAGTCGTTCTTTGTATCTATATCTTGTGATAGTCATGATCGTCGCACCCCATTATGTTGCCTTACTCTGATAAATTGAGGGTGTGACGGATTGGTATCAGAGATGTAGTCATAGAGAACTAGGTTATTTTATAAAACGATTTTTATAAACGTGAGTCAAAAATTTAATTATTGGAAAAATAATTCTAGACTACAACTAACTCTCAAAAATCTCCAAGAACCACTTCACTCCACGTCTTTGATACAAGTAAGTTGTGACTTGAGATAGTTATGATTTATGCAATGCTAAGTTTTGAGTTTGATTGCTCCGTGCTATTAGCATTAGGTATTCCCCTTCCCGTGTTTGAATGATACCCATAGGGATATATAATAAAACGATTTTTAAGTTGAAATAAAGTGCCTAACAGCGTTGAATGGATTGTTACGATACTCAAGTGGTTTGTGCCATATTCATTTGAATGGTTTGTGCCATATTTATTTGAATGGTTTGTGCCATATATAGATATTTTCTTCTAAGATTAAACGTACGCATACTTATGCTCTACATATTTTAGATAGTCTGCGGGACTATTATCGACTACCGAAACGTTTGTGTGTTTCATATCACTATACACCGAATTAAAAATATAGCCATGATTCCTAGAGCGAAAACTATATGAATATATTTATTTACCATGTGTTGGTAGTATGTTAATTTGTAGTAATACTTGAATCAAGCGATGCTATTATAAAAGTCGAGAGGAGCAACTATTTATTGGGTTCGGTATATCGTTACTCCACTAAACATTTATAATAGACTCGGTTGAGGAAAAGTGACCTACATTAATTAACGGTTTCGAAATTGAAAGTGAATGCGTAAGTTATCATATCAAATTTATATTTTGAGCACGACCGAGAAATGATGACGACAATACTATTTAAGACGACATATGACGATAAAACACTTATTACAAGTATTGCTCTGGTAATGCTCCAAAGAATACTACAATTCAAAGAATGAATAAATTTTCACGATATATGAACTATCCATAAATACGCTGACGAGTAAGTAAAATGGTTACCGAAGACAATTTTTATTGGAAATAAATTATGCAAACACGAATCAAAATTTTATTAGTCCATTGGTTGCGACTAAGTTATCATGACCTTATTATAAATTTCTAAGTTACGATATAGATATAAATTAAAGGGTTTACCCTTGGTTAAACAATTATGCCAATTTCTACATCAAAGGGATTATCGCGTTACGCGATATTTGAGAACCCTAGATGCGAAATGTGGGCGTATATTGAAATCTTAAATACAAGGTATAAATATACAACAATTACTGTAAAGTTTATCTAAGATTGCGAGCAAAACGCTAGACGAGAGCAAGATAAACGAAACATATAAGGTATAACGGAACATATTCCAAAATCAGAGAAATTCTTGTAATAAAGTTTAGTAATTGCTCGAATTGAACATTTTGAACGATTACGGATTAAAAACATATGAAACAATTCTTGTGATGAAATTTTGTGATAAAATTTTAGTACTCGACTCGTTTAAATCAAATTAACAATTTTTCAAGGTGTAAAAATTGTCGAAAGTGTACGAACTAGCAATACTAAGTTAAGGAAAGACTTATGAATGAACAAGAACCAGTACGGGCTACGTAATAGCCGTAAGCCGACTAAACCTCAAAAACATACTTACTCATCCGAGTTGCAAGTAATAGACGTTTAACAAGAGGAAATTGCACAAAAAATAAACGTCGTAATAGACCTAAACTGATAGAATAATTGATTAAAGATAATTGTATTTATCCATCCGTGCATAATCACTACTAAGAGAAAGTACAAATAATAAGTATATGGAAGAGCATGTTAGAGGATTTTAACATTCCACAATTCACTTATTGTTTTCCGTGTAAGGACTACTTGGACATTTAAGTAGACTTATGGATCGATGTACGAGAACTTACTCTAAATATAAGAAAATCTACAAGACCTCATACAACTCATTTCTACTTTTAGAACTTTAGAAAAATACTTCGTTTCTAGCTATCTAATAACCGTCGTTTTGCATTTGGTGACAGGCGAAAAAGGAAAAATGCCTCTCATTTCGTTTGTCATTTTGCAATCCGAATCCGACAAGGAAATTACCCCCATCAGGAGCGTAATCACAATAAATTCGGATGATGAGCAAGATTCGCCTGTCATGATGCCAAATGTCACTACGGGACTTTCCTCCACCGTCCCAAGTATTCCTACTACTATGCTAAACCCTACTCCTATGCCTTCACCATAACCTGAAATTTACAGAAAAAGAAACCGTACACCTTTACCACCACCTAATGTTGCTCATTCCCCAGGAGACGAGCCTACTTAAGAAGCACTCGAATTCGATGCAGAACACCTGATAGGCCGTATGGAGGATGTAGAGGGTGATGTGGATCACCTTATCGAGCAAGATGAGGACAAAGACTTAGTGATAACGAGTTACGAGAGTCTCTTAAGGCTGATAAGTCCAAGATTGCAATTTTACAAATAAGGAACGATGATACCGAGGCTAGGCAAGTTGCGAATCATGCCCAAATCCAAGAGATCCTACGCCACCTAGGCCTTTAGGATTTTCGTCTTTCTAATAAAAATATGATGTTTTGTAATAAATGTATGACGTTTTATCAAGACTAAAAGAAGCCATTCATTAATCGAATAGGAATTTTGTACTCTAAGATCCAAAATTATGTATGGAACGTAATTCAGGAATGAAATGTACGAATTGTTATGATATGATCCCTTGAAAATTGTATTACGAGAATTGTGAGAAAAGCTCGGTCAAATTTGAACAATCGTAAGAATTGATAACAATGAAATAACTAACAAAAATATACATCATTTGTTCGTTAAGGATACACAGAAAAATTGAAATGACGGAACAAGGTTGCAAGGACCTCAAAGAGGTCATCACTCGTCAATACCAAAATGCCATTAGGGTTGTTGATTCATTTGAAGCTAGTATCCGCACGATTGACCGAACCATGGATCCTAGTGCTTACGAAAAAGCTAAGAAAACAAGTGCTACTACGATTAACACTTTTGGACCTCGAAAGACCCTTTCGAAAACTAAAGTGAACCACTCCGTTAGTGGAAGAAAAGGGCCTTTGGGAGGAGGTGCTCTATGATGAAAACCCACCCAAGGTTGAACACCATAAAGAAAAGTGTCGAAAGACTTAAACTTCACCCTATGACTAAACCAATCACTCGTGGAAAGCGCCATGTACTCATCAAGGAAAAACTCTACCACTCTTTACTTGTTGTGCAAGGACAAATTTCCCGGAGGATGTACCTAAACCAACTCCGATCTTAAACAAGAAGTATCTCGGCAACCTTCCATATTACCGAAAGTGTGACTACCACCACAAAGGTAGTTGCGTGAACCGTTGCGTGCTTTGCGATGAATTTGGTCACTTGAAGGGTGATTGTCGAGTGGTAAAATCCCATGAGAACTATATAAAGAAATTCTACATAGAGGAATGCCGTTTAAGACAAGAAATATTTCGAAAAGGGAAGGAAATTGCCCAAGAAGGAATTATGTAACCGTACTCCAAGTCTTCAATTAAATTGTGTTGTTTTATCTTTAAAGCCTCTTTTGTTTAACCAAGGAGAAAAATTTATTTTTATTTTTCATGTGTCGGAGAAAAATTCATCCACCAAAAATTTTACTTAAGAAAGAGCTTTCTTCTACAATATATTCTTTACCTATCGAAGAGAAATAAATAATGTAAATTTTCACTAAAATATTTTGTAAAATATTCTTTAGAAAATATCAAAAAAAATTTATAAGAAATCACCACCGGAAACACTTATTAGTGAGAATAATAATCGTGATAAGGTAAGTTGAAAGATTAGTAAAGGTATTATTAATCAAATGCCGCAACTCATAGCGAAATATTTTTGGTAAGAACTACCATGTAAAGTTTTGAAACTTGGTTTGACGACCAACTCAATATGGAGAACAAAATCTATTGATAAACTTGACGAGAACTAGTACGAATAATTATGGGAATTATTTTGACGATTTGAAAAGTGAGCATTGGTAACAATTGAAATGCACTATGGACTAACTTGTTGGTTATGGAAGTGAATAACGGTAAGAACGAAATGCACTATGGACTACCAATATATAATTACAACCTCAAAGAGTCAAATTATGATGAAAAATAGGATGCAACCGTTGGTCCCGAGACGTACGTAGCCTGATCAACTACGTATGATCGTGGTCGAACGCGAGTATGCTCATAGTAGTCATCTTAAAAATTAAATATATTAGTACTAGTAAAATATATTCAAGTTGCCTTATTCGCCAAAGGAACATTTATTATGTGTTATGAACGTCGAACATTTTTATACCGTCTTAAGTAAAAGCGTCGAGTACGCGATACGAGTAAACCTGGTATAATTATTTTATTCGCCACTATTACATACAAAAGCGTAAATGACACGCAAATACCAAGAGCGCCACTTGTTTTTGGACAACAATTAAACTCAAATAGATTAGAGTTGGAAAATCGAAAACAAATAATATATATAACGACTATTTCCTTCGCCACTATAACATACAAGAGCGAGTATGACGCGAAAAATACTAAGAGCACCATTTTTATGACAATTAAACTCAAATAGACTTGAGTCAGAAAAATCTAAATCAAATTGTAAATAATAATGTAAAGAAGAGAGACGCCATTTGAGTAAAACTCAAATTTAACGGATATCGTAGCATTACCATATAATAACTGAAGATCAATAAAATAATTTGGTTGTGAAAGCGATGAGACGCCCAAATAAGAAAAACTCAAATTTAACGGATATCGAGACCTCGCCGTACGTTGACGAATTTTAAGGGACAAGTAGGTCGAAATAAGCGTGCTCTTGTAAATAAGAAAATGGATACCGAGACGACCTGGACAAAAAATTATTTTGCTGCAAAACACCGTGCTCATAAAACTAAGAAAGATTTATACTATTGTGTCTATTAACTATAAACCCTCACGGATCACAACTTGATTTAACTTCGCACAACTCACCCGTTTTCACCTCCATGAAAAGGAGATAAACGAGGAAGAACGTGAACTAAATTAATTGATTTACGAAATCATCTAAAAAGGAAGTGTCACCTAGAAGGAAGAAATGTCTTAACCATCATGTGTTAGGATGATCATTCATTCTAGATTTTTGGAAAACCGTAAGAAACCTTGACGCATACACTACTTATCACTACCAAGTAGACGATCAAGGTGAATGGAATTAACTAAATAATGTGGAACAACTTTCAAATGTGCGATGTTATCTTTAGGTTTAGTGGGGTTAAATACTCAAGACTAATATTCACACAACTATAAGCATCTATGAGAAAGATGACAACACACGATGATTTATGGTGGAATACGCGAGGCGACGCGAAAATTATTAATGAGAAAACTCACTTAACGAAACCAATATCATCGAGGAACTTCGACATACAAGAAAGATTTACTACTATAAGCATTAAGGAACGCTATAAGATCATGTACAAATCGGAAGAAATTTTAATTCATTGAAATTCTAATAATATTCTAGTAATTTTAATCTTAGCAAGAGGCTAAGGAAAAACGAAGACGCTGAACGCTAAGAAAAGTAGATAAAATTTAATTTATCTCTTGGTTTGTCAAAGACATCGAAGTGCGAGTTTTCAGGAGAAAACTCAGTTTAACGGATATCGAATGTAACAATTGCGAATTTTGAACTATTTATTTTAATTGTAAACGCGAAGTTTACGGGTTAGACATGTACGTCTATTGAAATTTTTGATTGTCTTCGCGTAACTCGTGTATGAATTTATGTTTTATGAGTAATATTCATGGACTAATTTCCTTGGATGAAATTTATTTCTACTTACGCCATATAATATATTATTGAGCGATCGCATTTTCGTAAACCATCTCGCCTTTTAACAACACGGCCTATTAGGTTTATGCTACGTCGCGCAAATATTCATCTATCCAAATTAGCCATAAACGTACTTGAAAAATATTCACCTCTCTTAAAACTAATCAAGTGAACTTATACATACCTATTTATCTTTTTACACAACACTTAATTATATATGCCCACAATATTACATAAATAAAACATTTACAAATACAAAGCTCTCTACACTACACAATAAACACAACCGGGTCCCCAATAGATGGCTGATAACCCACGTTTCGTTTTCTCCATTACCCCCACCATTTCAAATTTACAATGTACTCCAATAATGTACTTTACCAACTCATTTAATATTGTACTTCTTGCTCCCTCTTTCTTCCATACCCACCGAGTAAGACACCTTAACCCCATGGATTTTGAGTTCAAATATGGTACGACACTCATTCACTTAATGCTAGTCAAACTTGAGAACATAAACCCCTCTTTTCCCTGCTTCCCATAGAATCCAACACCACTTTTGTTCTTCCCAAGCTTCTCACTCTATTTCATGGTACTTTTACATAGTTACAAACCAATTATGCCTAACCAAACTAAAAGAATTTCCTAACTAGTACTTTAAACCCTAACTATACTCCACTTGCTACTTAAACCTCCTATGAATAACAGCCCTTCATCAACTATCACACACACACAAGGCTTACATAAAACAAACTACACTTACCCACTGTTAGAGAAGTTAGCCGCTGCCAAGAATAAAACAAGGTGGTTCCTTTTGGGTTTAGTATGGCGCTAGGTCAAGAGTATTAGTGATATCATCTCGGGTTAGAATAAATAAGGCCGGGACTCGTTCATCACATCGCTTGTGTAGCTAAGGACACTTGTAAGACATCCTTTCATTTTCGCCTTAAACTTTCACCTTGGTTGATATATATACATATACTTGCTAAATATTTTATTTAAACACCAAATGATTCTTACACAAGAACACATGTGGTGCTTCACCATACGATGAGGATTTACGGGTTAAGCAATTACGAATGTAAAGTTTTGACGTACGACACCTTAACCTGGAATATAATACTAAATATCAACAAAAGACGACGTCTTTCGCTAGCTCAAAAAGGGGTCGAAATCTATAATTTTATGTGAAAGGAGTAATCTGTTAGGGCGATTTGAGCTACATTTTTTTACCCTGTTTGACCATGAGAATGGGTCAGGTCGGGGGTGGTAACGTATACGCAGCCATTGTAAATTCATAACTTGATCCTTTAACGAAGAAACAGTAGTCATAATAACCCGTACGAATGAAACTTGTAACTACTTTTAGACGTAAACTTAGGATTGTCTTTAACCCACTAAAACTTAAGATGGACAATTAGATTTAAGGGACCTTAGAAAATTTATATTACTACCGTTGCATAGGAACTGAGATTATCAAAATCGGATGTTTAACGGACATGTGGTGACCTCTAAAACAAGAAACTAGGAAATATATATGTGAATGTTGAATACCAAGCAGCAACCATGTATGTTAAAACATGCCTACTGTTATAAAACAAGTGTGTTGCGTGTGTATGGGTGTGTTAATGTACAACAACATTTTACAAAGTAAATAAATGAGTACGTTTGTGCATGGTTTTGGGCGAGGGGTAGACCCAGGCGTAAGAGTGTAAAACAAGACATCTAAAATGATAATACTACTTGACTTCCCTTTTGCTAGCTTGCATGTACTTTCTAGTTTTCCCTGTGTGTGGGTCGTGGGTCAGGAAGCCATAAGGCAAGGTATAACATGGGTAAGCATTTGAGGGTGTCAGGAGGTACTATTTTATCTTTAAAAACTTGTCCTTTCCTGTGAGTGTGAATGCCAATATAGGAATACAAAATGGGATTTTACTCTCTCTGTTATCAAAAGAATGTGAAGGCAAAAACTGATGTATAGGGTCACGTGAGGAAGGCTAGGGTAAAAAGAGAAATGGATTTGTATAAGGTTATTATGAACACCCATGTAGTATAAAAATGTAAGCTAAATATAAACGCAGGGGTGGTTAATGTGATGTAACTCTTTTATCACTTGTATTGAGACATTAGTTCGACCCAAAGTGATTAATTAGTGCCACTCTTACACACACCTTTCGCGTCCGACTTGTAAAACTAAAAATACGATATAAATCTTGACGCGACCTAGTTTTTGACGATATTTCTCGTTTGACTTATGGATCATTATTAAACCTGGGGCATGCATTCAAAAATGCTAGAAAAGTCGCTTGGTTACTTAAACTATATTTGATTTTTATGCTTGACCGACTAGCACACTATGACCTATTATTTGAAATACTTAGGGGCTTAAACCAAGAGAGATATTTATCAGTTATTAGCGACCTCGCGGCCTAGTTTTCATAATGATCACTCCTTTATTTTATGGATTTTTAATAAACAAGTTATTGATCTTTAAAAATGACCCCGTGACCATATTTTATGAACGTGGAAATGTGTAAACGCTTTTATAAATTAAATGCAAGTATATAATATCAACCAAGTGTATTGTCTATTCTTATTATGTGTATTTAGCCTAAGTACAGAATTTTGACTTAGGTTACGAACAGAGTGTTTACGGATCGATTTGTGTGCTTCATTTTCCGTGCCTCTACTATCTTATCGCTTTGCTATATCATCAAGGTGAGTTTCATAGCCCCACTTTTTACTTGTTTTGTATACTTCTGGGGTGAGAACATTGCTTGTTTTAAACGGATGAACATAAGTGCTAAAACTTGATACATTTGCCTACATGATGTCTAAGTAGCGATATCCCTAGATGCTTTAGCCCACTATCGTGAACCGTTAATTACTTTGTGTAAGCGCGAATGTTATGGATAGATCTATTGGGATTGACCTCCCAATCTAATGTTGGTTGTGTGACCAAATTAGATACACTTACATTTGAGTCGTTACGAATGCTTTGAGATAGGCATTTGCTCGGGCTCTCATTATATCTTGTTAGTCGGTTAACGCTTCGGTGTCATGAGCTTAGACGTAGGTTGTTGAAACGTATACTTTTAATTATAATCTTGTATTTGTCATAAGATTATATGTTGGTTGCCTTGAAAATCTTATGGTTCATCACACTATTTAAACTTAAACGTATGAACTCACCAACCTTTGTGTTGACGCTTTAGAGTTTTTCTCAGGTGTTAAGACGGAGGAGTGACGTGGTTGTGCATGGGAGATTTTTAATAAAAATGGTCGTGACTAGTGTATGGATATTTGGATCAATGCTAAAGTCTTTTGGAACAATGTTTTTATTATGATCCTGTGTAATTCGCTTTCGAACAAGTATTATGCTTTTAATTAAATTAAAACGAATTTTAATTAGTCGTTCTATGTATCTATATCTTGTGATAGTCATGACCGTCGCACCCCATTGTGTTGCCTTACTCTGATAAATCAAGGGTGTGACAATAAGCTTGGCAAATTGTTTTCAAAGTTCCAAGCTTATGGAACCAAAGATTATGTCATCCACATAAATTTGTACCAGAATGGTGTTAGTTTTAGATTTATAGATAAACAAGGTGCTATCTATTTTTCCTCTGACAATTTTATGTTGAATGAGAAATGTTGAGAGAGTTTCATACCATGCTCTTGGAGCTTGCTTCAGTCCATACAAAGCTTTGTAAAGCTTGTATACATGATTTGGGTATTTACTACTCTCAAAGCCATGAGGTTGAGTAACATAAACTTCTTCTTTTAGGTCACCATTTAGGAATGCACTTTTGACATCTATTTGGTAGATGGTGAAGTTCATGTATGTGGCATAATCAAGGAAGAATCGTATGGCTTCCATACGTGCAACTGGAGCAAAGGTTTGATCAAAATCAACACCATGCTCTTGATTGAATCCTTGGGCCACCAGCCTAACTTTATTTTTTGTCACTAAATTGGTTTCATCTCTTTTGAGCTTGTAAACCCATTTGGTGTCAGTGGTTGATTTACCATATGGAAGAGAAACTAATTTCTAGACTTTGTTTCTTTCAAATTGATTGAGTTCCTCTTGCATGGCATCCACTCATCCATGGTGTGTGAGTGCTTTAGACACCTTTGTAGGTTCAATTTCTAAGAGAAAGTTTACATAGAGGCATTCTCCAGATGAAACAACACTCAGTTTCTTTGCCATAGATCTAGTGACTCTACCTTCACCAAGATTACCTATTATGTTCACCAGTTGTATGTGACTATTTTGAGTCTAAGATTTTTGTGGAGCTGGAGAATAGGTACTGGTATCATGACTAGAGCTAGATCTTGGAAGTCCATGACATGGACTTGGACTTGGATTATCTCTAGTGTCTATTGAAGGATATTCAGTGGACAAAGGTTCAAACAATGGAGGGCTTCCTTCTTGGTCAGAAGCAACATATCCAAGACCTAATTCCCTAGAGATGGTAGGAGAGCTTTGAGCAAGGGGCTCAGATTGTTCATCAGCAGCTGCATATGATTGATCATTTTGATCATGTGTGTCAGCATGCTGATTGTTTTAAGACTGACCATTTTGGTCATTTGTGTTGCCTTGCTGATCATTTTGAGATTGATCATTATTTGATTGACAGCCATCAGTATGAGATACTGAAGGATTTCCTTTTGTAGGACTTGTCATATCTTCAAATGGATCAATATGAGGGACTGAGTTGCTTGTTTGATATTTTTGAGAAGGCTCATAGTGTTGAAATTCATCAGATGGATAATTGTGAGATTCATGAATATGAAGTTCATCATCTGATGGATTTGTAAAAGTAAGAGCTTCATAACTTTCATTGAAGGTGATGTGATAGGTTTCTTCGATACATTGTCTTCTTGTGTTGAAGACTCTGTATGCTTTAGATACTAGAGAGTATCCAAGGAAGTAACCATCATCATATTTTTCATCAAACTTTCTAAGGTGATCCTTGTGATTGTAAATGAATACTAGACACCCAAACACATGTAAGAATGAGATATTTGGAATTCTCCCCCTGAAGACTTCATAGGGAGTCTTCATGTGTCTCTTCACAATGATGGATCTATTTTGAGTGTAGCAAGCAGTGGCTACAGCATCAATCCAAAAATGTTTAGAGAGAGCATATCCATCAAGCATTGTCCTTGCTGCTTCAATCAAAATTTTGTTCCTTCTTTCAGCCACACCATTTTGTTCAGGTGTGTAAGGAGATGAGAAAATTTGAGAAATTCCTTTGTCATCACATAAATTGATCAGTGTGTGATTTCTGAATTCAATACCATTGTCAGTTCTGAGTTGTTTGACATGAGTGTCATTTTGATTTTCAACTCTTTTAATAAATGACATAATGTCATCTGGTGCATGGCTTTTCTTTGTCAGAAAATATACCTAGGTGTACCTAGAGTACTCATCAACAATGACAAGTGTATATTTTTCATGACAAATGGCCCTAGGTGATACTGGGCCAAATAAGTCCATGTGAAGAAAATGAAGACTTTCTTTGATTGAGAAAGTTTGCTTTGTTTTGAAACTGGCCCTATGGTGCTTCCCTTTTTCACATGTTGGGCATGGTTTTTCCTTGGAATAGACAAGTAAAGGAAGACCAATAACAAGATTTTGTTTTGCCAGCAGATTTATTGTTTTGAAATTGAGATATGAGAGCCTCTTATGTCAAAGCCAGTTGGTAATATTGGAGGCTTTAGCAAAGAAACATGTCTCCTAAGTAGAGTTCATGTTCATGACATAAACATCTTTGACTCTTGGAGAAATCATCACAGTTTCATGATTGGAGTTGAAGATTGTACCTTTTTTGTCATCAAGCAACACAAGATACTTTGCATCACAAAGTTGACTTATGCTGATGAGGTTGTGCTTCAATCCATTGACATATGCTACCATTGAGAAAACTATACCATTGCATTTTACTGAACCAAATCCTTCAGTAGTAGCTGATGAATTATCACCAAAAACAACTTTGGGACCTTGTTCCTCCTTATACTTGTGTAGATAACTTTTGGTGCCAGTCATATGCCTTGAACAACCACTATCTAGGTACCAAATAGTCTTCCTGAGATCACACTGCATAAGTTAAGGAAATGGTCAGTTTTGTTTTGAAACCCACCTTTGTTGGGTGGGGGTTTTAGATCTAGAAGGTGTTCTAGATCTGAAGGGTCCTCTTGTAGAGGGTATGTGTGATTTCTTAGAAGAAGAAGAGGTCTGAACAGCTTTTGCTTTCTTAGCCTGGAGGGCTTCACCTCTTCTGAACCATTCTATATGGTTGTGATCAGATGTAGTGTGGACATCGCTTCCACAAGTCTCACAATATTTGGTAATAGAGTTTGGATTTCTCGGTTTAATACCTCTTCTGAGTGAGATGATTCGATTATGTACATGAGTGTCATGGTCATAACTTCCACAAATATTACAAACAGGGTAATAGTGGCAGTCATCTGGGTGATGATTACCCATACCACAATGAATGCATGGTGGGAAAGGCATATTTCGCCTGGATTGAGATGCTTCAGAATTGTGAGCATCAACACTAGTTTTGGCCAGCATATACTGAGTATGTTCACAAGTGCGATGATCAGTCCTCTCACATTTAGTACAATAAATCACTCTTAAGCAAGTTTGAGTGAGATGGTTGTTTTGACCACATAACTCACAAGCCCTTTTGAATTGTGTCTTGTATTTTAAATGAGGAGAGTCTAAAGGTTCATCTCTGAATCGTGTTGGTGTTTGCTGCTGCCTGAGTAGCAATTTAAGATCATTGATCTCTTGAATGACAAGAGACATTCTCTCATCTTCCTCACATCTAGCATTCTTTTGTTTATTTGTTGAAACTGAAAAGGTAGTTACCATATATGAACCTTCAGTAGGAGCTGAAGAGTTATTTGAAGTGTCAATTTTGACATGTTTGGAAGAACTACCTTTGTGAGTGGTGTGTGACTTGATGATAGACTAGATAGTATTGGGTCTAGTAGAGGGTTCAACACCAGCCAGCTTCTCCAAAGGAGGAAGTGGGGGTACTTACTTCATTCTCTATATCATCATCTGAGTCATCCTCAGTAACTGAGGACTCAACTGGTGCTGAAGTGTCAACACTTGCTTGAAACTCAGGAAGAAGGATTCGTCTAGTGTCATGATTGGGTAAATTCTCTTCACCTGACCTTTAAATGTCAGGGATTGAGCTACCATCCTCATTTGAAGATTTGACAAAGACAATAGATTTGGTGCTGGAGGATCCTTCAGCACCAAGCATTTTCCTCTTTTGAGCAGGTATTTGTTCACTTATGCATTGATTTATCCTATCAGAGTTTCTAAGCCAAGATTTAACAATATCTTTTGCTTCTTTTATTTCCACTCTAAGGGAGTTATTTTCCTCCAAAATTTCTTTGTTCAATTGTTGAAAAGTAAGAATATCAAGTTTAGCTTCTTTTAGCTCTATTTGCTTACTTTTAAAATATTTAAGTTTTAGAACAAGTTTATGAAAATTTTTAAGCAAATTGTTTCTTTGCTCTTCAACAAATTTTAGATCAATGCAAAAGTAATCAAAGACAAATTTAATGTCATTTTTATCTTCTAATTCAAGAAGAGTTTGTACCTTTTTTATTGTGACATTGACCCATTCACCATTTCTGGTACTTTCTCTGGCCACAACATTTGAATTAGCCCCTTCATCATCAGCAAGTGACATCAGCACTTTCACATTAACCATTTCATCATCATCTGAAGAAACATCTTCTTCATCTCATTCATAGGCTTCAACAACAAGCCCTTTGTTCTTTTCTTGCTTGGGAGTCTTAGATGAGGAGCTTTGAGTACTCATTAAGGCCAATCTTGCCTTGATTTCTCTGTATTTGGCCTCAAAGTCTTTTGTTGGTCTGAGTTCAACCATGTTTTGCTGAAAAGAAGTAGAAGCAATTTGTTTTGGTTGAAATAATGATTGACCAGATGGTCTTGATTGAGCTGGTGAGGAATATGAAGGGAGAGATGTTTTTGAATAACAATCCCTAGCATAGTGACCAGTCTTCCCACATTTGTAGCATTCAGTGTCAACTGAAGCTTTTGTGGAGATGGAGAACTTGCCTCCTTTCTTAAAGAACATCCTAGACTTGGCCAGAAGTGCTCTTTCATGAAATTCCTCTTTGAGGTCATTCAGATATTCCTCACTAGATCTAGTGTCTTCCTCATCATCAGGACTATCTTGGTAGTCTTGAATGACTGCTTCACTAAAGAAAGCTTTGGACAAGGGTGTAGCAATGGTTAATACTTTACTCTTGCTTGAGCCTTCATAAATCTTATCAACTAGGTTTTCTTCATATTTAAGTTTCCCAAAAAGAGAGGCTAGATCACAATCTTTAATGTGATTAGGATTTCACAATCTTTGGCAGAAACTGAGCCACTTCTTTGGCAATGCATTAACACAAATTATGTTGATTTCAAGTTTTGAAAGCTCAACACCGTCATTCACAAGTTCATTCATCAATGTTTGTATCTGGTGAATGTTTGTGTGAGGGTTTCCCCTTCTTTGTGCTTGAAGGTGTTGTATTGAAGCTTTAAATCCATGATTCTGGTTTCTTTACATCAGAGGGTCCCTCATGGTAAAGAATAAGGTCCTCCCATGTAGCTTTGGCTGTTTTGCAATTTACAACAGAATTCATTTGGTCATCTGGAAGCACAGACATGATGAGACTTTTGAGACGCTGATCTAGGTTAGCAGCTTTTCTCTCATCAGCAATCCATTGTACTTCAGGTTTTTTTTGTCCCCAACCATGGGAACAAAAGGACCATTTTCAATAATTTCTAAGAATTGGGGTTCAATCCCAACCATATGGACAAGAAACCTCTTCTTCCAGTTTGTAAAATTGGCTACCTCTAGTACAGGAGCAACATTGAGTTGGCCACCCCTATATTCTAGGATTTGTGGTATAACTTGAGCCATTTTTGGATCTTGATTTGGAAACTTTTAAATGAGCAGTTTAATAAAATAAGAGTTTAGCTAATCAAACTGCTCTGATACCACTTGTTGGTCCCTTGTAATTCGTTATTACTTATTAACTTAAGTGAAACAACAATACCAATATACTTTTATAATCAAATAAAGAATCTATAACCCACTTTGTTTGCGGAATAACAAAGTAGTTGAATGACAATGGATTTTGATCTCCTCTACTTAAACGTCTAACCAAGGTTAAATTCTAAGCTCCAATCTAAACGTTCATATGCATCTTGGCTATATGGTTTAGTTGGTATCGAGAGAGAAAGGTTTTCCAGAGTTTAAGCTCTTGTATTTGTTAACCCTTTCTCTCCCAATGTACACTCCTTATATAAGCAGTGTAAACTAGGGTTTGCATTTTGCATGTTTCAATGCATGAGTTTATCCAGTGGGTGGTTGATGCCCATGCTGGATAAACAGTACAAAGTACATATTAAACTATTCTAGAAAAGATAAAGGTTGTACTTATATCTAAGTATACAAGCAACCTAATTTGACTTAAAGTTATCTTTTCCCGCCTAATGCAAACCATCAGAATACTGAAGAGTCTTCAGTATCCTAGAGGAGATCGACATCATTCAGTTTGGTATTGTCAAACCAAACTGAACTGAAAGCCCTTCTTCAGTCCTTGTTCTTCAGCAACTAGACCGCTTAGTATTTGAAGTGAAGACTCCTTTGTCTTCTAAGTTCACTGGAAGGGGAGTGCTGAACTTTCTTCAGCTATAAAGTCTTTAGTAGGAACTTTGTTCCACTGGTCATCCTTCAGCAGACTGGTCTTACTGCTGAGCATGAAACACTTAGGAGGATTTTATATTCAAATCCTAGAGTTGCTTCAGGGTCAGTAAATACTGACCCAACACTTTTATACTATAAGGTCTTGTGTAGGAAGGTCTTTCTCATTTGTGTGTTCGGGACAAATTCCCGTTACATAAACAATATTAACTTGGAACTCTCGACACCATTAGATAGATTTTTTCCACGCGCTTCGCAACGGTATATATTATATGAGCATCACTTTAAATGTGACTAACAGAATATGAGTCAGTAACCAGTCACCGATCCCATTAGTAACCCTAGTGTAAAGTTTATAAATATTAAGTAACCCACTTAACCAACTCATGAACATGAGTAAGCTAAAAACACAAAATGAAACTATACTAATTTAGAACAACTTTTTTTATATAAATTTTAATAATTTCTTTGTATATTAACCCTTTTAAATGGTATTATAGTAAGACATTTAATTAATCATTTGATGGGAAAAGAGATTATGATACGAAAATAGAACAAGATATAAGAAGGATTTGAGTTCACCCTTCATTTTTTTTGTATACCTAGGTTTTCGACTCGACATTGCGAGCCGACTAATCCTAGGGCGGCTACCCTTTTGGATAGCCCGGAGTCATCACAGATGAACGTTCGTGGTCACCCCCAAATGTACACACCTAGTGAAGTTTGAACCCTTGACCTCTCCTTTGAGAGTCAAATACCTTACCACTAGGCCACTTGATGATGGTTACCCTTCATTTTATTAAGAGGCTTAAAAATAAAAATAAACGCTCTTACTCATTTTTTATACAAAAAATCATCGTAGTATATATTAAACCCTTTAAGATAAATACGGAGTAGTTTTTAAATTCGTCCCTCCACACATAATGTTCATATTCCCTCCCTACTTTTTCGTTCAACCATATCCTTTCAAATAAGGTCGTTGTTGGTCTTATAAACCTTAGAAAAAATTTCATGTTTGGTCCCTCTCAAACTAAGTCCGCAGATCGTCCCTATCGTTTACACTTTGGATCAAAAATGGTCCCTATCTTGAATGGATGTTAGATTTCAAGTTAAGTATACTTATTTGAGGGGTATTTTTGTCTTTTTGATTTCAATAAATAAAAGCTCAATTACTTCTTTTTTCTTTTCTTTCTTAAATCTAACTCTCTCTCTCTCTTTCTCTCTCAGATTCTTTCTTATCTCTCTCTCACACACACACATATCTCAGTCTCTCTCTCACATGTTTTCATCTCAACCCAGATTCAATCAAAACCAAATCCTAAGCAACATAAATCACAACCTACAAATAAGATCTGTTAAAATCATTACCCTCATCCTAAAAAAACCCACACCATATTCCATCAGTATATATTAATACTGAACTAACCAACTGATTTTTTAATCAGTTCCACCACCCCTTTCTTCATTCACAACCACCCACGTGGTTTTCTGGTAATCGTGGGATACGATTTTTTTATTGAGTAACCGGATCTTGGTTTTGAAGATCGTGATTTGGATATAAACACACCGGTGTGATTTGAGAAAGGTGTCCCCAAGCCTTTGTTTTTGGTGTATGAGGATGATGTGGTGTGTAGTGTGGTTGTGATTTATGTTCTTTTTATTCAAAATCAAGTGAAAATGTGATACGTATATTAATGATAGATGTAATTTGGTACTTATGATTTATTTAATCAATATCATAGAAATGGGCTACTTAGGTTTGTATGACAACATGACAAAGTGTTTGGTTTTTTGTGGTTGCTATCACTGATCATAGATTGATGATCTGGATCTAAGATTGGTGTTTTAATATTTGTTGGAGGCGGATGAGAGAAATGATCTCGATCTAAGATTGGTGTTTTATTTTGTAAATAGTTTTGATGCATATATTCTTGGAGCAAGAATTGCCATCTTTGTTTGTTAATTTATATTTTGGATCTTGTTTAATTTTTGGATCTTTAATTTCTGGGTTTATTTGGATGAAGAGTTTATTTGTGGATGAAAAGGGTGTATGTTTGATCCTGTGGGATGAAAATGGTGGGTGTTTGTATTAAATGAAGTCAAAATAAGTAAAAGACTGAAATACCCCTCTTCTCTCAAGACTTAACTGGCAAATTTAACGTCCATCCAAGATAGGGACCATTTTTTATCCAAAGTGTAAACGATATGGATGATCTGCGGACTTAGTTTGAGATAGGGAACATACTTGATGTTTGGTGTAAACGATAAAGACCAAACATGAAATTTTTTCTAAACCTTATAATCGTTTCCAACATTTTTTTTTTCTAGCCATCTTTAAATGTCTATATTGTAAAGTTATGTTATCAGTACGTAAGTTATTTGGTAGCGGTAATGTTTTGGCATTTTGATACCAAATCATTGTATAGCGATTTATCATGATTTTAAGATATGAGAAGTGGTAAGACATCAATTGAGTGCTCATAAGTTAGGGGTGTAATTGAGCCGAGTCGAGTTTAAGTTTAGTAGGGTTTAAGTTTGGTTTGATACTAAAACTGTAGGTTTGAGCTTGGTTTGATAGCTTGTCAAGCTTTACCAATCCAGGCTTGAGCTTGGCTTGATAAGGCTTGATAAAAGTTTGAGCTTGGCTTGAAAAGCTTGATTGTGTATAAATTTAATTTTTTATAATAAAACTCATCAATAAACATATGTAAAAATATAGAAAAAACAAAAATCATTACACAAATTTGATTTATTTAACATTAATAAAACCAATAACAAAATTATCGTACAATCTTGGTTTGAAAATGTGTTTTGCACTCCAATAAAATTAAGGTCCCAAAGGCCATTGCATGATGTGAATGCGAGCACAATCTAGAAACGTTGCATTTAGTATTAAGAAGAGTACAAGAAATATTTATACACATATTGTATTTTACCAAGCACCGAGTAAATGCAATAATTAAATTTACAAAAATAAAGAATCATTTAAAATACAAAGAACCAAAATATAAATGTAATCAGAGTTAAAAATCATTTTAAAATATATTATTTATTTATGAAATTAGCCCTTAAATTTAGGTTAAAACTCAAATTAACAATTAGTTGCTTATATAAATTCATTATAAAAACATATTTTTAATAGAGCTTAAAAAAGCTTGATAAGATATCGAGCCGAGCTATCAAAAGCTTGAGCTTGAGCTTGATATAGTTTCGAGCTATTTTTTGGACTTGAGCTTGGGCTTGAGCTTGATAAAAACTTGGCTTGATCGAGCCAAGCTCGAGCTCAAGCTCGAATTACTTGATAAAAGTTTAGCTTGATTACACCCCTATTATAAGTACAAGGAAAGAGATATATAAATGTGGTCACACAAATAGGTCTTATGCATTTTCTGATCAAGTTTTTGTACATGACCCTTTTTAACTAAATATCATTGCCTTGAGATGGTGAAATATAGATACCTAGTGTTGATGTCATGACACTCATATGTACAGTAATATTCATTAATAGCTACAGTATTTATTTAAAATACTTTTATTGACATTACTACTACTCGTTTTCAACAATCATTACTTTTTAGTGATATACTGTAAGGATAAAAGTTATAAAATACCATCGTATTTATTGATTTGTGTCAACTTTAAACACTCACTAATTAATCTCGTTACTTTATCATTGTACTTTCAAACTTGTTCTGACTATATCAATATAAGCGTGAAATGACGATATTACCCTTGTCTTCTTCAATATAATTACATTTATTGCCATAAAATCTGCTTCTCACTCCCCTATTTTAGTTTTTCTCTCTCTAAAAATAATTGTTTTATTAAAATTGAAGATCAAATAGCCGCCGAACTTCATTGTATTAGAAACACGATTATGCGTCCAGTGACGGATTCATGTACTTTATATATGTGTGGCACAAATTTTTTTTACCAAAAGTTCTAACTAAAATAAAGGAGGAAATTGCAAGTTTGCTCCCTGTGGTTTGCCAAAATTGCAAGTTTGCTCCCCAACTTCATTAAAATGCAGGCGGCCTCCCGGAGGACGAAGGTAATTAGCAACGATGCTCCCTGGATCTAACTTCCGTTATATGGCTGTATTTTTGTGGGGGTATATTTGTCCATTCCCTTATAAAGACATTCAAAGTCTTTAAAAATTTGATGATATAGTACATTCTACAATCTCTAAGCAATAAAACTGAGTACAAGGTTTCTTTTTTAATCGAATTATTTTGAGCAAGGATCATGGGAAGAAAAGGTTTCATTTTATGGTGTTTTTATATCTTTATTACCGTGTTGTTGGCGCTGCTTGATATTTATGGACTCGCTAGAGCGGCTAGATTGGGGAACATGGTGAGTAACCAGACTCGTGTAATGAGTAGCGTGTATGAGGGTGCCAATAAGACTGTGATGGTTGCCTATGATGGGTCAGGAAACAATGGTGGCGGGGCATCTGGTGGAGGAGCCTCTGGTGGTGCAGCCTCTGGTGGAAGGGTTGGGTTTGGTAATGGTGGAGGGAGGGGGGGATCATATGGGTCGAGATCTAGGGGGTGGTGGTGGTGGATATGGGAATGGAGGAAGAGGTGGTGGCTCTGCTGGTGATGATAATATGGGAGGAGGTGGGGGTTCTACAGGTGGAAATATGGGCGGGGGTGGTGGAATAGGATCGGGTGGTGGCCGGGGTGGCGGATATGGTGGCAGAGGTGGTGGAGATGGTGGTAGATATAGTGGTAGTGGTGGTGGAAATACAGGTAGAGGTGCTGGTGGTTTTGGCTCAGGACCAGGCAACTGGGGCGGATATGGCAACGGGGGAAGTCCATACGGGGGTAATATAGGAGGAGGATTTGCGGGTGGAGGTGGATTCGGGTCTAAACCAGGCATAGGTAATGGTGGTTTTAGTGGCGGCTTCAGTGGTGGTTTTAGTGGGGGTATTGGTTCAGATGATGGAGGTAACGGGTTCGGAGGAGATCCTCATAAAACTACAAACAAGAATTAAAATGAACTGGTGACTAAGAATAAGCATGATTTTTGTCCAATAATCATGCACTCTATTAATGCCTTCTTCCAGGATTAGTGTTTGTCCATGATGTACGAACAATGGATTGGTTCCCACAAAAGCAGTTCATGTTTAGGGTTTGTGTGTTTTTATGAAAGGGGGATTTGATCTATGCGTTTGTTGCCAGATGTGTTAAGGTAGGTTATTTAATTACAAACCACAGGGAGTAACAATGCAATAAAATTAAGCTAGGTTAAAAATAAATTATGAAAAGACATCAATACCCTTGAACAATGAAAAGTTAACTAGCAAAAAATAACGGAAGTTAGATCCAGGGAGCATCGTTGCTAATTACCTTCGTCCTCCGGGAGGCCGCCTGCATTTTAATGAAGTTGGGGAGCAAACTTGCAATTTTGGCAAACCACAGGGAGCAAACTTGCAATTTCCTCAAAATAAAGTTAAAAGTACATGTAAATCATATTTTGACCACCCAACAGCTAATTAAGTCTTCGTGCATTCATGAATAGGAAACGAATCATCACATCCCATTTTAACGTTCAACTCTTTTTGGGTAAAAGTTATATAATACCATCGTACTTATTGATATGTGCCGACTTTAAACACTTACTAATTAATCTCGTGACTTTACCATTTTACTTTCAAACTTATTCCGACTACACCAATATTACGTTAAAATGACTATATTACCCTTTTAAATGACTAAAATACCCTCCATTAGTACCTACCCAGATCTGCTCATATTTTTATACCCGATAGTCTAATCCGTAGATCCGAATGAACCCACTTCGTTTCTTTTCTTCCATTTATTTAATATCAAGTTGAAATCATTATATTTAATTGGTGTGTACTTCTGCTAAAAAAAATTGGTGTGTACTTGTGGCATTATTTATCCTTATCTACTCCAACCAACACCATCAAAACAAAATTTAAGCTCCTTTTCCAGTGGATCTAAATACAATTCAAAAGCTTCCTATCTTATTGCCTTGAATAAGATATTTTAACAAAAGGTCTCAGGTAAGTTTCTTTTTAGAGATCGATGATGGTCGATGGGTGTGATTCGACCTTATGAATCTATTAAAGATAAGATGCAAGATGGTATTGCAATTGGTAAAGACACCAAGATCATTTGTGTGTTCAGTTTTGGGGTGGTGTTTTTTATGAACGATTTGAAGGTTTTGTAAATGACTGTAATTTTTTCTGGGTTTATGATTTTAGTGATGGAAGATGAATGTGTTTTATGTCATTTTCTGAAAATGTAAACTCTAAAGCTACTTTTTTTATGTAATTATGTCAAAGAAACGAGGGTAATATAGTCATTTTAAGGTAATAGTGGTATAGTCGAAACAAATTTGAAAGTAAAATGGTAAAGGCACGAGATTAATTAGTAAGTGTTTAAAGTCGGTACATCTCAATAAGTACGATGGTATTGTATAGCTTTTACCCACTCTTTTTCTTATAAATAGTAGAAAAACATCAAGTCGCGTCACATCAGATTTTGGATCAATACATGATGAAATATGCATGTTATTTTTTGTGTACATCGATCTTACTAACACCAGCTAAAAGCGGATATCTATGGAATGAAACCCGGTTAAATGTGTTATGTGGTATTTTTGATCAATTTATCTTGAAATGGACTTGAGCCGCATTTAATCTTCAAATACTGTAGTTTTAACAATGAAACAATCAGGCAATGAAGCAATAAAAATATGTTAGGGAGACGCAGGGGTACTAGATAGATATATTTATATAGATAAAGGACTGTTGCTGAAAAGGTAACTAAGTAAGTACAGTATAAAACTATAAACAATTACTATAATAATATTTATTTCGTTTTAATGTTTGTCTTCCCCACTGCCTCATATCCCAAAAAGATTGTAGAACTTGTTGTATCTCACGCCAACAAAACCAGAGGAAATAACAAAACCGAACCAGATACTATTATTTAAGTGGAAAACGTCATCCTTATAGAATTAAAGTTCTTGGTCTCTTATCAACATAGCTCCGCCCATATCAATATTGCCCTGCTCGTGTAGCCAACCTATGTGTGGCACGTGCCACAGGTGACCAGGGCATAGATCCACCCATGTATGCGTCTTACATTTTGGTAACAAATCAAATCGTGTCTATAATTCCATCCTTACGTGTAGGACTTTACACGTTTATAACTTTAATGAACTTTATTAACCAACTATTTTGTACCCTTTGATATGCCCAATATTTATGATCATAATAAGTCAATTAAACAAAAATTCCTAAACTTTAGGAATCCCAGATAGTAAGTATAATTGTGGAGATAAATCACAATTCCTATAAATTAGCAAAGCAAACCAATTAAATCACAACAACTGTCAGTGAAGTCATCGGAACAACAGAAGGTCCACATAGAAACTAAACCTTGATTTATTACCCATTGATTAAAGGGTATATTGGTCATTTAAAAGGGTAATATGGTCATTTCACGCTTATATTGGTATAGTCAGAACAAATTTGAAAATACAATGGTAAAGTCACGAGATAAAATAGTAAGTGTTTAAAGTCGACACAAATGAATAAATAAAATGATATTTTATAACTTTTACCCTATACTGTAATGACTTCTCTCATTTATTAATCTAAATCAAATTTTAAAAATATTAAACTCAAACAATTTTAACAAACATATTACATTTTTTTAACAAAAGATACATTAATCTTTGCCTCTTCTCCGTGGTTCGTCCTCCTATATGAGTATTTCACATGAGTTGGTGTCAAAGAGTATTACACAGGACTTCGTATAAATATTCGTAAACATGTTTTCCTTTTTTTACATACTGACTTAGTAAATACTATAGTAACTTTAAAAATGAGAGAGTGATAAGAAATAAACTATAGTTTTGAAATAAATGCTAAAAAAGATATACTGTAATTATAGCTATAGATATTTTTTAAGACTATCTCATAGTAGATTACAGATTAACTTATGGTATTGCTATTAGTTTTTCTATAAACAAGGTGGTCATGATTGATTGCATGGAACCGGCAGCATTAGTAATGTGAATGACAAATAAAGAAAGTTGTGTTTGACGTGAGTTTGAAAAAGTAAAGAAAACTATACTCGTAAAGAAAACTATAGATTGTTGTTGCTACTTTTGTTCAAAGGTGAAAATTGAAAACCATCTACCATGGCTTATACTATTGCTTTTTTTAGAGTCTTAATTGTCTATAAATGTTGCAAGCTGACAAATGTAAGAACACAAACTTATAAAGTTTCGTAAGTTGTACACGTTATTACATATCAATAACTTATAAACCTTTTGAGCTTATAAACTTTTTCCTATCATGATAAATGCTACATATTACGCATATATTAATTGTGTTACATTTATGATTTTTAAACTTATTCATAAACATCTCATAATAAATGCTTTTAACAAAATGTATATGACTTGGGTACATAACTTAAATACATAACTTGGGTACATATATATATTGGTGGTTTTATTTGTTTATGAAGAACTTAAGTGATGAAAACATACATATGTGTATGGCGAGTTAGTGTTTTTTTCAATGATAGAAGTATTTAAAAACTTCGAGAAATAAATCAATTAACCTTTTAAGTCCACTTCAGGTATAAAAGGCTATCCAACATCAATTAGGTGCTAACGAGAAGCTCAACTAGAACTCCTCCTATACACTTAAAGTAGTATTTAGAATCTTAGTGAACGTGATTGAACAAGCAGTAAGGTGCCCGCGTGTTGTTGCGAGGCACTTTTTTGTCGAAATAGCTCGTTCAGGTGCATGCTGCAATATATTGGAAGTCAAGAATTAGAAATAATGTCAAAACATTTAGACATTCCATCATAATTAATACTACATACATGTGTTATCACTTGATTCGGGTAATCGTTTGGATATGGCATATTTGAATTACTAGTTTTAATACCCGTGCACGCACGGGACTTGAACATAAAAAATAAATAAGGTAACAATTTTGTTATTGCGATTTTATGTACTTATATATATTTTTACCTGATTTTTCATTATGTGATAATATTAATTGATATTTTTTCTTGGATAAATAATTGATATTTTGTATAAATATTTATTGCATAAAAGATTTGTATTTGTTTAAATGAAATTTTAGTTATCTTTTTCTAGATATTTCGTGTTTAATAACACATACCGACATTGGAAAATATATGTTGTTGTAATACGTAAAATCTCGTATATTTATTTTCATCTAACACCGATATCTGAGGTCTTGCATTCATTTTACTATTTATATTCATGTTAATAATAATTTACGTAGATTGAATTATTTGATTTTGTTAAGTGTCAAAATATAAATAAACAATAATTTGTGGTTTTTATTCGAATATTAATGATCATGTGTTTTGTTAACTCTTTAATATTACAAATATGTTGTATTTTTGAAATATAAAATCTAGATTATATAAAATTTAAGGGGGTATTTTGTTTATTTTATAAAGTTCCTAAAAAATATAGAAAAATATAAGTTTACACTTAAGTTTATCTAATTTATTTAAAATTCAACCATTAAAGTTTTAATTAATCATCTCCTCTTTTTTTAAGTTTTTATTTTTACAAATTTGACACATATATTTTTTTGTGTTTTCATCAAATCTTCCACCAAAATATTTAACTTTGACTAAATTTCATTCAATTTTGACTTTTTTGAGCCAATCATATTGCTTGATTTTGCTTATGTGTCAAAATCAAGCCATTTGATTGGTCCAATTATATTTTCTTCAACCTCCACTTTTCACTAAAACTCTAAAAAATCTAATTCTTTTATTATATAAAAGATTCTATTTTCTGTTAAAATAGGTAATATGGATTTTAATGGGCCATATTCCGCTTTAGCGGGTTATGTGATATTCAAAATTTCAAATGGGTTGCAATGAGTGTTAATGGGTCATAACAAATCCTAACTAGTCATTACGGGTTGAAATGGTTGTAGCGGGTCATATTAGGTTATAGTGGGTTGTATTAAGATTTAGGATGTAACGGGTCATAAGTTTTCTATATATTTACTGATTATAAATCTATAAATCTATAAATCTTGCCTATTTTGGTACTTATGTATTTTTATGTTTTTTTTCTCGTTTTTAGTTGCACTTGTTTAGCCCACACTCATTTAACCCGTAGCTTCTTTAGCCCGCCGCTCCCGTCGCTCGTTTAGCCCACCATTCATGCCCGCCCGGCACGCGCATTTTGCCACCTCTATTTTATGCATATGGTACGAGTAACTTTTAGTATTCATAAGCTTAGCAGTTAGCAATGCATGTACAAGTTGTATTTTTAGGTAGGTTCGAAAGGTGAACAAACGGGTTATTTTGTGAGGTTCAATAATTATTTATAATTTGAGAAACGTTAACTTTTTCCTAGTAAGTCTGTAAGGATTTTGTGTCTGTTGGAAATGAGTAGGAAACACATGCAATTTGGTAGGGAACCACTTGGAAATGAAACTGAAATTCAGTAGGAAACTACAGTACTAGGAAGTCAAAGAAAAATTCAATGGGAAATTACTAGGAAATTCCCATGAAATTTCATCAATACGATTGGTTCTTTTGTGAGGGACTTACTACTGAATATCACCGTCAAAATTCCATCAGTAAAAGTTTGTCGCTGAGCGTTTCCGAGCATGGTTTTAGTTGGGGATTTTTTCTGCCGGAAAGACGTTTATCACACATACAGGAAATGATAATGGAAGCTTTAAAGTTGGTGTTTCTATGAGTCCGGTTTATCTAGTGTGTTAAAACTTAAAAAGTGCATCTTTGAAACATGTATGTTTACAAATTATTAAGAGGATGTTTAGCAACAACACACGAAATGCCATATATATGCTGACCGAAATGAGCATTCTTACAAAAAAAAGGTCATCATCCTAATAAAATTTTGTCCCTTTTAATCCGTTTTGACAAATACTACACCTTATTAGCATTCCCTTCATATACATATATAGTACTAGTGTGCTAACACATCAAGATCAAGTTTAAGTGTTAACGATATTTCACTCAGATGCGATTCTCGCTCGCATCATGTTATAATCTTGGCCATTTTAGCTTCACGAATTTCCGCTTCTTCATCATGAACGCCATTATTCATTTGATGATTTTCATCATCCCCTATCCTTTTACGTTTGAGAAACTTCACAAGCCCTTCTAGTACAACCTCCACATTGTCTGACTTCATGAGTTCCTCTGCCACCTCTGCTGGTGTAACCTTCTGGCATTTGATCAGCTCTTTGATTTCCCTAAATCTCCAATGGTGGCCGTGAATGTCAAGGTAGTTAGCAGCCAATGTCCTGAATCCATCCATGGTTATGTATGACATGTGAATGTGCATGTCCATACGTCCTGGTCTGAGCAATGCCGGGTCAAGTCTGTCTTTGTGGTTTGTGGTAAATATTATAATGCGTTCATCCCCACAACAAGACCATAACCCGTCAATGAAATTCAGAAGTCCCGATAGAGTGAACTGAAAAAGAAGTGAAACTAAGTTTGTCAATATATAGATGAATATGAACTTTGTCTTTCAATTACCTAGTTTGGTTTCTTGACAATCATATCAATTGTATAGCTTATGCCAAGTTTTATATAACAAAAGATCTACTCAGGACATGATAACGGAAGAGAAAACCATTTACAGAAAGGTAATCATCTAATTGTATAGCTTACGCCAAGTCTAATAGTACATATATACCTTGGGGTCAGCACGACTTGATTCAAGTCAATATATGGTATAACAATGACAGTGCAAGTATGCCAATTGTAAGTTCATATGCTTACTTAAATGACAAAAAACACATATTGTAAACCTTCTGGGTTCAATAGGGTAAAGAAAGTCACTAAATGGTAAAAAAAAATTCATGAGAAGACAAAGAGAGCAACTATTCGACCATAACTGAATGTTAAAAAGAGGTTTTTAGAGCAAACCTTTGGATCATTAAGACGGGGTTCATTAGGCGTAGTTGGTCCCTTGCGATCTGGCAATATGCTACAGTCAATGTCTTCAATGACAAGTATGGATCGATTTGATGTATCTAGCAATATATCTTTCAAACTTGAATCATCCCTAACATTCGTTAGTTGTAGATCATAGATGTCAAACTTTAGGTAATTCGCCATGGCAGCAATGAGACTCGATTTCCCTGTCCCTGGTGGACCATACAATAGATACCCTCGTTTCCATGCCTTCCCTACTTTTTTATAAAAATCCTTCCTCCTTACAAACAAATCTAAATCGTCCATGATTTCCTTCTTCATCTTCTGATCCATCGCCAATGTCTCAAATGTGGACGGATGGTCCAGATTCACCGTTTGCTTATAATTGAAATGTGATGAGTGTGGAGATCGTAGGTTATGAAGCTGCACAACCTTCTTCTGGATTTTAACTTCTTGAGATTTTTTAATTATGAAGGGCAAGTAAGAACCAATTATGATGTCTTTGTAATTTTTGTCAAATTTCAGCTCCATATATTTTTTCTCTGACACAAATGGGACACCGTCGTCGTTGTCGCCATTCAGTTTCTTTTGTTGCTGACTGAGGTATGTCCATGTAACCTTAACTCCTTCAAATGAATCTACTATCTCCTCGGACTCTGCAAGCTTGATGTTGAAGTGCTTTTCTTTCATGGATTTTGTAATCCTATAAATCCATGTAAGCATCGTCAAGAAAATAGCTAAATCACCACTATATAAACCTTAATGTTCTACATAAGTCTCAATCGAGACTTGAACCCACAATTTTGAATGGACAGTGTTATAAAGTTTTTCCAGCCGCGAAAAAAATATACACAAATATTGAAAGACTGATACTATGTAACATTTATGATTTATCTTTGAGTTTCTGAAGAAAACAAAATATACTACTACATTTATGATTCTTGACGAGTTCTCAGAAAACTTTGCACTGTTTATAGTTAAAATCCGCACCTATCTCAGAAAAATAATATGCAAAACTCACAGCGAAAATCAACAAAAAAACTCAAGGGCTCAATACGAGTACATATAAATAAACATATTCGGTATATGTTCCATATACTCTGCACTCCTTTATATATACAAACTAACTTAATCTACCACAGCAAAAGCCAATGGTAAACCCTTCAAGCAAGTGTGGCAAAAGCCCTGTGTTAGTTTGGATTTATAACATAATAAGCACAAAAAATGCACTTGTCTAAAAGCTTGTGGGTTACTAATCATGTATAAGGCCGTATAAACTCTTAAACATAAGCTAATCGAAACACCAAGTACAAAAGATAAAATATACTACTAGTATACAAGTTTACAAACTAAATAAGCACATTCGGCAAAGACTCACTTGAGGCGTTTAGAGTCTCGGGTGATTCTAGTGGAAAGAAAGAGCTGAGCTGCATTGAACATTTCATTTGGGTTGTAACCGTCTTTCTCTTCGAAAAGTAGAATGAGATCAGATGAATTTGGTTTCCAGTAGTGTTTTGCAATGTCAACTGCATAACGACGTAGTTGTAGTGGGACAATCTGTTCGAACATAGTTCGAAAGATCATTATGGAAGCTGAAAGTGAAGCATACGCGGACAACAGCGACGAAGCTGTTGGCATTTCCGGGAATGCTCGATTCGCCATATTCCAGTGATCACTGTGATGTTGTGAATTGGTGTCCTTAGGTAGTGAAATTTCTTATTATGTTGAAGTTGAAGAGCTCAACATGATACTTCTTTATATAGGAGTAAAGCACAATAACAAATGTCATCATCCACTTTGCCAAATGCTACGTAATAACATTTGTCCCTTTTCGTCCTCTTTTCCAAATAAACTTTTTTTTTTTTTTTTTTTTTTTACATAGAAACGGTGGATGTTTTTCTACTCATGTTATACAACGTGGACAAGTCCTTAACTCATACACTAATGGCTCGGAAAGATATGGATATAAATACGTATAATATTAAACATGTATAAATTATATATTTTAATTTTATATGTAATTTCTTTTTAATGATGCTTTCGTATTGTTATTGTCCATAGTCACCTAAAACAACGAGACAGCCTTGATAAATAGTCTAACTAGGGGTGAGCAAAAAAAACCGAAAAAACCGAAACCGAACCGATAACCGAAAAAACCGAACAAAAAAAACCGACCGAATTAAAAAACCGATGGTTCGGTTTTTACTTTTTCAAAAACCGAAAACATACGGTTCGGTTTCGGTTTTCATCAAATAACCGAACCGTAAAAACCGAACCGAACCGATTGCATTAATTATAATATAAACTTTATCTATAATATACACTTTATTTATTTGTATTAGTACTGTATTTATTAGTCATTAATACGTGTGATGGGATTTGGGCCTTTTGTAAATCAATTAACCTTAAAAACATTTATATGGGGAAAATCAAATGTCAAACGCTTCTTTATAACTTTCATTTTCAAGATCATATAATCCTCGGTACATCTATCTTCTCAAACAAAATTTTACAACCTCCGTTTCCATATCTTTAGTCACTTCAACAAGTTCTGGCACAATTTTGTTAGTGGAAACAAAATGAGGTATTGCTCACTGCTATTGTCTTAACACCAATTCATCAATATTGCATTTCATCTGCTTAGTTTTACCAACCGTGAATGAATAGTCTAATATATTAAAAAAAAACTTTATCTTATGCAAGGTGAAACATATCTACACAAGAAAATAGATTAACTTAACAATGCATGAAGAAACTATAAAGCTTAGTGGTATAATGAATTTAAAGCAAATTATGCAACAGTGACATGCAATGGTGACTACTACAAACGGTTAAAAACCGAATAAACCGAGAAACCGAACCGAGAAACCGATTGTAAACCGAAAAACCGAACCGAAAAAAACCGAACGGTTTCGGTTATGGTTACATGAAAAACCGAACATTCGGTTTCGGTTTCGGTTTTTACCAAAAACCGACTCAAACCGAACCGTGCACACCCCTAAGTCTAACCATGGTTTCTCTGTTTTTAAGGGACGTCGCCGGAAACAAATTTAATCAGAGGTACAAAAATTTTTTAACTTTAATATAATAGAGTTCAGTTATTTTAAATATATTAATTAAATAAGATTAGAAAGATAAACAATATACATTTAAGATATATTTAAAAGAAATTAATGTATTTTTCAAAAATCAACACATGTCGAAAAAATTAGACACTGACTCCTTCTCTGACTTACGGCATGTGTACCTAGCAAAGTTGAGCTTCACAGCTTTTATGAGAACTTTTGAACTTGAGACTGTTAAGTTAGTCGATAGTTTTTTTTAATTGTATTTTGCCCGGAATCTATATCACGTGCTATATATGTACCTAACATTATTATGAATAATATACACAATATTCCTTACTTTACCCAGAGACTACTTGCCACTTTGTTTGCGTGTGTTTTTTTTAATTAAGATGAACAACTAGTTATATTGAGATAGAAAATTGTTCACGAAAAGACAAAGTAAACAATTACTCATTTGATTATATTTTCCACCTAGTCACCTTTTAAAGTTCTAGCTAATAGACATAATAAAGTGTATTTTGAGTGGAAAGCTGATACCGCAAAAAAACATATGTGTTCTGACATGAAGCTCCATATAAAGGCATACTTTGAGATGAAGCAATCACTTTTCATACTCTTACATTACTAGTGATTTGAATTTACGTCCCATTTGGTTTTAGTGGATATAATACTATGGTGTGATTTTTATTCTTTCTTTCTTAAAAGTCTTTAGTTAAGTGACCCCTCAAATAAAGATAAAGTGTATACACGTTTGCGTTATTTCATGTCTTCTATAATTTAATATTTTAAAGGATTAATTTCAAACTAAGTACTTCATTCGTTCAAATATAATTGTTCATGTTTTTTAGAATGTATTAATTTAATTATTCACTGTTTATAATAGAAAAAAAAGTAATCAAGTTTACTATATTATATAGGGCAAATTGCATAAAAGGTACTCATCTTTGGTCTAAATTCAATTAAAGGTACTCAACTTTTTTTTTCTCAATTTAAGGTATCGATCTTTTTCCTTGTTGCAATGTTGGGATAATTAACGAAATTAAAAACGACCGTTTACTTTGTTATTGCACCGTTAGTCCTTTATATTAACGACACTTTATAATAAACTCAAAATCCGTTTTTTTATAATTTTAGACTGTTATCTGCCTTTTTCGTCTGATTTTTATCGTTTCCGGTTAAAATGGTAAAAAAAACAAAAATGTCAAAAAACTGACGAGAAGTGTAAAAAATGGATGAAACTGGTAAAAATTATACGAAAAACGTAGAAAATGGTCGAAAACTATAAAATAATTTAATTTGAGTTTATTAGAAAGTATCGCCAATATAAAGGACTAACGATGCAATTATAAAGTAAACGGTCGTTTTTAATTTCGTTAATTATCCCAACATTGCAACAAGAAAAAAGATCGATACCTTAAATTGAGAAAAAAAAAGTTGAGTACCTTTAATTGAATTTAGACCAAAGATGAGTACCTTTTTATGCTATTTACCCTATTATATATTACATTTGTTTGAGGATCTATTCGTTGTGACGGCAAATCCGGTTGTTTTTGCAATAAGACGCTTTTTGACAGCAAACCTCTTTCAAAGGGGATGTTGTTTGATAATCTCTACGGTATATTAAAAGAAACCATTTCTAATTATAGAATGTTACAAAAATCAATTTACTAATTTTAATGCATCATGTACAAACAATTTAACTTCAAAAATAAAAATAGAAATATTAAATATTACTTAGTACTCATTATTAAAACTAATTAATATATAATTTAATATTTAACATGCTTAAAAAATAATTAATACACCTCATTACTTAAAAATACTATTATATATTCACACTTTACAACAATTAAAAGCATATGTAGCTATAAAATCGTGCATATTGTCTACCTAAAATGATGAGGTTCAACTGAGAACCAGAGTCACAATCGGCTTAACTAGCAAAAACCGTCAAAGACGAACCGGAGAGGACCCACTGAAACTGATAAAAACGACACCGTTAAATTAATTTGTACTACTTTTTCTGAACAACACATGAGTCTGTGCTACTTATAAAAGATATTGTACTCTCTCTTTCTCTCCAAAATTTTAAGTAGTACAATGTTACAAAGTTTTGGTACAAACCTTTACAACACAAAAAATTTATAAATTATTTCTATATTAATTAGTGGGTAATAAACATTAAATGATAAAATTAATAGACTTGGTTTTGCTATATAAAAAGGGTTAGCGACGCAACTTGTTACCCGTTTATGTAAATTATAATTATTAATATAAGTAGCATCATAAATATGCAACAGATACAAATAATTATTGCTCTAAAGTATAATCTTTTAGATACAATTATTTAAATTGTCAACTAATGTAAGTTTAATATCAAATTTCTATGATTTATTTTGAACCTCTCAATTTGTTTTTCATGAATTTGCATTTTTTAAGACATATCATTTATGTATGTATTTTAATACAAATTTAGTGAAATATTGATCATTTTACTAATGAATTTGATTAAATTGTACACATCAAAGTAAGAATATTTTAATGTCATTATGATGTATGAAAATGTGTAAACATATAAATTAAAAAGATTTTTTTATATTTATATGTTATATAATATTACGACGAATGCTACACAGATTTACAAGTACCTTTCACCATCAATCATCATAATCCCGTAATACTACTTTTATATGAAGTGGTTTATTATTGCTTAAAGTTATCTCAACTTAAAGTATCGTCGTTATTAATAAATATAAGTATAAAACATCGCGTTTGTAGAATTTTAGTTTTAGGGTAAGCGTATTGCGCGAGTACCCTGCTAGTATTGTATTGAGTTCTTTTTACTAATGTAGTTTTAGATGTAAACCCGCGTTCAGTTGAGACATTTGACTTAAAAACTCTTATGTTATTGTAGTGTAACTCTAGCTTCTTGCTAATTCTTTTAATAAAATGTCGTTCAAAAGAATTTATATACTAAATTTGATTGAAAATATCTATCTATTATATTATAAGACTCAGTCCCATTATTGAATGGCCAATCTTAATGATGTGGCTGAGTTGTGCATTCAATCCTGATCATAAAGCATTAACTAATATATAATCACTTGCAAATGAAGGGTTCCTGGAGTAACAGTTGCAATGAATAAGATGCAATCAATGATGGGATATGAAACCACAACAATATTTCTAGAATTAGAGTTACCACACATTGTAATACATTCATACTCTTACAACTCTTCATATACTAAATTTCAGCTATAAAATCCTAGACTTCCCCACATTACAGTTCACTCACACAATCTCCTCACCCTACCCCCACACAACGCTAACAAAAAAATTAAAGGCAGACACAAAAAAAATGGAGACCATAGCAAAAAAATATATTTTAAACATCATTCCAACAAAAAATCCCAATCCTCTGAGCTCCATACAACAAAAGAGAGATTCAGTCAAAATAAAAAACAAACTTGCAACCAACTCCTCTGAGCTCCATACAACCAAAGAGATATTCAATCAAAATAAAAAACAAACAACTTGCAACCGAGTTGAGTGATCATCGATCTCAGAATTTTTCATCTATTACATTACTTTCTAGACCATTAAAGTTCCATTACACGAGAATCAACCCATCATCGATCGTGTTGAAGGTATGCCTTCTTTTAATGTTCTAATAAAAAAGAAAGAGCATGGAGCATAAACATTTAAGCTTAGTTCTCTTACGTTTCGATTCGAGTAGAACAAAAACAAAACAACAATAACCCGCATGAGACCTTAATTAAAAGATCTTAACGACAGTTTTTGGTTGATTCGAGCATAACCTCATCTCATTCTTATCTATACTCGAACAAAAATAAAAACAGGAAGAATTTTTTTTATTTCGTATCACACGACATGATCTTTAAAAGACCTTACTCGCGAAATAAAAAGAACTACCATCAATCTTATATGAAGATTAAAACTTATTTTTCAACCACAATCCATCAATGAACATTTCTCGAATTAAAAACAAAAACCTTAAACTAACGATCTCAGCTTCTCTTTATATACTCAAACGATATGATATCTAGAACAAGAGAATACAAAGATATCATCAAAGATCTATTGAAGAGACACTCTTTTATATTTATTTGAATATTAACAAGACTGTTATATTCGAATCTTTGTTTCGTTGAAAGATACAAAACAAAACATATCAAACCCTACATGAGTCCTTTTTATAGATATCTTGAAGATTTAGAACAGATTACACTTCAAAAGGTTTGAGGTTTTTACGTTTTTTCTTATTAATGATGATAGGAGATTCATTGGATTTGTGTATACGAATGGAAGTAACTTTTGTAGATGGTAATGAATATGATGTATAGAGTGGTAGGAGATTGATTAGATCTGTGGATGTTTTAGTAAAATGAAAAGTTGTTAACTGTGTTTAGAGATGGGGCGGATATCTCTATGATATAGAATATTAGGTTAGTGTGTGATGAAGTGTATAAGGATAAAAAGGCCAGGTAACATAAACTGATAATTATATTGGGCTTTAATCGATTAGGCCTAATGGGTTGTCAAGTATAATATTAGAAATCAGGTGCGATAATTTATAATATACACGTTTCTTTTATTTGCTAGCTGTTGAAGAGATATTTTTCTTTTACAGCATCATCAAAGATTCAAATCAAAGTGTACATTAAGAAAAATATTATAGATATTAAATATCATTAAGAAATAAAAAAGTTTTCCCCTATAATTAGTATATTGAATTGACGTTTTATGATGCGCCACATACCTTCTTTTTTTTCAAATGACAATTGCTATTGATACACTTATAACGTACACAATAACTACATATCGCGTGTGTGTATTGCATATTCATACTGGCAATGATTTTAATCGAGTTTTGAAGTAAATCACATTGACCCGACCTCAACACCAACATTAGACTCTAAAAACATAGGCACGCCATATGTGCACCACGTTGGTGTAAAATTATACGATGTTTCACATAAGTAATATTTTTTTCCCTAAAATTTGTCGAAAAGATTAGTAGAAGATGAATAAAAAGAGCAACTTGACTAAAATTCGTTTTTTTTTACAAACGGAAAACCGAAAGGTCTTTAGGCTGAACAAAGCCTGTGTATGTGCATCACACATTCGAATGAGCCATGAATATAACTAGATTTTGAAACGAACCACATTGACCTGACCCAACACATAAGTAACAATATTATTTTTTCTAAAAATCAACATTCTCAAATCAACACAAAAGTTACAACCTAAACAATTTTATGGTTTCACATGATTCAGTCCCGGTGCATCGCACGGTCAGGATCATCTCGTAATTATAAAATATAAAGAAGAGTTAAATTAATAAACTAAAAGTAAAAAAATTTATTCGGTTAAAACATAAGAGAAAAAATATTGTAATAGATATATTTTTTTAAAATGTATATTTTTCTTATCGAAAAATAATAATTTATAAATAATAATATATAATGAATCAAAGCATACGTAAAAGACATCTACTTTTACCTATCGTACCCCTCTTTTAGAATTCTAACTAAACTCGCACCCCTTTTTTACAATTCTAACTCAATTTCACCGTTTTTATACAAAATTTACATATCTCAAAAATAGTAAATCATTAATCAACATAAGTAATGTGCCAAGCATTTAAGTATTTATATATACTTTCAAAAAACTAATTTATTTATATACTTTTTGTTTTATTCTGTTTTTTAAGAAGAATGTTTTGCTTAATAATCCGTATATTACATGTGACACAACATCTATTTTATATAATAAACCAAAATAATTTACAAGTATTTTAAAGCACACAAAATTTAATTATTTTCCTAAAATGGCACTAAGGTACAAATTTTTCATGCACAAGCAATAAAGTCTGCCATTAAACACTTTCCATAAATTGTGAAAACAATACAAATGCAGCGTTTTGTAAAAATTCAAAATTTCAAAAATTCAAACTATTAAAACGCAAACCTTATTTAAGGTAATATTTTTATGACAATTAAGGAGATAACGCGTTTTCAGTATTCTCAGACGTTCCTGCCCTAAAATAGATGCAAACATAAAACCTATATAAGTTCATCCCACCAGACATTTGCAACACAATAGTCCAGGCATTGCCATTGCTAGCATCCATGTTTTGTGCAATCTGGTAGATCCAAAAACTCTTTTCTTCATCTCCATTCTTTGTAATGCCGTTATAGAATGGAATGGATTAGGGGCATGTTTGGTACAAGTGAATAGCAGAGAATGGAAACGCAGTGTAGAATGGAATGGCAGATAATGAGAATGACTCTGACATGGGAGAATGGATTCCAGTATTTGGCAAAAGTAGAGAATAGAATGTCAAAATCGATTAAAGAATTCATTCCTTTGTTTGGTACAAACATAGAATAAAAATTTTCCGACCAAAAAGACACTTTTTCTCCATCGCACTTTTTCGACCAAAACACCAATCACATTAGAGTTTAAGCTGTAAATGATAAGCTTTTGCTGCATCATTGTGTATCCGGTCAATAGAAAAGTTATTGTGAAAATATTAGCAGTGTATGTTTAATCTTGGTTTTTTTTCTTATTACTAAGTCTCTTGTTTAATAGATTTTCGTGTTGCTGCAGATAGTGGGAATAATATTAAATCCGGGCCTTGTTTTGGTTTCCTACAAGGCTCACATAATTAAAGAAAGGAAATACTGTTGCAGAATCAGTTTTTCGAGTAACAAGAGCTCGATCGGCTGGCTCTCAGTCATCTGTGGGACCAAATGTACCAAAGGAGCAGGGTCCGACCCAAGTCTTGCGTAAAAATCCTAAAAGATGCATGCAAGATGAGAACAGAAACAGCAATGCTACTGCTATGACTGGTAGTGGAAATAAGAGGAGAGCATTGTTGAAAGATGTCTCAAACATTTGTCGTGATAATTCTTATACGAGCTGTATCATTCCAGCTAAGATCACGGTTTGTAACTGTATAACCTCTTGTATAGTTCTGATTGATTGTAAAGTTAAATGGATTACTAAGTTGCTTTTGTTTCTACATGTGACAATGGGAGTTTTGTGAAACACGTAGTTAACGTTTCAAAGGTCTGGACCAACCAAGAAGGCCCTGATGATCCTACAGAAAAACAAAACAAAATGGTTCAGTAACTAGAATACCGAGAAAGAATTGATTATATGAAGCATAGAGAAACCAAAATAATAGTTGTCACATTCAGTACTCGGTAGGCCTCAAGTGAGGAATCTGCATAAACAACATGAATTAAGTAGGTCTCAAGTAAGGAATCTTTAATGTCACAATCAGTGACATCATCTTAGGTGACTAAACAGATGACAAAACCACAATGAAGATGTTTCAGTACTGTACCAAAATGACAAAACCACAATGAAGATTATGCATGTTTTAATAGCCTTTGAAACCAAACAAAACAAAAACTCCAATCACAGTTCACATGTTATTGATCCGAAATAAATTGTCAAATGAAACCACAAGATACTAAAACATATTATTGATTCAAAGTCGTTTAACCACGTAAATTTAATGAGCGCCTAATCCAACGGACCGTCCCCAAGCATTTGAATGTAGATGACTTTGTCTTCTATCGAAGATTTTAAAAAAAATACGAGCCTTACTTGCATCACGACCAATGATGTGCATTCCCCTCATACGTTGTTGTGGAGTGATATGTGATAAACCTTGTATATTTGTGATAAATTCATCCAACAAATCATGAACAATGTCTTGACTAGCACTTGCCATTATTTTGTCACCTAATTTACCAATAGTATCTTCAAGTTTTTCAGTCAAGTCGATGGAGCATTCTCTAAACGTGTCACTAAACTCTACAGTTTTACTTCTTTTTCTTTTGCTTCCTACTCCACTCGATACAGGAACATCCATGTCAACATCGATGGGAGAAGCCGGTGGCGTCTCTTGAACAATTTCGTCATTGCCAAGATCCACATCCCGACCGCCGGTTGCTTTCTCCTTGCCAAATATGGTAAAAAGTTTGTCATAATTTGATAGCGCCTTGTCCTTAAATGGGGACGCTTGTTTCTTCTCCTGCAATACAAATAAAGTGAGAACTATATTACTGCAACACAAATAAAGTGAGAACTATATTAACATGAGCTACTTGTTATTTAAAAAATAAACATTATACCTTGATGTAAGCAGCCCACACATCGTCTGGTGCAGTAAGAACACATTTTTTAGGATCCCAACCAAAACTATTTGTCCCTCCTGTGCCACTTAACATGTCGTGCACAATGCTGAAATTCTTTTTTAGAGTCTTCAACCTTGACCGGATATGAGGATCCGCCTTTAATACCGAGTTAGGAAGACTAACATCCAACAATGTTTGTACCGACTTATCATATCAAGTTTTAAATCCATTATCTGCACCTGCGTACTTACCTGATACATGTAACTCCATCAATGCATCAATTAGCTTTGCATCTTCGTCTGCTGTCCACACTCTCTTGTTTTTTCCAACACCTCTAGCTACACTTGAATCTTGCGCAACATTAGGTAAACTTGAATCCGGCATATCTACTATAGAAAACTTGTAAATTACAAAGTTAGTAAAATTATTAAAAGCATATAGTGAACCAATGCAGTTCAACCAACTAAAGTGTGGAAATTATTAAAGGCATATTGATATAAGCAAAGTAAACTTTTAAACTACATAACTAAACTTAAAACACACATCAGTAGGTACCCAAAAGCTACCAAAATATTTCAAGTTCATTACTTACCAACATGCAAATAATACATCAGTATTTTAAAACACACATCAGTAGGAACAGCTAAATTTATTAATAACATAAACTTTATAAAGGTTATGATCAATGAGCATGTCTTGCATTCCACTCATTAAACATTTCATTTGCAAGATTATCCCGACGATTACTCCATCCTTGTGATGTTTCTATGGTGTTAATGACATTATCATGATCATTTACATGCTGCACGTGATTGATTAGTATTTCATTTCCAAGGGGGTCTTCACGCATTGTGGTGCGAATAAAGTTATGCATCAAACAACAAGCAATTATTATCCATGGAATGGAACCGAGTGGGTGTATGACACATCACGCAAAATGGCCCATCTAGCCTTAATCAACCCAAAACATCTCTCTATACAATTTCTAGCAGAAGAGTGTCGCATATTATAGAATTATTTTGATGTCATAGGCGGATGACTCTGATCATTCAAATGATATCGTTGAATGCGATAAGGAGTTAGGAAACCTTCACCATTTGTATAACCCGCATCACAAAGGTAGTAGGTTCCTATTAAGTCCAAACATACAAATTTAGTTAAGTTTCAGTGGTTGATACTATATATACTCAGTTATTGCTTATGTGTGAAATATATCCTACCTTGAGTTACTTTAAGACCGTTTGGCCTTCTAATAGCATCTCGAAGAACACGACTATCGGCTGCAGACCCTTCACATCCCGCTAACACGTATATAAACTAAAGGTCACTTGTGCAAACACCGAGAACATTCGTACAAATTTCACCCTTTCTGGTACGATAAGGTTTTCGTTGAGTTTCAGGGACCCTAACTTTGACATATGTTCCATCTAAAGCTCCTAGGCAACCCTTCATACACATAAAAAATTTGATATGAACTAGTAATTGACATTATGTGGTAAGTAAAACAATTAAATTGACTAACCTTAAACCATTTCTACCTCTCATCTAATTCATTGTTTGGCACTGGAACGGGTATTTTATAAAATTATTTATGTAGTCGACATACCACATTCAAAACTAGCTTGAAATAACGACTTATAGTTTCGCTAGACCTTTGAAACCTATTGACTAGTACACGATTTTTTACATTGTGTGCAAGTGTGTGTAAAACATAGCAACTTGTTCATCGACTTGGATGTTTTTGTTATTGCTTATCCCCCCTCTAGTTTTTAAAATCTCACAAAGTGTTGTAAAAGCGTGTATGTTCATTCTTATATTAAACACACTTGTAGTATCGCTTACATACACCATTCGTTGCATATTTTGTAAACTATTATAATAGCTTACTAGATATCTTTTACGAAAACTTTTGGACTCAATGAAGTAATTCATTGCAGAACCACACATTAAAAACCAGTGAGCCACAACGAAGATTGCATTAGCTGCTCCTAAGATGGCTATAATGGCAGCTTGTTTAGTTTGGATTTTCCATTGTAACAAACGTGTTCTTGTCATCTACAATATGGAAGTGGATGTTTAGCTGTATATATTTATAGCATATCAAGACGCACATCAATTGTCAATAGCCGTAAGCAATTAAAACTATTTAGCAAAAGATGTAACCATATATATAACATATAACATAGAAGGCATAAATAAAGAACAAAGAAATCATGTGATCACACAAAGGTTGAATAAATTGCAAATATCTCATCAGTTTGAAAAGATGAGTTATCTTGCCAATATAAACCATTATGATATAGTTATTGTAAGATTACTAAACTAATAAGAAGATGAAAGATTATTTACCTGGTAAGGAAATGCACAAAGGTAGAGAAGAACAATGTCTGTTGTAGGATTTTTTTTATTATAATGTATTGTGCATCGATAAGTTGTGGTTGTATATCACCTCCTTTTTTAGGGATTTTTTCCATTCTTACAAGAATCAATAGAGGGAAATAGTCCTTCTAACTTTCTAATTCCCCGTCTTTCTCTAATTTTTTAAAGAAACAAAATCAGAGAATGGGAATGCTAATTTAATTCTCTATTTCCATTCTTTCTACCTAACAAACATAGGAATGAACCTTATTCCCTTTCTTATCATTCCATTCTAGCGTACCAAACATGCCCAGGTTCTTTCCTGCAACAACATTGATCTAATTGCTTGCACAATAATACGGATTGCTGATCAATAATCCTTCTTCTGGATCTTCATTAAATGAAAATACGTAATTGAATGAAGATTACCATAAAATAATCCTTTTTCTTTATCTTCATTCAATGAAAAAATGTAACTAAATGAAGATTAAGCAAAAAATAATCTCTCTTCTTGATCTTTATTCAATGAAAAAATGTAATTCAATAAAAATTAAGCCGAGAATAATCTCTTTTCTTGATCTTCATTCAATGGAAAAAATGTAATTTAATGAAGATTAAGCACAATATTGATTGCTGATCAGTTTTGCTTAATTGTTGATTTTTTTCTTCTTTTTTTGTTGCAGAAACAAGAACAGGGACGTAATTTTTTTGAATTTGATATGCTGTGCTCAACTCCATTTAAGATTTAATGTTTTTTTCTTATATCTTCAAACTGTTTAATGTAATGTCTAAGAAATATAGTGTACCAGCAAATGATGTAATTTTGAAATGGTGAATAGGATTTATCACTAATATACGTTTTTTCAGAGTATCAACTGAAATTTCAATATACTGTCTCTATTATCACAAGTACACATAGCCTACTATAACTTTGTTTACTAAATTTTTAAATTTTATTCAAAGAAATTGATTTCTCATGTGGGTTTTTTGCTATAAAGATGAACATACGGTTTGGTAAATTTTGATAAATGCATTTATATCTGCTTAAGCTTCATTTGTTGTTGTTGATGTTAGTAGGACTTATAAAAGCTTTTTTCTTCATTTGTAGTTGTTCATGTGAGTTTGGCTGTGGAAGTATAATAACTGCAAGAACAAGTAAACAACTAAGGTATGACCTTCCTATTCTCTATGTTCGTTAGTGAGTGTTCGAGGTTGTGTTTTTGTAGCGACTAACTGCTTATTATATTTGCAACGTAAGCAATCGTAAAAATCGTTTAACATTCGAGGTTGTGTTTTTATAGCAACTATCTGCTTATTATATTAGGATGTGTAGTTTTGAAAAAGCACGCCACAACTTACTTTCAAAAAACCAAGTTTACAAATGCAATCACAAACACCCCCGTAGTTTTACTACATCATGAATTCAACTGGTCTGACTTAAATGTTAAAGAAAATTGTACGAACGTGATTGTGAGTATAAATGAAACTTATCAATTTTTCTCAAAGCTTTATATCATTAGGATTGCGTCAGGTGACTGTTTTTAAAGATTTACAACCATTTAGGATGGGATCAGGTACCGAACGCCCCGATAGTTCAGGTATAAGCTCCTCTGCTGTCGTAAGTAAGATCTGAATATCCAGACATAGAGAAGGTTATAAACTGATGTCTATATGATTTTTTTATATAAGTAAACGTCACTAATATGGATTAGACAAATGATGAACATGTATGTGTTTAAAAACGTAAGACTGTACGCATGGGTTTGGTTAAAAGTATGGAACAAAACACATCTGATATATTTCAAATGTCAATCTTATTTTTTTGGAATGAGACCTACTTGCGTAAATGTTATCACCACTTGAAGATGATGGTATTTAAATGCATTGTGTTTAGGTCACTATGGTTTGGATTCGATTTTCTGGTACACGGAGGAGTATCACGGCTCTAGACCAAAAACCAGAAAAGATCTTGCTGGTACTGCGTTTTAGACAGGTAATTTCTAGTTAATCCATTTTGGGACCCTATTAAGATTATGGAACACATCTGATGCAAATCTCAATCTTTTTATATTTATGTCAGGAATAAAACGCACTTGATTTGGAGCTCACACGGGTTGTTAAGTTACCAATCAAATTTATTAGTATTTATAGTTGTGGAGCTGGAACGACACCCGATATGGAGGGTGTTAAAGGTACTCTCTTTGGTCATACATAGGCCATGCTATATCTATTATTTGTTTTTGGTCTTATATGTATAATAGGTTATTCTGTCATAATTATTCTTGTGATAGGCATTATTAGCTCTCAGCCAGCTTCACATATATCATATTGGACATGAATCAAGACTTTTGTAACAGCTCTTATAGTCCCATCTATTCAGGTGATTTGCTTTTATGGTGTTTTTATACATTAACAATATTGCACTATCTTACTCTTTTGAATCAAGACTTCATACGCTAACTCCAGTGTGCCAACTTCTGAACGAAAATCTAGAACCTTACTTCACAATGTATAATAAAGTGACAAGTAATGCATTCAGTCAAAATTTTGTGGGTTTCTTTTCATGGTTGGTTATGTTACCGGGAATGTGAAATAAAAGCAATTACAACTCAACCTGGTCAGGTGGAATATATATTGTGAATATATCACAATTTAGAAAATTATTACAGCCAAACATACGTTGGTTTAGGTTCTAGATCTGATATATGTAAAGCTCATATACCAGTACTGAGATACAATTTCTAATCTGATATATGTAAAGCTCTAATATTTGTCTTTTTAAGTTCGTTATTCCCAACTCAATACGAATTGATTGTCCAATAGAAATCAGGTTACCTAATTGTTTTTGGTATTAGATTTTATAAAAATTTGGTAATCTAGGTCTAATTATCACAAAGCACGTAAAAATATAAAAATATGATCTCTGCGTATCCGTACTAAGCTAAAACAAAGTTCATATACCACATTTAATGCCAAAAGTACAAGTAAACAATGCACAAGATGTTAAATTGCTCAAAATGTAATGTTCATAAAAGTAAAAGGACTGAAAATGTAAATTCAGAAACTTAAAGGACTTGAAATGAAAATTATAACAAGCTATAACCAAAATGTAACAAACTTACAAACTTCCAAACTGAAATGTAACAATATAACAAATCTGAGGATTTCTTAGCAAAACCTAGAAAAGTTAAACTTTTTTAAACAAATTACACTAATTCCTAAGATCCAGGGACCTTAATGCAATTTTAATAAGTATTTTGTGAAAACGGGCTTAATGACTTGAATAATATATTTCTAGAGTTCTACTCCACCAAATAAGCTGAGACAAGTTCTAAAAGTATTAAAATCCAAATTCACCTAGTCAGTATCAAGGATTTTAGCTAAAACATCCAATAAGCCAAATAAGCACTTTTTGAATAAGCACTTTTTAAGAGAACAACTTATTGGGATAAGCACTAAAGCTAATTTGCTCAAAATATGATCAATAGGCCAAATAAAGAAGACCTATCCAAGAAAATCTCAAAAAGCACCACAGAATAAGCTAGAAAATAAAAGAAGCTATTTTGGCTTTATGTTGACCAAGCGTTGACCAAGTTTGACCTTGGTCCAAACTTAATTTCCCAACTTATGTAATTGATTTGTGAAAGAAAATCACCACTTTATGAATAGAATAAGTTGGTAATGAAAATCTAATAAGCTATGTTCACAAAAACTTGCATTTGCTATGAGGCTTATTCTAGGGATGATTTCTTGCTTATTAGTGAGAACTGTATGCTCTACCCTATATGTATAGAAAGCTTGGATGATAAGCTCTACTCAGAAACAGAAATCACTTCTTGTATTTAAGTATTGAATATTTGGCAAGCATTTGAAAAATCCATGTTTTTTATGAGTAAACTGACCCAAAGTTTTTATAGGACTATTTGCCTTTTTGACTTGTAGTTTGACTCTGAAATCTTGCAGTATCACTTGTTACCAACACTTGAGTGTAAACCAACTCCTAACAACAACTATTAAACACTAGATCAAGAATTAAGAGTTAATCCAAACACTGGTTAACTAGATAAGCAAGAATTAAGCTATGAGATGTTATCAAATGCAACAGTTAAAGCTATCTATCCATCAAATCATATCAAAGGGACTGAAAATAAACACAGAACATGCAATTCCAAGCAGTCTTACACTAAGTAACAATATATAGCATACAGACTAAAATTTAATGTAATTTTGTAAAGAAATCACTTATTAGAACAATTGTAGACTCCTTTGATGGAGAAGTGGAGCGCTGAGCTCACTTTTTCATCAACCAACACCAATCAGCTACTCTACACTGCTGCTAACCACATCAGTCATCATCATCATCATCAATCTTCCCCTGCTACAAAGTCTGATCAAGAATAATGGCTATGGTTGTGCTAGGAATGAACTGCAACTATCTGAATTCTTGTATAATCTTCAAAATCAATCAACAAAAATCCATTGTTCAATCAAGAACAATAGAATCACAGTAGTAGCAGTAATGTAGTATGAAGGAGCAAGTGAGTTAAGAATGAAGAGTGAATTTAGGGTAATTGAAGTTTCATTAATGGGGTAAAAGTTGTTACAAGTGTCCTAACAAACTAACTAACTAACTCAAAGTGTTTGTCAGGCACTTTAAGTAGTTAAAACTACTAACTGAAAATGATTAGGAGAAAAAGGGGAAAAGTGTATGTTTTTACACACTTAAGCTACATCATACAAATGAGAGATACAATGTCTATTTATAGAGTGAAATTAAATGTTGGGGAGGTTCAATGACGTGTTGCATCCAACCAGAAAATGCCATGTGTCTTCATCTTCTCAATTGAGAAATCATGTTCTTCATCAGATTCGCGCCTTTTTGATTTAGTGAGTTTCATCTTGATCGGTTTGCTGGGTTAGACTCGTCTAGTGATGACGATCACTTTTCATGTTAAGTGTTTTCTCTAAAAGTGTCTAAATCAAGCTCCACGTTCTGGGGATGAAAGAGGGCACGTGTCATGCTCTGATAAGTCCATAAATGGAGTTACGGATCAATATCCATTAGAACAGTAGAGGATATGAGATGGTCGCTTGTGATTGGAGGAGATGTGAGTTAGTGGCTTCCACTGTTGGGATACGCCACATTAATAACCAGTTTCCTCTCTCCTCATTAAGAAGCTTCAGTCAACGATCCGTGTATCCTTTTTCTTTGCTTGTGATTGGCTAATAGACAAAGCACACGGATCACTCGACTTAATCTTTCCACATTTGGCAATTTAAGTCCCTTTGGTTATCAGCTTTGAATCTTGAGTTTTAAACTTCACAACTTGTCATTTTCGACCCTTTTGACTTTGATCTTGGACAATAATGATCCCTTTACTTGTTGACTTTGACTTTGACCAAATTTGACTTTCTTCTTGACTTTTCCAAATTGACACTTATAGTCCCTCAACTTTACAAGTTGTCAAGAAAGGTCCTTTGACTTCTTTTGACTTGTCATCTTTTGTCCTTCTTTTGTCTTTTCTTCATCAATATTGACTTGAATTCCATGTTTGCATCAAATTTGTATCTTTTTACCTACCCAAGCACAAACAACAAAGAATACCCATAATACTACTTTTACACATTAAAATCATGTATTTTACTTTGTGTTTTAGGGTTAAATAAGATATAGTAATTGATATGAGATTTCACTCATATGAAATCCCCTACACTTGATCATCGCCATGACATCATGTAATGCCACATTTCAAATCACCAAATTACACTTTTCTCATAATTAATCCACCTTGACCATGATGAAATGCTTTTACACTACACTACTCTATATGACGCATGATTTTGATTTTTACAATGCAATGCAAAGAATACAATTCTAGTACACATAAAATGTTCTAACTTAGAATCTTAAGACGTACTTATACCAACCACGAATGATTAGTCAAAAATGCATAAGAGACTCAATTAAAACCGTTCTTGATTATTTATTAACATATATACATGCGTTGACAAGAAAGTAAAGGTTACGAAAGGGGATATAAAATCCACAATTAATTAATATGAGGTTTATCTAGCCCTTAAAACTTACTTCAAACTCTATCATCTCTCGTTCACCATAGTTTAAAATCTCAAATAATGAGACTAGTGGATGCTTAGCCTAATAAACCAATAAAGGTCTACATGGTTAAGGATACTAGCTAGAGTAAGCTTGGATAAGCAAACTCGAGTTGAGTCAAAATATTAATGGCGGGCCTAATATGTCAAAGATATCTAAACTTGTTAAACCATATCCTTTATTATATATATTTTTTCCTTTTTATATATTTTTGATGAAAAATAAAAGAAGAAATATATACAATGCAAATGTGTCATGAAAATGAAAAATGATAAATGCAAAAATTATGAATGCATATTTTTGGTGGCCAAAGTAGATCGAAAATTTGAAAAATGTTTGAAAAATTAATTTCCAAGTTATCATGAAGGCAATGATAATGTTTTAGGTAAGGTCACTTTGATAGAAGACCCCCTACACTTAAGATAAAGATTGTCCTTAATGTTTAAGAGTATTGGAGTAAACTCCCCTACACTTATGACATTGATAACTTTACTTAACCCAAGCCAAGGAAAGGTCTACTAAAGTGAATTCATTTTAGACATTATTAAGAGTCAATTTTGAATCACAAAAGTAACAAAGTGAACCCGATACAAGGGCCTCCTCCATAAGCTCCAAGGCATGCAATAAGAGAGAGCAACCCTACAAACATCAAGAAGACAAAAGATAAGCACCCCCTACACTTCATCTCATCTATATACCATTTATTTCTATCCTATCACACTCTAGTCTAAATGATCTAATCCTAGTTCTTCAAGCTTGATTTAATGAGTCTCTAGCTTGACTCTTCCTACAATGAATTAATTCATGGGGAAAATGGGGATCTCTTGGACCATTTCAACGGAAATGTCCTCCCCAAAGTAATGCTTAACACGATGACCATTCACTTTGAAATTTGGGCCATTTGGTTGTGACAACTCAATAGTCCCATATGGAGATACTTGAGCAATAGTGAATGGGTCGGACCATCGTGACTTAAGCTTGCCCGCAAAAAGTTTCAACCGTGAGTTAAAGAGTAAAACCGACTCTCCAACTTTGAACTCACGGTTCTTGATCTTAGCATCATGCAATTGCTTAGACTTTTCCTTATAAAGTAATGAGTTTTCATAGGCATCGGTTCTAAGCTCATTCATCTCATTAAGTTGGTCTTTCCTATGTGAACCGGCTTGGTTTAGATCAAAGTTAGCCCATTTAAGAGCCCGTGAAGCCTTATGTTCTAACTCGAATGGGAGGTGGCATGCTTTTCCATAGACAAGTCTATAAGGTGTACAACCAATTGGTGTCTTAAAATCGGTTCTAAAAGCCCACAAAGCATTATCAAGCTTATCCGACCAAGAAGCTCGATGCTCTCCCACCGTGCGTTCTAAAATCCTCTTTAAACCACGATTTGTGACCTCGGTTTGCCCAATGGTTTGAGGGTGATACACGGTAGAAAGTCGATGGTTAACACCGTACTTCTTCATGACTCTTGTAAATTGATCATTACAAAAATGAGTCCCACGATCACTTATGATGGCACGAGGTACACCAAATCTAGCAAATAATTGCTTCAAGAATTTTAATACAACTCTAGCATCATTTGTAGGTAAGGCCTTAGCCTCAACCCACTTAGAAACATAATCCACCTCTAGGAGTATGTACTTATTGATCTTTGATGATGGAAAAGGTCCCATAAAATCTATACCCCATACATCAAATATCTCACATTCTTGGATAAAATTTTGTGGCATCTCATCTCTTTGATTAATTTTCCTTGTCTTTGACAAACATCACAATATTTCACCATTTCTTGGGCATCTTTGTAAATGGAAGGCCAATAGTAACCCGAATCAAAGACTTTTTTAGCCGTGTAGTTAGGCCCAAAATCGCCCCCCGTGGGTCCCTTATGGCAAGCTTCTAAGATCTTAAATGCTTCGGGCCTATCTACACAACGTCTTATGATATGGTCCGCACATTGCCTAAAGAGTTAAGGGTCATCCCAAAAGTAATATTTAGCTTCTTTGAGAAACTTTTTCTTTTGTTGGGAAGTAAGACCCTCAATGAGCACATCCCCCACAAGATAGTTTGCAATATCCGCAAAGCAAGGGGTGGCATCCTCTTGTGAAGAGATAGACATGATTTTCTCAAGTGGAAAGGATTCATTGATTTCCTTATGATGTAATTCTCCTTGGAAAGGATGCTCAAGTCTACTCAAGTGATCCGTCGCTAAATTTTCGGCTCCTTTCTTATCACGAATTTCTATGGAAAACTCTTGGAGCAACAAAACCCATCTCAATAGTCTAGGCTTAGCATCTTGCTTTGTCATAAGGTATTTTAGATTGGAATGGTCCGTATACACTACGGTCTTCGAAAGCACAAGATAGGGTCTAAATTTCTCAAAAGCATAAACAATAAGAAGCAATTCTTTTTTCGTAGTGGTGTAATGTAATTGAGCACCCGTCATTGTCTTACTCGCATAGTGTATAGGTTGAAAATGCTTATTAAATCTTTGTCCCAAAACGGCCCCCACGGCATAATCACTAGCATCACACATGAGTTCAAAAGGTAAATCCCAATTTGGTGATACCAAAACGGGAGCCTTAGTCAATTTTTCTTTAAGAATCTCAAAAGACTCTAAACACTCTTGTGTGAATATAAAAGGAGCCTCTTTCTCTAAGAGATGGGTCATGGGTCCTACTATCTTAGAAAAGTCTTGAATAAAACGTCTATAGAAACCCGCATGTCCCAAAAAGCTCCTAAATCCTTTCACCGTGGTAGGTGGGGGAAGTTTGGCAATAACATCTATCTTAGCACGATCCACTTCTAAACCTTTGTTGGATATCTTATGCCCCAAAACTATCCCTTCTTTGACCATGAAATGGCACTTCTCCCAATTTAGAACAAGACGTGTTTCTTCACACCTTTTTAGCATACGTTCTAAATGGGAGAGACAAGACGTGAATGAATATCCAAAGACCAATAAATCATCCATGAATACTTCCATTGTGTGCTCTATCATTTCATGAAAAATTTCCATCATACACCTTTGAAATATCCCGGGGCATTGCACAAGCCAAAAGGCATTCTCTTGTAAGCAAATGTACCATAGGGACAAGTGAATGTGGTCTTTTCTTGATCCTTTGGATCAATGGGTATTTGGAAATAACCTGAAAATCCATCTAGAAAGCAATAGTACTCATTTCCCGCTAAGCGTTTAGGCATTTGGTCCATGAAAAGAAATCGGAAATGATTTTTCCTAGTAGCATCATTAAGCTTCCTATAGTCAATACAAACTCCCCAACCCGTGACAAGTCTAGTGGGAATCAACTCATTGTTCTCATTAGGCACAACGATCATTCTACCCTTTTTAGGCACACAATGCACCGGGCTAACCCATGGTGAGTCGGAAATTGGGTAATCATACCCGCATCAAGGAGTTTGATAACTTCCTTTTTGATGACTTCATGGATTTTTGGGTTAACCCTTCTTTGGTTTTGGATGGCGGGTTTGTAATCATCCTCCATAAGGATTTTGTGAGTACAAAAATTGGGATCAATCCCCCTTATGTCGGATATTTTCCAAGCTATGGCTTTCTTATGTTTCTTAAGAACGTCTATAAGCTTTTCCTTCTCATCATCTTTCAAGTCTTTGGCTATGATAACGGGTAATTTTTCCTCTCCCTCTAAGAAAGCATATTCAAGGTGTGATGGAAGATCCTTAAGCTCTAGGGAAGATGGACTCTCAATAGAAGGTTAAACTAATGATGGATCATCATTAGTAACCTCTTGTGAAGTAGGTGAAGGAATGGGATCCTCATTGATTAACTTTTGGATAGTAAGAATATCTTCTTCCCAATTGATGGGAGAATCATCATTTCTAAGAAAGTTAGACTCAAATTCTTCCAATAGGAAATCAATCTATCCAAATGGTGTTAAGGGCGGAGCAATTGAGGCCACGGTCTCAACATGTGGAATGTCCTCATTATCATTCTTGCAAGCTTCATGAAAATGTTCATTACAAACCTCATCAAGAACATCCACAATGTTAACGGTTTTACAACTTTGAGACTTCTTAGTTACTTTCCTCAACTTAAACACTACTTTCTCATCCTCTACCCTCATAATTAGTTATCCTTCCGCCACATCAATAAGAGTACGACCCGTCCTTAAGAGGCCTTCCTACACTTAGAGGAACTCTAGGGTCCATGTCATAGTCAACAACTACAAAATCCGCGAGGAATGTGAATTTATCAACTCCTACAAACACGTCTTCCGCAATCCCCACTGGATAAGCTATTGAACGGTTTGCTAACTCAAGGTTCATCCTAGTAGGTGTGAGCTCGGGAAGAGATAGTTGTTTCTAAACCGAAAAAGGCATCAAATTAATGCTTGCACCAAGATCCGCAAGTGCCATGCAATTGTAACACCCCATTTGTTAGAATGAAATATCACAGTAATATATGACGTGTCATCAAAGCATGCAAGGTAATGTCTAAACATTCATGACCATCAATAGAAATACGGGAAACAACATCGGTAGTCTAAGTAACTCAACACAAGCAAATATAAGTACTGAAAAGGAAAAGAACTAAACAATGTCCAACATGAAATAAAGTAAGTCAAAGTATGATAAATGCATAAGATATAGAATGCTGCATAGCTTCCATCCGAATGCACATACTCTTGAGATCCTACTTGCGACCTCGGGTACCTGCCGTTTGGGAACATGGAAATGGAAAACGACTGAGCATAACGCCCAGTGCACAGATATACAATAAAGAATAAAAAACATAAAGTAATGAAAGCATAAAAGAGCATATAAAGCATGAAAGGCAGCGGAAATGAATAAGTTCTAGAAACCTAGATGTATAACATGTTTACTGGTTTTAGTTCTAAAAACATAGCTTATGTTTTTTTTATGAAAATCTGTATTAGTTTAATATACCAAAAGCCAATATAGGTCATGAAGTCAACAACGTACATGAATACTTAGAGGGGTGACCTCGTCATGCAATTAGAGGGGATGACTCTAATTAATATGGTAATGGGTAGGATGGATCAGCTCTTTGTGAAGGATGCAAGGCACACACCACATTCACCATGAAATCCTGACTGACACTGTAACTAGGATGCACCCATACGCCCCACATGATAATATAATAATAAAGGCCAAATAAACTGAAAGGGACGCCACGAGCGATCACTCTACCATGGTGAAGTCATAACACTAGTGCCTCTAATGTTATGGTTATGGTACCTCCATAACTAGGTGAAACTGGCATGCATGTATATGGCTAAGGTAACTAATAAAACATAAGAATTTAAATTTGTAACTACTGGGAAAAACAGTTGGGTGCATGCGGGAAATCCTAATAAATGAAGAGATCGTCCTTACTGATGGACGAGAAATCCGTACCTTGTGTCTAGTATAAGCTAACGGAAACGCTGAAGAACCTACTCCGCCATGACGGATAATACTACATAAGGATAAGGACGTTTATGAGTTGTCTGAATCACATGTGTTTTACTGGTTCTGTGTGTTCTTAGTTTATTATTCATGTTCAGTCATGTTTTAACTGTTTTAAGTGTTAGCTGTAGTTATTCTTGTATTCTGTTGTGTATTATTCATGTAGTAAGGTATTATAATACTTGTATTGTAATACTAAGTAACTTTCTAAAAATAGCAGGTTTCCATAACTAGTAAGTTTCTAAAAATATAAAGTTTCCAAAAATAGTAAGTTTCCATAATTAGAAATAAGCTGGATTATTAATGTCAAGTAAAGTTTATTTAGTAAAATACAAGTCATGGTTCAAAGGTTATAGCTTATTAATTAAATAATTTGGTTAATTAATTAAGCTATACATTATAAGAGTTTAATTAAAATACATGTTTTAATTAAATTAAGCTAAGTAACATACTTAGGTTATACATGAAATATTAAATTTAATATTTAAACCTAAGTCATGCATTTAATATTAATTAGTCTAGAAAATAATTTAATTAAATATATTTTCTAATTTTAATACTTTCCCGAACCCGAACCCGTGATTTAAATTAACCCGAGCCCGAAAAACGCCTAGCCGACACCACATAGCCGGTGGTTAGTGGTGTCAGCCAGTGGCTGATTAACCACCACAGCCCACCAGTGGCTAGACCGGTGAACCGGTTGCCACTGGTTAGCCTCGGTTCGCACTGCCGAGCCCGACTAGCCACTGCCCGAGCCCGGTTCACACCGGTTCCCACTGTTCTTGTTATACTGAGCTACACCGAGACCCTAGTGGTCTCGGTTAGCTTCAAAACCAAATCAAAACCCACACCCGACTTACGGTCGGGTCCCTTTGCCTGCGTCCGAGCCAAATGAGCCCCACACCGAGACCTTGAGGTCTCGGCTGGGCGAATTGAACACCACCGAGAGCTTCAATGCTCTCGGTTTGGGTCTGGGCCGAACAAGCAAACACCAAACATCCCTTAGTTCTTGATTTTAATTAATCACACATGTTTTTCCTTTTTTGTTTTTAAGATTAATTATAACAATATCATGAATTCATTATTAGAATTAAAAAGAAAAGGGTTATGATTATACCAAATGCGTGAAAGGAAAAAGGTTAAGATCACGAACATGTACACACAAAAATCAAGTGGCAAAAATCATCCCGAACACCCTTTGGTGATCAATGGCCGGCGGCAAGAAGAAGAAGGAGGCAAGTTTCTTGATTTTTCTGTAACCTAACTTTTGATAAAACCCTTCCTGTGTTTTCTTATTATTTAGTTATAATGGGTCATGGGCCAAAAGGCACATCTCTCCTTCTTTCTTGTCTCTAGCCGCGACACCCTTAAGGCCCACAAGGGAAACCCGTAACTTTTCTAGTTAAATTATTTACACATGTACGTTCGTGTTTTATTTATCGTGTACTTATATGTCATGGTCGTCAACACATTTATAATATATACGTAATTACATGTTATTTAGTATCGTGATACATGAAATATATTATAAATGCAAAGTTTTTATTTTATTGTATTTTCGTGTATTTACTGTTCATGTTTACTGTTCATGGTATTTTAATGCGGGTTTTACAACTCTTCCCCTCTAAAAGAACAATTCGTCCTCGAATTGGAGAAAACATAAGCTGAAAAAAAACATACCCGAATCAGAACTGGAAATGAGGGTAAGAAGTCTGTATAGACTCCTCCGTCTCCCAATTGGCTTCCCGCTCAGGATGATCCCTCCAAAGGATTTTGACGAAAGGGATCTTCTTCCTCCGCATGAAACGATCTTGTCGCTCGAGAACTCTCTCGGGTTCTTCGACATATGAAAGATCCTCTCGAATCTGATCAAGCGGATACTGGACAACATGAACTGGATGATAGTTGTATCCTCTAAGTAAGGACACATGGAACACGTTGTGAACGTGTGATAGCTGAGGCGGTAACGTTAAACGATATGACACTTCACCAACGCGTTCTATGATGTCGAACGGTCCGATGAAGCGAGGACTGAGCTTCCATCTGATTCCAAAACGTTTAATTCCCCATGCAGGTGATACCTTGAGGAAAACGTGATCACCTGCTTTGAAAGATACATCTCTACGACGTTTATCAACATAGCTCTTCTGACGAGCACGAGCTTCTTGAAGTTTCGCCTTGGCGACGACGACCTTCTCATTAGTCACCTCAATAATCTCTGGACCCTCAATTAGTCGTTCGCCCACCTGATCCCAGCAGATTGGGGCGCGACACTTTCTACCATACAACATCTCAAAAGCTGCACACTTGATGCTAGCGTGCTAGCGGTTGTTGTATGCGAACTCCAATAGATAGATATAATCATCCCAGCTTCCTATCCATTCTAGTGCACACGCTCTCAGCATGTCCTCTAATGTCTGAATGGTGCGTTCTGATTGTCCGTCGGTCTGAGGATGAAAGGTAGTGCTGAGCTTAAGTCTGGTGCCCCAAGCTTTCTGCAGACCCTGCCAAAAATGTGATGTGAAAGGGGGATCTCTGTCAGAGATGATTTCTGATGGAGTACCATGCAATCTCATGATCTCCTTCTGAAAAGTGTCTGCCAATTAGCTGACGGGTTGCTCCTTGCGTATTGGCAGAAAATGAGCAGATTTAGTCAATCTATCAACAATAACCCAGATGGCGTCGTTTTCCCTCTGAGTCACAGGAATACCAGTAACAAAATCCATGGAGATTTTGTCCCACTTCCATGCTGGAATATCTAAGGGTTGTAGTAAACCACTAGCTCTCTGGTGTTCAATCTTCACTTGCTGATAGATCATACATTTTGAAACGAAGGTGGCAACATCCTGCTTCATACGCTCCACCAGAAATGTTGCTTGATGTCGTGGTACATATTAGTAGAACTAGGATGTATGGTAAATGGAGAGATGTGAGCTTCAGTCAACACAGCTTCCCTGAGTGTAGAGTCATTAGAAACCACTAGTCTAGTGCCCTGCCATAAGATATCGTCATTGTCCACACGAAACTCCGTCTGCTGATCAACGTTCTGAATGATAGCCCAAATCTCACCATCGTCCTTATGAGCTTCCTTGATCCTAGAATGTAAGTATGGTTCCACTCTCAGATTTGCCCAGTAACCGTTCTGTCCTCGTACACAAAACCCAATATTAGTCATCTCTAGGTAACAGATGATCTCATTTGCAATCCAGATGCCAACAATCATACCCGGCCTTCTGCTTAGAGCATCTACCACCACATTCGCCTTACCAGGATGGTACTGAATGTTGGTGTCATAATCCTTCAATAGCTCTAACCATCTCCTCTGTCTCATGTTCAGTTCCTTCTGAGTGAAGATGTACTTGAGACTCTTGTGATCGTTGAATATGTCACATGATCCATCATACAAATAATTTCTCCAAATCTTCAATGCAAAAACAACTGCTGCAAGCTCCAAATCATGAGTAGGATAGTTTTCTTTATAAGGTTTAATTTGTCGTGATACATATGCAATAACCTTCCCATGTTGCATGAGAACGCAACCTAGACCCTTTCCCGAAGCATCACTATAGATCTGAAATCCACCTAAACCAGATGGGGGAGTAAGAATCGGTGTAGTCACTAACTTCTGCTTAAGGTCTTCAAAGCTCCTCTCTCTTTCCTCAGTCCAGACAAATTTCTCTCCTCTCCTTATCAGCTTAGTCAAAGGTAAGGCTAGCCTTGAAAAGTTCTCTACAAATCTGCGGTAGTAGCCCGCTAAACCTAGAAAACTTCTGACCTCTGTTGCAGATGTAGGTCTCGGCCATTTGGTGATAGCTTCAACCTTTGTAGGATACATCATGATCCCCTCTGCAGATACAATATGGCCCAAAAATGCCACCTTGCTTAACCAGAACTCACACTTTAAGGACTTGGCATACAACTGCTTTTGACGAAGAATTTGCAAGACTGTACGAATGTGTTCCTCATGTTCCTCCTTGGATTTAGAGGAAATTAGGATGTCATCAATGAACACGATAACGAACTTGTCTAGAAACTCATGGAAGACACAGTTCATCAAATCCATGAAGATTGCTGGAGCATTTGTGAGTCCGAATGGTATGACTACGAACTCGTAGTGACCATAACGTGTACGGAAATCAGTCTTAGAAATATCCTGCTCTTTAACCCGCAACTGATGGTAGCCAGTCCTCAGATCGATCTTGGAGAAATACCTGGCACCCTGAAGTTGATCGAAAAGGTCATCAATACGCGACAAAGGATAACGATTCCTGATCGTGATCTTGTTCAACTCACGATAGTCTATACACAAACGCATGCTGTCATCTTTCTTCTTCATGAATAGTACCGGTGCACCCCATGGCGATGCACTGGGACGGATGAAACCTCGTTCCAGAAGTTCCTGTAGCTGATCTTTTAATTCTTTAAGCTCAATAGGAGCCATGCGATAAGGAGCCTTGGAGATTGGCTCTGCACCTGGAATGAGCTCAATTCCAAACTTGACTTCACGAACATGTGGTATGCCTGGAAGTTCATCAGGAAAAACGTCAGGAAATTCTGACACAATAGGCCGATCTTGGATCGATAGAGACTCGGCAGTAATGTCATGAATATTGGCTATGAAGCCCTGACAGTCGTGTGTTAATCATGCATGCGCCTCCATGGATGAAATAATTTATACCGACCTCCCTGGCAGAAAATCATGGTGTATGTACTCTGGGGATTTAACATCACCGAATATAACTCGATAAGTGTGGCAGTCTATCGTAGCCTGGTGTTTGGATAACCAGTCCATGCCCAATATCAAATCAAAATCGTACATTTCCAAAGGAAGTGCGTCAACTCTGCGGATTTTATCATCAAGTTCTAGGGGAAGATCTTTGTACACTTGGGTGATTCGTACAAAGTCCCTAAGTGGCGTGGAAATGCTTAAGGCATTATCTAAGGGCATAGGGGAAGTCCTAACACGTACAACAAAAGTAGTGGATATGACTGAATGAGTCGCTCTAGTATCAAACAGAACACATGATGCCAAACCATTCATAAAGAGATTCCCAGTGATGGTACCTGAAGTCTTGTTCGCCTGATCTCTAGTAGTAGTGAACACGCGACCAGAAGTAGGATGTGGTTTGGAGTCGGCATGTCCAAAGGTTCCTTCTATATCACCTTGGCGAAAATCCTTCTGTTGATGGCCTTCTTGGCCACACTTGAAACAACCACCAGTATCTCGGCGACAAACACCAGAATGTCTGCGCGAACAAGTAGGGCAGATAGGATGCGTGAATCCTCCAACAGGCGTCCTAGCTAGCTGAGAGAATGTTTCAGGATTACATGCATGAGACGTGATCATGGAACATAAGCATGATTACATAGAAAGTTTAATAGTTACCAGATGAAGTAGAACGGTTAGGCTATGAACCTCTACGGTCCTGATCCCCGTCGTTGTTATTGTTCCTTAATATGAGTCGCTGGAGTGTCAGAATACCATAACATAAGACAGTTTAATCATGAAAGAAGGTAAATGTAGGGACCTGATGTTGTTCGAGTTATTGGTATTGTTCGCTAATTATCATTACCGCCACGCCTATCTGAACCAGAACGGTCGTTGGTCTGACCGTTTCCCTTAGCTGCTTGCTGCTGAGTGGCTGTAGGCTTACGGTCGTCAGTCTTATGTCTGAAATATAAAGTTGAACAGAGGATGATATGAAAATGGAAAATACTGAAAGAAATGAATGGTTTATAATTGGTGATTGAAGATACCTCTTCATTGATTGATCATCACCAAACTCCTCTCGTTCCTGAAGCATCTCAAGCTTTCGGGCTGCATTGGACATCTGTGCCACTGTAGTGAACGTAGCACAAACCAAACTGTTGGCAACCAAAGTGCAAAGAGCCAGCGAAACTTCTCAGCTTGCTCCTCAGCAGTACCAACTGCTGCACCCAAGAAACCAGCCAAACGGAGAAACCTCTGCATGAATTCGTTGTTATTCTCCCCATCAACCTGTCAGATATTATGATAATCCCTCTTAAGATTCTCCAGCTCAGCATGTGGGAAGTACTGATTAAGGAAGAGCTCCTTAAACTGGTCCCAAGTCAACAGTACAACCCAATTATCACCACCATTGGACTGCTTGACTGACTTCCACCACTGCAGCACATCACCTTCAAACTAATAGCAAGCCAGTCTTGCCTTGAAAACACCGTCACAACCCATCGCATCAAATATCTTCTCGATGTGAGAAATCTAAGCTTCAGCCTCGTTGGGGCTGTCAGTCTGCTCAAACGAACGGGGTCGTTGTTTGTTGAATCGCTCCAACCAAGTCATAAGGGTAACAGGCGGTGGAGGTGGAGGATTGTTGTTGTTCTGAGGATGAGGTCCAAATTGAACGCCTTGGTCTTGAATTTCAGCATGAACTTCGTCCCTGATTTCATTGCTAAGTTGGGGAAGGATGGCTTGCAAAGCTGCATTGACAGTTGTAGCCAATTCTTGAGCATTGCGTGTGTTCACCATCTGACAGTTTAAAACAAAATACAACATAAATAATAAGTCTGATAAAATATGACATGAATAGAAAAACGCATGAACAGTGTATAAAACATGAATTTATTTTTGATGCATAAAACAATTTTAAAATCATGGTAAATTAAATATGATGATATGTCCATGAGTGAACGCCTATGGGTCGGTTCACAAAATAAAAAGGCAAGTGTGGAAGCCTATGGGTCGGTCCACTAAATAAATAAAATGTTTTGATAAAACACATGCGACTAAATAGGGCAAGTCTTGTACCAACCATTACTTAGTCAAAATTCCTGCGATAATGAGATGAAATGCATGAAATGAATACGTGAAGTGAAAATGAAATGAATGCATGAAAACCAACTGTCAGTTCTAGGAAGACGCTGGTGACTACCCGTAAGTCATAGGTCATGTTTTATAGAGCTACAGGTCGAAACCTTGGCTCTGATACCATAGTTGTAACACCCGATTTGTTAGAATGGAATATCATAGTAATATATGGCGTGTCATCAAAGCATGCAAGGTAATGTCTAACATTCATGACCATAAATAGAAATACCAGAAACAACATTGATAATCGAAGTAACTCAACACAAGCAAATATAAGTACTGAAACGGAAAAGGACTAAACAATGTCCAACATGAAATAAAGTAAGTCAAAGTATGATAAATTCATAAGATATAGAAGGCTGGATAGCTTCCATCCGAATGCACATACTCTTGAGATCCTACTTGCGACCTTGGGTACCTGTGGTTTGGGAACATGGAAATGGAAACGGCTGAGCATAACGTCTAGTGCACGGATATACAATAAAGCATAGAAAACATAAAGTAATGAAAGCATAAAAGAGAGTATAAAGCATGAAAGGCAGCGAAAATGAATAAGTCCTTGAAACCTAGATGTATAACATGTTTACTGGTTTTAGTTCTGAAAACATAGCTTATGTTTACTTATGAAAATCTGTATTAGTTTAATATACCAAAACCCAATATAGGTCATGAGGTCAACAACGTACATGAATACTTGGAGGGGTGACCTCGTCATGCAATTAGAGGAGATGCCTCTAATTAATATGGTAATGCGTAGGAGGGATCAACTCCTTGTGAAGGATGCAAGACACACACCACATTCACCATGAAATCCTGACTGACTGTAACTAGGATGCACCCATACTTCCCACATGATAATATAATAATAAAGGCCAAATAAACTGAAAGGGACGTCATGAGCTATCACTCCGCCATGGTGAAGTCATAACACTAGTGCCTCTAATGTTATGGTTATGGTACCTCCATAACTAGATGAAACTGGCATGCATGTATATGGCTAAGGTAACTAATAAAACATAAGCATTTAAATTTGTAACTACTGGGAAAAACAGTAGCTGCATACGGGAAATCCTAATAAAGGAAGAGATTGTCCTTATGGAAGAACGGGAAATCCGTACCTTGTGTCCAGTAGAAGCTAACAGAAACGCTGAAGAACCTACTCCGCCTTGACGGATAATACTACATAAGAATAGGGACGTGTATGAGTTGTCTTAATCACATGTGTTTTACTGGTTTTGTGTGTTCTTAGTTTATTATTCATGTTCAATCATGTTTTAACTGTTTTAAGTGTTAACTGTAGTTATACTTGTATTCTGTTGTGTATTATTCATGTAGTAAGGTATTATAATACTTGTATTGTAATACTAAGTAACTTTCTAAAAATAGAAGGTTTCAATAAATAGTAAGTTTCTAAAAATAGAAAGTTTCCAAAAATAGTAAGTTTTCATAATTAGAAATAAGTTGGATTATTAATTTCAAGTAAAGTTTATTTAGTAAAATACAAGTCATGGTTCAAAGGTTACAGCTTATTAATTAAATAACTTAGTTAATTAATTAAACTATGCATTATAAGAATTCAATTAAAATACATGTTTTAATTAAATTAAGCTAAGTAAAATACTTAGGTTATACATGAAATACTAAAATTTAATATTTAAACCTAAGTCATGCATTTAATTTAATTAATTAGATATTTTCTGATTTTAATACTTTCCCGAACCCGAACCCGTGATTTAAATAAACCCGAGCCCGAAAAATGCCTAGCCGACACCACATAGCCGACGGCTAGTGGTGTCAGCCGGCGGCTGATTAACCACCGCAGCCCACCAGTGGCTAGACCGGTGAACCGGTTGCCACTGATTAGCCTCGGTTCCCACTGCCGAGCCCGGCTAGCCACTACCCGAGCCCGGTTCACACCGGTTCACCACCAGTTCCCACTGTTCTTGTTATACCGAGCCACACCGAGACCCTAGTGGTCTCGGTTATCCTCGAAACCGAATCAAAACCCGTACCTGACTCGCGGTCGGGTCCCTTTGCCTGCGTCCGAGCCAAACGAGCCCCACACTGAGACCTTGGGGTCTTGGCTGGGCGAATCGAACACCACCGAGAGCTTCAATTCTCTCGGTTTGGGTCTCGGCCGAACAAGCAAACACCAAACACCCCTTAGTTCTTGATTTTAAATTAATCCCACATGTTTTTCCTTGTTTGTTTTTAAGATTAATTAAATTAATATCATGATTTCATTAAAAGAATTAAAAAGAAAAGGGTTATGATTATACCGAATGCATGAAAGGAAAAAGGTTAAGATCACGAACATGTACACACAAAAATCAAGTGGCAAAAATCGTCCCGAACACCCTTTGGTGATCAATGTGGCCGGTGGCAAGAAGAAGAAGGAGGCAAGGCTTTCTTGATTTTTCTGTAACCTAACTTTTGATAAAACCCTTCCTGTGTTTTCTTATTATTTAGTTATAATGGGTCATGGGCCAAAAGTCCCATCTCTCATTCTTTCTTGTCTCTAGCCGCCGCACCCTTAAGGCCCACAAGGGAAACGCATAAATTTTCTAGTTAAATTATTTACACGTGTACGTTCGTGTTTTATTTATCGTGTACTTATATGTCATGGTCGTAAACAAATTTATAATATATACATAATTACATGTTCTTTATTATCGTGACACGTGAAATATATTATAAATTGAAAGTTTTAATTTTATCGTATTTTCGTGTATTTACTGTTCATGTTTACTGTTCATGGTATTTTAATGCGGGTTTTCCAGCAATTCTTAACCCCCGGAAAATTACAAGGAATCAAAAGCCGGCCCAGATCACCATGTTTAGTTGGTAAAGTCTTCAACAAAACCGCGGAAAAAGTTTCGTTCAATGAAGTGTTAGGCATATCAACCAACTTTTCTTTGTTTGAGAGAAGGTCTTTGAACATTTTGGCAAACTTGGGCATGTAAGCTAAAGCCTCCGCAAAAGATATGTTGATATTCAATTGCTTAAACATCCTCAAAAAGTTGGACACTTGAATGTCATCCTTGTTCTTAAGCTTCTCCTTTCTCAATCTAGAAGGATATGGAAGGTTTGGTTTTGGTAAAGGTTGAGTAGTAGTTGTTGCAGGACTCTCTTTGTTGGTTCCTTCATTGATAGGTGTGGAAGGTGAAGGAGTAGCAGGTGTAGGAGTGGAAGGTGTAGGCTTTGAAGTTGTAGAACTAGAAGGTGTAGGCTTTGAAGGTGTAGGCTTATCACAAGGAGGAACCGTAGTAGGAGTTACCAAAGGAGGTGTAGGAGGAATGGAAGGATCAATGGTTATTTTCCCATTCCTTGTAGTGATTGCATTTACATTTGCCTTTGGATTGGTTTGAGTGTTGGAGGGTAAAGCACCTTGTGGTCTTTGCGTGTGTAAGATTTGTGTTTGTAAGAGATAAAAATTCTTGTTGTTTTGTTCTTGATTCTCCTTCATTTGTCTCTTATAAGTTGTAAGCTTTTGAAGAATCAAATCCATGGGAGAAGGTTGCATATTTCCTTGATGAAAACCTTGGTTTGGATATTAAGGTGGAGGTGGTTGGTGAAACCCTTGGTTATTTCCATGAACATTGTTTCCTTGAGTTTGAAAATTATTAGGCCCTCTGTTGTTATTGTTACCTTGATAATTTCCCCTTGGCCCTTGGTTTCTATTAAGCAATTGTGGAGTATTTGGTTGGTTTTGGGTGGGCTGATGGGGAGGGAAACCGGGTGGAGCAAGGTAATTGTTGGACTTGTAAGAGAGGTGATTAGGGTTAATGTTGGGTTTAAAGTGTTCTCTTCCCTCATATTGATAAGCATAGCATTCTCCTTGAAAGTTTTTAACTTGATCACATTGCAAGTATGAGTGAGGTCCTCCACATGTCTCACAAGATAGGGTAATGGCATTGACATCGTTGGGAGAAGAATTGTTCAAGGAAACTTTCATAAAGGCTTGAAACATCTCTTGATTCATCTTTGGAGTCTTGTTAAGTGCTTGAAGTATTTCATTGTGATTCTTGAGGAGTTGATTATCAATTGATGTATGAGCACTCTCTTGAACAACATGTACCACCTCATCTCTTTGGTTATTAGTTTAAACCATAGATTTTGTTTCAATGATATCCCATGCATCTTGTGTGGATTTTGAAAGAATGTTCCCACCCGTGGCCGAGTTAAGGGAATCTTCATGGTGAGGTATCAAAGCATTGTAGAAGGTGTTAATTTGGTGAACTTGGTTAAAACCATGGTTTGGGCACTTTCTCAACAACTCTTTGAACTCTTCCCAAGCTTCACCAAAGTTTTGGTCTTGCTTTTGTTGAAAACCTATGATTTGGTTTCTCAAGGCGGTGGTTCGTGAAGGAGGAAAGAACTTATTCACAAATTTCTTCTTCAAATCCTCCCAAGTGAAAATGCTCCTAGAAGGTTGCTTGTCTAACCAATTCCTAGCATTACCCTCTAAGGAAAAAGGGAACAAGATCATCTTAATCGCATCACGAGGGACCCCATTATACTTAAGTGTATTACAAAGTGACATGAATCTCTTAATATGGTCATGGGGGTCATCCATAGGTCTCCCTAGGAAGGGAATAGAAGAAACCATAGTAATCATGCATGTCTTAAGCTCAAAAGTGTTAGCGGGTATCTCGGGAATAACAATAGCATCCACATTCCCCTCCACGTTTGATTGGAGAATCTCAATCAATGGTCTATTATCAACGGCGGCCATGAATTCTTGTGAGTTGTTGAAAGCACGATGCTCGGGATCAGCTTGATGGACGGTGTTGTTCTTGTTCTTTTTCTTCCTTTTAGGAGGAAGGGGTTGTAGACCAATAGGTATATGTGCACGCGCTCGAGTGTGCATGCAACTCAACTCGAAGAATGAGAGAGGAGCTCTCGGTCGACTTTTGAGAAAGAAGATATTATCTCTCTCGAGGTACAATAATTAATATCCACAAGAAAATATATTGATATGTAGTACTAATTCGGTGACACGCCACTCACTACTATCACCTTTGAAAGACCCACAAGGAAGCGGAGAAACGAGGCGGCGCGTAGCACTTAAGAGCCTTCTTCTTTAGAATATGAAATACACTCGCCTTATACCCCCCACAAAGTGGTTTCTTTCTCAAGTTCAAGTAGATTGTAGTATTTATCTATTGTGCCTTAATTATGTTTGATTGATACACGTAAATGGGACCGGAACACCCCCAAATACGGTGTATTGCCAAGGCAAACTTATGGAAGTAGGTAACTTGGTTGTTCGTATCTAAGTATATGTATTTACATGTAATAATATATCAAAAATATTTTTGTATTTATTTGGTTTTTTAAGAAAATATAGTATGTACGTAAAAACGAGTGAATCCAATATATACAATATATTTTTGGTGTAATCTTTTAGGAAAAAGATTACTTTTTAGATTTTTTTATTTTTTTGGTTCAATTCTTAGGAAAGAATTGATTTTTGTGGTTTTTTTTTTATATTTTTATCTTTTTGATTTTTTTTTTGATTTATGATACGTAAAAGGAACCTTCACAAGTGAACGGATCCCAAAATCCAATCGTAACCGTCAATCAATCGTCAATCTCCACGTAATGAACCGGCAACGGCGCCATACAATATTTTTCCTTTTAAGTTCGTTATTCCCAACTCAATACGAATTGATTGTCCAATTGAAATCAGGTTGACTAATTGTTTTTGGTATTAGATTTTATAAAATTTTGGTAATCTAGGTCTAATTATCACAAAGCACGTAAAAATGTAAAAATATGATCTCTACGTATCCGTACTAAGCTAAAATAAAGTGCACATACCACATTTAATGCCAAAAGTACAAGTAAACAATGCACAAGATGTAAAACTGCTCAAAATTTAAAGTTCAGAAAAGTAAAAGGACTGAAAATGTAAATTCAGAAACTTAAAGGACTTGAAATGAAAATTATAACAAACTATAACCAAAATATAACAAACTTACAAACTTCCAAACTGAAATGTAACAATATAACAAATCTGAGGACTTCTTAGTAAAACCTAGAAAAGTTAAACTCTTTTAAACAGATTACACAAATTCCTAAAATCCAAGGACCTTAATGTATTTTTAACAAGTATTTTGTGAAAACCGGCTTAATGACTTGAATAAGCTATTTCTAGAGTTCTACTCCACCAAATAAGCTGAGACAAGTTCTAAAAGTCTTAAAATCCAAATTCACCTAGTCAATATCAAGGATTTTAGCTAAAACATCCAATAAGCCAAATAAGCACTTCTTGAATAAGCACTTTTTAAGAGAACAGCTTATTGGGATAAGCACTAAAGCTAATTTGCTCAAAATATGGTCAATAGGCTAAATAAGGAAGACCTGTCCAAGAAAATCTCAAAAAGCACCACAGAATAAGCTAGAAACTCAAATAAGCTACTTTGGCTTATGTTGACCAAGCGTTGACCAAGTTTGACCTTGGTCCAAACATAATTTCCCAACTTATGTAATTGATTTGTGAAAGAAAATCACCACTTTTATGAATAGAATAAACTGGTAATGAAATCTGATAAGCTATGTTCATAGAAACTTGCATTTGCTATGAGGCTTATTCTAAGGCTGATTTCTGGCTTATTAGTGAGAACTGTATGCTCTACCCTATATGTCTAGAAAGCTTGGATGATAAGCTCTACTCAGAAACAGAAATCACTTCCTATATTTAAGTATTGAAGATTTGGCAAGCATTTGAAAAAGGCATGTTTTTTATGAGTAAACTGACCCAAAGTTTTTATAGGACTATTTGCCTTTTTGACTTGTAGTTTGACTCTGAAATCTTGCAGTATCACTTGTTACCAACACTTAAGAGTAAACCAACTCCTAACAACAACTTTTGAACACTAGATCAAGAATTAAGAGTTAATCCAAACACTGGTTAACTAGATAAGCAAGAATTAAGCTATGAGATGTTATCAAATGCAACAGTTAAAGCTATCTATCCATCAAATCATATCAAAGGACTGAAAATAAACACATAACATGCAATTCCAAGCAGTCTTACACTAAGTAACAAGATATAACATAGAGACTAAAATTTAATGGAAATTTTGTAAAGAAATCACTTATTAGAACAATTGTAGGCTCCTTTGATGGATAAGTGGAGCATTGAGCTCACTTTTTCATCAACCAACACCAATCAGCTACTCTACACTGCTACTAACCACATCAATCATCATCATCATCAATCTTCCCCTGCTATAAAGTCTGATCAAGAATAATGGCTATGGCTGTGCTAGGAATGAACTACATCTATCTGAATTCTTGTATAATCTTCAAAATCAATCAACAAAACTCCATTATTCAATCAAGAACAATAGTATCACAGCAGTAACAGTAATGTAGTATGAATGAGCAAGTGAGTTAAGAATGAAGAGTGAATTTAGGGAAATTAAAGTTTCATTAATGGGGTAAAAGTTGTTACACGTGTCCTAACAAACTAACCCTAACTAACTCAAAGTGTTTGTCAGGCACTTTGAGTGGTTAAAACTGCTAACTGAAAATGATTGAGAGAAAAATAGGAAAAGTGTGTGTTTTTACACACTTAAGCTACATCATACAAATGAGAGATACAATGTCTATTTATAGAGTGAAATTAAATGCTGGGGAGGTTCAATGACGTGTTGCATCTGTTGGGTCGAATTATTAAGTTGATGAGTCAAAATACAACAAAATAAGAAGACAAGGGCTAAAAAGTACAAGTTGCAAAAGAACAAGCCGTTGGAGTCTTTTTATTACTTTAGCTTTCTTTGTAAGCTATGTTTTCTAGTATATAAAGAAAACATAGGACGTAGGTTTTAAATAATATATAATTCAATCACAATGTAAACCTAAAGTGTGTGTCGCACTAGACGTGGGATTCAATGTATACACGTCTAGTGGATGTTTGTTATTAATATAATGAACATCCCAATTGTTTTAATTCGTGTCCTTTGTGCCTAAACACCTTGTCATGATCATTGTTCTTTTCCGCTATGTTATCATATGAATGATGATCAAACCTAGATATATGGTTCCTAACCATTGAGTCGAACGATCTATAGGGATCAACAATTGGTATCAGAGCCTAAGGCTCGTGATATCTAGGTACGACGAGGTGTTCGTGTATGGTGAAGAAGAAAAAATTCGTATTGAGTTTTTCTGGACGTTTTTGTGTGCGCAGCAGTATTCAGAAGGTCATAACTTTTGATCTAACCGTTGGATCGTCACGAAATTTTAGATGTGTGTTCTACATACATGGATCTAAACATCCACCGAAGGGATTGTCGAGTTTTATCCCCAGGCAAAAGTTATTAAGCGTCGAAGTTGGCTGATCAATGATTTTCAGTTTTTCTGCTTTCACATGAAATCATGAACTAGGGTTTCTCAAACCCTAGATCTACTTTAAAAGCAGGAAGAATTGCGGTACGTGGCTGTTAGAACGTGTGAAAATATATGATTTAAGGTTTATTTACAAACCCTAAATTAGGGTTTCAATTAATAACGCTATAAACCCTAGGTCATTATGAACAGAAAAGATGGTCTTCACGTGATTGATGAACGAAGCAGCAGGTTGTGAAGGATTTTTGTCACGTTATTATGTTTGCTGCTTTAGGTTAATGCATTCACATGATTCTTGAATTCTCACTGGATGACATCGCTATGTTCACACGGCCAAGATCTCTATGTTCACATGGTTCCTTGATGCTGATTGGAGGAAAAGAGGTTGCATTCACACAGCTAAAACAAACCCTAATATTCGTTATATTGAGTTTTAAATTCTCTATATGCGCATCTAAGGTTTGTGATCCCATGGGTGCTAGTTCACACTATTCCCGTAAGCCCTCAAATCTGATTGGTTGTTCAAGATATGTGTGATATGTGTTCACACGGTTACAAAGTTTTCATTGGTTGAAACTTTGTGTATTCACACGATTTGACATAGATAGGTTTGAATTTGGACGTCGCTATTGGCTAAAACATCATGAGATGTTCAGAATGCAAAAGATATGGTATACGCCACTTTTGGATGACATCAGCAAGTGTATGGGCGCTGACAGATTTATGAGACGCTGATGTTAGCAAATTAAACGCTGTCACGTTTAAACTTTAGACGCTGACAAGGTTTAATATAGACGCTGACAGGTTTAAATGTGGCGCTGACGTGTGTAATTCAAGCGCTGACAGGAAGGGTTTCGACGCTGACAGAATAAGTCAACACTGATAGGTTGACAGTGTCGTCCGATATATGTGCTTCAACGCTGATACGTATTGTCAGATATTGGACAATACATCTGACCAAGATATTGGACAGAAGAGATGTTGGACGACACATGGATAGCTGCTGTTTGAGAAAAACTGGTACGTTTTAAGCACACAAAAAGAAGGGAAATACACACAAAGGTACATGGAATCTCCGTTTAATTCAGAATATCATTATGATATTTATGGCTCGGATATTTTTAAAAGGATTAATGATTTTAAAGTGAGTTAGCAATTATTCGTGGGAATTTGATGGATATTTAAACTATGTAATCGGGATAGCCTTGCAAAAGAGTTATTCAAATAACACTTTTACATATGGTATGAAGATGTTATTTCATTCAAATTCGTCATGAAGAAGTGTTAGCTTAAGGGGAAGAATTCTTATGGTAAGTTTTGATGATTGAAGAAGATTTGCGCAAGGTTATGTTCTATCATATCTTGAAAGTAATTAGCATGACAACTAACTTTCAAGGTAACTTGTTCGTGCTTACATAGTTGGTGACGAAGACTTGTCATAAACACTTGAAGGAGTTACATTATCGTGCTCAGTGTCTCACAAAGGATGAGAATATTGACAAGGGATCGAGGTCTACTTATATTTTTTGCATAATGTGGTATAAGTTCTTCATCACATGGATAAACAAGACATGGAACATAAGATTGGGTTATCTAATTCAACATCAAGAATACTTTATTTATTTTTCTTCAGGATCATTACACAGAGCCTACATTTGGAGAATTTTCAAGATTGCATACATTGTTTACTTCCTTGTTGATGTGACAAAAAGGGGAAGAAAATACGTGCTACACTTGAGGGGAAGCAATCTGAAGATCATGTACAACTTACAAGAGATAGACATAGAGTTTTGCCACTATCAACTAGGGGAAGATTGTTGGGTCAAAAAGTTGATGTGGCAGAAACTCAAAAATGAAGAAAACGTGAAGTATTTGTCTAGGCGTTGACAAGAGCATTCCAAGCGTTGACAAGAGTTATTTAGGCGTTGATGGAATCAAGCATTGTCAAGAGCAATCCAAGCATTGTCACATGCAATTCAAGCATTGACAAAACGTAGACAAAAGAAGCTAATGGAAGCTTCTATTTAGATAAACATGCAAAAGATATTCTGCATAAGTTTATTTAAATAGAAGATTTACTTGTTTATTCATTCTTATCTCTTGTAAACCCTAATCCTTACACTATAAAAGGAACCAAGGGTCATAGGTTTTAATTATTCAATTCATTCACAATGTAAACCTAAAGTGTGTGTCGCACTAGACGTGGGATTCAATGTATACACGTCTAGTGGATGTTTGTTATTAATATAATGAACATCCCTATTGTTTTAATTCATGTGTTCTATTGTGCCTAAACACCTTGTCATGATCATTGTTCTTTTCCGCTATGTTATCATATAAACGTTGATTATCCTAGTAAGCTTAATCGATCCGTGAATATTGGTTTCCACAATTGGTATCAGAGCAAAGGTATGGGATTTTGAAGTCGCATGGATACAACAAGACATGGAACATAAGATTGGGTTATCTACTTCAACATCAAGACTACTGTATTTATTTTTCTTCAGGATCATTACATAGAGCTACTTTTGGAGAATCTACAAGATTGCATACTTTCACATATTCCCTATTGATGTGTCAAAAAGGGGAAGAATATGTGCTATACTTAAGGGGAAGCTTCTTGGAGATCATGTACTACATACAAAGGATTCATGCTTAAGAGGAGTGTTTTGACATCATCAACTAGGGGAAGATTGTTGGGTCGAATTATTAAGTTGATGAGTCAAAATACAACAAAATAAGAAGACAAGGGCTAAAAAGTACAAGTTGCAAAAGAACAAGCCGTTGGAGTCTTTTTATTACTTTAGCTTTCTTTGTAAGCTATGTTTTCTAGTATATAAAGAAAACATAGGACGTAGGTTTTAAATAATATATAATTCAATCACAATGTAAACCTAAAGTGTGTGTCGCACTAGACGTGGGATTCAATGTATACACGTCTAGTGGATGTTTGTTATTAATATAATGAACATCCCAATTGTTTTAATTCGTGTCCTTTGTGCCTAAACACCTTGTCATGATCATTGTTCTTTTCCGCTATGTTATCATATGAATGATGATCAAACCTAGATATATGGTTCCTAACCATTGAGTCGAACGATCTATAGGGATCAACAGCATCCAACCAGAAAATGCCACGTGTCTTCATCTTCTCAATTGAGAAATCATGTTCTTGATCAGATTTGGGCCTTTTCTATTTAGTGAGTTTCATCTTGATCGGTTTGATGGGTTAGACTCCTCTAGTGATGACGATCACTTTTCATGTTAAGTGTTTTCTCTGAAAGTATCTAAATCAAGCTCCACGTTCTAGGGATGAAAGAGGCCACGTGTCATGCTCTGATAAGTCCATAAATGGAGTCACGGATCAATATCCATTAGAACAGTGGAGGATATGAGATGGTCGCTTGTGATTGGAGGAGAAGTGAGTTAGTGGCTTCCACTGTTGGGATACGCCACATTAATAACCAGTTTCCTCTCTCCTCATTAAGAAGCTTCAGTCATCGATCCATGTATCCTTTTTCTTGGCTTGTGATTAGCTAATAGACAAAGCACACGGATCACTCCACTTAATCTTTCCACATTTGGCAATTTAAGTGCCTTTGGTTATCAGCTTTGAATCTTGAGTATTAAACTTCACAACTTGTCATTTTTGACCCTTTTGACTTTGATCTTGGACAATAATGATCCCTTGACTTGTTGACTTTGACTTTGACCAGATTTGGCTTTCTTGTTGACTTTTCCAAATTGACACTTTTAGTCCCTCAACTTTGCAAGTTGTCAAGAAAGGTCCTTTGACTTCTTTTGACTTGTCATCTTTTGTCCTTCTTTTGTCTTTTCTTCATCAATATTGACTTGAATTCCATGTTTGCATTAAATTTGTATCTTTTTACCTACACAAGCACAAACAACAAAGAATACCCATAATACTGCTTTTACACATTAAAATCAGGTATTTTACTTTGTGTTTTAGGGTTAAATAAGATATAATTGATATGAGATTTCACTCATATCAAGCTCATATTCAAGAATTGGTTTAGGTTCTAGATCTGATATATGTAAAGCTCATATACCAGAATTGAGGTATGATTTCTGATATTATAAATCTCATTTGTAGGCCAACTTTAGGTTCTAGATCTACACAATGATCGGAAAACGTTCTTCTGAGTAATCAGATACGATACTAATTTCTCGCAAGAATTTTTAGGCCAACTTTAGGTTAGAGGTCTGCACTATACTCTCTAATATTAACTAAAGAATTATATATTTGCGAAATAAAAAAATCCACATTGTCGACTCTTGATTAATAATTTCTGTAAATTAGAAGTTGTGATTGTAAAAAGTTCTTTTATCCAATACCTCTATTTTTTCCCTCATTTCTTTCAGCACTAAAACCAATATTTTAAGTGTTAGGAATTTTAGTTGTATGGTTTTAGCAAAAACTCTAATGGTATTAAAAGTGAACAGTTTATAATTGTAGGAACAATAACTGTTTTAAGATTTAGAACTTTAGTAGTAGTAAATAAAAGGTGGTTGGCATGTTTAAACTCCAAAGATGTTTTGATATGCCCAATGTTTTTATCAAATGTACACAGTTCAATAGGCACACAACTCTTTCGAATCATTTGGGTTGATTGTGTGTCGTTGTAAATGTGCAGGAGGCTCGCAACTCAGCAAATGAAAACAAAAAACGAAGGGTGTAAGATCAGTGCACCAAAAGGAGCCAAAAAGTGGGTATGAAGAAAAAAGACAAGTGAAGGTTTAGAGAATACAAAAGGGCTTTATTGTAACTGGTACCGGTCTCTAGCTACAAGGTTAGTTACTTTCGTATGCAAGTTTTGCAAGTTCATTTTTTTAACTACTAGTTTACTTCGTTCTGTAACTGTAAATTTCTGAGATGTCTTTAATGATGTAGTTGAACGTGCTTTTTAGATGAACGGTTTAGAATTTATCAAGCTTCTCAAAGACAAATCAATTATCAGAGGTAAAGTTCAAAGTATTTTTAGAGTATCTTTCTTCTTTCCAAGGGATTATAGTAAATGGGTCAAACAACTTAACTTGGTTAAGGCTACCGAGTAAAATGCTACAAAATTGTACGTTGAACACATTAAGGCTACCGGATAAATGGTATTAAATGGGTCAAAATGTTTTCTACACTTAGGTTGAGATATTAAATTGGTGGCCGACATAGGTTCTAAAGCGGGTAAAAACAGATAATTCTATGTTACAAAACTATTTAAAGTAAGTCTTCTGATTTATTTCTTAACTCCTTTTAAACTTTTAAATGGGTTAAGATTACAAATTAATTCAACATATGATATTTTATATGGGTTTGTAAATGGTGTTTTTAATGGGTCAGAAAGTTTGACGTGCACTAAGGTTAAGATGTTAAGTTGGTGGTCAACACGGGTTATAAAGTGGGTCAAAACATGTAATTTAGTTTTCCATAAGATTCTTATGTGAGTCTTATGATTGAAGAACATATAATTGTGTGGATCAACCAGGTAATTTTGTTTACACGGGTTTTAAAGTGCATCAGTGGTTGTGACAGGTTATAAAGTGGTTCAACTTAAGAAATTTGGTTTACAAAACTGTTTTTAAGTGAGTCTTATCATTCGTCGCTCAACCCCTTTTTAATCTTTTATTTGTTATGGTGTTTTTAATCTTTTTAGTCATTCAAAAGAATTTAAGTACGACAAGGTCATCAAGGTTTTGGATTCTATTTGTACTTAGTCGGGGTTTGGTAATGTAGATTCATGTAAGAAGAAAAGGGTAAGCTTGAGTATTGTTGTTTATCTCCGACTATTGTATTTGTAAAAGTGATTATGCTTGGTTCTTTTGTAAACAGGCTCTTAATTCAGATGCTATAGTTCAAGATGTTCAATAAAAAGTTTTTAGTGGGTATGTGATAGCTCAAGTATCTCACTAAGTATGGTACGTTTGAAATGGATCGACAACTCGTCTAAGAACCTGATTTCCTACAAGCTGTTGTTGGGAAAATGGGTGGTTGTGTTAGTTTTAGGCAGAGTTGGGATTTATTCCTGAAATCCATGTCAACAATATTTTTATGGATTTGTGGTGGCTATAAAAATTTATAGTCTGTTTTTAAATTGGTTGAATGTCTATTAGTGTAGTACTTTAGTTCGTTTGACTTATGTTGCCTTTGTAAATTGCAGTAAAGTTTGTACATATCATTAAACTAAATCTCCTTAAAACATGATTCTTTTGCTAAGATTACTAACTGGTTTAAAAGAATAACACTAATTGGTGAGGAAAGTTAAACGCTTCCTTTATTTTTTTATAACTTTTAAGTTTCACCAAGTATTTGTCAAGAAAATGAACATTTAGGCTCAGAAAGTACCCACTAATTTGAAACCGTAGCAACGTAAGTTTAGAAAAACGCTAGAACCAAAATGCAATTTTTCATGTGCTTCTATAGGTGGCCCTAAGGCATAAGTGCATAACCAATAAGGTAAGATTATTACATGACAACCATTCTTCATTGTTTAGTTCAGCGGGGAATTCTTCCTACAACTCCATAATTAGAATCAGTATAGAACTATCTTTTAATTTGAGCATTTTTTATTGGAGTACACAAGGCTGATTACAACCTATTACGTATAGGCATTATTCAAATGTATTGGCATCAAAAAAGACATAACATATAAGAGAGATAAGATAAACGCAATACGCGAGATAAGATAAACGATATGAGTTAAGCTTCATTTCAACAGTCTGTACAACAACCTGCAAGTAATAAGGGGGTGTTTGGGATTACTATTTCGTCATTTTAATCGAGTTATGATTTTTTAAAACTCACCCGCAACCTAACCTGGTAAGGAATCAAGTTATTAGGTTCCGGTGATATTCGGGTCGGATGAATCGGGTGATACTACATACAAAAAAGTAAAACGAACAAACAGTATTAGACGACATCCGTGTTTGTGTATATGATTTGTAACAAGAGTAAAAAGCAAGTAAAGCTTGAAGTTTGTTGTTTGTGATGTGGACGGGATTGTATGTAAAACAACTACAAATGTTGTTTACAAGGAAGTGTTACACAGTATATGAAGAAGTTTATGATGGTCAAGTAATCTATTATCTTTTAATGCACGGTTCAAATATTATTAATCTAAATGTTAAGTAATGTTCACATATTCATTCTAATAAATTTTATTGTTCAATATTCAGGTGTTAACGAAATGACCAATTTCTTTTCACTTAATTGGGACTCACATACGTCATGCATGAAGACCATAATTGGATCGAAGGCTTTTTTTATTATTGTTACAAACTTTAGTAACTTATCGAATACTTCATGCTCTTTATATATTTGTATTCATTTATTACGAGAACCCGTTTCATCTTTATAAATATAAACATCCGTAAATTTTCTTTTACGAAAATCATTCTTTAAACTACTCCCGGCGTTAGACGGGTCTTTAAGCTAGTTTACCTGTAAATTTGAACACTAACATGTTTTAGAATTTGAGTAAGTATTTATGAATAACATTAAATGATTCACTGTTTTTTATCTAAAAATTCAAAGGTATAAAATAAAAACATACTTTCTAAATTTATCACAATAAGCCATTTACTTTTTTATTACTGATACCATCAATATTCTTTTAATTTATTAAACTTGAATCAAACGTCTATATTTTTGTTATAATGTGACAAGGTTAGTCTATTTAGTCTGGAACATTAATCCTTTGCATTTTTAATTAACTACCGAATTTCCTTTTGATTTACTCTTTATTTCTTTTCATACTTTTTAAATTTTTAATTAAATTAAAAAAAATTAATTAATTCTAAAAAATGTAATTCTTTTTCTTATGAATTTTTTTCAGAGTAAAAAATCCAATTTTACATGTTTAAAAGTGTAAAGAACAATTTATTTAAAAATTAAGTTTTTAAAAAGTACGAACTTTTTTTAATAAATAAAATCGTGTAAAAATAAGTTTAAACAAAAAATATTTAAAGCTTTGTAAAACATTTTTAAAATTAAATTTAAAGAGATGAAAATATTAAATTCATAAACTATTCTTTTCATACAAAAAAAACTGATAATATTTTCACAAAGCTAAAAACTATTTTTTTCGTATTTTTTAAAATCTTAATTTTTTTTATATAAATTACACCTTACTTTTTTACAAATGTGAAAAAATAAAATTCTTTAACTTTGAAAAAATTGTAATTTTTTTGTGAGAAAATAAATTTTAATTTTTTTTGTGTGAATTTTTTTAATTTTTTAAATAAATAATTTTATTATTAAATTCAAATGTAAAAATAAATTTAACCTTTTTTAAATACGAAAATAATTGAAAATTAAGATTAAAAAAAATTAAATTAAAAACGCCCGTTAATATAAAAGATTTACTTTTTGAGCTTAAGTAATTGCTTCCGATTTGCTTGCTATCATATTTCTTCAACACATTATTATTTTTATTACTTCAACGTTTTACTTTTGTTTTAATTTTCAATTACAGCTCATGACTTTCTAGTTTGAAGATTTGTCTTTACATGTTGGCAATTTTTTCACCAACTAATTATTTCGGTATTATATTTTTGCTTTTGTTGCATATTTATCATTGTTATATATCAGTCTTCGCTTGTTGTTGGTTGTATTCATCAACAATTTATTATTGCTTTATTTTTTTAGATTTATAATTAGTACAAGCTTTTAAGATTTTGCAGCCTAAATTACGAAGGAGTATTATAGGATTTATTACTAAGCTCAAGCACGGTTTGTCGGCTTAGGATTTATTAGGGTTTTAAGTTTCTTAAAATTTGTAAATTTATAAATACTTCAAAAACTATTTTGAAATAATAACTCATCAAATAAAAAAATATAACTGATGACTATTAATGAACCCTAATCTCTGGCATCTTTGATCACGGCTGATTATTCACCATTCATTGAATAAAGTCTAATATCATTCTTGTTTCCTAATCTTCGCTCCATCTATATTTTTGTGATAGGATTAGCCTTCGATTCGTTCGTCCCTATCTCTTCGTGATCAATTATTCGTGGGGCGTGGCAGGTTTGTTCTTAGATCTTCATAGTATCTCAATAGTGAATTTGTAATAAGGGATATGCTTCAATTTCCGTCCATATCTCTTTGTGATTGGTTCGTCCGTGGGGTGTTGTGATTGTCTAGGGTTGATAGTTTTTCGTTATTTGATTCGACGTGCAATATAATCTCTGGTCTTAGGTGTCATTTAGGGTTTTGATAATTGCGGCGATTATTTAATTCAGATCTCATTTCATTTGTGGGATTTTTTATTAGTGCTTTTTGTTACTTTAGGGTTTCGCTTTTTAGGGTTTTTCTCTTAGTCTCCATTATGCATTCGGTTCGTTCTAAGGAGGATCACACCATTCATATTTCCAAATTAGTGTTAGTCACCAATTTTCCCGATAGCTTTGGGTCTCTGATCTATGGAATCTTTGTGAGACTTATTGTAAGGTGGTAGATGTGTTCATTCCTCGGCGCAAATCTAAAGCGGGTAAGCATTTTGCCTTTGTACGATTTATAAGGGTGATTGATATGGACAGGTTGATTGCTAACCTATGCACTCTTTGGCGGGGGGGGGGGGGGGGGGGGGTTCACCTCCATGCCAACGCCGTTCGTTATGAACGGCCTAGTAAACCTACGACGTCATTTAGGTTCTCTACAACAAGGCCTCCTTCTTCGAATAATTATTCTTCAGGTACTTATGCAGCCGCAGTGAAGGATTCTCGAACGTCTCTTGTTCACTCGATGTCTGACCAGAGTCCCTCAACATTGGTCCTGGATGATTCATGCGTCAGTAACGTGGATCTTTTAAGACACATTATGGGTAGAGTTAAGGAGCCGGGCTCTATCCCTAACCTTGGAATTATCCTCACGATAAAGGGTTTCTGGATACTCAATCGGCATATCTTGGTGGATTGTGGGTGCTGATCAAACTAAAAATCGAGATGATCAAAATGAAATTGTTGCAACATACTGGTGTCAGTTCATAGTTCCAAGAATTGAAGGCTGCTACCAGTGAATTTGTTTGTAACGAACGCATAGTGTGGGTTAATGTAGAAGGGATCCCACAAAACTTTTGGTCACCTCTTACTTTTGCTAGGATTGGACAGAAATGGGGCGTTGTCATGGACATTGAAGAGTCATAGTTCATCTTATGCCCGCAAATGGCTATGCATCAAAATTAATATGGTTGTTAACATTTTAGAATCCTTTAGAGTGGTAATTAAATGGAAAGCCTTTATGGTCCGTGCTAAGAACTCTTTACATAGACTCCTACCTTTTTGGAGTTTAAAGATTCGGCCTATAATTTAGATGACGATTCACTTATTGGTGCTGATTATAACCCTGATATCTCTCATAATGATCATAATAATTCGGTGGGGCGGAGTGAAGACGAAGTGATCTCGGAAACAATCTTTCGTGATAACAATAAGATGTCATACCAATTTTGGTGTCATATCCCATTTTTTTGACGTGACATCACTTTTTGACTATGGCATCACAAGAACAGCACCACGACTCCTTATGTTGTAATAGCATGATGACTTAGTTGTGGTAAAATAATGAAGAGTAAAAGTACAAAGACTAATACAGTCAATTTTGCCTATAACAAAAGGGTTAAGTCCATATATTGGTAATGTACTATCCATCATTTACACATCTAGGTAATGTACTATTTTTATTACCAATATTTCTATTAAAATCGGCTATACTTTTCTATTCTAGGCAATATTACCGGCTCATTTCTAGTTTCACACAAAAATATACCGACACGTCATTTTTTGTTTTTTTTATTACGTGACGTGCCACATTGGATGTTATGTCACCTCTTTGGCTGAGTAGGATATAAACATATAACTTCGATCAAACACACAGTTCCACAACAAACACTACTTCATCTCTCCCACCTAATTTTTCCCTCAATTATGAACAAACCCTAGAATTAAAATTAGTTAAATTAACTTAGAAAATCTATGAAGACGAATAAAGGTAACAATATAATTGTCTTTTAATTAAACTAATCTTGCTTTAATTTGATTTAATTCGCTAACCCTAAATTTTATAACCCTAATTTTTTTTATAGATCAAGTGTTTACGGTTAATTTACACCATGATGGTGTGTTCGTCCAAAAGCCATTAAGGTACCTTGAAGTTGATGTTAAACAAATAACTGACATAAACTTTGAAGGTTTGAGCTTTAACCAGGTCATAGAAATCATTAGGTTGGTCCATAATCCTGTCTTTTCACTATACTATTTTCTTATTAAGACTAAAATGGGTTTAGGTATAAAACCAATTAGGACAGATTCTGATGTGGAGGATTTTGTTAGGATTATTTATCAACAAAAATGGTTTATAGATTTGTATGTTGAGCATTTTGGTTATAATATTGAAGATTTTGTTAATGAAGAATTAAATGGAAACGTTTCTGTTTCTGTTTCTGATGGGTCTAGTAGTGATGAATACTATAGTTATGATGAATGTGAGGATTTTGAAGGTGTAGAATTTCAGAATGAAGGAGAAGATGTTATAGTTATTAAGGAGTTAAGCACTCAGGACCCATTTCTTAACAAATTGTGCACTACTAGTGGGATGTTTAGGGGGTTTTGTGATGGTCTAGTACCTCAAGATGGTGACTCTTTAGATGACCCTGATAAGGAAACCATTGACCGTAGTTGTCAAGTTCAAAGAGGTTTGGTTTACCCAAAACATGAACCAATAATACCTTGGAATAAAATGTGTCCTGTTTTAGGAATGAGATACAAACACCCTGAACAGCTTATGCTAGCTTTAGCCAATTGTGGGGTAGCAAATGGGTACCAGTTATGGTATACTAGAAATGATTGGAAGAATTTGCTAATTTTTTGTGGAAGGAGTGTTGAGGAAGGTAGGTGTGCTGGTAAGTATAGCAACAAAAAGAAGAAACCAAGTTGTAATTTGTTTCCAGACTGTGCTGATGATTCACCTAGGGCTGCTAAGTCTGTTAAGACTGATGCTAGCACTAGTTGTGGAGGCAAGGGTATTAAGTCTACCAAGCATAGGAGTGGTGGAAAGGGTAGTAAGTCTCCCAAGTCTAGTAGGTGTGTTAAGTCAAGAAAATTAGTCTCATTTAGTCAACCTATTAGCACAAGAAGCCTAAATGTCAATGTTGGGGAGGGAACAAGTGTACAACAAAAAGTAGCTAGTGATGGTGAGGGAACAAATACACTAGATAAATCAAACACCAAATTAGGTAACTGGTCTAGAAGTAAAGTTAGGAATGACAAGTATGGCAAGTCTCATCCTGTGTGTGGTTTTAGACAGTGAGCTTCATGGATGAAAAGTGAAAAGTCATTCCAAATAAAGTCCCTGCATATAGAACACAAATGTAGTAGAAATTACAACCTTGGTTCACTGGTGACTTACAAATAGATTGCTTTCCATTTTTCTAAACAGATCATTGTTGACCCGTTCATATCTTACATTAGCATCAAGTCTCAAATCAGAGAAAAGTTCATGATAGATGTTAGTATCGGACAGTGTAAAAGGGCCAAGCAAAGGGCACTTTATAACCATGAGGGAGGGTTGGTTGAACACTATGGTAGATTATGGGACTATAGACAAGCTTTGCTAGATTCAAACCCAGGTTCAACTTGCAGGCTAGATGTAGAGGACTGTGGTTCTGGTAATACTTATTTTAAGAGGTTCTACATTTGTTTTAAAGGAGTAAAGGATGGATGGTTGGAAGGTTGTAGGAGAATCATAGGTTTAGGTGGTTGCTTTTTGAAGCATACTTGCAGAGGTGAGTTACAGCAATGGGAAGAGATGCCAATAATTAGATGTTCCCCATTGCTTGGGCTGTTGTCAGGGTTGAGAACACTTTAAACTGGCACTGGTTTTTGTCTTTGCTGCATGATGATCTAAATTTACAACATGGAACTGGATTAACACTTATTTCAGACTCACACAAGGTAAATATTACTTACTTACACTTATATCAACCTGTTTCTTCTTAATTAATGCTTGTAAATTTTATGTAGGGACTGTTGGAAGCTGTTGGTGCTTGGTTGGCACATGCAGAGCACAGAAAGTGCACAAGACATGTGTATGCCAACTTTAAGAAAAATATAGTGGCTTACAGATGTAGAGACTGTTCTGGTCAGCTGCTTCAAGTACAATGGAGCAACTTTTTTTATGTCAAGATGGATGAGGTGAGGTACTGTAATGAACAAGCTTACCAATACCTGCTACAAAGAAATCTAAATACTTGGTGCAGAGCATCCTTCAACTTGGATGTCAAGTGTGCTGCATTTGAAAATGGAATTTTAGAAAGTTATCACAGAGCAATCCTTCTACAAAGATCAAAGCCCATCATAACTATGTTAGAAGACATAAGGATCTATGTGATGCAGTGGATATTTGAGATGAGTAGGATAGCTACACAACTGGAATATGAGATAACTCCAACTGTTATGAAAAGAATTGACTATTTCAGGGAAGAACAAAGGTTAGATATGTCACCCTATCTTTTAAGCAATAACCTAAATAATATGCTTGACTAACTATTTATTGTTTCTATAGGAACTGGAGAGTTGTTTCTAGTGCTTATGATGAACTGGAAGTCAGAAGTGGGTCTCAGGCTTTTGGTGTAAACATAACAGCAAAAAAGTGTGTATGCAGACTATGACAGTTGACTGGTGTACCCTGTGTAGAAAGAGTATGTCCTTAGTCTGGAACCCTATTGTAGAAAAAGACTAACAATCAGCCTCCTTTGCCCCCTATAGTTAGAGCAATGCCTGGGATACCTAGAAAGAATAAGATAAAGACAGCTGATGAAAACAACTCACAAGTTAGTAGAGTGGGGAGAAAGATGACATGCTCAAACTTGCAAACAGTAGGTCACAACAAATTAAGTTGTGACAAAGAGTATGTCCCAAAACATGTGCTTGTTAAAAGGGTTCCTGGTAGAAGAAGGGAACCAAATCCTTCAAAATGCTTCATTTAGGACCCGTGGCAGAGGTAGAAGAGGTGGTGGCAGAGGTGAAGCTAATGGGGGTTTAGAGATTGATGATGGTGAAGGTAATGGGGTTTTGGGGACTGATGGTGGTGAAGGTAATGGGGGTTTGGGGACTGATGGTGGTGAAGGTAATGGGGGTTTGACTGATGGTGTTAGAAGAGGTTCAAGAGGTGGTGGGAGAGTATATAGAGGTGGTGCTAGAGGTAGAAGAGGTGTTGGGGGTGTCTAGGGGTGCTACCAAAGGTAGAAGAGGTGGTGGCAGAGCTGAAGGTAGAGGGTTTAGGGGTGGATTTTCACACAAAGCCCAATTCATGGTAAGTAATTTTAAATCTTGCTTTTTTGAAATTTATTTAGTTACAAGATTTAATAAGTCCTAACAACTTTGTGTTTTACAGTTGATAGAAGAGCAAGATGAGATGCTTAACAATATGGAACATGAGTATATGGAAGGCTTGTTGGATGATATATAAGATCAAAGGCAAAAGGATGAACAACAGGAGATGGGTCAAGAAACTGTCCAACAAACAAATGCAGAAGATGACATGTATGAGAGAATGGAAATAGACAGAGAGATGAGAGATGCAATAAGGGAGGCTCACTTAGATCCTACATGTGAATTCAGACACCCAGATATGAACACTCAGGAATCAAGGTCACATGCTGCTTCAAACATTGTTGGTCCAAGTGTTCCTGCAACACAGTGAAGGTTTATAAATATCATAACAATTATATAAAACCCTAAATGAGATCAAAGCACATATAGCGGAAGCGATTTAACAAGATCATAATAATAACACAATTATAATTAATCGAATTAGGGTTACAAACCTTTACGCTAAAACAAATCCATAAGACGAAGAACGAATCACCAATTCGGGTTTATACCGTATATCACCAGGATGTAGTCTAAAGTAAGAATATTACGATCTTGTACACACGTAATTTAACACCCCCAAATTTACACGCAGAGGAATACATCTTTGGGTGCTAAACAATGGTACAATAACACATAATTTATAAAGAACGACTCGAAAAGAGACGTTTCAAATTTACCGTTCCTAAAACATTTATCAGAGTAGCGTAGTCTCAAGACATCGTAACCAAAGTACAACTAAAACAAAAGATTTATATTGTTTTAAGGAAAGGAACGATAAACATTCAAAGAGTTTAAACAACAAAAGCAATGCACAACTTCATTCCCGTGACCTCCAAGCTTCGCACTCCTTGATTACCTGAAATACATGTGAGTAAAATCATCAACAAAAATGCTGAGTGAAATCTATAGGTATATGTAATCATTTTGAACACAAGCAAAAGTTATAATTTGGTGGCATACTTGAAGGCAACAAGCATCGAATAATTTGCATCAACAATATAATTGTATATAGCAACAATTACATTAAGCTCATGGAACCGAACCCTTAGACACTCCCATATCAGTCTAATAAGACGAGAGATTTATTAATTGTCATTACCCCCGGTATTAAGCACATTGTCGTATGCTTAGACATCTCATAACAAAATATTCAAACAGTGGATGTTCAGGCATAAGCTTCTATGAATACATATCCACAAACTGAATCAGGCGGCTTCACCCATAGATCTATTATTTGTACAAGCGGCTAGCCCATCATAAGCTAGTTAACGGTCCATAATTGAGGCTTTAACAAGGGCAATTTACTTAATGCAATTTAAGGCAACCACGGGTCCATTCATATAGGGACAAGCATACCATAAAAATCTTGTGTTCTAAGTTTATAAAAAAAACATGTATTCCCCCTCGTGGGTTTTAAAATCATATAGTTGCGTAAACGAGGCTATAGACTCACCTTAGCAAGTAACTGGTCGGAACAAGAACGAGTACAACGAGTATTAGTAAAAGCAAAACCTTGACCACTCTTATTTAATGATAGCTTTCAGACCACTGTTAACTCAAGCCATCAACTTTTCTTAACATAGGCTTGTATAACTTGAAACTTTTCTTTGAGCTCGATGTGTGTTTGGTCTTATTATTAAAATAAAATAATTTTTGTAGTATTGGTGGTGTGACATTTTAGGTTGCCGTGTGTCTTATGACAAATCCATTTGGTGGAATAAAAATGAATATTAGATGGACGTCTTTATAAGTTTCCTTTCACTCAAGTAACATTCTATTAGATTCTCATTCTTATTCTTAGTAAACTATATTAAAATGTCATCATATACATAAGTTAGTAACTAATTACTATAAAGTAAAATAATATCTTTTAAATATCTATGCTACACTTAGTCTTGAAGTAACAATTTGATGGCATCACACAATTAATATGTGCGTGACGTTTTATGAATATGTAGAAAGGTTTGTTTATTTTGTCACAATTTTTAAAAGCGGGTATTATCGATATCTGATATTTTAAAAGTTACACGATTTAAAAAAATACGTATTAAACACGAAAAATAAACGCTCAATATAAAATAAAAACATCGACATTCAGAGAACATTTATATTTTGATATATAAATGACTTAAAATAGTTAATGTGTCAAATGAACGAATGACACATAAAAGTTTAACGTAAATTATGAAAAATACTTTTAAAATAAAATAAAATTAAAATTAAACGACAACAATAGAAAATATTAAATATTGAAACTATCGATAATAAAATATAAAATTTTGGGCATCCGTCGGTATCGCGATCACTAATAGTACTCGTTACTTGTCCAAACATAAAAATAAATGTTCATTATCGGTTTCAACTTAAACCGTTAATCATAATAGTATTTAACGTTATGAAATACTTCAAAATATTTGAAAAGTTGGATTTAATAATGACCTTATTTTTGCGGGTTTTACACGTAATACAACGAGCTAACCGTGATTCTAACACGTGTAAACCGAGCTATAACGCTTGTAAGTAATCTACCCAACAACCCTAGAGAGGGGCTACGACTAGATTATAAGTAAAATTGATTAAACAAGAAAACTAACCAAAAGCCCTTTGTGGGTTTACCTTGCGATCGCAAAGAGAGAGAGAGATGGAGGGAGAGATATGTGTTGTGTGAATTATGAGGTAAGGGGTTTTTTATACAATCTTAATTCTTGTAACCCAAAACAAATAAAAGGAAATTTTTTCCCCTTCCCTTTTTTGCCTCCATAACCGACGGCTAACATCCCCTTATGGGGTGTTCCAGAATCTTCCATCCTTATTTCTATTTTACTTACTTACTAAAAATTTATTTAACACTCTTAAATACTTACTCTTAATTATTAATGATCGTTAAAATTATGTCTCGATTTAATTTAATAAATACATAAATATATATTTATTAAATGAATTAATAAATATAATAAATATATTTATTAATTAAATTAACTCTTTACGTATTGTGTGCAATCCCGTAATCTTAAGTTCGTTCCTATCACACGACTATTAAATATAAGTCAATAAACTTTCAGCCCCCACTTGGACATATTTCGAATATCGTGATTACATTGACTAGCGTCTAGTTACACTATCAATGTCACTAGTACAACTTGAGTAAGGTCTCCTTTCATCATTATTATTATCCTTTTATTTCTAATACAACGTTAATAAGGATATGGATCTCAGTCATTCCTTTCGTTAACCATTCTGTTTCTCGTTCACAGATTCAACAAGATTACCAAAACAAATTTGAGTGTGGCCACACAAACATCTTACTAATCCTATGAGGGGCCCAGTTGTATTAAAATCCAAAACAAAATTGGAGGAAATAAATCCCATATTGACTACGAGCAAAACTTATGAATTTTGCAACACTTCCGAAAATAATCCTTATAGCTACCAGTTACGTTTAGCGTTAAATTATTCCACACAGATGCACTAGATTCATAACAATTCCCTGGTATCTCAAGTCTAAGGATAACTATCTATGATTTACTTGATGACAAAGATCCATAAAGTAAAATCATATAGTTGGGATAAGTCCAATATTTAATTCATCGAATATCATCCAAAATCGATCAATATACTTTCAAGTATACTCTATCGCTATTTTGATTTGTCTTAATTTAATAATGTTCCCATATTATTAATCGACAATAGACATTTAGCATAACATTTATTCATGAATTATAACATGTAAAATAGGATACAAAATTAAATAATAAAAATAAACGAAACCCAATCTTTATTTTATTAAATAATAATGTCTTAACATCCTTTATCTAAATACTAATCACAGATTTATTGCATGAGTTCTCTAGCTAGTTGCAGCCCAATCGCCTTGGCATGCTTAACTACCTTTGGTCTAGGCAAAGCCTTAGTTAAAGGATCAGCTACGTTATCATCTGTGTGAACTTTTATTAATTTGATTTCACGAGCTTCAAATTGTTCTCGGACGTAGTGATGTCTACGTTTAAAGTGTCTGGCGCCTTTCATGACTCCAGAATCATTGGCGAATATTATTGCAGCAAAATTGTCACAATATATATTAATAGGTTATTTAATTGAAGGCATCACTTCAAGATCTCTATCCTAATCCAAACAGCTTCCATTACAGCTTCTGAAGCAGTCATGTACTCAGATTGAGTAGCATGCATTGCAATCCTTGTCTGTTTCTTGCTCAGTCAACTGCTCCTCCATTGATAACAAAAACGTAACCCGTCTGTGACTTCGTATCGTCTTTATCACATTGCCAGGACGCATAACAGAAACCTGTCACATTTAGTTCTGTGTGTGTTTTCCCTCCAAATACCAAAAACATATCTTTCGTACTCCTCAAATACTTTAGAATATGTTTAACAGCAGTCCAGTGGAGCTTCCCTGGGTTCTGTTGGTATCTACTAACCAAGTTCTGAGAAAACTCCACATCAGGCCTTGTGCACCTAACAACATACATAATAGATCCTACAGCCGAAGCATAAGGCACCTTCTACAAGTATGCCTCCTCTTCAGGAGTTGATGCATCCATCTCATGACTCAGATTATGCTTAACTTCCAAAGGTTAAAAACCTTTCTTGGAATTATGCATATTATACTTCTTCAATATCTTATCTATATAAGCATCTTGACTTAGACCAATTAACCATCTATTTTTATCCCGATAGATCTTAATTCCCAGAATGTATGCAGCTTCTCCTAAATCCTTCATAGAAAAACATTTACCAAAATAATCCTTAATAGCTTTAAGTCTTGGAATGTTACTTCCCATGATTAATATGTCACCAACATATAGGACTAGAAATACTACATCACTCCCACTAGCTTTGCGATATACACATGGCTCGTCACGATTTTGAATAAATCCAAAATTTTTAATTTCTTCATCAAATCGCTTATTCTATTGATGTGATGCTTGCTTCAAACCATAAATGGATCTTTGAAGTTTGCACACGTGTCCTGGATTCTCAGGATCAACATACCCTTCTGGTTGTTGCATATAAATGTCTTCATCTAAGCGACTGTTCAAGAAGGCAATTTAAATCCATTTTCCATATCTCATAGTCATAGTATGCTGCTATAGCTATGATAATCCTAATAGCTCTTAAGTCTGCTACAGTAGAAAATGTCTCCTCGTAGTCTACAAAGTTTGAGTAAAACCTTTAGCTACTAAACGAGCTTTATAGGATTGTACTTTTCTGTCCATGTGGGTCTTCTTCTTGTATATCCACTTATGTATCACTACTTTAGCATTTGGTGGTGGTTCTACAAGATCCAAACATCATTAACTTTCATGGATTTCATTTCCTCGTCCATAGCAACCATCCACTTATCCTTCTCAGGATCAAGTATGGCGGATTTATAATTAGCAGGTTCACCAAGATCCCCTACCTCATCATCATCCTCTATGTTAAGACATATATCGCTATTTGCGTTTTTAATCCTTGCGGATCTACGTAGAGGAACTAATTCCGGTGGAACCGCCAAACTTTCTGGTTCTACAGGAATTACATTGCAAGTGTTTTCAGAAGGTAATGTATCTATATGACTCTCTTCAAGATCATAATTTCTCCTACTGAATTCTTGATTTACAATATCACTTTCAAGGAAGTATCCATACCTAGCAACAATCACCTGTTCTCAGGTGGATAATAAAAGTAGTAACCCATAGTTTCCTTAGGGTATCCTATAAAGATACATTTTACAGATCGTTGTTGGAGTTTATCGCCCGCGTCACGTTTCACATACGCCTCGCAACCCCAGACCTTTAAATAAGACAAATATGGCTTATTTCCATGACATAGTTCATATGGTGTCTTATCGACCTTCTTTGTGGGAACCATATTTAAAATGCGAACAACAGACTCTAAATCATAATCCCAAAAGGATAAAGGTAGAGTTGTAAGATTAAACATAGATCGCACCATATCTAATAATATACGATTTCTCCTTTCGGATACACCATTTTGTTGGGGAGTATAGGGAGAAGTAAGATGCTGAACAATTCTATTCTCACTTAGATAATCTATAAACTCTTGACTTAAATATTCACCACCTCTATCAGAACGAAGAGTTTTAATCTTCTTTCGTAGTTGCAGTTCTACTTCTACTTTAAACACTTTGAATGTTTCAAATACCTCATGTTTATGCTTAAGTAAACATAACCATAACGGCTATAATCATCTGTGAATGTTAAGAAGTAGCTAGCACCTTTCCTTGACAAATGTCCAAGTGGTCCACACACATCAGTATGTATTAATCCAAGTAGCACTACAACAATTTTGCATGTTAGGGACGACTTAGTCGTCCCTAGGGTACCACTTTTTCGACCCTAAGCGCTTAGAGACGACTTGTTCGACCCAAGATATTCGTGCCCAAAAATTCGACCCTAGATTTCTAGGGTCGACCATTCCTTTGAAACCTAGGGACGACCAACTGGGCCCCACAACCTTTTCGTTGAAAATATTGACTAACTTAGGGACGATTTTTCTTCGAAATTTAGGGTCGAAAAAGTCGTCCCTAAGTTTTTAATAAAAATAAACTTTTTTTAATGTTTAATATAAAATCTTTTTTTTATAATTAATAAATTCATTTTCAGAAAAAGAAAGTAAGTAAATATATACTTAGGGACGACTTTTTCGACCCTAAGTTATAAGGGGAAGTCGTTCCTAAGCAAATAAGATGCCCAGTATATTAAACTTAGGGACGACCTAGTCGTCCCTAGGTTTAATATACTGGGTTTTTTATTTGCTTAGGGACGACTAAGTCGTCCCTAGGTTTAATATCTGGGTGATGTTTGTTATTTTATGGACGACTTAGTCGTCCCTAGATGTACATGGGGGGTAAAAAAATGGGCATTTTTGCAGTTTCCAGATTTTTTCCAGAATTTTTCCGGACAAAATCTACAATTGAAAATGGCAGAATTCGGCAAATCCACAATACAAAATAATAACAAATCAATAACGTTACAATACCACATTAAGATAAATTATCCAACGTTACGATACAATAATCATCAAATACACTTATACATCCTAAATCAAATGTTTTACACGCTACAAGTCTCAAACTTTATTACACATGTATAATAAGAAAAAATACTACTACAACCTCTACTCGTCGTCCTGACCCTCGTCAGGCAAAAAGTCATTTTGCTGCTCGTTATCGCCCTCGTCATCATCCCCCTCGTCATCCCCTGATAAGTCGTCACCACTGTTTTGGAGATCCCTATCTCGACCCAACTCGTCAACGGACTGGTAATCGTCCTAATGAGGATTAATGATTACGCGAGAACCTCCGGGTTGGGAATGTGAAGTAGAGCCGATCTCATGAGTTGAGTTTGAGATGGGACGATAACAATGGTTAAATGTATTGTTTGTGACGGGAGTCATAGGAAAAGTGCCGGTATAAGGACGTTGGAGTGGTTGGAGATGGCCGGGAAAAAGGTGGTCGGAATGGGTCGATGGAAGGAGGTTACAATGGTTGATTAAAAGGATAGGGGGTTGGACTAAGTGAGCCCAATCAGGAGCTAGGGGGCTATAAAACAGGGCTGGGGCGGGGGTACCAGGTTAAAACTAGGAGGGTTAATTGGGTGATCAGTATTTGATGAGTTGTAGTTCTGGAAAAACTCACCCAATGCACTCTGATATTGCGTCATATGCTGGTACGACGTCTGAACCCATCGTTGCGCCGCATTTGCCTTTAACGCTGCCAAGTAAGCCCTTTGTTGCGCCTCCTGATTTTGTTTCCTCATCAGCTTTGATGGATTTCATCACGAGTGGGAAAATCCGATCGAGCTGGAGGACCGCGCCTGCATAAGTTACAACAACAATTTTTCATTATATACAACAAGACATAAATATGAACAATTGATTTATATTTTCTTTTGTTGAGGATATATAACCTGCGAGAAGGGTTGCCACCACCGGGTAATTTCCTGCCTTGTCCCGAATAATTTTGCTTATTTTGACTAGGCATGATTGTAGCCACTATTTCTTCATCAGACATGTGCGGGGTGATCTTGGATTTAACTTGGTCTTGCAGGGCTTTTATCTTTAGCTGGGAAAGAAAAAAAACGGTTTAAAACAAATAAAATGAGTTACTAAAGCATGTAAAGAGTTATATGTTACTTACATATCTTTCCTCGTTTTCTTTTTTTTAAACGTACCATTATTTGAGTGCCCCTTCCTCCACGTTTCAACCAGGTCCTCGTAGCGCCCTTCCTTGACTTTTTGTAAAATATCAAATAAATTAATAACGAGCTATAATAAATAAACAATATAAACGCTTTTAATAAAATTACAAAAATTATAAAGAGTCTTACGTATTCATTCCTTCCTCGGGCGAATGGTTTTTTGCCTTGAGTGGTCGGTACCGTGTCTTTTGAACGATTAACAGTATTAATCTCATTTCTTGCCACCCTATTTGAATGTGACCACCACTCAACCAAGTCAGCCCAGTCATCTTTGGTTCTATGGTCCCACAATTTCTGTGACGGTACATGTGTTTCTGCCTGTGCGGGCGTCTCATAAACTGAATAAAATTGCTTCTTGATCCTGTTCTTGTGTTTTCTATACAGCAACCTCATTTCGAGTTCCAACACAAGCTTAACCCGTTCCGACACCCGATACACACCCTTGCCATACACCACCTCACTATGATCATTGTACCATGGCTGGAGGTCGAAATATGTCTACATAAAAACATATGAATTTAAATAAACAAACAAATTAAACATAACACACATATCTAAATGTCGATAACAATAACAATATAAGTAAATAAACAATTATGACCTCAAGTGTAGGAAAAATATGAGCTTTATAAGAGTCTGGAATTTCGTCCCATTCGCAACTAAGGGGAAGTGTCCGGACTAATTCGCCCCTAAGATGAGTCAACAGGGATGCATAATCGCCCAAAGGATGGAAGGTTTTCAGATCCTTAAATTCAAAGCCAATTGTCAAAGGTCTTTCGTTATTTGCTAACGCATTCCTTAATCTTGCACTATTGGTCTCAAAACGTTGATTTGAACCTACAAAAGATATGTTATTTACTCGTAAAAATTCAAGTGACAAAGATTATAAATATCAGTGTTATAAAAAAATATAACAATTTCTTACGTTGACACTGGGCCGGTACAGGACGTGTGGGCCGTCTGGGTGGACTACCACCAGCATCTCCACCGTGTGATCTAGGAGCTAGACACGCCCTCTGTAAAATAACAAGTTCATATCAGTATACACATTTTATCAATATACACATTTTAACATATAAAAACATTTTCATTAAAAAAATAAAATTACACACAATTTAGTTAACCAATTAATACTAATACACAAATTCATATCAATATACACATTTTAACATATACAAACATTTTCTTAAAATACAAATTACACATTTAAACACATAAAAACAACTCATCATCATTTAAGCGTATAACAATTGTTTCATTTAAACTACAACATAAGCATATAACAATCATTTACAAATAAAAAATTACACATTAAAGCATATAACAATTGTTTCATTCAAAATACAACTTAAGATCAATTATCATCTTCAGAATCATCGCTAGATAAAACTTCTTCAACATCATTACTAGGGTTCACTTCATCATCATCCGACACTAAATCATTATCATCATCATCAATGACGTGTGCAACGACCTCATCTTCATTATTGATAATATCATCATCAACCAGTGGGGCGTCCACTTCTGTCGGTTGAGTATTTACACTCAAATCCGTAAGATCCAAATTAGGCAAATCAACAGACAATGTAACATCTGATGAATTGCTACCATGTATAACATCTTCATCGGACTCTGCCACATCTCGATGATAAACCTGTTCGACGACCTTCCAATGAAGTTGTCGTCTAGAAAGGTCTTTAAGGTAGAATACTTGTGTTGCTTGTGTCAGGAAAATGTATGGGTTATTTTGGTGAAATAGCCTGTCGGTTAATATATGATGTATGCCTTGCTCAGTGTAAGAACATATGTGCGTTTGGTGCAATTGGTAGGGTTAATTGTGTCAAACCATTTACATCGAAAAAACAAAACCTTGCGGTTGCTGATATAAGTGAGCTCCAGAATTTCTTCGAGTTGACCATAATACATCTCTCCATCAACCCTGGGTGTTGAAACTCTACTGCATTGAGTGGTACGAAGTATTATGCGTTCACGTACCACAAACTTCACACCGTTCACTATGCAAGCGGGGTGTGTACATGAACTAATAGGTCCACATGCCAAAGAGAATAACTCGTCACTACAGCCCCCACTCACTTTTTTTTCACGAGTCTACAAAAAAGAGATACAAAAAGGTTTATTAGATGAGGAATAACTCCAAGGTAATATATCTAATGTATTTACCTTGTTATTAAACCACGCAGGAAAACTCGTTTCTACATTATCAGGCGCTTCTCTGCAAAGGTTCATGATATTAGAAGAAGTCATCGAGAAAGAAGATTTTTCAAAATTATAAAATAAAAAAAGGAAGAAACATACTCGCTGTAAGCCGAGATGTCTGCTTCGACTTCAAGACTGTTGTTAAGTATAAACCACATAACTGTCTGCAAGTCGTCATTAGTCATACGAGATGGTTTGATTCTACCCGTCGGTGTGCATACGGTCTGGAACACCTCGAATTTATCTGGTTGTCCAGGCAAATCGTCTTCATTTCTGCCAAGGCGGTTAAATCTCGTATCGACATCCTTAAGGTAACGCGAACAAAAAGTTAATGCCTCTTCTACAACATAACCCTCAACAATAGAACCTTTAGGCTTTGCTTTATTTCGTACATAATTCTTTAGCTTTTTCATGTATCTTTCAAATCGATACATCCACCTGCCGCGAGTAACGGAACCTAGAATAGCCTCATCGGGTAGATGTATAACCAAATGAGTCATTATGTCGAAAAAAGCAGGAGGAAAGATTTGCTCTAAATTAACCATCATAATGATCAATTTGTTTTTAGCTTCTTTCATGTCTAGCCTTGCCTTTGGCGTGTCATTGGATTTTTCGTTCTGTAACAGGGTATTCAGTAAAGCCTCAAGGAAATTCTTTTCGATGTGCATGACATCGTAACAATGTTTTAGTAGAAGAAAGGGCTAATACTCAAGATCCCAAAAGATAGAACGCTTACTCTAGTTCAATTCAACATCTCGATTATGGGGGCAGTTCTCTTTAGCAATTGTTTTATGTTTCCCCGGTTTACGTTTGAAGACTTTACTAATCTGCAATTGAATATCAAGTTCTGAAAACTTTTTAGGTTTAGGCTTATGTTCGGGAGAACCGTATAATTCCTTAGATTTTTTCCTTTCTGGATGATTTGTTCTTAACCATCTTCTGTAACCAACATAAACGATTTTGCTGTTGATACGCATCGATGGAGTGTCCACATTACAAGTATGGCATGCGTGGTAGCCTTGCCCAGTCCACCCAGACAAACTACTTCGAGCTAGAAAATCATTGATGGTCCATAAAACCACCGCTTTCATTTTGAAATGAGTACCCGAAGCAACGTCTTTCGTCCAGACTCCCTCCCATAAATCTTTGAGTTCTTAAATCAGAGGCTGCAAGAAAACATCAATGTCCTTTGCAGGTGATTTAGGGCCGGGAATTAACATCGTCAACATTAAAGAAGTTTCTTTCAAACACATCCACGGTAGTGTGTTGTATGTTGTCAATATAACCGGCCACATGATGTAATTTTGGCTCATCATGCCAAAAAGATTAAAACCAGGTTTCATCATGTCAAAATATTTCCATGCTTTACCGTTACACGGGTGATTCATTTTACCGTCTTCCTTAGACTGTCCGGTCGCATGCCAAGTCATCCACTTTGCTATGTCTTTTCAACATATGTTGTAGTCTAGGTTTTATCGGAATGTAACGCAACACCTTGTTGGCAACTAATTACGTCCCATTTTTCTTCTTTGGGTTTTTCCATCTACTCGCATTACAGATTGGACAAGTATCCCTCGCCTTGTTTTCCGGTGATCCCCAATTGTTGGAAATACGTTTTACGTATTAAGAAGGATCGGTCACTCCAACAATAGTCCATGTAATAGCTCGTACTTTAGTTACTTATCTTAATTAAACAAACAAACCAAAGCCTAGCCTACAACATGTGTAGGCCGGCCCAAATGTAAGCCCAAGCCCATGACAAGGGCTTGGGTATATAAACCCTCTCCTTTGATGGAGAGGGTGTGTGGTTTCTCATTTTTATACATAGTAAACATTTCTTTCTCTCTCTAGCTTTGTGTGAAATCCACCATCTCTCTATCTCTTTCTCTCTCTAAAAACATAAGCAAGATTTACAATCCTACAAATGGTATCAAGAGCCATGGGATGATTGTATTGTTCATGTGTTTGTGTTCTTGATTCATACGCCATTTTTGATCCATTTTCACACGTGCAAAATTTTTTTTTTGTGTTTTTGATGGTTTTTTCTTGATACAAATCTTCTACATAGTTGTGGTAGGGATTTGGTATAGTTACTTTGGCTAAAAACACAAAATTTTTGGGTGTTTTGATCATTTTTTGGCTTAAAATCACGAACTGGTTGAGTTTTGTCCGAGAAAAGTGGAAATTATTCCGATCTGGTCATCGGAAAGGGGTTTATAGTACATTCCGATCAGTGTAATCGGAATAGGGTTTAGGTATTCCGATCACAGCATTCCGATTGGTATACAGATCGGTATTCCGATTGGTATTCAGATTGGTATTCAGATTGGTATTCAGATTTGGTATTCCGATCACAGCATTCCGATTGGTATTCAGATTGGTATTCCGATCACAGCATTCCGATTGGTATTCAGATTGGTATTCCGATCACAGCATTCCGATTGGTATTCAGATTGGTATTCCGATTGGTATTCAGATTGGTATTCAGATTGGTATTCAGATTAAGTATTCCGATTAGGTTTTCCGATAACTCATTCCGATCATCATTCCGATCACTATTCCGATCACTATTCCGATAACAAAATTATTCCTTAAAAAATGTGTGTAATTTTGACTTGGAATTTTTGGTTTATTGAGAACATATTTTAGGGGATTTTAACATTGTTTCTCGACTTCAACTCACAACAACAAACACATTTACTTTCTTTCATTGATCGATCAAAGTTTGTAAATCTTAACTTATTGAAATGGAGTACACATCTCTTACGGATAAGTCCATCCTCTCGGGTACGGATAATCGTCCACCAATGTTGGTGAAGACTATGTATGAGGAATGGGCTTCCCGAATGGAACTTTATATGTTGAACAAGGAGAATGGACATCTAATTTGGGCATCGGTGCTCAATGGACCATTAGATTATGGTACTGTGA